>OX578272.1:121527014-122727014 GCA_951217065.1 Baccha elongata | reverse complement strand
AGCACCCTGAACAATATTCCAATAACTTAGCTAGCTGATCACGCATTCTACAACCCTTTTATTGACTGGACTTATGTTAATTCAAAATGGATTCGAGATATCGATATGCAAACGAAATTCAAATTAAAACTTCTATAAAAACAATAAAATTTCAATGTATGTGTTAATCCAATATTAAGCTTAGAAGTTAACTATTGCTATAATTTTCGGTTTTGGGTAATTTCAATCTTTAAACGTAATTAAATTAGGTTATTAAATTAAATTATTATGTTATAGTGCTTTAAGTTAAACGTTAAAATTTAAAATTAAAATTTTGTGATCGAATTTTTAACTAGAAGAAAACTAAAGATTTCCGACGAATCCCGACTTAAAATTTATAAAAAAACAATTCTTTGGAGTGTGGGCTTTCAAGTACAGTTAACACTTTTTGTGTGTTTTCGCGTAGTCTTCCGAATATCGTGTAAGCAAATTTTTGAGGTTTGGCTGCAAACAAATAAAATAAAAAGGATTGATGTGGTAAGAGTATTTTAAATTGATAATTTTGAAGTTTAGGTGCTTTCTCAAGATGTTTAAAAAAAAAACTGAATACTTCGAAAATGGTTGAAAAGTCGGTATAAAGAGCGGTAGGCATACCAGCCGATTTTTAGCTTCAAAATCAGCCTGTTAAAAGGAAACGATCACATTGCATAACATCACGGACAGGGGGCTTTCAGAAAAAAATGTCGTAAGACAAAAAAAAAAAAGGTTTTAAGGAATAGTGTGAAAAGTACCAAAGGAAGTCCTTTCCTTACTATCAATCGATAATCATGAGCAGGAAGTTTTAGCTAGAGATAATAAAGTGAATAGTTAGCAGAATATATTTGTTTCTACTTATTATACAGCTAACAATTTAGCTTGTAAAAGGTCCAAATTTTAGAATTTGGCAAGCAATAGCTAGTATAGAGCTCGTATAAGCCAAATTATTGGAAGTCACACATTTCGAACTTTGACAATTAAAAAAAGCAGCTATAAGGCCTTTAATGTAAGTTTGACAAGTCTTATACAAGGCTTGTAGATAAAGGTTCAAAAAAGCCTGTATAAGGCCTTCCGAAGTTGTTTACTGATAATTTAATAGAAAATAGCTGCTATAAGGCTCACCACGACAAGTCAATGCAAACAACTTGTGAAAGGCTTTCCTATAAAGGCCTTGTACGAATTTAAATATTCTGCTTATGTCAGTCTTATAAATAACCTCTTAGTAACAACATCATAGTTCTTAACAAAAAAAAGGAAACGTATGTATTGAACATCTTTAAACCGAAAACAAGTGTCTACAAAAATAATTTATTAATATGCATTCTAAAAAATAATAAAGATAATTACATATATCTCTAACTTCACCATAAACTTTTTCTTCATATCGTATCAACTAGTTCAAAATTAAACATATTTTCCTCAACAACAATATGGGGTAGAGGTAGATTGCTGGAGTGGTGCATGGAAGGTCTTGACTCTCGAGTTCAAAATCCAGGTAATTAAAAACTTTTCTTTTTTATTTAAAAAATAATTTCAATCTTTACAGAATACAGTTAAAAATATTATCGGGCCCTGACTGCGAAGAAGGACATATCTAAAAACACAAATACAAAAATAAAAATAATGCTAAATGTACTAATACCTCCTTTTTTTAATTTCTTAATATGGCCTTTATAAGGCATTATATAAACATTTACGGCAAGCTGTCATTATTAAAAAGGCTTCGGTAAGGCCTTTCTACAACGTCCAACGCAAACTATCAGCAAAGGCGTCATTAAAATGCTTGGGTAAGGCCTTTAAACAATATCCAAGGCAAGCTATTAGGTAAGCTGTCATTAAATGGCTTGTATACAGCCGTTTTATAACTACCGAAGCAAGCTATTGGCATTAGCTGTCACAGAATGGCTGGCAGAGGCAAGCCAATTGAATTTCATGAAAAGCACCTGCCACCGAAAGTCTTATAGGAGTTATATAGCTTCCGCAATGTGCGCCAAAGTAACTTGTATAAGACCTTTTACTATTTCTATAGCAGTCTGAAAATAGCTTGTGTTGAACCTAATACAAGTTAAATTGTTAGTTGGAAATATAAAGTGTTTTTCTTGGAAAAAAGTACTATAGATTTTTTTTGTTATACAGTGACTAAGATATATTTTAGCATTGAGTTTTCTGTTTTTGATTAGGAATCATTTTGAAAACAAAAATTATACTTAATCACATAAGATAAAGATTAAAATAAAAATTAGTTAAAAAAAACTATAAAACAAAGTTATTTCAAAAAATCAGAGAAAAGATTTCCGGCTTTCATAAAATGTATGCCAAGGCATTGTAAGTTTTACCCTGTTTTCTTCTATTTTTTTGTTTTGTTGTTTTTTGTAAAAAATGAATTTATTTTTCTGAAAAATTGGACAGTTTATCTATGTATAGTTATTTTAAAAACATAAATCGATAGATTTAAATCTTGACTATCCTCTTCAAAATAAATTTGTTCCGCTAGATTTGAGAATCCGACCACTGTGCGCTGTGGCGAGCCTCGTTAAAATTCATACTTAATCTAATATAAAGATGTTTAAATTATGTGTAACGCTTTTTTTAATTTATATCAGATTCATGCGACAAAATATTATATTTTAACATTCAGAAAATACATATGTACACATACATAACACAACATACCAATGATTTTGAAATAATTTATTTGTAAAATCTGTAATTTACCTCATCTGGGAAGTTGGCGGCAATAAACCTTTGATAAATGTTTCAATTAGCCAAACCGCTTCATTGGCTTAAATTCCCTCCATTATTATTTTGCATATAATGTTCTGTTCACATGTTGTGTATCCATGTTTTATCTACTTAACCTACTTCACCTATACATCTATAAGATTTTCAATAAAATAGAATTTCATCTACGGCATGTGTTTGCTTTATGTTTCTGTTGAGATTTATTTTATATCATAACTTGGTTAATAGCAAGCAATAAATTCAAATTCAAACATAAAACATCAACCAAAACTCTGGTATTTATATAAAGAAAGATGGAAGTATGTTTGTATGTATTTTCACATATTTCAATAGAACTGAGGATTAATTTTACTCTCAGTCCTTACAAACATAGTTTAGTAGCAAAATTAGCAATAAAAACAGATTGACTTTTCATTTAGAACTTGCTCCTTGTGCTGAACTTACAAAGTTTAACGAAAAGAGTTGTTTAAAAAGAAATTAAATCAACATGCAAGTAAGCGTGAGATGCAATCATGTTGAGTCTAAAGACTGAAATTTATTTAATATAGAATTTGAAAAAAAGTTTTTTGGAGTTTAAGTTTGTTTTTAAAAAGATTTCAACTTTAAATACAGTCACTATATAATCAAGATGGAGAGAAGATTGACTTAATAATTTTTCATTGAAAGTAGAACTAATTTATCTGATCAAATAGTATAGTCAATATATATAAGTTTGTGTTTTTATGAAAATTCACTGTTATACTTCGTTCACATCGTATTTGCACCACAGGCAAGATATGATATTTGTCTTTCATTCGAACTTTTATGAATTTCAATAAGCTATCTCGATTTTAAAGCTCTTACAGGGTTGCCGATTTGAGCATTACAAATTGCCGCAATTATATCTCAAAATATTGATAAGGGTTACCATTTGTTTATTAAGATTTGTTTTTTAAAACAGAAAAACTTTCGGTTTTATTATAACAGTGTCTGGCTCAATTAGAAATAAATTGTAATGAAAAAGTTTTATTGTTAAAATCATTTAGATATATGTACATAAATTGAGTCTTTTTTTTTTTCATACCACCAAGAGGTAAGATAACAAGCCCGTTTTTGATTGGTATGCTCAGGAGGCCTAATTCCTTTTAAGGTAAAGATAAATCACTGACAAACTATATGAAATGTAAAAAACATCACAAAAAAAAAAAATAAATACAAAAATACATCACATATAAAAAAAAACTAATTTCACATTACTCCGAGGAATAGTTGCTGCTATTACTTTCTCCATCCAAGCGAATTATTAAACTTTCCGTTGCGCTTTTAGTGAAAACATCCATCTCCCACATCTCCATAGGGGATAAACATTGATTTGTTGTTAATGACGTTGTTTTTCGTTAGATTTTTTTTTTTTTTCAAAATCGCATATGTCATACAAATTCTATAGAAAATCCAATTTTTCTTGAAAAAATACGATCGATTTTGATAAAATTTTGTGTGACTGATTTTTTAACAATAACGCTCGCAATGACGGAGTTTTTGTTATATTTTTTTTTTTCAAAATCACCTTATTAACGGTACCTGTCATATAAACGCTATAGAAACTATTTTTTTACTTGCGATTATTTATTATACTTTTATGTTTAGTATCCTTACCCAAAGGTTAGTAATCTGATACAAGAACAAGTTTGTCCGATGCTTTCGGCCTTATATTTTTAGTTATTTTTCATTTACAAATGAGGCGCTCAGAATTATTATGGTTTAAGTGCCTTTTGGAAAAAATTGAGATTTTACCTTTAAACACATATGTAGTTCTGATGCGTACACTCTACATGTCAAAAAAAAATTATTAGCGAAAAAAACATACTGTTACCAGTCGATATGACAGCATTTCTTTTTAATTTCGTCGATATATTTTCATTAAACTCCATATATGTGGACCAAAGTCGAAGTGCACTTATTCCACTATAATTCTGAACGCCTCAAATGTTGCAAGTTAGAACATTGATTCACATAGCTATAATAATACATATATATTCTGGATCATTCTACCTTTATAGTTAGGTAGAAATGAAATAAATCCATTGTAGCTTTTTTACTAAAAAGAATTTAACTCCAATTTTTTTAAAAAGACGTGGGGCTGAGCGTTGCATTTGACATCCACTTTTGTTAAAAAATAAAATGTAAAATAAAAAAGTTGCTTTATCAATTCGTTAAACAGATTTCTATATAAAACGTACAACGTTTTATGGAAATATATTCACACTTTAGATAAGAGGACAGAACATTGCTGATATTTTTTTTTTATTCCAGATTCGTGTTGATGAGAGACTAGTGATGCAAATCAGATTCATTTCGAACGTCCAATGCTTTTTATTTTTTCGAGAATTTCAACTTGATGCATTTCTGGATGTAATTCGTTTCATTTTATGTTTTTTCTTTCCTATTTTTTTCATCCATTTAAATAATGCTTTTGCACAAAAAATTTATACATTCATAAAGAGATTGTTGTAAAAAAAATCTAACAGGGATTGTTATGAGTTTATCCATTTGCACTTAATAGATTTTATTTAAATAAAAATGTAATGAAAGTGGAAAATAAATATTTATTAAAAAAATAGAAGAGCGTTTAACTATACCTAGGTATATATGGACAGAATATGATGAACTGAAATTAATTCAAAAGCTAAATTTCTGTTAACGCCTGAAATAGCATTTTTGTTTAACATGGTACTTTCAGATATGTGTACAATGTACATCCATTGTAAGAGGATTTTTGTTTTTGTTCAATTAATGACAGATGAATTGACAAGTTTATGCAATTTAAGAAGAAAAAATGTGTATTTCGGATTAACCATTCATCCTTTCTTTCGTGATAATCAGCGTGCTATGTTGTTTAACCAATAACAATCGTATGGTCTGTTTGAATTGCATTTCACTCCAAAACATTCATCCATACTTCATTTATTATTTTATTTAATTTCATGATGATGAAGATGAAAAATCGACAACGGCACTAGCGTCATCATCAAAGAATAATTTATTCACTTACGGGTCCATTATCGTATTTCTGAGTAGATAACCAAAGACTGTAAGAAAAAAACAAATGACTCAAGAAACTTCTTTGACTTACAGCAAATTCGATTGATATTGACAATCAATCTTTCTGAAGTGTTGCGAGCTGGGTTCCTATAGGATAATTCTTTCGTACAATTATAGTGAAGGCGGCATGCTTGTCATTGCACGGCTAAGCTCTACGAAAAATGATGCGTGGGCTTTCGCTACTTCTAATAGTTTTAACTTCCAATAATGGCGCCCAACTTTGGAACAACATATGACTTGTAAAAGATTGCAATATTTTCTGAACGAATTTCTTTAAATATCATTCATTGTATTCAATTTAAATATTGCATTCATTGACTTCATTTGAGGCTTCAACTTAAAAACTCACAATCACCATTCATTTGAAATCAAACTGATTGCAATCATTTTTTTCCTGCAAGCAATTGAATGCAGAAATTTTAAAATTCATGCATTCCTTACATTCCTTTACCTTTTTTTCCTCATTCATTTTGCATCAATCAAATGAATGCCAGTCATTTAAGAATGCCGGCATTTAACGCAATCCTTTTTTGCATTTCATGCATTCCTTTTGCATTCCAACAGTCCTTTGCATTCCTTACATTATTTTGCATTATTTTGCATTGCATACGTACATGTGCAATGGAATGCAAAGGAATGCTGGACTGCAAAGGATTGCTTTGGACTGCAAAACAGTGTTGGAATGCAAAAGGAATGCAAAGAATTCAAGGGAATGCAAGAAATGCAAAGGAATACTTGGAATCCATGCATTCTCAAATAACTGCATTCAATTGAATTCTGTTAAATTAATGGGGGAAAAAAATGATTGCAATCATTTTGATTTCAAATGAATGGTGATTGCTTGTTTTGAAGTTTTTAACTATGTTTCTGTAAGGCACATTGCCTTTTAAATGCAACAGGTGTTGGTACAGTGGATAGAGAGCTGGTTGATTTTTATTTTTCATTGCATACCCCATCGGTGACGTCTAGCATAAGATGGTAGGTATGCTGTAAAAAATGCAATGCTTTGTATTCGAGTGAGTATTAAACTGTCAATCATAGCAAAGACGAAAAAAGTGGGTCTTGAAATTCTGTTAATCTGTTGTCTGTCTGTCTGTCTGTATGCCAGTCTGTTAGTATCAGCACCTACACGGAACCTCTCATAGAACCGTTATACCGTTATTTTTTTCTTGAGCTATCTCATGAACGGGTTAATCGATTTCAAACCATAATTTTTTTTAGAAATATTTAAATGACTTGTACATATTTCTATACCAAAATTTTGCAAAAAAGCTTTGTTTTAGTTTTAATTAATTTTTTTATTTTTTTTTTGTAAATTCAATATTTGGAAAACGCATTGACAAATGTTTTTTTTAATTTTTTTGCATAAAATGGAAACAATTAAGCACTTAAAAATGGTGTTTTTCGAATTTGTAAAAAATCAGTTTTATAAAAAATATTAAGTAAACATCGATTTAATTAAAAACCGCTCTAACGGTTTTGGAATAATATTTTTGGAAAACTTGAGAGGGCACAAACGTCTACAGGTTTTTTGTTTAAGCCGCCTATAGTACCTCAACCTGATATTTGAGTTACAGAACTCTTGGGAGGAGTGTTTTCACTAAAGCAAAACTTCACGATGCTAGCCCGAAGAAACATCGATTGGCAAAAGTAATTCTTCATTGATTTTTCGCGAAGTTATATCTTCGAAGTAGTCAAGGACTTTGTCTATCTCGGATCCACTATTTAAACGCAGAATGGCATCAAAGGAAATTTCTCTTGACAATCGTTTTTTCGGCATTTAAGTAGTAAAGCCCTCTCTCATAAAACCAAAAAGATGTTATAAAATATCTTAATCATCTTAGTCTATCTGTATGGGGCAGAAGCATATCCAATTGAAAGATTTGGAGAAAAAGTTACTTGGTTTCTTTTTGAGAGAAATTTTATTCGAGCGATTTTTGGTCCTGTGTTTATCAAAGACTTATCAAAGGAGAAGAAGATTCAATGACGAGCTCAAGAAGCTGAAAATACAGCGGCTAAAATTTATGGGACACGTAGAGCGCACCAGCAGTACGAGTTTTCGAATCCGACCTCGCAGCCAACTCACGGTGCGTTATTTGAGGCGGCTAACTAATAACAGACCTGGCTCGAGGAGGTAAAAAGAAATACAACATTTCACTTTTTTTAACAAAAAGAAGGTTCGTTCCCTCAAGCTCTAGTCCGAGAAAGATTTATTCCAGATGTGCTAGCTGTTTCTGTTTCGCGTTGGTTTTAAGCTATAACAATGATGCTTTTCTAAATGTATATATGTATAGTTTGCGACACCACTTATGGTTAGTAACATATTGTTTGTCCTTTAAATATTTATCACAACCATCATTATTGTTCCGTAACAAATAAATCTATGCATTTTATTTCAAAATCCCTGGCTAACACAAAGATTAACCCCACTTAATCGTCTCAACTCACTACAAGCTGTAGGTATAATTTGCGGACAGCCATAATAATCCTCTGATTTAATAAGCTATTTTATGTAGATATATATTTTCATCCTATCAGGCTAAGTTTTATCTTTGACAGTTCTTCCATCAAAACTGTGATGATAACTTATAACCACCAACGCGATGCTTTTTGTATCTATAATAATCCTCATTCAGGACAACTGGCCAATAATTTTAAAATTAACAACTTAACTACTACTATTTAATACTCGTAGATAAACACTTAAAATATCGAAGCAAATTTTTCAAAAGGAGACATGAATTCACCCTTTCTCAACTTCAACTCATACAACATATAAGAACTCATTTCGTAAATCTCTCTTGGGGGCAACAGTTTTCATCCGCCCTGGCGCCTGCTACTTCCGCCTCACTCCCTTTTTTTAAGAGTATTAAAATAAATTGCTTGCAAACACACACTCTAACTTCAATTTATAAATAAAATGTACTTCGACCTTGTCTGGAATTAGGAGATTCTGTGTCACAAAAGTTTACTCTCGGTGATCCTAAATTTAAATGATGATAATTCCTTAGATGGAAAATCCAAATTATATATATATGTAAATTATATGTACGTATGGAAGTGTAATCCTTCTTTTACTAATAAAAAAAAACTAGTGCAAAAGGATCAACACTAAGCAAACCAAAAATAATCTGCACATGTAGATTATAAAGTGAATAGCATTTTCTCTCTTGTCGAATAAAGGACTCTGAAAGAGATTTAACTGATAGAATTCATGCATTTATGTATGTTTAGTGTGAATGCATTGGCAGACTAAATAGAAATAGAAACCTGAAGATAATTTTCTACATTTCTAGATGAAAAATTTCGTATTCATTCACTCAGTATATACACATTAGGTTTCTAGGTATTTGCATGGTAATGCATTTTACATGATTATACACTTTTATAGTTTATAGATTACATTTTTAAGGACTTAGACTTTTAACATCAATGGCTTTTGAATATCCTATATGAGTACAAGATTGATAATGAAAGATAAACCTTTTTCAAAGAAAAGAAACCCATTCAGAAAATTTTAATATAATCAAAGGAAGTCAGTGACAGATCCACGGAGGGTTTTCGCATTCGGGATTTACGAAATAATTTTTATTCATGAAATTATGTATCATCGTATTTTACTTTTAATGTTGTTTAACTTAAAACTTTAAACGTCATTTTGTCTTGAATGTTAAACTTTAACGCCATACCATAAAAATGTTTGTAGTCCCATAAGTTTGTTACATGAGCAAATTCGTACGACCCAGTCGTGCATTTCATTTTTTATTCTGCGGAGTTAGCTTAATAGGAAAACCACAAACAAAAAAGCCAATTAATACCAGAGGCGTACCGAGAGGGGGTGTGGGGGGGTGTCTCACCCCCCAAGAATTTCCAGAGTCGGTCAAGTCGGCAATTTCAAAGAGTCGGTCAAGTCGGCAGTTTCAAACTAAGTTCAGCAAGTCGGCATTTCCAATTTTTTAAAATTTTAGTATGAAAGTTGGCATTTTCATAGGTTTTTATACATATTCTAAGAAAAAAGTCCGCATTTTCAATTTTTTCGAATTTTAAGTGTGAAAGTCGGTATTTTTGCAGGTTCTAGCAAAAAAATTTTGCATTTCAATTTTATCAGTTCCTTATATTTTTTAAAAAATGTCATTTTAAAGTCAAAAAATTGACAGAAAATTTAGAAGGTGAAGAGTTGAACGTCATTGATGCTCTACTGTTGATTCAAAGCACATCAGGGTCATTCCAACAAATGAACGACGATGAAAGCCAAATAGATGCTTTAATAAAAAGTTCCTCTTCATTCGCTGAAAAATTACAGATAAATCCCAAGAACAATTGATGAAAATCCAGAAACTGCTTTCAATTTTGATTTTCTTACGTTTTATAGAAAAGAGTTTAGAACGGCTTTGCAAATTTTTACCACGTGCATTACAAATAATTTGAAAGATACTTTTTCAGCTTTTGAACCTCTTCAAAAGATTTTTGAAATTCCAGTTAACAGAAGCAATGTTACGATAGAATCAGTCGAATCCATTTCGCAATTGGAACCCAAATTATTTCAAGAGGAACCAGAGTGTTTGATTTCTGAGCTGCAAATACTGCTTGATACATGTACGAAGTGTACGAACTTCGAAGACATTTCCAAAGTAGTGTTCAATTTAAAAAATGTAATTCCGTTGGCGTACAAACTTGTTTGCTTCATTTTGACTGCTCCTGTGACGTCAGCTTCATGTGAACGTTCGTTCAGTTAACTAAAACTAGTTTTAAATCATTTGCAAACGACAATGGGTGATGACCGTGTTGCATTGATGCTTCTCTATTCTTCAAAAGATATAGTAGACAAAATTCATCTAAGTGAAGTCGTAAAAGAATGGTCCTTACTTAAACACCGCCGAATTAATATCCGACATGGAGCAGTGTAATATAAAAAAATTATAATTGCTGTTTTATTATTATTTACATATTGCATCGAATTGTGTATAAGTAATTTATAACTTATAAGTAACAAATGAATTTATTAAAAAAATGTGTTTAATTTTTTTTAATAATATGTGAATTTTAAAGCTATGGCTTAGTTTTCAGGATGGTTAGCATTATAATACATATAATTGTGTTTATAATTATAAAATGTTTAATCAATTAATTTTAAAATCAAAAACATTCATTAAATTATTATATAAATCTAAATTCATGACACTATTTCATTATTATTTTCTTCTAATATAAAATACTGTTGCATTAATTATTTATTTATTTATTCCATTTATATTATTGAAAACTATTCATAAAAACAAATTCTTTTAACTAGATACATATTTGTTAATATTTTAAATATATATATTGCTCTTAAAAGATTTCACGTGGTATATTTTTTCAATATTACAATTGATAATCAATATTTTTACATAGTTTCATGGAAATTTATTCATTATTCAAAACATCCAGTCATTTTTTACTTTTTAGTATAACGATGACTGCAGTCGGCAAATGTCCAAAAATAAGTCACCAAATTCCTAATAAAAGTCGGCATTTCAATAAAACTCACCCCCCCCCCACGACTCGACCTCTCGGTACGCCCCTGATTAATAGTGAAAAAGTGCAATGTTGTCAAACAACAGACTTTAACACTTTTTCTCGAAATGTTTATTTCTTTTTGTTTCTCAAAGGTCAAAAAGTAGCGATCCACCAATTTTGACAACCAATATGTAAGAGATTTAGTAAGTTTAGTAAGTCTTTTTTAATTAAGTTATTGGTTAACGCGTGGTTAACGATTTGTTGTTGGTAAGGGCCAAGGTTTTTTTTTATTTCTAAATTAAAGCGTTGGCCTATAGTCCAAGAAAAATTGCGTTCCGCTTGGGTGCTAGCAAAATAATGCAGCAATCAAAATTCACTTCTAACTTTTCAAAAAACTGCTTACGATAACTCATTAAAGCATTCCACTAAATACAGTAAAAAATATTCAGCTGAAGAAGAAATTTTTATTTCCTCGAACCAACAATCAAATAAAAACTAATCATTAATTTCAAACCATTTTTCATTTCAATTACCTGGTACCATTCTTCTAACACTTGTGATATAATTATACTGGTTGTGGTGATAAATTCATCAACACAAATGCCTTCCCTTTGCGATGTCCTGTCATGTCATCGCCCTCTTTTGCCACAGATTTCTCATCTTCGCCTTTGTAGAACGTTCGGGTGTTAAAGTATCATCAAAACTGCATAAATTCACTTAAATAAATCACCGAGTTACGGTCTTTCCAACGATGTCCTTGCATGAATATTAGAGACTACTGTGTAAATATTCTCGTTATGTTGGATGACATTTTATTTTATTAAAAAAAAAAAAAGAATATGAAAAATGAGCGACTGGTTATTGCCGGAAATTAATTCAAGCCTTTTCATCTGGGATGTCATTTTGAAGAATCCAAACTCCCCCGTTGATATTTTCCTGAAAAATTAATATTGTTGTCAAATTTATTTTAGTATTCCTTTCGGGACTGATTTACGATTTATAAAAAAAATTATTTGATATGCAAGTTGATTGTATTCAAAATTATTTTTCTTGGAGGAAAAATATTTCATTCAATGCTTTTGATTGAGTTACGAAATTATATTAATATTAAAATTAGGAATTCGTACTTTTATTAAAGAATTAAGTTCTTTAAAACTCCTTTATGTTCCACATCGTTGAAAAATTGCACAAATCAGGGCAAGCCACCAACAGAAGTAACATCTTACAGGTTACAGACCGCAATATCACTTATACAAATTATGGCAAAAGCATTCAAGCTTTCAAGCTTTTGACAAGGTTTGGCATTTGAGACTTGAATACAAACTGCACTGGGACCTTTCTAGGCAGTATACTATGAAAATACTCAAATCATATATAACCGACCGACTCTTTAGAGTACGGTACGAACAAGAGTATTCGGATCTTAAGAAAATCGAAGCTGGTGTACCACAAGGAAGTGTCTTAGAACCAACTTTGTATTTTGTATATACAAGGGATATTCCAGTGGACAATAAAGCGATCATGGCCACTTTCGCAGATGATACTGCGATATTAGTATCTGATAAATGCGTTGTGAAGGCAACAGAGAAACGACAAAGTAAGAGACTGAATGCAACAATGGCGTATCAGACTAAATGAAACAAAATTAACGTAAGATGAATAATGTTTCACTTTTAATTAATAGTAAAGTAGTATACCTTACACCAATATGATGGCCAAATACCTTGGAATGACTTTCGATGAAAATCATAAAATATTAATTACTCTAAGTAAAATTTAACCTAAATCTTAATTTTAATTTTAAATTTAGCTTTAGTTTTAATTTTTTATTTAATTTTAATTTTAATTCTAATTTAAGTTTTAATTTAAATTTTAATTTGAATTTGATATTTAATTTTTAATTTTTACTTTATTTTTATTTATTTGTACTTTTATTTGTATTTTATTTTTCTTCTGATTCTTTATTTTAATTTTATTTTATTTTATCTAATTTAAGTCTAAAATTAGAATTTTCACGCTCTTATTGCAGTGTTCTTTCTTAATAAAAGATATAAGTACATATACATAAAGATAAAAAAAGTATGATAATGTTTGTTTTACTTTATTAACGGATGTACAATTAACTGTCGGTATATATAATATGTAACCACACCTCTCATAGTCGAAAGTCCAACTACAATTTTATTTTAAAATATACATTTGCTACGTCATTTATACTCTCTGACTATCCTCTGTCAATCGACCTAGGGCAAGTTCCATTTATTTTAAATTGAAAAATTAGTTTTCGTGTCACTTTCATCATGGTAAGGTCATTTTTACATTTTCTCCTATTCCTTTGTATCAAAAGCTTAAAATCCATTAAGCCTGTAGAAGTCAATTTGTATCTGGCTTGTCATTAGCCTTGTAGTACACAATCACACGATGATAGAGTACTTTGCAATGCCAAACATTTTAGGATTTACACAACATTTACATGAAAATGAAGTTAGAGAGGAGTTTGGTTGTGAGAATCGCCTCTTGGATTTGTGGTTGACAGGCAAATAATGTTATCATTCAAAGACGTGCTATACACCTTTTTCGTATTAGACAGCATTCGTTATCCATGTCAGGGAGAATCCTCATCACAGACAATCGTAACTATGTATGTATTTTATTTTAACTTTCCTAGTTGTTCCAACATCCTACTCAGGTTACTCCCTTCCCAGGCAACTGTGAGCTTACAACATGTAGAAATCGTATGATGCGATGAAAACGCAGGGGCTGTTTTTTGAAGGCAGAAACTTGTCACTGTTTTTGGTTCTGTCGCAAAGGTTTAAGCACTTTACAGAGTCTGCTCTTTTTTTACTATACACAGTCAAGTACATTTGTTTGCTGGTTAAAGTGATTTCTACGTTCAATCAATATGAGTCCCAATTTAAAATTGAAGTTCACGGCAGTTTCTTTTTACCACATTTTTGTCTTGTTTGCTGTTTTCTCGAAAAGATGGTGAAAGCCAAGTTATTTAAAAACGGGGTTGCTTTTTTTTTTTTTTGTTAAATTTTAAGAACGAGAAAGGCTGAATGGCAATTGAATACAGAGTGTTCGCTTATTGGAGCTGTTAGTAATAGTGTCCGACCGAAGGTCGATTTCTAGCCGAAGCCAAAGCCGAAGCCGAATATTCGGCAAAACATCAACCTTCGGCCGAAGCCGAAGCTTCAATAACTTGAAGAATTTTTGTTTCAGATTTTTGTTTTTGATTGAATGAAAAAGAAAATGATTTTTTGGATTTTTTTCTAGAATGTATGCATGCAGTAACCAAATTAACGGGATAAATTAAATTAACTTTTCAAAAATAATAACAAATTAAACTAAAAACAATATTTTTTTTTTTATTTATTTGGTAGCATATTGGAAATATATTATTGCATTGAGTGATTGAACAATTTACATACAGAGTTGATATTTTTATATCTTACTACTGAAAAATTAAATACCAAAAACACAAATTGTCATTACAGTGAACTTTCTAAAGGAAAATGCTACAAGAAAAAACCTTTCATGACGAAAAAAATAATATTATTAAAGTTAATTGATAGGCAAATTATCAAATCTACTCTAGTCTAATATCATAGTTGTTAATATAGGAAAATATAATATATGTTAATATATATAAATAATATGTTAATAAATAAATGAATTTATAAATTCATAAATAAATATATAAATACATAAATTAATTATAAATAAATAATAAATAAATAAAAAAAGTAATAGATAAGTAAATAAATAAATTAGCAACAAACAAATAAATAACTAATAACAGATAAGTAAATTAACAAATACATACATACACAAGATTATAAAACATAATTGATACAATTTCATATAAGTACATACATAAATAATCAAGTAAATATAAGAACAAGTTAATAATAAAAACAGAATAAGTTAATAATGATAATAATAATAATGAACGCAGAGATATATATAACTAAGTACATAAATAAAATATAAGTTAATCAATATGTAGCTAAACAGACAAGAAGCTATGATTATATAGAGGTATGCCAAGTTTTTTCCTGTGTTTACATTATTTTTATTCTCTAAATTTAAATTCCAATTATTAATTATTATTATTATTATAAATGCTAGGAGCTACAAATCCGCATAAAAAAGCAGAGAATATCTTTTTATTGAGAAAATATAGTTTTCCTTCTTTTGATTTATCAAAGAACGACTTTATTTTCCTAATTCAAAGGTGCTCTTTTTTTTTGTGTTTCCTCTAATCAGAAACTTTCAGCAAGCACAAATTTCCTGTGAGATATTCATTGCAGCTCGAATTTGAATGTCCATCTGCGTGCAAGGCAAACTATACCTTATTCATTGTACTCGAAAATTTCATTCAAAAAATTGAAGCATCTTTTTTCTTTTTTTTGTGTGCATTTTGGTTAATTTATTTTTCCTTACCACTTTACCAGTATAATGGTAATGACAGGGAATTAAATTCAATTTTTTTTTTCAGAATTTCAATTAATTTAAAGAAATTGAGAAAAAAAAATTGACAACTTTGTCATTTATCCTGTTGTTGAGTGCTTTAAGCCGTGTGCCAAATGCGTTAAATTTTTTGTTAAATTTGATCCCATAGTTAAACGTGACCCCTTTTTATTGAGGTGAATGTAAGCTTTTTGCTTTGTCAATTGAATTAAATATAATTTTTTTAATTATAAATTTCAAATTGCGATTTCTGTGTTCAAGAGCCAGAAATATTATTTAGTTTAATTTAATTAATTTTTGTCGTTCGATTCATACATAATTGCTAAACGCATTTCATTCAAGTGTGTTTAAGTATTTATATAAATGTATAAACAGTTTTACACAACAACCTCTAAGCTATCCAGGTCGCTTTGGATACAATCTATAAAAAAAAGATGCAATAATGAACGCGGCCGATAATAAAAAGATGTACAAATGAACGCAGCAAAACAAATGTCAAAAATTAACCACTTGCGAAAATTTCAACGAGCTTCTGGACAGGTTAACTTTTGCCGTCTGTATTCATCTCAGGAGTGTCAAAATTTAGAAATGGGATCAAATTTAACAGCACTTTTAACGCAAATGACACAACGCATTAGAGCTAGATTAAAAAAATGTATTTCTGTCGGTTTCTAAGTCATGACTGACTGAATACAATGCTTTTGCTGCAGTAACAGCACGAAACTGTCAAAAAGTAGCTCATATAAGTTAGCAAGCTATAGTCTGCTGATGTAGTAGAAAGTGTAGACAATTTTCTTCGAGGTTTTAATTTTTTGTATTTTCTTTTTTTTTTCAAAAGTCAAAAATTAATAATCGAAATTGGAAGTTGAGTAACCTTGTGCTGCAGCTGCTCATTGTCTTAAGGCATATGAACCATGTTAACAAACAAAAATAATAAAAACCCAACAATGCATGCAGAAAAAAGTTCACCCGGTTAGCTAGTTATTTTATCTTCTTCTATACACATAAATAAAAAATTGTAATGTCAAAATAACAGTATTTTACTACATGCATTTGACAAAACAAACTTTTAAAATTTTTGTCTGTCTTTCTGTCTGTCTGTGTCCTGGCGAATCTCGAGAACGGCTGGACCGATTTTGACGGGTGGCAGATAAATAATGCTGTAGCGCAGAACTAAGACTATTTTATTTACTACCTAGATGGCGCTCAGGTCGCTTTTTTTTTTAGAAACTATATTCTTGACAGATTTGATTTTTTCTGCGGCAGCAAAGCGCCGGGTAACAGCTAGTTAAGGTATAAAAACACATCTTATTTTATTATATATATTAAAACATTTGACCTTGCTTTTAAGTTGCCCAGACAAAGTATAATTTATATGGTTGCAGCAGGAGGGGTTCAAGTCGATCATGGGCTCAGTTGTCTCAAAATTATCAAATTTCAAAGGTGCGAATTCGACATTATCTAAGGTAGTCGCCTCTGAAGTTGGCACAGCTCAGAAGATCTCTTTTTCTGGAAGACCAGCCACACAATAGTGAGGTTCAATTGATTGAGCAAGTCAAATTTTTGAAGATGAGTTCGCGCATACTCCTTATCGAATCATCGATCGTCTGCTGCTTTAAACTGCAAGGCCGACAGCTCCTGCAGTGTTATTAATTTTTTTTTTTTTTTATTTTTATGGCTTGATATATCTTAATCTTAACTTTTAACATATCGAGTTGACGAAATTGTTGTCATATATCGTCATGGTTAAATTGTTTAGTTGGTATAAAGCTGGATTTCGAGTTGGCATCGCCATTATAAAGATTGCAGGAGTTATTTTTTCTCGTTTATTCCATGACGTTCCCTTATTCTTTCCAGGCCTCTGTTCGGACTTTGTAGTCTTTGCACGTTCCTTTACCTTTTTGAAAACATTGTAAATGTCAACTCAAACGAAAGGTTTCTTTCTGTTGCCCGGCGAAGTCCAGCACTTCAAATGCGACATCTCTGATGGATTCTTGGTAATATAATATCTGATGACGATGGCATCGCATAACTCCTTAAGAAGTTATCAGCAACTCGATCGGAAAAGGGTGACTGGCAATCTTTTGTCATTGCAACCGTCTTGCCCGTCTAACAATATTTTATATTGCCTGAGATATCAGCAGTCTTATCTTCGAATTTATACAGTTTACTTTAGGAGCATTTTCTCTCAGAGAAGAATTGTATTTTTAATAATAGATTCCGATAAAGAAGCCTCCTTGGGTTGATGATTCAATATTTCCATATAGATAACCTTCTCTTATTTAAATGTTTTCCCTTTTCCCATTATCATTCTTCGTTCTCAATGTGAACTTTGGATTCTGCCTAAAGGATTGTATTTAATTTATTTTTTTTTTTTGTATCATCAGTTTTAAGAAAATTCACCTACGTATTTTCCTTTTTCTTCCGGCTTGTTTTGCTGCATTGTGGATGGGTGTTGTAAAAAAAATGTTCACCAATTTGTATTTTTTCCAATTTAATCCGAATGTCGTTAAATTTAATTTCGAGTCAAGAGTGATGATAACGATGACGAAGGATGAAGAAAAAAAACACACTATCGGTGCGCTTCCGGCGTTGAATATTTCATCAAGTTGAGTCGATACCCATTTCCCGGGCAAAATTGATTCTCACGGGAGTTCTTTAAAATTCAACTGGAAAAAAAATTCAGAAAATTGAAAACGATATGAGAAAAAAGAAAAATGAAGAAAATTAAGAACGATGGAGAGTTTTGAGAAAAAAAGGCTTCAATCGGTTGCGTTGTGGTTACTACCATCGAATTAAATCAAAAGGCTTAATGCCTTATTTTATCGCTCGGCTTTTGGAAAATTTTACATTAACCCATAGGTTTAGCCCTAAAATTTTCATAACTGGACAAAATTTCCGCTCTTTTTTCTACTTTTCTCCTGGTTCTTTATTTTAAAATCATAGAAATTACGTGTAACCATTTTTATTGTTTAAAAAAAAGAACAGTTTTCAAAAAGATAAGTTATTTTCCATAAAAAAGTTGGATCAAAAAAATAGCATACTTCTAGGAGTTGATTAAATAAAAATAATCAATTTGTGTTGGGATTGGGATTCAAAAATTTTGAAGACTCATAACTTAGCAAATTAAGTTATTTTCGTGAACAACAATATAACCATCTTATGGTTTAAAAAAAAGAAGAAGAAGAAGAAAAAGTGGGAGAAGAATTTTAACGTCATTTTATAAGCTCTAACGATACATATTTGTTCGGCATAATTAAACTGAGTGTGAGTGTGTCAACTCTGTTTATTTAAATGAACAACACTGGTAACACTTGCTTCTTTGTTAACATGATAAACAAAAAGTATAGAAGGAAGTAGAAGATTTTTATAAAAAAGTTGCACGTATATTTAGGCAAAACTTGGCTGGTAAACTAACTTTACAGAAATTTGAATGAGTTGAATAAAAATAAAACAGAAATTACCATCCATTTATAGTGCAAATAACAGTAAATAATTATTATCAAACTTTTGATTCCAGTCACAATTTATTTTAAATGATCATAAAAAAATTAATACTTAAATATTTGTATTTTTAATTATTCGGTTATAAAGTTTTAATTGTTCGTTAATTAAATTTAATGAGGAACATCACCCTATACTCCTTAAAAATAACCGGAGCATGCAGAAGAAAAAAGTTTTAAAATCAACTACATACCTACCTATGTCATATATAAAACGAAAAAGTTCCATAAGTTTCAAAAAATGCAACAATTAATTGATGAAAAGTTTTTATTTCAAATTTACCTCGTTTAATGTTACTAATAGCATATTTCAAAAAAACAAAAAAAAAAACAAATACAATGGAACAAATCAAATGTAACAAAAGATATTTCTTGGAAGGACAGGACGGACAAAGTTTAATTAAAGCCCCTTATTTTTAATTTGCTTGTTTATTTTATTTGACTAACTTTTGGGTTGTTTTTCTTCTGTTAAATACATGTACATAAGTGAATCAAAGTTAATTATGTAAGCTGGAGGGGATGGTAAATAAAATAATATTTAAACATAAAATTAAACAAAAGAAAGTTACTTAAAACTTTTGTTATGAATTTTATTTGCATTCTTATAGACAATTTTCATTCATTAAAAAAGAGAGTTTTATTTTTCTCTTATCTGTCTAGTTGGATAAGTAAGGTTGGTACTTTGAATGGCGGGTCTAGGAACACCTGTTCCCAAAAATATAATTACGGTTATAGTATGTATGTACCTCGTTTGATACATGAGTATATAATTTGGTTGACTATATAAAACTCCTTTAGGAGATTAGCAGCCCAGGAGGTCAATTCACTTTTCACAGCGGCCTGATCAATTCATGAACTCGCGCATAATGCGATTCTCAAACTTATTGTGATAAACAGCTGTCAATGTTTGTACTAAAAAGTACTAAGTGATACACACAGAAAAAAAACAACGTTCAATCAGAGAAAACCACTTTGATTTAAGCAGATTTAAACAAAAAATTAGCTTCGAATACGAATGTTTTAAAATCAAAGTTTGACAAAAAAAAATCGAAAACGAAGCATAATTAAATCAAATTTACTCGGGCTAAGGTACTATTATAAAACGAAAATCAAATATGTACAATCTATAAAATTTTAATTTGCCTTTTTGTCTCTCAGTGTAAGGTCTTTCAGCAAGTTTTCACTGCTCTTCACAGAACGATTTGACTGTGATAAGATATTCATCATTATGGAAGTTTTTGAAGTTTGTTTTCATTTTTTCGCAAATCGGGAATCTAATTTAACGCTGAGGCGTGATAAAATTTATCATTTTATCGTGATAAAATTTAGCATTTTCACGGTCGGGAATTAACCCCTAGGTGCCCAGAGAAGCTTACACAAAGTATATTATGGCTGGGCCGATTCAAAGTCAAGTCATATCTGTGCTTCAAGCTTCAAGATTTTCACCACTTAGAGAGTTAAGTGTTTGTCTGGAAAATGGCAACATTAGCCCTGTTCCTTTTAAGGTGGCAAAGTACTACTGAGTACTTTAATAGCGCTTCGCTAGTAGTAATCTACTACTGATTTGTATAATTTAGTGTATGGATGTAGATAGTCTCAACGTATACCTTTTGGTCAAACATTTCGTCCTTGTATTGTAACTTTTTGTTTTGTTTATTTGTTAATCGTTGGCTGCTTTTCCGATAAACAATAATAGTAGATATGTTTATAATGTTTTTGAGCAATATTTTATGTATTTATTTTGTTTTTATTAATAGAAAAGAAAAAAAACAGAAGGCTGCCATCTGGTGGTTTCTAGATGCGTAACTTACTCTGCTCATCTACTCGCTCTTGAGAGCATGTGTAGATGGTAGTACTAGATTACTACTCGCGAGTACTTTGCCACATAAAAAGGAACAGGGCTATTATTATTATTATTTCAACTATATAATTCTTTTCCACTCGATCCCATAACGCTGTAACAACTTATGGACTTTCTCTTTCTATAACACAGTAAAAATTGCGGTCAATTCTTAAAATTTAATAAAATCTAGTACTTCTCTCTAATTTTATTAATTTAAATTACAGAATAAAAAATTTATCTAATTTAGAGAGGATAATACATTAAGAGTGTCTTTTAAGTCCTAATTGTTAAAAAAAATCACAATTTCACTAGTTTTATGGGAAAGCTTTTTCACCATAATGAATTTAAAGAAAAATCTGACGTAGATGTAATGATGACCAACGCACATTTGAGCACACTCCACGTACAGAAAGGCCAATTCTTTTCAAACCTCAATATATACCAACTTACATTCAGTGTTAATTTTGACAATTTGGTAACTCGTTGCGTTTGTTTTCCTTGGGTTTCCGTTGTGGAACTTTTGATTTAAGCGAGTTTTTGAAAAAAAACGATGACTTTTTTGCTAATTAATTCCTTATTGATAATATTTAACAAAAAATTAAAATTAATTAATTAAAAATCGAACTTTCTTGGCATTTCTCAATTGCCACTCACAGCCTATTATATACATAGAGGTGTTTCAATTTTATAGTCTATAGGTGGGTACTTAGCATTTTTGTCAGCTTATCAATGTGTCACTATTGCAATAAGCTTAAGCTAGTAAAAATTAACCCAAAGCCAAGGCCTTCAAACCACATTAATGTGGGTAACCACCTTTAAAACGCAAACGAGGAGAAGGCATGTGCCACGAATGCCACTGCCATTCGCCATTGTAGCACATCAGCCAACCACCATCAGAGATGGTAAATTTCAAAACTAATTTAAAGAGCTCGAAACCGCACAGTGAAAGTTTGTTCCTTCAATGTCTCAAATGCATGATGGGGAAGACCTTCAGTTCCTCTTTTGTAATGTTCTCGTACTCGTATACGATGGTTAAGCTACCTAACATACATATATAGAATAAAGTGCAACAACAGAAGGACGTAAAAGGAACGTTCCAGTAATATTGTCTCATCTGGTAGACAATTTGCAAAGTTTTTCTTCTGTCAACGCATAACAAAACAAAAGTAACATTGCACATACATATTCTTGTTGGAAGTTGGTGTATGTAGTTAGTTAGTATAGAAGCTAACGTATCTAGGTTGACGACGACGACGACGACAACGTGTGATGAGTAGTTTTGTAAAATAGGGCATAGGATGTTGGCTGACGGAAAGTATATGTAGACACATTCTGGAACTCGGACCTATTTGTCATTCGACACAAAGAATTATGTGGTTGGGGTTTTACTGAAACAATGAATGAAACTTTGTTTATTGTCACGCTGCATTTGGAAGATACATCTTAACTGAGAAAAAATAGCTAATTGATGCGAATGATGGGTGAACTAATAAGGATATAAACTACACACACATATACCTATCAGGGCCGGACCAGCTATACGTGCAAGAGGTGCAAATGCGCAGGGCGCTTAACCCAATGGGCGCAGTGAGCAAGCATTAAAAAAGCCACTATCTAACAACCAACACATACCTACCTACTTATACCTACCTACTTATACCTACCTACTTTTTAATTTTAATTTTTTTTTAATACCGCACAACAATTTTGATATCCATCATATTATAACTGCTAATTTTGAATTTAAATACAGAAATATTAACCATCCCAACACAATAATAAGTCGATACCTGCCTTTCTACCCATACCCACCCATACCCACAGTAACATAACTTTTTTGCAAAGTGCACGATTCTGTATGCCTCCAGCTCCAACAACAGAACAAACAGACACAAATTATTCTCTTTTTCAAACTGCCGACGTTATTCTCACTCACCACATTCATCGTGTGCATAAGTGAAGGCATTTATTTTATTTTCACAACCCTCCCCTAACATGATAAAAAATTCTTCCACAGCAGATACAGACAGTTAACAGCGCGCAAAATCCTAACGTGCGCGCGATGTCAATTCTTTCATATGAAAACGATTTCAACAATCACTCAAACAGCTATTTTTGGGTGAAATAGTGATACTCAATAACTTAACAGCGCGCAAAATTGAAAATTGCGCCTATGAATTAAACTCTTCCTGTTGAGTGTTTTTTTACGATTTGGTTTGGCACTGACTTCTCTTGATGAGTGCAAGTGTAGCTTTGTTCTATCGTCTGTTGAGACAAAGGGGTGAAATAAAAAAAAAAGTTTGTCGTTGATGAGTGAATCTTTTGTTTTCAGTATCAGTGTCTCCTTTTCTCTATTGTTTTGTTCTTGCCAGGCATTGTTTTCATTAAAAAAACAGGATTTTTGACAAATCTAATGACTTTATTTGTCTATGTTGGCAGTGTTCTTATTGTGGTCAAACTCAAAATAAAGGAAAGGGAATCTGGGTAGGTAAATGAGAATAAAACTTGCTACGCGCAGAGACCAGTCGTGCTTACATTTTTTAGAAAGGCCGATAAATTATTATTTAGAAGAATCGAAACTTAAATCTTTTTGTATAAATTAATAAAAAGTGATATTGAAACAATCCGTGCAGTGTTAATCTAAAGTTGTTCTTACATAGTTTGAACAAACTTTAAAGAATTTAGAAAAAGTGTTTTTCCTACATAGGTACCTACATATATTTAAAAAAAGGTAAACAAAAATAGTGGTAGGTATGTAGAATAAAATAAATTTTAATAAATAAATTTTAGAGCCAAAACAAAGATTTAAGGTAGATTTTTACTATAAAATATTAGACCAAGCGATTAGCTCCATTACGGAAAGATTTGAACAGCTAAGGGAATACAACACCATTTTTTCGTTTTTAAATAATGTAAGTGGGTGTTCCAAAAATGTCGGTTTAAGTGCATCTTGTCGAAATTTGCAAAGAGCTTTGACATTTGCAGGGTCCAAAGATTTAGATGGTGCGGAATTGTATCAAGAGTTATTACATTTATCTCCAATTGTAAGACAAGGAACTGCCTTGAAGTCCTTACCTACATTTTTGACTCACACTTGGAAGACCTTCTTCCCAATGCAGTGATAGGTCTTCAAATATTAAATACGTTGCCAGTAACCGTAGCTTCAGGAGAACGTAGTTTTTCAAAATTAAAATTAATTAAAAACTACCTGAGAACCACAATGAGTCAGGAAAGATTAGTTGACTTGTCAATCATGGCTATAGAAAAAAAACTAGTTAAATCATTAGATTATGATGATCTGGTCACTGAGTTTGCTAAAACAAAAGCCAGGAAAGTTAATTTATTGTAGTTTTATTTGTGTTCCTTTTTTTAATTTAAATAATTTTATTTTTTGTATTAACACTAATAATGTAAATATATAAATATGTACATATTTGTTATTTTCTTAGTTTTTTTATTTATTTTTATATTGTTATGTTTTTGAATATGTTTTTAGTATTTTGTACTTAACAAAATATTTCAGTTCCTATATTTTTGTGATATGTTTTTGCTTACTATTGCTATAGTTTACAATTATTTTTGTATTCTTTAGTTTTTTTTTTGTTCTTGTGATATATTTGGTTTTATATAGTTTTTGTAACAATCCTATTTACTTTTATTAGATATAAGTATTATCGAGGAATAGGCCTACTGGGGATACCTCGTTAAAAAAACGCATTGCAAAGTCTACCCCTTGGGTGATGAGAAAATGACTTCTTTCACCAATAACTGCAAACGAGGGGCGCAAATAGTGTAGCTTGCGCAGGGCGCTTGTTTAGCTTGGGCCGGCCCTGATACCTATACTATACATATATCCTTTCAGTGAAAACCATTTCTGTAAGTAAAAACAAAATTATTTTTGAAATGAAACTTCTTTATGGGATAAGAGGTAAATTTCAAGGTTGTGTTGTGAATGTATTTAATTGTAACGTTGAGTAGGGGTAAGAATAAAATTACAATAATATCTTGATATGCAAATTTGATCGCGATTCAGGGTTAGAATTTTCAATAACCACTATATTTAAGAGACACAAAGGAAATATGTTTTTTTGCATATATTCAAGCGCAACTTTTTTGATACAAATACATAAATTAGCTTAACGATTTTATTGACACTTTTAACTTATTTATTTGATCATTTTATTTCATGCAAAACTTAACAGTTGCAAAGTTAACATTTCATATGACAATGAGTCAAGAGCGCTTGGTAGAATGCAACTACTCTTGGCTCATTGTTGCATTGTTGATTGCAGACAATTTTTAATAGTTTTCAGTTCCGACATACTTGATCGTTATACTGCCCCTAATGAAATGGGTGATTTTAATAATATCAATAATCACGCTGAGTATAAAACAGACATTATCTTTTTCAACAGTGAAATTTTAAAATTTCAAGGCTTAATTTATCAGGAAACAAGATTTAAGCCATGTTCTGTGTTTTGCCTTGTATAGATTAATCTATATCTTTATATACGCTGTGGTTCCAGTCGTCGGGAATGTTACACACCAAACATATTTTCCTGTTCAGTTGGTAGTTATAGTATATATACTTCTTACCGAATTCAGTTCCAGTTTATTTTATGCCCTACTGGTAAAACTTCAGATCAATCTGTTGTTTTTAATCTTTAAAATGTCTGTTCTCAATTTTTCAGAAACAAATATCTGTCATCGTCAATTTCTTATGGTGTTATTGGTTAGCGGAAGTGTGTACACTAAACTTCTAAAATGTTTTCATCCCGGTAACTGAGAGAGACAACATATGAAGTTCAGTTTTACTATGACATTGTAGAGCCTTGGAATTTTTTTTTTGTATATACCTTCTGGTAAGATTTACCGACTAATACAAATAAGAAAGAAATAGAAATGTACTGCACGATGCCATTTTATATTTTCGTCGAGAAAACCACCTGTCTAGTAATATAGATCCAAAACCACTCAATGGAACCCCTCTTGCCGCGACCCTAAAAATATTTAGGTAAATATTTAGAAATATGATACGGAGTGTCTTAAATGAATGGCAAAATGTGATTCCCAGGCAAAATCAGAAGAGTAGGTGCCTTCTTATTTTTCTTTATGCGACGAAGAATTCTTTTTTTTTTTAATATTATTTTATGTGAAGACTTATTATTGTGAAATAGAATAAGTGGTATTTATTAAATGATTAAAAACCATTTAGTCATAGAAATTATAAAATGAAAACTGAAATACATTTATTAAATATTAAAATGTAAAAGATTGTTTTTTGTTTCGGGGGCGTTAATTCAAGCCTATATTACACTAATTGAAAAAGTTTACTTTAAATATAGTACTATGCTATACATACTTAAATTATTGTTACAATTTTAACAATAAAATAAACAAACAATAAAATCCAAAAAAATTAACACAATAAATTTAATAATTCATGTTTTTTTTTTTTTATTTCACTCGTGAAAATAATATTTACATTTATGAACGCGTACTTGAAACTGAACACCCAAAGTTGGCGCCCAACGGTGGGTCAACCCAAGGAGCATTTCAGAGCTACATAACATTTACTGAACGTTAACATCGTAGCTGTAATGTTTCAGGCGTATATGAAATGTTTACTCCCTGTACCCAAAATGTAAACGGTTTTGGGGAATGAAATGTCGTGTTGACATATGAACAAATTCTATTTGATGTACCTGATTTGTACATTTACAAATGTGAACGTTCAAAAACTCTTCAAAACACATACCAGACAAACTACTTTTTAGTAACAAATCGTTTACAGATACTATTCCTGGACTAGGTATATAAACGTTTACAAATGTAAACGTTCAAAAACATTTCGAAATAAATAACATAAAAACAAACTTAGGTACAAATCGTTTACAGAAAAATATTAAACTGTATAGGTAAATACGTAATGCCATTTGAGATCATATTACTTTATGTATACAAACCAAAACTTAAACAATTTCCATCTTGTTCTTGACATTATTATTATAATATGGGAGGTATACAAATATTCAATAATTATATTTTTCGTGCAAGTAAAGGCAAAATATCGAACGCGAGAAATATTTTCTACCAGTTTTGTAAAACAGGTCGATAAAAATAAGGGGCCTGTAAAAACTTTCTTATTTTAGAAATTATTTCTAATAAAAATATTTGAGACAATTTTTTTTTCCCACAAAAACCATATTTTTCAATATTTTGTCAGATAAAATTCAGAGTCTTATTTCAATCAAAACCTAAACATGCTTTGTTTTTACTAAATATCAACAAAAATAGATTTTCAATGTTTTGGGTTTTCTATTTTGATAAAAAATGGAAACATTATAATGGCCGCTATCAATGCTATACGTGTTACATTATCTGTAAATGAAATATTTTACAGTATGCTTACGTTTGAAGATTTGATGTGACTATTCACTGTAAACGTTTTGTAAGAGTAAAGTTTTGGTAATGGCTTTACAAAACTGCTACAAATGTAAACGTATCGTGATATTGAATTAACATTAACGATATTTGATTTACAGTACGTTTACGTTTGAAGATGTGATGTGACTATTCACTGTAAAAGTTTTGTAAGAGTAAAGTTTTGGTAATGGCTTTACAAAACTGCTACAAATGTAAACGTATCGTGATATTGATTTAACATTAACGATATTTGATTTACAGTACGTTTACGTTTGAAGATGTGATGTGACTTTTCACTGTAAACGTTTTGTAAGAGTAAAGTTTTGGTAATGGCTTTACAAAACTGCTACAAATGTAAACGTATCGTGATATTGATTTAACATTAACGATATTTGATTTACAGTACGTTTACGTTTGAAG
The DNA here is from genome assembly GCA_951217065.1 of Baccha elongata. Taxonomy (NCBI): domain Eukaryota; kingdom Metazoa; phylum Arthropoda; class Insecta; order Diptera; family Syrphidae; genus Baccha; species Baccha elongata. The sequence goes on along the minus strand of OX578272.1, from coordinate 122,699,012 downwards.
ATGTGATGTGACTATTCACTGTAAACGTTTTGTAAGAGTAAAGTTTTGGTAATGGCTTTACAAAACTGCTACAAATGTAAACGTTTCGTGATATTGATTTTACATTAACGATATTTGATTTACAGTACGTTTACGTTTGAAGATGTACTGTGACTATTTACTGTAAACGTTTTGTAATAGTAAAGTTTTGATAATAGCTTCACAAAAGTGCTACAAATGTAAATGTTTTGTGATATTGGTTTTACATTCACGAAATTTGCTTTACAGTACGTTTACGTTTGAAGAAGTGTTGTTTCAACAACATTTGTGTGTTACAATTTGTTTACCAACCATCCAATTAGTAAATGTAAAAATACAAAACATTTTTTCAGCATCTGTATATGAATTGTAAACGACATACAATAAATTTGTAACCTAATAGGTACAAAATGCTACTTGGGAATTTATAAAACAACCCATATAAGTAGTGCATGCAAATCGGTTTAAACAAAAATAAGGTACTGTTTCTATTTTACAAGGTGAACTTTTATTTGACTCCTATTGTCGATTTCACGATTTAAAAATCATTATGGTTGTAAAAATCCTCAAAACTTAAAAAAAATGATTATCTTACAATAAACAAATAAAAATCATATGCAAAGATAAAGCAAAAGCATACTCATTTCTATACATACATTTGTAAAATAATTGAACAATTCCATCCACCTTAAGCCAGTGCAAAAGATATAAAAAAATACGTTGGCAAATAATCCCCATCCAATAATCTGAAAAAATAAAATTTGAAATTCTAAATTTCTTGAAACAAATGATTCAAATTATTTTAAAAACAAAACAAAACAAAAGTATTCCTGAAGGATTCCACACACAATTTTTTACCTTCTTATAGCATTCCTTTCAATGAAAGAGAGAAACGAGTTCATAGATGTCATCTGATGTCACAATTGTTAAAATTTATAGAACCGAAAACATACCGCTTTTAATATTTTGTTTACCATGCAAACACTCTTTGTGAATGTGAATGTTTGACAATTGAAAAGAATAAATAGAAATTAACGATTTAATGAAGAAAATTATGCAAATAGTAGAAAAAAAAAAAAAATTTAAATAATTGTTCATAAATCCCTTACCGTTGTTGGTGGGAGGAAATTCATAAACTGTGAGTTGAAAATAAAACCGAGTTGTAAGTTCTTTGATGTCTTTATTATAACATGAATGTGTGTTAAAAAGAAGAAAAATATCATCAAGTAAAAAGTCTGTCAACATAATAAACAAACGAAAAATAGGATATATGCTAAGACAAAGACTTATTACCAAAATTTATATATAATAAATTTTTCTCAATAATATTGGCAAACATAAAAATCGATATAAAAGTCACATTTTCAAATTCATTCATGGCAAATAATTATGCATATATAGTTCCTTAGGAATTATCGAAAGATCTTACAAAATGAATATTTTAGTACAATCACATTATTCACAGACAAAATGAGTATTTTGATATGAGAGCAAAGCAAAGAGAACATTGGCAAATGTTGTGATCTTGATATATGAGGTTTAGAGCTTTGTTTAATATTGTTTCTAGGTGAAAGTGTCCCCACACTTTTGTTATAGTTTTCCTCTATTTTTAGCACCATTACGATGTTTTTTCCCCTAAATCTCGAAATAAAATCCCTTTTTTCTCCCAACGTAATTGTGCTCAAGAAAATTATGTTTTATCTTTATAAAAAGAATACTTTATTATTAGTAGCTTATATTTATTCCCATAAACATAAAAACAGGTGCATATAATTGAAGTATTTAGGGGAAACAAGAATAAGTCAACTCAAAATGTTTCCCAGAAACTTACTTAACTAACTTATTCAGAAATAAATAAATAAATAAATTAAAGGAAACAGGTTTTTCTCTGAACTTAAAAATAGTCTGCATTTGTTAAATTTGGAAAAAATTGACATAATTGCCGTTTTCCCCTTTTTCAAGGCTCGTCCCTTTTTTTCCCCCTTTTTAAATAAAAAGTCGGCAAAAAATGGTGCTTTTCCCCTCATCTGGGAACACTGGTGTACCATATGCTCAGAGTGCCCCGAATTATTATTTTGTATTTGAATTCATTCCTCATCCTACCTTCTGTAGATTTTGGCATTCATTTGCATCGATTTGCAGTTTTTTTTAAGCAAATGTTTCTGCCATTTGTAAAAACAAACAAAAATTCGAATCGTAGCTGCGTATTGCTATTGTTTTTTTTTTTCTGACAACCGGAAAAACTTTGTCCGACCACCAGTTTTGCAAAAAGTTAGAGCTAAACCTACATATATTAGTTAATGTGTATTCTACGAAAAGCCGAGATGAGATAGGTAGAGGAGAGGGGGTCCAGATAGGAATAAACCGATTTTTGACTTAGTTTCTACCACTATATTTTTTTCAACAGTGAAATTGTGGTAGACGTATTTGGCAAACGCATCCACAACCACTAGTATCATGGCAGAGTGCAGTTGGTCACAGTTTAAATCTTAAAAGTTTGAAATTTGACATTTTGCCAAAAAAAAAAAACATTTATTTTTCAAACAGTGTTCAAGCAGAAGGATTGCATTTTATTCATAATTATAGAATACCAACACATTGGTAAATGTTTTGTTCATATTAATTAAAAAAGCTATAAAATTATAAATTAAATTATAAAAAAATGTTTTAATTTGATGGTGCGGAACGGACTACTGGGCCGTTTTGCCAAAAACGTTTATGAGGTTCACGAACTTTATAAATTGCATTACCATCGTCTTTGTTAAATTTTTAAAAACGCCATTTTCAAATCGTACTTTGAAATCCCGACCCAATGTTTTTGTTTAAAAAAAATAATTGCAACATTTTGCATCTATTTATATGTAGATTTATAATTTTATATGAGTATAAGTTATGTCTTTAGTATTTTACATTTATTTCATTGTTTTTAGTTAGTTCTCTATGTTATTTCTTTTTTAGATTTTGTTATTATTTCGAATTCATTTGCAATCTCTTGCACATTCAGTTTATTGCATTAATTTTTTATTGTTTGCTGGAATTGTTAGTCCTTTTTCATATAACTTTTAGTATTTCTATGACAATGACCTAACACACACATAATTAGATTGCCAAAATCCCGACTGACAACTTTTTTTTTGTTAAAACTGATTTTTTCAATAAAAATTTATTGCAAAAATGTTTCACAATTTAATGTAGGTATCGTTTTTACCGGTTGTTTTTCATGTATTTAACTTGTTACTGTCCTCCCGCTCACGCAACTTTGTTGATCCGCTTAGGGTATGTCCAGTCGTCCGTCGGGCGCCTGAGTCTAAAATTTCTAATTTCAACAGTATCTGGGTGGCCTGTTTCCCTTCTTATTTTCTTCCTTTTCAATTCCTATTTCAAATAATTAGTGTAAAAGCAAAAAAAAAGGTACGAAAACGTGCTAAAAGTCCTGGAAATCGTGATTTTCTATTCGTACGGAATAAAAACGGATTTCCAAAATATGATTTGAGTATGTGGGCTTTAGGTCAATAAAAGATGTTTTTTTATAATTAATGCGACGTTTCGAACGTGTTTACGTCCATCATCAGGCCTTTATTCAATAATAAAACAATTATTAGTCACAAAAAATTATTTGTGATATGTCACATAACTTACAAAAATCTTTTAACATCAAATTAATAAAATTTATTAATTAGCACCAACAAAAGCACTTTAAAACTGAACTTGACTGTAAAATAAAATATTTGTTAATTACATTAAAAACATTAAGAAACAAAATTAAAATTACTTATTTTGTAAATAAAACAAAACCAAAATAACATTTTTATTATTACTTTAAATTTACTATTTAAAATTTTAAACATTAACGTCTCTGCACGGTCTCTTAACTACTTGGCTATACGAATAGCTCAGCTTATCGCAGTCCGATCTACGGTTAATTGCCCTATCATTGTTTACTATGTGCAGCATCTCTAAGAGCATTCTCTTATTATAATGCTTCTCAGTCTGCAACACCGAAACGTTTTCAAAATCAGGCAAGTGTTCTTCTTCCAAACAATGCTGAGCAAGCGCAGTCTTCTGTTGACTCTTGCTGTTGATGTCTGACTTATGGCCACATAGACGATTTTTAAGCTTCTGCTTGGATGTGCCTATGTACACCGCGTCGCATTTGGTCTCATTCTTACCTAAACAGTTTATTTGGTAAACGACATCAGCTTTCTCCATCTTCTCTACTTTCCCTTTGGTATTAGTAAATAATTCCCTTTTTAGAGTGTGTGCAGACCTGAAAGCTATTTTTATTTTATTTTTGTCTCTTATCGCGGCTGCCTGCATACGGTTGGACAGAGATGGTATAAACAATGCGCTTCTGTATGAGAATATATTTTCTGTTTTTGATTCTCATACAGAAGCGCATTGTTTATACCATCTCTGTCCAACCGTATGCAGGCAGCCGCGATAAGAGACAAAAATAAAATAAAAATAGCTTTCAGGTCTGCACACACTCTAAAAAGGGAATTATTTACTAATACCAAAGGGAAAGTAGAGAAGATGGAGAAAGCTGATGTCGTTTACCAAATAAACTGTTTAGGTAAGAATGAGACCAAATGCGACGCGGTGTACATAGGCACATCCAAGCAGAAGCTTAAAAATCGTCTATGTGGCCATAAGTCAGACATCAACAGCAAGAGTCAACAGAAGACTGCGCTTGCTCAGCATTGTTTGGAAGAAGAACACTTGCCTGATTTTGAAAACGTTTCGGTGTTGCAGACTGAGAAGCATTATAATAAGAGAATGCTCTTAGAGATGCTGCACATAGTAAACAATGATAGGGCAATTAACCGTAGATCGGACTGCGATAAGCTGAGCTATTCGTATAGCCAAGTAGTTAAGAGACCGTGCAGAGACGTTAATGTTTAAAATTTTAAATAGTAAATTTAAAGTAATAATAAAAATGTTATTTTGGTTTTGTTTTATTTACAAAATAAGTAATTTTAATTTTGTTTCTTAATGTTTTTAATGTAATTAACAAATATTTTATTTTACAGTCAAGTTCAGTTTTAAAGTGCTTTTGTTGGTGCTAATTAATAAATTTTATTAATTTGATGTTAAAAGATTTTTGTAAGTTATGTGACATATCACAAATAATTTTTTGTGACTAATAATTGTTTTATTATTGAATAAAGGCCTGATGATGGACGTAAACACGTTCGAAACGTCGCATTAATTATAAAAAAACATCTTTTATTGACCTAAAGCCCACATACTCAAATCATATTTTGGTAAGATAACGCAGGTCACATAATAACCATAATATTTAAAAACGGATTTTGGCAGGCGGAATTTTGTCCCTATCCCTTAGCTAGCACCGGGTGAAACGCATTGTTTTCTTGGACTGTAGGCCGCTAAACGCTTTAATTTTTAATAATAATTCAACCAGTCTTCTACTTGGTTGAATATTTTTAATATAAATAAAAAAAATAAACTTTTTAAATTAATTTTCATATCTTTTATATAAAATTCTCCTGTCACGGTGTTTGTAATCTATCTCCTCCGATACGGCTCGACCAATTTTCGTCATCCGAAGCATGCATATCGGCCAGGGTGGAGAATCGGACAACATCTATTTTTCATCCCCCTAAATGTTAAGGGTGGTCCACACCTAAATTTTTTTTTTTATTTTTTTGGACAATTTTTTTTTTTAATTTTTTTATGATACAGCATACAAAAATACATACAACCCTTAATTTTCACCCCTCTACGATCAACCCCTATATTTTATTTGTCAATTAAAAACTTTAATTTATTTTGCAAGTATTTTTTTTTATTTTGTCATGACTTAGAATGAAATAAATCATATTACTCTGATCAACCCAATTTAATTTGATCTCCCGCCCTCACCGGTCGACAACTGATCAATTATCAATCGATCAGTTATCCCCGTCAGGTGTCACCACTCATTCAGCAAACATCACGGAGTAGGGATGAGGACGAAGTCGGTCTACTCTCTCACTCACTATACATTTTTCAGCCATTTCTTTTGGTTTTATTTGTGGATCTATCGTAGCAGTGACCGTTATACGTATTATTTTAATTTTTCTGTGCAACTCTGATGTTAATTTTACTATCATCGTAAATTTATCATTAATTTCCAGTGCAATAATTATTTATCTACAATTTATTAATCTGACAAAAAATAGTTTTAACTCTCAGTTAATTAATTGATCTCATGTAAATAAACACTGAGTAAGAATATTCTCTTGAGCGATGCATAGCTCGCAAACGGTTGAGACTTCAAAACAAAAATCAAATAACAAAATGTTGTAGTAAATTTTATGAGCTGTAATTTAATATAAGCTATAAGCGAAAGATAAAAAAAAGGGCCCTTATGAACCTTTCCTTTTCACGGCTCACCTTCTAGACGTCGGGACTTTTAGTATGTTAACTCCTTCAGCAGCCTGGACAATATTTTGAAGGAACAAATTTTTTCTAACTCACGACCTTTCATTACAGTAGGTATAGCTGAGTGGCGCGATACGGTTTCCGCCCTCTATCTCAAAACAGTTGAGGGCATGAAAAAAAATATTTTTTACGAAATTTGTCGCAAATTGTATGCTCTACAATTTTGATAATAGATGTCAGCATCACTTATTTGAGAGAAACCGAGATAATCGCGAAACACGCGGTTATTATTACTTTTGACATTGAATAACTATTTTTTCGTAGTTCTGGGTCCGATCCCTGAGTACATCTAATGTTTTTTCAGGGGTCCTGCTCCGGCCTCTTGCGGGGAAGTGACAAATTTTCCAAAACTATAATTGTCATGAAAAGTACTTAGTCGTTTCGACGAAATATTGTACTTCCCCTTCAATATTTGTAGAACTAACAACGCACACAAAAGGATTGGGTGTATGTCACTAGGCCGTGGTTCTTCGGAGCCGTCAGTGCCATTATCCTTTGCACACAACTTTTAGTACGCCAATATGAAGCTGTATACGAGTTTCCAGGGTGACTTCTTATTTTGCCTTAAATCAGTAGGTACTATGTTAGCTTACTATGAAATGTAAAAAGAACTACAAGTGTTTTAATTAAAATTAGGTATTCGCTCTTAATTTTTTGTGCGTTTATGAAAAAAGTTTGTCCTCTGTATGTGGCTTAGATTTGGGAACACCATGCTTTTCCCACGGACAACTATATGTGGCATGTTCTCGCGTGGGGAAACCATCCAGTTTGTTTGTGTTGGCTAAAGACGGACTAACCAAGAATATTGTACACTCTATTGCACTGAGAGATTAATTTTTCTTTCAACTGCCATAATTGATAGTAACAATGTAAATAATTATTTTTGATGTTTAGATAGCTATCAGAAATTATAATTCAAAATATAGTCGTTATTTTAATAAATATTAATTCATTAATTAAATAAAGCATACTTTTATTGCTTATAACGCTTTCGATTTTAAGTACATCCTCACACACTTATAGTAGATAGTTATTTTTATTGAACTAAAAAAATGTTTCCTAGGAATAATATAAATGACGAAACAATGTTTGCCGAGTCAGCTTATTTTCATTTAAAATTTCAAAAAATAATGTTTTTTTTAATTAAAAGCTTTGCAAAGTCAGAAGCACTAAAATTCACAAAATTGTACGCACTTAATGTCCAAAAATAGTGGGAAGTTGCAGGGATGGCCCGTCAAGTCGACTGTTTCCCAATTTTTTTTTAGTTATGAATAAATTTGAGTAAATAACGAAACATCTTAAACGTACATAGTGCAACCAGTAATCACAAATTAAAAGTTGTAAGTAACGAACTAGGTGATACGAAGTTCACCGGGTCAGCTAGTTAGTATATAGAATTTGTACTATTATTTATTTTATTTCTGTAAATACAACTTTCTCTTAGCAAATAAAGATTCGAAATTTAACTACTTTGAATACAAACATCAGTTGATTGGCTTACAATATAATATAATCAGTAATAGCTACTTTGATTAATATAGACATAAGAGTACATTGGATGAAGTCAATCATCATCGCCCACCAGTGTGGTTTGATTTGATTTTGAAGTCACTCAGTCATTATGACGGATTCATTAGTAATAATTCTAATGCAATTGTAAGTAATTAAATATCTATTATATCGCAGAGAATTTGACTGGCAACTGGCATTATTATGTGTGTGTAATCGAAGATTAAGTACAAAAGTAGAAGGCTTTTGTTAATCAATGCCAATCAAGATGTTATACGCATTATATGTATGTGGGAATATCCACTTCGTGGTTTGTAATTCATGTAATGTCCTGGTGTTTGTTACCTTAACCGTATGACCAATTAATCAACTAGCTGTGGTTTCAAACGCTGTGTAAGGAAAAATAAATAGTTTACAATGGTTTTCGTTTAAAAATTCTTATTTGATTTCTTTTTGCAAATTAATGAAGATGGTCGAAACATTTAATGTTAACATTGAGAAACTGTCTTTTTTATAAGTTTATCTGTAAACACTTTTAAAGTAAACAATTTTAATGTAATTTCGACAATACTTTAAGGCATATTTTAATTTGATATTAAAAAAAAAAAATTTCGTCTAATCAAACTCAGTCTCAGTTCTAGCCGGGAAATGGGAACTATGAAACAGCATAAAAAGAAAATTGAGACAAAATGGTTAACAAAAATGGACTTCAAAGTGGAGAAATTCTCGATAGCGAATCAACCAACACTATACCAACGGTGCCGTTTCCAGTTTCAGTTAGGACAAAATATACTAGAACTGTAAAAGAGTTTTACTTTTTTTTTGCATTCATTTGCAACGAGATGAATTCCCAATTCATTTCAAATTTAGTGATTTAATTCACAGAATTCAAAATGATTTCAGAACTAAGCATGCCCAAATCCCATTCATTTTGAATTTGTGATTAAAATCACTGACTTCAAAAATTAATTCAGAATGCAGCGTGTTCAAATCCCATTCATTTTGAATTCAGTTTTTTAAATCACTGAATTAAATCACATTCAGTGATTTAAATCCCATTCATTTTAAATTCAGTCTCTCAATTTTGCATTTTTTTCTTTTCCAATGTGATTGTAATGTTTGGTTTATTCTATAAAAAAATGGCATCTAAAGATTCTTAATCCTGAAGGCTATTTAAATTGATTGAATTTATTGAATGGGATTTAAGCGCTCTTAATTCTGAAATCATTTAGAATTCATTGATTTAAATCACTGAACTCAAAGTGAATGGGGAATGAAAAAAAGTGAATTCTGAAGTCATTTTGAATTCCGTGTCTATAATTCATTTATATCAAATTCAATTCAAACTTCACGTGAATACATTCGCAATTGATTAACATTCTTTTACAGGGGAATCACCCATAATGCCCGAAAAAAAATCTCTATTCGACGAAATCCCCAAAGAGATATGATTATGAAGGTCAAAATCACAATAGGGAGAGAAAGCCAATGAACAAAATTCCCAATAAAAAATTTGTTTTGGTCGAAATTTCAACAATCTCCAAAATCTCAAAAAATCCCCAACATGTTTTAACTTGCGATTATATAGGTACTGTAAGTCAAGTTATGCATTCGTTAAAAATAAAAAGTTTTGAGATAATAAAAAAATGGAAAGCAAATCGAACAAAGGCGGTAAAAACCTTTTTTAGATGGCTATGGCCACTTTCATTCAAAAAACAGTATCGACAATTTTAGGTGGTGTTGGGATAAAAAGAAATTTTTTCTTGTAAAGGATTCATAGTGACCATTTTTTGTTTTTTTTTTTTTTTGTTTTGTTAAGAAAAGTGATTTTTTTTTGTACATATACAAGTTTTTTTCATATATTTTGTTTCATATTCTTTGTTTAATAAAGGAAAAAACTTGTTTGAAAAACATACTGTTTTTGTTTCATTAAAAAAGAGATATCAAATTAGGAAGTATCAGGAATATGCGTGAATCAAGCACAAACATCCCCAAGAGAAAATCCGAAAATAAGCAGTGCAAGTAGAGTGAATCAAGCAATTAATTCGCGGCGATTTCATTGCTTGTTTCACTATACTTGCACTGATTATTTTGGGATTTAGTATCTTTGGAGATTTTCTCTTGGGAATTTCAATTTTGCTCCATTTTTAATTGGGGACTTCGTCCTTTGAGATTTTCTTTTAGGGATTATGTCTTTGGGGCAAACATCACCAGCCCCTTTTTTAGATCTGCAAACTACTAGGTAGAAACTTATAGGGACACTTCCATTCATAGCTAAATTCTATAGGTAAGTCCGGTCCTTCTGGTTGATGGCAAAGATTGTTACAATATTTCTAATTTCGAGGGAAATATTTTGGAAGAAATCTTGAGTTTTCGCCATGTTAGCATAATTTAAGAACATATAAAGTTGATATGTGCTCACGCCTCGACGGATTACTCATCCAATGAAGATTTTTACTATTTCCACGAGAACACTTATGACACCCACCCGAATATGTCATCAAGATTATTCTTGTCGACCTCAACGCCAAAATTAAAAATAAAGACGGAGGAAACAGATGTCATTTTATTACGTGCTGCCAAGTGTTCTTTGCTCATTTAAAAAGTTGAAAGTTTCTTTTTTTTAAGAACTTAAGCTATAACTATAAATTCACTGCTTTTTTTAATAAAGAAGTTCCATTCAAATAACTAACCCATATAGTTGACTATAATTCTTTTTATTTAAATTTAATTCATGAAAATATTTAAAAAAAAACATTCCTTTCATTTATCTTTTCAAAAAAAAAAAAAAACAAATCAATGAAACTCGTTTGCCAAACCAATAAAGGAAATTAAATTCCAATCGGCTAAATCATTTGTAAGTCCTTGATTTACTTTACATTTTTGTCGTTCATGCGACAAAGGACTCCGAATCGGAATAAATTTAAAACTAAATTAACAAAAATGTAGCAAAAAAAAAGCTGTTTGAGCTGGTTGTAAGGGGGGGACTTTTAAATATTAAATAAAATTGAATTTAGTGCATTCAAAATGCTCAGTCGTTCGTGTGCTACTTCCACGAATTCTTTTTACACTTTTACTGAAAGAACGAACAAAATGAGGACGATGGTAGTTAGATACAGTTCTGCCCGTGGGTGTTGCAAGATAGAAGAGAACCTGCATTTTCCAAATCTTGGCACTTACTACTTTTTTTTTTATTTCTTTGCCTTATTTGTGTTGAAGCATAGTTGCACAAGGTAAGTTCTTATACAAAGTAGCAATGGAACTTTTGTATTTTTTGTTGTTTGTATTTATTGCTTTTCCGAGGATTCATTGTAAATTCAGTGAGGAGAAAGATTTTGGTTTTATTAAGGTGGAAATGCATCTAGAATGTTTTTTAAAAAAGATTGCTACTGGGAAATTTAAGTTCTATAATAAGGAACAAAGAACCCTTACTGGTATGCGCATATATGCTATCATACCTTTGGTTTGTAATTAATTTTTGGCTCGTATCGAAATTCCAATCTGATTAACAAACCAATTGGAAAAAAAGATGCATAGGTACTTATAGATAAGTACATTCGGCAGAGAAAAAAAATTGGGTTCATTATGCAATATACCCAATAAATTTGGTGATTGCATTATGGTTCCATATAGTCTCTCAAGAGTAGGTATATAAAACAAAAAAAATTGCGGAATGTTGGGTGGTTTTCGATAGCCTCCATTTTGAATTTTTTTTTATTTTGTAAAAAAAATAGTGGATGGAGAATTGTGTCGTAAGCGCCACCCCAACAACTCAATAAATACTCCAACCTTGATTAAAGTATTTCGTAAGAAACCATTCTAAGTGTTTTACTGTCACAGATCTACGGATAGAATAATACCAATATTTGTTTATTTATTTATTCATCTACCAAGATTAATTGTTACAGACATAAATGTGCTTCAATCTATTAATATTTAAAAATAAACATCATCTTAAATTTAATACAAATTTTTCATTTACATTGAGTTTGAACTTTTTTCTTGTATCATATATGTAAATAGACACTCAGGTTAAAAATGTATGTTATAGTATATCCACTAGCAATTTGTTTAAGTGTAAGATTTGATAGATACTATCACTATACCGCAAGAGTAAGAATTATCAAACGAATTGATTTTGCATTGATTTCAAAGTCGCATAATGATAACTGGAGCCAACTCGTATCTCTGCACTCTGCTTCCCTGCCAAATTCATCCGCTTTTTGAAAATGGCAGTGAAAAAATTGAATTGAACTGAGTGAGTATTTTGAAAATAAGGATCTTTGTGTGTCGGAGGGGGGTTGTAGAGGCAATATGCCCTTTTTGTTTATAATACTTACAAAGAAAAAAAATAAAGTACATGACTGATTTGCACGAACTTGATCTTGTGGCAAAATGTCTCACAAACACAATTAAATTTAATAAAAAATTTATTATTTTTTTTTTAATTTTGGAATTGAAATTCTTGGTCTAAAAATTTCGGTGCTTACAATATAATCGGTTATGAAAAATCTTGTTTTACTCGAAAACGACTGTTACAATTTTGATTAAATGAGTAACACGGCATTAAAGTCGGTTCAGATGGTTTAAACCGTATTTGCTTAGACGGTACCTGCCATATAACAGTTTTTTTTTTAAATTAGACTTTCTCGTTAAAAACTAAATGGTTCTTACACACATTCATTCTTAAAAGCTAAAATAGTAGAATTATAATGGCGTACAATATTTTTTTTTTATTAAATTAATTTAATTCTTTTTTTTTCAAATTCAATAATTTGAAAAGTGAAAACTACTTTTTTTTTAATTTTATAGTATAGTATAGATAAATAAATTCGTAAAATTTGCTACGGTTTTTTTTTATTTTTTAGAAAAAAGTTGTTAAAAAAAAATATTATAAAAAAAAATGATTTTCTTAAAAACTTGATGTACGACTTTGGTAAAAAAAAAATTTTGTAAATTAAACTTAAAATTTATATCAAAATTAAATTTTCTAGGTAAACTTTGGGTTGTAACAAATTAATTTTCTGATTTATTAATTTTTTTGTTTGTTTAGTTCAGCTATGCATTTTTCTGTTAAGTTTGGTTAGGTACGAAATCCCGACTTCCAAAATCCTGACTGGACAAAATCCCGACTGAAAAAAGAAGTTAGGTGGGAAGGGGGGGGGCATGCTGTTCCCTGCAACCCCTGGGCTCACGATAGGATATGGGGTTTGGGTAATTGCAATTTTTTGTACAAATTTGATAAAAAAATATGTGTACAATTTGCAGTCGGGATTTTGTCTCTATCCCAGTCTGTGAGACCGAGTCGTGTCTTTAATTTTTTTTTTTTTATTTGAAGTAGATATGCCTATTTCAAGGGGTCAAAAATTGCATTCAATGTACCTATACATAAAAAAAAATTGTTTCCGTTTAAGTCGTTTTCAAAATATTGAATTTACAAAACAAAAATTTAAAAAATGATTAAAATTGAGCACTTTTGCTAAACTTTGACATTGCAATATGATCAAATAATCGATCTAGATCTTTCTGAAAAAAAAAATTAGTTCAAATCGATTTACTCGTTTAGGAGATAGCTCAAAATAATGGTTCTACAGAAGGTACCGTTAGTAAACTCAGTAATTGCATGTTAACAAAAGACAATCATAGAAAAACCATTTTTATTTTTTTCGAAGAAAACCGTTTAAGCCGTTTTTGGAATAATTTAGCGCATACAAGTATAAGCAGGTATGGTTATTTTTTTTTTTAAGCTTAGGAAAATCTTCAATTTCTGCTCTAAAGAATGATCTAAATCCCTAATCCCTACATAACAAAATTTGAAGCAAATCGGGTAAGTTATTTATGCTGTAGGGCTGTAGGTGCTGTTTCCTTTTATTAGGAAACGAAAAAACTGAAAAAACTCCGAACACGTTCACGATTTTGGGACCAAAAAGTACTGCAAAATTCAATAAACTATTATTTACTATGCGGCCAAAGACAAACAAACCATTTCCTGTTTCTCAGGAACCGCTTAACATATTCAACATATGTTTTAAAGTGTTGATGAATTAAATTTTATATTAAATTCTATGTAGAAACAATTTTGAGTAAATTTAAACAACATTAATTTGAACAAATTACTCAAACGTAAAAAATGTAAGATACATTTTTTTTCCATTAAATTATTTGATGATGTCATTCGGTATATGAATACATTTTTAATTAATCAAAAGGTAGATAAAGTACACATTCTCGTTCAGGGACCATTTCATTATCAACAATGAATTCTTAATTCCCAAATAAACTGATTTAATGTCACAGCCATTCCACCATAACATCAGCAGTAGCATCGAATTTATCTCAGTGATATACTGACATAAAAAAAACACTGCCAACAAAAAATTTAATATTATAATATGAAAATGAAATGATCTGTCAAGGGAAAACTCAAAACATAAATGGAATCCAACTTCCGGTCGTAAAATATACTCAAATACAAAAATATACAAATACATGAAAAGAAAGACAACAAAGAAGAACAATTTAGTTGAATATCTGTTTGTAGATTTTATTTCATTCTCAACGACCTGACTTGATTGAATGAAGAAGGGAGGGATTTTAGAGGAGATATTAGGGTTGATATTAACCTGGGGAAAATCATTTTCACTCTGTTTGTTCAAGTACCGTACTTAAATAAATCCCCATTAACACGAAGTCCAGCCGGAGGAGTTTATTAAAACATTTTTTTTATATACATATTTATTTTAGCTTTGTAGGTTAATAAGTGGGTGACAATTTCCCAAAGGGGAGAGCACTCCTTGTTTGTCTCTATGACAATTTGCTTTTTATTTGTGAAAATCTACAGGTTAATTATTGTACGCAAATAGGGGAAAACAAAGTTAATTTTCAAAGATAGAAATCGTATTGAGTACAGGAATTTCATTTTACCATTTTTGTTTTGATTGTAGTTTGTATGTTTGACATGCTAAGCAGTGAAAAAAGCTTACTATAGCAGATGAGTTCCATACAAAACCATGTCTAAACTTCGCTGTATAATACCCACAGTTGCGTTAAGGTCTCAAATAACCCCAACCAAAGCACTGGACATTAATCTCAAATAAAGAGAAGAAGATACTTTGTCATGTGACCCAAGACTCAAAACTCGGTGTTGTTAATATTCGAGGCAACATTTTTCAAAGCACGATACAGTGATAGTTGGGTCAGCGTATGGTTAGTACAGAAATAATTCAGCCCGTAGTATCTTCGGGATCCACCCTACTGGACCTTGCCTTGAAATACATACCTATAAGGTTTCGGAAATACTAGCATTAGTTGAAAAGACATTATGTCATTTGATGTACAGGTTGATTTTTGAGCTGACATAGGCTAAAAAATTGATGAGATGAACTGCACCGTACTTAAAACGCTGTTATTAGCAAACTACAGAAACGATTTTGAACCAACGTCACAATATCAAAGATTGTCTTAATTTCTTCAGCTGGAAGATTTTGGAGTTCATAGAATCAACATAAACATAGAAATACACTGATAGAGTGAATTATAACAAGGCACTCGTTGATATTATTAAACGCAGCATTGAAATTATTTTCAAACACAACGTTCTAAACGCCGCGTTGGAGGATGCCAGCAGAGCGTTAAATATTTGAATCTTGATTTTCATTTTCTCACAAAATGTCAATTTAGCTCGGATAAGAATTTTTTTTTAAATTGTAAGTCATCATCATCATCGGCTCGACAACCGGGGTCCGGTCCTGGCCTCCTTCAACAAGTCTCTCCACCTATCCCGGTCTCGAGCCGACGCCATCCAGTTGCGCACCCCAAGGCTCCGGGCGTCCTGGTCCACGCCATCTCTCCAGCGCAAGCATGGTCTACCTCGCTGTCGTCTGCCATAGAATGTACCACAAAGAACTTTCCGAGCAGGTTCCTCTTCGCTCATGCGAGCTAGGTGCCCTGCCCACCGAAGTCTACCGAGCCTAATTTTTGTCACTATATCTGCTTCAAGGTAGATTGCGTACAATTCATGATTGTACCGTCTCCGGAATCGTCCTTCCTCACATATGGGGCCAACAATTCTCCTTAAGACTTTTCTCTCGAACGCGGCTAAGAGGTCAGAGTGCCTTTTGCTAAGCACCCAAGTCTCGGATCCATATGTGAGTACTGGCAGAACCATGGTCCTGTACAGCAGTAGTTTTGAAGTTATGGTGAGATTTCTGGATTTGAAGAGCTTTGACAGACTGTAGTAGGCTCTGTTGGATTTGAGAAGCCGCCCGCGTATTTCTTCTTCTATATTGTTATCGGCTGCTACTATTGACCCAAGGTATTTAAAGGATTGCACCACTTCAAATTCGTGCTCCGCTACCTTGATTGTTTGACCAACTGTTCCTCTCGCATTCGACGCCACCATGTACTTTGTTTTACCTTCACTAATGTGCAGCCCCAGATTTTGTGCCGCGTGCTCGATCTGGATGAAGGAATCGTGTACAGCTTGCTCGGTTCTTCCGATGATGTCGATGTCGTCTGCGTAAGCCAGTATCTGGCTGGACCTGTTGACGATGGTCCCTCTTGTTGCCGTGCCAGAGTCACGGATTGCTTTCTCCAACGCCAGGTTGAAGAGGAGGCAGGCCAAACCATCCCCTTGTCGGAGTCCATTAAAGATGTTGAGTGGTCTGGATAGCAATCCGGCTATTTTTACTTGGCTTGTTACGTTGGTCATGGTCAACCTACATAGTCGTGTCAATTTATTTGGGATGCCGAATTCTCTCATGGCTTTGTAAAGTTCTACCCTGGCTATGCTATCATAGGCGGCCTTAAAGTCTATAAACAGGTGGTATGTTGGGATGTTAAATTCTAGACATTTTTCCATCGCCTGCCTAAGGGTAAAGATCTGATCAGTTGTTGATTTGCCTGGAATGAAACCACACTGATATTGTCCGATGATGGTTTTAGCGTATGGGGTTATCCGGTCTTGTAGGATAGAGGAGAGTATCTTATAGGCGGTACTCAACAACGTGATACCTCTATAGTTGCTGCACGTTGTGACATCTCCTTTCTTATGTATGGGGCATATTATACCTTTTCGCCAGTCTTCTGGCATTTCTTCACGCTCCCACACGTGCACTATAATATCATGAATTGCCTGACGTAGAGCTGGCCCACCGTGTTGAAATAATTCGGCTGGTATACCATCAGCTCCCGGGGCTTTGTTTTTCTTTAGCCGGTCTATAGCCTTCTCAACCTCTTCTATGCTTGGTGACGGCAACATAGGGTATTCGTCTTGAAGCAGTGGAGCCTCCACTTCTGCAGTGAGTTGACCATTTAGCAATTCATTAAAGTACACTTCCCATCGCTCCAGTATGCTTTGTGGATCGGTGATCAGATTTCCCTCTCCGTCCTTGCAGTATGTGCAGCGTGGTGTGTACTGCGTCATGTTTCGGATGGATTGGTAGAACTTCCGCGCCTGGTGCGGACCTCGCTCTCGGCTTTTTTCTATTTCACAGATTAAGTTCTTCTCCCAGGCTGATTTTTTCTGTCTGTGAAGCCGTTTTTCTATTCTTCTGAGCTCTTTATATTCTTCTTCGCGTGCCCGCGTTCTATGAGATTGTTGCATTGCTCGGTACGCAACATTCTTACGTTCAGTCGCTAGCTTGCATTCATCATCAAACCAGTCGTTCCGATTTCTACGACTGCTGCCTAAGATGGAGTTGGCAGTACTAATGACAGTATTCTTAAGGCGTGTAAATTGTAAGTAGTCTTTTATAAAAGACTAGTAGAGGCGTACCGAGAGGGGGGTGTGGGGGGGTGTCTCACCCCCCAAGAATTTCCAGAGTCGGTCAAGTCGGCAATTTTGAAAATTTTAAAATTTATAAAACTGCAGTCGGCATTTTCAAGAGTTTCAAACTAAGTTCAGCATTAATTAAAGGTTTTTAAATTTGCAAAACAAAAAAGTCGGCATTTCCAATTATTTGAATTTTTAGTATGAAAGTTGGCATTTTCATAGGTTTTTATACTTTTTCTAGCAAGAAAGTCGGCATTTTCAATTTTTCGTATTTTTCATATGAATTGCTGGCTTTTATACATATTCTAGCAAAAAAGTCGGCATTTTCATTTTTTTCGAATTTTAAGTGTGAAAGTCGATATTTTTGCAGGTTTTTATAAATATTCTAGCTAGATAGTCGGCATTTTCAATTTTTCGAATTTTTCGAGTGAATTGATAGCTTTAGCATTATAATACATATAATTGTGTTTATAATTATAAAATGTTTAATTAATTAACTTTAAAATCAAAAACATTCATTTAAAATAATAAATATTCCCTTGCATTATATATATGTATTATATAAATGTATTATATAAATCTAAATTCATGACACTACTTCATTATTATTTTCTTCTTATATAAAATACTGTTGCATTAATTATTTATTTATTTATTCCATTTATATTATTGAAAACTATTCATAAAAACAAATTCTTTTAACTAGGTACATATTTATTAATATTTTAAATAAATAAATTGCTCTTAAAAGAATTCCCGTGTTATATTTTTTCAATATTACAGTTGATACTCAATATTTTTACACAGTTTCATGGAAATTTATTGATTATTCAAAACATCTAGTCATTTTTTTACATTTTATATCGATGACTGCAGTCGGCAAATTTCCAAAATAAGTCGGCAAATTCCTATAATAAAAGTCGGCGTTAGTAAAACTCACCCCCCCACGGCTCGACCTCACGGTACGCCCCTGGACTAGAATATATTCTATTATACATTTGCCATAGCAAAACACTGTTCAAAATAAAAAATTTTCATGCCAAAATAACATGAAAAAGTTGGGTCATTTTGTCTGTCCTTTAGAGGGCTGTAAATTTGGTTTCCGGTTATTTCTGGTAGCCATAATTGTCATTTATGAATAAGTGATACTAAAGCAATATCTGGACAAGAATTATGGCGCGCCAAAATAATGTTCGAAAATCGGCTCTTCTACTATTAGTATTTGAATTAATCAGTAAAAAATTTTCCATAGGACTTTTTGAATTGTCATCCCTAGCCTCTACATCTATTTTCTATAGACTTAATTTTGTTCTTTACTTTAAAGAGAAACCCTTTACTGCATTGATTGTATAGCAAAAGTCCTCTATAGGTATTTAAAAACCATCTTCGAAGTTACTCAAAGGCACCCACTTGGATCCTCTTCTTATTATTCTTACTGTTAACGACGTTAAAATTGTCATTTAGCATTGCCTGATCTCACTTTTATCAAACGATATCAACATTTTTCAATGCGCCATTTTTCCAACACTCAACTCTAAATCTTATTAATTACTTTATCTGATGACTTAAAAACTGCTTGCAATTAAATGTTTTCAAATGGTCTGCTTTCTGTCTTTACACCTTATTCATAATCAATCCATATCTATCATAGAATTTATTCACGACCTATGGCATATATTATGTGAGCAGGTGAGCTTAACTTGATCTCCAAGGGATCTAGTGAAGCGACGCTCCAAGAAGTTCTTTGACCCATACTTCACCCGATTCCACTATAAAACCTTTGCTCGTCTCCTGCTTGAATACGCCACTCAAGAGTCATCTCTCTTTAGTACAATAACCACAAATATACTTTTTAAGAAGTCCTACTGGTCAAAACCAAAAGTCCATATGGATTTGTTATAAAATCCGCTCCTGTCTAATTTATTTGTATAAGACGAATTCTTAAAATCTTTTTTAGTTCTTAAAATGACGAAGTATAAATATGGCGTTTAAAATAAGTAGCAGGCACATATTCGCTCCTTAAAACTTTATCTGCCATGGCCTACTTGACCTCCCCTTGCCGCAACCCTTTGTTTTTATTTTTTTTTTTTTTAAATTTTTGAATACGAAAATGAAAGAACTTGACGTTTTTCAATTGTATGCATTTCTGTCGTGATCGTGCCTCGTGATATCAAATTTCCACAGCGCCTATTCAAGGCAACAAAAAAAAACACATGGGTTTCAGCAAGAGAGGTTCGAATCAAACAAGGCTGTGAGACTTATAGCAAAATATTAGGCGTGTTTTATTGGTAAGTGTTTAGTCACTTTAGCAAAATTTTGTATGGGATACGAAAAGTGGCGATAAAGTGGTCAGTAATTAAAGTGAACATAAAAGTGAAAATAAAATCTGCCTAGAAATTTTTGGCGCGAAATAAAATGTCAATACATTTATTGCTTAAAGGTTGGTGGCACCTATGACAGCTTAAGACATGGACTCCATATACAATGATTATTAATGGTTGTGTTCATTGTGTTTTCCTTTAGGGCCGCGTTTTGCGGAAGAAGTAAGAAGCTTTCAACCTATACGAAAGTTGCAAAAAAGTTTTAATGATTTTGAACTTTTTGCTTAAAAACAATTGGTTAAAGCAGATTTTTTAAATAAAATTATATAATTTGGTAATATTTAAGATAAATAATGATTATTTACCCGGTTTTTATTTGTTTGTAGTGGAAGGTGGGGTACAAGTTGACCAACTCGTCATATTCAAATAGCCATACTTATTTGCAGACACATCCATAAAATTATTTGAAACTTCAGCTTGGCATATATGTAGTCAAGAATACCAACTTTGAAAGAAAATAAAAAAAGTGGATACAAAAGTGAATATAGCGTTTTATTGGTTCTTTCCAGTGCTGACTAACTAAAAATTACCAACAAAACACGACTATTATTGAATTCATCAACGAGCACTGTTCATAGAACGAATGTTTTTTTGCAACTCATTTACAACGTCATCCTCCTCCTTTTTTAAATATTTATCTCATTTTTATATTCACTTCCGATTGCTGACTTATAAGTCCACAATTTTGGTTTCTGGCTTTGTTTCGATATGTAAAGTTTTGCTGATTTGGCTAAATACTTGATGCTCAAACATGAGCTGAGGATGTTTACAACCAATCTCAGATTCGATTGAATTTAACCATGCACTTGAATGTAATGATTGTCAAACTAATGAATTGTGTAAGAGAGGAAAATAAAGACACAAAGATATACCTACCCGTAGTAATTAATGCATTTTCTGGTAAAATTAATCTCATCCTCATTTTTATTAAGTCCATATAAAACATCGAAACAATTTCAAAACGACCATGTATCGTAATGGATTTTTTTTGTCGAAAAGTTTAAAAGCTTTTTAAACTTATTCAGAGTAAAAAATAGAAAATTCAATTCAACTAGATCCACAAAATAAAAATTAAACCAACTCCATGGAAGGCATTTAAAAAAATAGCTCGAGGATAAACGCCATTTCCATGTTTATTTTTCAAATACTTTGTGTGAATTTGTTATTATCTTTCATTAATCAGAACAAAGAGAACACCCCACCACCAGACAAATAAATAAGTTTCATTTCATACCAATTCCACAAACTTAAAACAGTCTTTCTTTCTCACGAAGGGAGATTTTTATAAAAGCCAACTACAAGATGGTTAACCATAACCACGACCTCAGCTCGTGCAACACCTTTACATTCATAAACTAGGGTTACCATACTTTAGTGTCGAATTTATTAAAAAAAAAAATGTTTTCTGTATTATAAATAATTTTTAATTCAACTCGTTCGGTTTTACAATAAAAAAAATAAACTCCCAGTTGCCTAAACGCAGTTGGAAAAGCTCTGTTTGGACAAAATTTGTTTTGAAATGTTAAATTTATTTTTGCAAAAAGAAAAGAAATCAGGAATAAATGTGAAATTGTGATGCTATTGTGTATTAATAATCAAATAAATTAAATCTCAAGTCAAAAATTTAAAAAAAATGAAGGTGAACAGTGATAATCAGCCCTATCGAGGTATCCGTTCGTAAGAAAATTTTATCCGATTCGTACAAAATCGGATAATTTTGAATGGAGGCAACTGTTTTCTGACACACAAATCGGAGAAACTTACTATATGTAGAATTAAACGCAACTATTGATGTGCGATGCGAAGCATTGATCATTTTATTTTTGACAGCTACATGTAAAATATTTTAAGAAGTTCTCCAAAAACAAGTTGCTGCGGAACATTCATTAAAAAAATATTTATAAAAAGTTGTTGCTGATTCGATTGAAAATAAATTGGTTTTGTTATTTAAATGCAATGCTATGCTTGAATTTTCAAGGTACAGAATAAAATTATTTCGATTAATTGTGTGAAGGCATGTACATTATACAATTCTAACTTCATTGTTAATAATTATGTTTTTAAATTATCAGAATATTTTTCACACTGTATGTGAATAAGGTATTTGATGGAAAATGACTAATATGTTTTGTGTGTTCTATTCCGAAAGGCATACCTCGATCGCAATTTGAGTTCCGATCTGAAATCATTTCCGATATGAATTCTTTCCGAACGGATGCCTCGATAGGGCTGAATAATATTATTAAATTGTCATATTCCAAATTATACATAAATACATCAAAATCAAAATGTCTGTGTGTTCTATAACGTTAAAGCAAACGGCGGCGTTTAAACCGAAAAATTGAAAAGCGGAAGTTTAAACTGAAAACATAGTATAAACCCTCACTGTGAAACTGGGCATAAAAGTTTTATTCTAAGTTGATTCTGATTGAGCAAAATATCGGCCGAATACATTTTTTTTTATCCCAATTCTCATATCACACAGTAATTACGTTACTTGTTTCCTTCAATATCTTTACATCAAAGAATTTCTAAAAATTATCAATGGTAACCCTATGATAAACCTTATGCATCACGAAGTAGATGAAAAAGTTAGAACAAAACGGCTAAGAAGCTGGTTTTACCCTCTTTTGTTAGATGTCTTCCAGAAGTTGAATAAATTTTTATCCTCGAAATTGGTAGCCAAATAAACTTTGGTCATAAAAAAAACACGAGGGGAATTGCAAATGAAGTTATTCATTGTACTTAGAGTAAGGTACTCTCTTTCACCGTATAGTCCATGGTGCGACACCAAAGAAAGAGATTTTTTTTTGTCAGAATTGTTTTTATTGTTTTAGTTTTCCTGCCGCCATGCCTTTGGGCTGGTTGAGGAAATGAACAGAAAATTTGATTATTTTTCTAGGTAAGTGTTTTGTTTTGATTCTTTCTACTTATCTGTATTTTTTGTTTGATATTATAAAGATGGAACGAGAAGACGGAAAGATTTATTTTAACACAAGACAAAACGAGAAATAGTCCTTGTTTATGAGGGAAGGATAAGGAAACCGCAATTGTAAACTGGGCACTGGGTACTAGTCAGAGAAATAAGAGGTCAAATGTGGTTGATTTTACGTGAATGAATTCAACCTAGATTAAAAATTTAAAAAAACGATTGAACTTCACGAACATGTTTTTTTTTGCAAAAGGTTATATATGGACTTAAGAATTTTTGATAAAAGATGGAAAATATCAAGAAACGACACGAGCATTATGAAAGTAGCTTCTTGCTAATACAACAGGCACTACCACACCAGGCAAAACCACTGCCTTTGCAAGGTACTGATCCTGGACTGAGCAGAATTGATCGGATCAGATCAGAACTATAGAAAAGTAATGTAATGGTTGTCAATTTAAGTAGTTTCATATGAAGGATTGCAAGGTAAATGCTGGAAGAAGCAATCGTCTCCTAGTGACACAATTTTATATAGAGAAGAGGAGGAGACGCAAACAAACAGACACCAAGGAACCAAGTCGTAGAATCTAACTAGTCAGAGGGCTTCCGTGGTGAACATCGGGTGCTTAGTACCCAGTGTGACCAATGAAATATTTGAAATCATGCTAAGTCCAGTATTTTAGCATGTTTTTTTTTAAGAAAAAGCGCTAAAAATCATGCTAAACATTTTTCGAATACAAAACCTGCTAAAAATCCTGCAAAAACTTTAAACTTATAAAAACATTGTTTTTTTTCAGAAAAAATAGTATTTATTAAGCAAACATAACAAAAACATAAAAATCACTTCGTGAGACTAAAACTATTTTATAAAAAGGAACAAAAATCAGTTAAATTCAGTCATTGTTTATGTAAACAACATTAAAAATATTGGGCTTCATTTAAAGCCTCCTCAAAAGCATCAGGCAAATCTTTTTCTTCTTCAGGTGTATTTTAGAATGTTGCTAATCCCACTTCTTTCTTGATTTTGGTTGGAATGGCGAAACTGTCACAACAAACTTCTGACAAATTGTCTCTGATAAGTAGAATACTATTAAGCATGTTTATTTTCATTCTATTTCTCCGTTGGTCTTTTACTGAATTCATGAAGCTAAAAACTCTCTCAACAGCAGCATTAGATATCGGTGGAACCAAATAAGATATAGCGAAATTTGATAGCTCTTGGTATGGATTTTCATTGGAAGCATCTGTGAATCTATTCACCTCACACCAAAACTCAACAGTACTATCTACATTTTCCCCCCAAACATTCAAGTGTAAATTCTTCCACTGCGTTTCTATTTTACTTGCTAGTTCCGAATTGATTTTTCGAGTTTTGAGAAAATCTGTTAACGATTGTTTGTGAATTCTCAAACATTTCTTTACCGAAAAAAAGTTGATTTGTTTCAAAATATTGAAATTTTCTGGCTCTTTAATTCGCCTTAAAATGTAATTTTTACAGTTTTTTCTAAATTTATTTTCATCTTCTAATGTTATTGAATGTTCTGATCTTAAGACTTGCAATTTTTCCTGAAAATTGTATTGGGCTTTGTTCACACTTACGTTTGTTTTGATTTGACTAACCTTTTGTAATTCTATACTTTGGCTAAACTGAAAACCTGCTAAATTTTCAAACTAAAATATAGAATAATGCTAAAAAAAAATGCTAGCATGATTTGGTAAAAAAACCTGCTAAAATTAAATTTTCCTGCTAAATTTAGCAGGAAAAATGCTAAATTGGCCACACTGTTAGTACCATATCCTGAGATCGGTGTAACCAATCCCTTTAGAGGGTCGTGGTGGCAGCTAACGAGAGAGGGGGAGAAGGGGTGTTATTACTAAGGCATTTTCTCCTTTCATGAAGACGGCAGCGGAGGAATTCCCCAGATGTAATCAACAATGCTCGAGGCCAACTTCTTGTGATGACGACAAAAATCTTTACACTTGACGACAGTATTGTAAAGGGTTTTTCAACAGGGACGCTACAAAAGTAGAGCGACAGTGACAGCAAACGACGCCATATTTCTTGCCGCTTTTTTGACATTTCTCTTCAGTAAGGTTTGCCATTTCATGATGGAAAGATATACGAGCCAACAACTAGTCGAAATTATTTAAATTTACCACCGAAATTCTGAGTCAGTGGCCTCAACGTTAAAAGCGCTACGTGCAATTTATGATGAGGCTCATTTCTGGCTGAATGGCTTCGTCAGTAACAAAATATGCGGTATTGGTCAGGCAGCAACCCACACGTAATGGCATCGAACGTACTTTCCCAGGAATAAAGAATTTCATTGATATCCAAAACCAATTTTGTTTTATTTAAAACATTGACTTTTGTAGCGCTCTTATTGAAAAACCCTATATAAGACTTTTAATTATACAGTTTACCAGACAGTACTTTCACACCGCTGGCTGCACCAAACAACTAAGAACTACCCGACATCACAGTCGACAAAGTCAAGGAGGCCGGCCGGTGGCAACTGCGGTGAAAAGCTCCGGTAAGAGAAAAGCGATTGGGTGAGAAGGAGCGAGTTCTAAAATTATTTTTCATTGCATTATCATTATCATTCATTGCATGGGCGACGTGCATGGGCTACGTGCAGCATATGCTGGGAGATATGCTGAAAAGAAAAAAATACTTTATACCCGAGTGGTAATTGAACTGACAAACTGGCAACCTCTACGTTAACAAACAAGCACTCCATCTATTGTACTATTGCCGGCCACATTTTCAATTTTTTCAGGGGAGAACAAATTTCTTATTAATGGAGTGAAAGATACCTTCTAGTTCTACCAAATTACAAAGGGAGTTCTGAAATGGTTGGTCCTTATGTCTAAGGCAACGAGGAGTTCCGGAAAATTAGGTGTGGATGATCATGTATATGCACGAACAATAATAAAAATAAATTTAGCTTCGAAGAACCACTGTCTAGTGACTTACACTTTCAACCAATCCTATTAGGGGTACCCAGGGCTCGAACCCAGGCCTCCGGCTGCGTGATAATCCGACAGGATTGCAAAAGCTTAATTAATTTGTAGCTTAAGCTTGGCTTTTAATTCACAAGCTATAGTTGGTGAATTATGAATTAAAAAAAAATAAATTTATAAGCTAGTTGGTGAATATTGAATTGAAAAATATTTAATTCATAAGCTATTTAGAATGGAGACGATCGCAGGAAGCATTTGCGACGAAAATACTATAGTGAGTAAGATATACAACATGAACATGACCGAATCAGCTGGTGCTGGGTTGGCTATGTAGGAAGGAGAGACGCTGAGAACTCCGTTCAATTCAAAGAATTATTAGAAGCGTACAATCAGAGACAATCACAAAGAAGAGTGACAGTCCTAGAAACTTCTGAAAAAAATAAAAGCGTAGTTGGTCTCAGACATGGATCAATCTCAAACCGAATTGACGACGTTTTAAGTGGGAAACTGGGTGAAAGAGACAAGCAAATCCCTACGTATATGTGAAGCGCTGAAATGAATAAGTTGAAGTTCGCATCCTATTCGAAATCAATTATATCGTTTGGAAAAGAAAAGGAAGCTTTATTTCTTTTCTTATCGGCATAAAATTTCTTCTTCGCTTTTTAAAAAAACACACGGATTTTATTATTATTATTTTTATTTCGTGATAAATTTTTTCAAAAGCCTATGACCGCACGTTTTACATTCAGAGATATGAAATATATTTTCTTACTACTGAAACATTATTTAACAAAAGAAAAAAGAACAAATAATACAGATTAAATTATAATAGAAGGAAAACACGATTGAAAAACCTCCATATAGTTTAGAAAAAAAAAAAAAGTTCAATTAGTAAAAAAAGTATGTATGTATACGCTAGTATACATACTTGTATACGCTAGTATACGTGATATTTAAAGAATTTATAGCTCGCAAAGTGATCATTACATTAATATAATTTAACAAATAATAAATATAATTTTAAATAATAACAACAAAGGTAAACATTTATAATTATTAGATTACTAACAATAACAAAGTAATACTAGTTAAATACATAACAAATAAATAAATAATAACAAAGTAGATAAAGAAACAATAAATAACTTAAGGATAATAATAAATACAATAAATAAAACACAGCAAATAAACAATGTACATAATAGTATAACAAAAAATTAAGAACGTGAATGAAAATGAATAAAAATAAATATAAAGAATAGTTGAATAAATAAATAAATAATAAATGCACAAACATATAAATGAATAAATATATGAATGAATAAATAAATAGATAAATAAACAAACAAATAAAGGATAAACAAATATATAGAAGAATAAATAAATAAATGACATCAGTTGCACATGTAGCACATATAGTACAAAAATAGATAATATAAGCAAAACGAAATAAGTTAAATGTTTGTTATCACAGGTAAGTAAGCTGTTGTATGAGTGGATTTTCCGAAATCTCGCAACTGTTGTAAAAATTATTCGTTAGCTTGGAAATCCTATCGGAAATCAATTCGACATTCGCTCTGTTATGCAAATCAAGGGTGGAATGATGCCAGGGAAGGTTTAACATCATCTTCAAAATCTTATTCTGTGAAATTTGTAGTTTTTTAATGTGACATTTTGCTGCGTTTTCCCAAATAGGGCACCCATATAGCAGTATTGATTGGAAAATAAGTTTATGGATTAGTATTTTATTTTTATTAGATAGTGGTGATTTTCTGTTGATAAATGGATAAAGCATATTGATAGCAAGATTAGTTTTTTTTAATGTGGTGTGAATATGCTCCTTAAAGGTAAGTTTGGTATCTAGATGTACTCCAAGATACTTTACAGTCTGATTCCAGTCGATTATATTACCATTAATATGGATTTGGCTGCTGGGAAGGAAACAAGCTTTTCTTTTACGGGAGAAAAAGATGGCTTGCATTTTTCCGGCATTGAGTTTAATCTTCCATTTGCTATAATATATTTCTAAAATTTCAATTGCATTTTTTAAATTTGTCTCAATATTGAGAGAAAATTCATGCGATGAAAAAATTGCGGTGTCATCAGCAAATAATGCTGATTTGCAAAAGGGAAGCACTGGGAAATCTGAAGTATATATATTGTATAGAGATGGCCCAAGGACGGATCCTTGTGGCACTCCGAAACAGAAAAAACGTAAATTTGAAATACCACTATTGACATGCACTTGAAAACATCTACCAGACAGAAAACTTTGAACAAGCTTACACAAGTACACTGGAAATTTAAAATTAATCATTTTATATACAAGACCATCGTGCCATACAGAATCAAAAGCTTTTTCTATGTCTAACACTATCATCCCTGTAGACTGCCCATGTAAACGATGTTCTTTAACATAGTTACAAATTCTTTGTATTTGATGGGATGTGCTGTGACAACTTCTAAAACCAAATTGCTCATCAGGAAGGAGATTTGAGTTTGAAACAAAATTCGAAATTTGATCTTTTATGATTTTTTCATATATTTTGCTTATGCTACTTAGTAAGCTTATGGGTCTGTAGCTTGAAGAAACATCTGGAGGTTTACCGGCTTTCAAAATAGGCACAACTTTTGCTTTTTTCCAGACATTAGGGAAATATTGAAGTTTCAGGCATGAATTGATTATGAATGTTAAGTACCTAATTCCGCTCTGCGATAGGTTTTTCAAATAAACATTTTTGATACTATCTAAGCCTCCGACTTTCCGTGTTTTAAGGTTTTTAATAATACTCGTTATGTTTTCTTCGTTTACAAAAGCATTTGATGGTGTTGTCACGTCTAGAGCATTTGTATTTTGAGTTTGGACTATAACGAGATCATTTGTCTCCCTGTCACCTAAACTTTGCGAAACCAAATGGTTTTTTGAAAAATTCCTTGCAAGTTCTTCAGCCTTTTCATTGTCGGTGAAGTATATTGACGTCGAGTCCTTCAGGAATGGAAGAGTTTTATTTTTATTTTTAACAATTTTAATGATATTCCAAAATGGTTTATCATTTTTATCTAGAGAACTGAGCTTTTTATTCCATTCATGGTTGCGATGTTTCATAAGTTCATTTGAAATCATCTTACTGAAATGCGAAACCATTCTTCTAAAGAAGGGTTGACGATAACGTTGCCAATTCCTTTGATGAAGATTTTTCAATTTAATGAGTTCTAGTATGTTAGATGGTAATTTTTTATGTAAAGTTTCTCTCTTTACTCTTTTAGGCACACTTTCATCTATTGCAGATTTAATATTTTCTGTGAAGTCCTGAATGAGAAGATCCACATCATCTTTACAGTTAATATTTTCGAGCTGTGTAGAACAACTCTGGATTTTTGTATTGATTTGTCTTCTAAAGCGAGACCAGTTTGCTTTTTTCAAATTTTGAAAGTATTGCACATTTTTTTCACCCGACCATAAAAGATCACAAAAAACAGGATTATGGTCAGAGCTGAGAGCTTGGAAACTAGTTGGTTGGGTTATAAGACCTGGTACATTTGACACAAACAAATCAAGAACGGAAGGACTACCACGTGAACCTGAAGGATAATATGTTGGACAAGGAGGGTAAGAAATATTAATTGGAATTGACAAGGGCAGATTTGCTAAGATATTTCCCCAAGCGTTTGCTCTTAAACATCCCCAGTCTCTATGGCGACAGTTAAAGTCACCGCCTATCAAAAAACCACCACTAATTGTAAACAGCTTTTTTAAATCTTGGGTTAACCATTTTCTTTTGAGGTCAGAAGAAGAACCACCAGGAAAGTATACAGACAAAATTTTTATTGATGTTTGGTTTTTAAGCATGATCTCAATACCAATACTTTCAACAACTCGTGTCGGAATTATTGGTAAAAGCGAATGTCGAATTGACCTCCTTACTAAAATTGCAACCCCACCACCCATTTGGTCAACTCTATCCAACCGATAGTATTTGAAATTGGATGGTGGAAGTTTGATTACAGAACTAAGCCAAGTTTCAGTTAGTAAAGCAACGTCAATGTCGTTACTATTCAAAAAATTTAACAACTCTAGAAACTTATTTCGAACGCCTTTAGCATTCCAAGTTACAATTTTTATGTATGTATCTGTCATATTACTTAGCATTTGAATTTGAATATAAAAACTTATTAGCTAAACGTGCGATCGCATTAAATTGATCTACTCTGGTTTTACAAGCAGATAAACTAGTAATCATTTCAAAACAGAGAGCGTTTAATTCATCCATTGAGAAGAGATTTAAATTCGTACCAACATTGTTGTTACTAGCCATGTTGCTAGTTGTGGCTGCATTGTGTGTTGGAGTTGAGTGTTGAGTGAGTGATGAGTGAGAATCCCATGCGATATGAGTGGGAGAAGAGTTGGGCATATGCGAGCTTGAGTTCGTGCAGCTTTTATTCGGAACATTAACACGTCGCTTGTGCGGGAGTGGGAGCATAGGAAAGTCATTTATTGAGGAGAGAGAAACCGGTTTTAGAACGGAGTTCAATGTAGGCTCAACTTGTGGTGGTGAAGCATGAGGTGATGAGTGACGTATTGATGTTCGCCCAGCTGATTTCTCTCTTATTTGCAAGTATTTAATTCTACTGATGCATGATGAGTCAGTAGACTTATGACTTCCATTACAGTTGGCACATTTTACAGCAGCAGCATTGTCGCATTCAGAAGTGCTATGATGGCCAGCGCAATTGGCACAAAAAGTTTTGATGTGACAATTTCTTTGCCCATGCCCAAACATTTGGCAATTATGGCATTGTGTGAGCTTACCCTTAATTTTCCTTTGGAAACTCCAATTTACTTGGGTGTGGAGAATAGATCGAAAATTCTTTTTAAGATCATTCAATTTAATAGATCCATTTACAAGACACACAAGATAAAAAGTATCGATGTAATGATCATAGTTCTTAGTTATTTTTTTTACTTCAACGCACTGAAGACCGAGTGAAATTAGTTCAGTTTTAAGAGAATCTATCTCTAAATCTTCTAAGCCGTATAGCACAACTTTAAATAATTTTGCTCCTTTTAAATCATGAGTGAAATATTGACAGTTTTCGTCTTTTAGTTTATTTATCACTAGATTAAAGGATGCAAGCGATTCACACACTATCTTTAATCCGATTGAAAGTTTTTTGATTGAGTAATCGTTCACTTTTAATGATTTCATTAGCGCGTGAATATATTCTGACGACTTTTGCAGAACTTTAATTGGTGGCACAAATACATTTTTAGCGGGAGATGGTTCCATGTCTTCCATGTCTGAATTGTCAGTATCTGGATGACATTGGAGAGGTGTAAATTTATTAGAATATATAGGATTCATTGTTGAACACAATTTTTTATCCAAGGACAAGTGATTGTCCCCGGGAACCGGCGATCTTATACGTTTGGAAATGGTGTCAGCGAAGGCTTACGAATGGAAAAGAACACGTCTTATGCAACCGAAAGCACGGCTTATACTGACACACGGATTTTATATTCAAATGATGAGTTCTGAAGTGAGGGAACCCATACAGGTCTCATCAATAAATGTCTGAATTTTTTTCTAGTCACATCTTTTTCTTTGAATCGCCGTATCCCTGAAATTTCAGTTACAAAAATCACTCTTAATAAAGTTTGATCTTAGCATCCATCATCCATGAAAAAAGAACAAAGTTCAACCATAATCCATTTATATATTTAATTTTTAAAACAAAATCAAAGTTAAAAGTCTAAAAATAAAGAAAAGAAAACTAAACTTACTAAAAACCATTCTGATCTCTCAAAGTTCAATATATCTTTCATACACTTTTTACGGCTTAGTTCCCACCAGCACTTAAAATGTCCAAAAGTACATCACACATTATATCATTCCCACACACAAAAAAGATTAAAACGAGAAAAAAAAAAATACATAAGCTAATTTGAAATGGCATTTATAGACTTTCATGTCCTTATGGACTTAGCTTAACGGCCCAAAAGAGGAATTTCTTTTTTCCCAGAAACTTGAGTGCCTCATAATGGAGTAACTGATATCCCTGATGTCAAAGGACATCGAACACCGACCCTCCTCGTATAGTTGTCGTCTTATGGAACTTGGTCATATTACTTACTTACTTTTTGTGGTTAGTATTTCACAAGCACTACTGTGGTATGTCGCTCATAGCACCTATAATCGAATTCTCTGATCGATTTCCTTAAACCTATCAACTTACTTTTTTTTTTGTCCCAAAATAGCTGGGTGCTCTAAGGAATTTCATGTGATTTTGTCACACTCGCAAAAGGAGACTAACAGTTGTTGGTCGTTATTTTTTTTTTTTAATCAAATTCTCATCTGCAGGGTAATTCATTACGCCATGGACTTTTTTGGCACACAACATTGTTAGCTTCTTTGTGAAGATGCTTCACATAGATTTTCTGTATGTATCTAAGGATTTTTTAACACAGACAAAGAACATTTTTCAATAGGTTCCGATGGACTTATTCCTGCACAGCAGATTGGTTCCTGCACTGAATTGGATTTTTTTAATTTTTAACTCGCAGTTGAAGTTACCATAGTGATTCTTTTATATCATGACCAATTTGCGTATGGACCATCATAGTCAGGTTTTGATTAAACTTCCAAATTCAAGTTAAAGTAACCATAGTGATTCTTTTATATCATGACCAATTTGCTTATGGAACATCATAGTAAGGTTTTGATTAAACTTCCAAATTCAATAGTCCTGCTATGATTGTAAGTGCAGGCCGGTACATTGTGCGAGGTTTGTTTTGTGCCAATATGTGTTCCAATATTTATGATTGCCTCAGAGATTTGTTATTGTTCACAAAAAACCATACATTTAAGTGCAGCTTTCGAGTCGTTACAGTGGTTAAAGACTAAACGAACCACTGTAGTGTACAGCTTTCCTTTAAGCTTAGTTAACATTTTTCGGTCACAGAAGATAGCAGGATTCTTTCTTCATTACATCTACCATCACGCTTATGCGATGGTTTTTGTCGTCATCACAAGATGCTCTTCTTGATCATAAGAACCAACTTTTTGTCCGAAATAGGACAAAGTAAATACGTAAATGGGCAGTATAAGCATTTTGTCTTTTTTGCCGTTATGGTGCGGTACCCATTTGCCTACAATGAAAATAAAATAAAATAGATTTCCCTCCTCCGGTGTTATATCATTTCGGTATGACCAGTGTTGGATTAGCCATATAGTCCTAGGACGGCAGATTTTAGGGGGCGGCAAATTTTCAACATTCACACTACATAAAATGATATTTGGGTTATTAAAAATATAACTTTTTGTTTTAAAGCTTACTAGAAGCTAGAGCTGTGTCAATCGTGAATTCGTGATTGATTCGGTCATTTTGACCCGTTCACTTTAAAAGATAATACAAGCAAACAATGTACATATATGGAACTTGCGGGGAAAAGAAACAAAGGCTCTTATTCTTATTCATCACGTTTTCATTCAACTTGGGTAGATAAAAAGGTGTAATAAAAGAATGTGGAAAAGGCGGAAATGTACAGCCTTGCATAGGGCGGCAAAATACCCTAATTCGCCTCTGGCTATGCCCTGTTCATTTCAAGATGCCAAAAAAAAAAATTGTACAGTCAATGCCAATTATTTTTACTACTTAATTTGTCTGGTCTCATCACTCTTAAATTCACCCATACACTCTTATTTCAAAACCATCAGGATAAC
Organism: Baccha elongata; assembly: GCA_951217065.1. Lineage (NCBI taxonomy): Eukaryota > Metazoa > Arthropoda > Insecta > Diptera > Syrphidae > Baccha > Baccha elongata. The sequence goes on along the minus strand of OX578272.1, from coordinate 122,665,271 downwards.
AAAATTATGCACAAAAAACCAACCACCTTTTTCCTCCTCACCAACTTATTAATCCTTGATCATGAGTATTTTGTAAAATTCCAATCCCAATCTTCTTCTTGTTGCCATGAGAACTACATAGTCCTTACAGAGAGCAGTATATAGTAGCTGGATACGGACCCAATACCGCACACTGGTACAAAATCGTATTGAAGTTTTTTGCGGGCACTGGCAAAGTTTTCCTTTTAAGCGATTATAGATTTTCCATTTGAGTCGTATATTAATTTGTAGCACTGTTGGTAGCTGTCGTGGTCTACCTATCCTAGTTACTATACAAGTTTCCATTTATATGAAAGTGAGTTGCTGGGTTGGTTAAAAGTTTCTCCAGCTATGTATATTTTTAAACACCATTTTTATATATACATTTGGGTGGATATATGAACAAATTTAAAGTTCTGAGGATGGTGGAATGCTTTTATACGCCCGAATAGATTCAAGTGCGGTTACTTGTTGACATGAGGTTAACTAGATAGACTATGATGTATCCATGGATAAAGATGTTTTTGCTTTGTTGTAACGGGCAAGTATTGGCTTAAGGAAAACGGGTAAAAAGAACGAAAAATATTGGTAATTTGTTTTAGGGAACAAACATTTAAAACTTAATTTAATAATAAAATAGTAGGTATACTTACTTTGTTTTTACTACAGATGTCTTTTTCTTTATTTGTTTGTTCCGGGTCTGGGGTTCAATCAACATGTATAAATAAATTATATATTTTCAATATCAATACAAATTTAATTTTAATTTTATTTTTAATTTGTTTAATTGTTTTAATTTTAATTTTAATTTTAATTTTAATTCATATTTTAATATTAATTTTAATTTTAGTTTTAATTTTAATTTTAATTTTAATTTAAATTTTAATTTTAATTTTAATTTTAATTTTAATTTTAATTTAAATTTAAATTTTAATTTTAATTTTAATTTTAATTTTAATTTTAATTTTAATTTTAATTTTAATTTTAATTTTAATTTTAATTTTAATTTTAATTTTAATTTTAATTTTAATTTTAATTTTAATTTTTATTTTAATTTTAATTTTAATTTTAATTTTAATTTTAATTTTAATTTTAATTTTAATTTTAATTTTAATTTTAATTTTAATTTTAATTTTAATTTTAATTTTAATTTTAATTTTAATTTTAATTTTAATTTTAATTTTAATTTTAATTTTAATTTTAATTTTAATTTTAATTTTAATTTTAATTTTAATTTTAATTTTAATTATAATTTTATTTATAATTTTAATTTTAATTTTTGTTTTAATTTTAATTTTAAATTTAATATTAATTTTGATTTTATAATATTTAAATATTTAAATCATTGAATTATGTTAAATTTTAATGTAATGTTAAAAAAATTTTCAATGGATTGTTAATTTGTTTTTTTGACGACTTTTGCTAGGGTAGCAGAATAGACACTTAGTAAATGTAAAAACCTCCAAATGTGCGGCTCACAATTTTCTTTAGATGGCGCTACTCCATTATTGTACTATAGAAATTTATATACAATGCTAAGATATTGAGATACATATATACAGATACAGTTGCTATACAGGGTGATGGGAACAAGGTGCATCAAAACGCTAGAGCGAGTAGGTTAGATTAAGACAAGAACAAAAATTGTATGGGATTATGTCTATCTCCCAAAGCTTAGGGAGAGGTACTTTTTGGTGATTCCCTGGAGGACCAATTTAAGTTTTTGTTGTATCCATAAATAACACGAACTATTTTTCTAATGAATTAAAGAGCAACCGAACTAAAGATCTAAAGAATTTATTTTGTTTTATTCGATAGTTCAATTGAATTACATAGTTCAAAAAGCATTTATGATTATGCGAAAACAACCGTAATTTGAAATTAAATTTTTGTTTAATGAAACGAACACTCACTAATCAGAGAATCAAACGAAATCCTGCCGCAATTACAAATCAGATACCTTACATAAATATTCTTTTCTCATTTTATTACTTTCTACTTTCACTGGAGTAAGAAAATAAGAGGTATTATCAGAAATCTAACACGAGTGCTTTTGATGGCACCATCTATCTGTTATCATCTTTCACGTGTTTCAACCTCGTTTGCAGTTGTTATATCCAATTCTTCAGACTTTCTAAATATCGAAAAGTATATAAACAGCATTTTGCTTAGGACTAAAGAGAAAAATGAAAGACAATTTCTCAAGGAAAGTATTACATACATATTTGTCGAATCTTCCATTACTTCGAATACATCCGGCATCAAGTTGATACGATATGGATGGATAGATGGACCCGTACTCGTATATTCTGTAATCTTAAGACACATTATCCTTTTCCATGCGAATCCGTGCAATTCCATTCCCAATCCAAATCCTGGATCAAAAACACCATGCATATCGAGATTGCATTTCTTTTTTCTTTGTAGTGATGGCATCATCCTCTGCTGCTTATGGTTGCAGGTGTGCATTAAGAAGACTTTCTTTCTAATAGAAAATATCTGTTTCAATATTAAGGACTGCTTTTATCACTTTGATGTGCCGTGCATCTCTTCTTCGTCGTAGTTGTTATTTCCGTTCGTTCGTTCGTCGCCTATCGTCCTTACGTATCCTCTTGACATCATGCCTTTTTGCCTGCTTCTCATTCTGTCAACGGTAAAAAGGTTGGATTGGATCTGTGAAACAGGGATATTCTTTAGTGAACTTAAGCAATCGGTAAGCGGCATGAAAAGATAATTTTTCAGGAATTCAAATATAGAACAAGACACCGTTAACGTTTTGCGGAGGTGTCAAACGGAAACTGTTGGTTTAGTCGTTCGTATTTTTGAATCTCTCCGTATATTTTCTTCCTTTACGTACAGACATTTCTTCACTTGTTATTTATTTTGTGTAGAACTGTAAGCCACAGTCACCTGGCGGATGCGGTATGCTAAGCAGAGTAGGAGCAGAATGGATGCACAAAGGCAAATAATAAATCCTGTTTTGCTCTACAAAGACTCCTTGATTTATTGTTTGGTTTCGATGGTAGTTTGTAGTTCCTCTTTTATCGCAACAAAACGAGTGAGTCTCTGGATTTAAAAAGGACTGCGAGTGGTGAATGCAATCAGATTGCTAACAGAGAATATTTATTATTTCTATTTATTTTTTTTTTTTTTTTGCTACAGCAGCTCCGCAGCTTACAATAAGGAATACGCACCGGCAAAGAAGTTATACGAGCATCATAGTAGTAAAGGCGTTTCATTGAAAAAAATAATAGTGACGGGGAAAGGGAAACGTACAGGATAGCATTCAATTTAATTTTGTTGTCCTTATCCGGGATTACAAACAATCATAACTACATGAATACTCTGAGGGATTACAAATTTTTGTTGATGGTATTCATTTCAGGCATTATTTATTAAGAATTTTAATACAGTCATTCAGGACTTCGATACAGTCTTCCACACAAATAAAAAGGAATTTTTGAAGCTTGGTTAAGCTATTAAGACTTTTCAACTCTTTTGTTGCTAAATATTTTATATATTTTTTATAAGGAAGTGGTTACTGTATTCAAAATAAAATCATCTATAATTAATTTAAAAGCTATATACTTTCATTGTCTCCCTTAGATAATTTAAAACCAATCCATCATCAACTGCAACCAAATATGAGCCAAACCATCAAACACCTACTGGTGCTTTAGTTATATAACACTGTGTGCAATCATATCAAAGAGTTAGTTTGCTTTAATTGGGCTACAGTACAGCACAATCACACCTATTCGCAAACGATAATAACAAATCTATATAACATCCCTGGAATAAATGTATATGACAACCCTGGTTGTGAGTAGGGCAAGTGAATATAAATCTGTGATTTTCTTGTATATTCAGCAACAATGCTACATCGCGTCGGCTTGCGTGGACAGATTCACAAAAAAAAACATAAAGTGCGAAACAAATTGAGCCAGCGTCAGCAACAGCGGCCGCTATTTTTTTAGAACCAATGTTTACATTTTAAGTGCTTAGCACATATTGGACCAGCATTAGGAAACAAATTTGCTGTTTCTAGAGCAGGTAATACTGAAAACTTTCTCTCCAGAAAATACGAAATGGATTGGAAAACATTAGCAAACAGTGAATAACAAGTGGTCTATTATGTGAACAACATAATGATGCTGAAAAAATGATCAGCATATGGGAGACCTAATTTGAATTATTAAAGGGGAAGTTAAGTACACCAAGAATAAGGTAAAAGCATTTGACCATGGATAATAAATTTATTGAAGAATTCATCACGAGAGTACGGAAACTTCAGCAGATGAATAGTGAGGCTATCGTTCTAAACAACGACCCTATAATGATAAGTGATTGTAAGCAAACTAAAATTTTCACCAACTCGCTAGAAAATACCGATTTAATAAACCATATTACACCAACTTCGATTTGTAAATAATTTTCAGTGACTTGACTTGACCCTGCTCTGGAAATTGTCGTTGGTCTCCTGAGGTAAGCTAATAAAGAAAACACTCATATAATTAAGAAAAGTTCCATAAGATGACTGCTACCACCAACGTGTCTTTTATCATCCTGTTAAAAGGCAAAAGTACGTGTAAACCAAATCAAAAGTGTTTATACTCAATGCCCCTGTCAAAACTTAGTTAAGTTATGCTAAAATTACTTCATCATTCATCATGATTTATGACAAAATTGGTTAAATTCCAAAGATTTTAATAATAAAATCGTTAACTAATATTTAGAGAAACTCCTTAAACGATAAAGTTCCACTTACAGATGAAAGTCCTTTTGAAGAAAATCTTTCTTTCAACAAAGCTAAATTAAACACTTTCAAAGCACGCAAATTATATGAATTAAGTTGCTATTCAGTAATTATCACAAAAATCTACAAAAGATTTATGAACACAACCAAAAGATATCAGATTTCTATCAAAGGTAAAGTACTGGTTCTGACGACACGTAAAGTCAAAAATAAAATCATAGATAATAGGATTGTTATATAATATTCACTGTATATCAAAAGGATGGGGCAGGTGAAATATAAGTTTCAAGTTGTGTATCCATCAGTTTTATAATATCGTTCTTTGTTTTCTTGGTCTTTAAAATTGAGTTCCAGAAATTTAGCCGCACATCAGAAGGTTTATCAAAGTGGTGGCGTGGCGGGCGTTTTGTTTTTCTCAAAAGTCTTTTCTTGATGAAAAATTGGTTATTTATTATAAACACGAACTATAGGCCTCGAGAAGGGGAATTGATGAAGAGATTGCAGTTATTTATGGAACATCATACAATACCAACCCGGGATGGGTTTTTTTTTTTTTTTTTTTTGTAACAGAAAAAGGTAAATCCTTCTTAGACAAAAGGTTTCTGGAAATTTTGTTTTTTAAATTAGGAACAAAATGTCAAGGTTTATGATGAGGAGTTTTATGAATTCTAATTTGATGTTTTGTAGAGATTTTCCCTTTTGTTTTTACAGAAGTTGATTTACCAGAAATCATATTATTGATGCGGAGTGGGCATTTTTTTGTTTAGTTCTTCGAAATTCCTAAAAGATATTTTGATCGGTTTTTTAGAAGACGATGACATTTTAAAAGAACTTAGTTGGAATTTCTTTGATAATTATTTGAGAAATTAAATTTAATCACCTTTAATATAAAACTTAAAGGAAATTAGTAGGTGTTTTTTTTAATTTTATTATTTTTTAAAGATTTAACATTTTTGAAGTAAAACTTCTTTACCGGGGGTAACCGAAAAAATGGATATACACAAAAGCATTGACGTATTAGATATGGACCGCCAGTAGCCAACTTCACGCGTGTTGCAACATAACTAGGTGCGCCATCAACTACTAGCAGGGAATCTGCGTAACAGTGCTATGTTTGTTTTAATTAATTATTTAATTTTGGTATATTTTGGTGGAAATTGTTATCAAACTAGTTTTATTTTACAAAACAAATTCACTGTACATGGCATTGAGTTATTTGCAATGTATATGTCATCATTTTCATCTAAATTTTAAAGGCGAAATCAGTACAAGCATTTAAAACTAAAAGATGATGGCGCATTTTGGCCACTTTTAGCTGGAACAACTTTTTTTTGCCGTTTGTATGAAAATTTTAACAGACTGGCGGTCCATATCTATAGTACGTCAATGCACAAAAGTATTTGTCCGTCGCCGAAGTACAAGCAAAATCAAAGGAATAGCAGCTATATATTTGAGCTGGGTCGAATTAAAAACATGCATGTGTACCTAGATCGAAGAATTGACGAATCGAGTTTTGTTTGTGTGTGTGTGCAGTTTTGTTTCCACACGCGTTTGCAGTATATTTGTCTTGTACACATACTGCGCTCACACAGATAATTCTATCCCATTTAAATTCAATCTTTCGATTCGGTGTCGCCATATTCCTGCATCGAAATTTCTATTCGGATTGAATCCGATCCTTGAATCCGGCCATATAAACGTATTATTAATAGATGGGTTCACATTCAACTGCAAGCATGACAAGCGCGGCATGATGAGATCAGATTTGAGAGTGTGTGTCATGTCATATTCGATTGGACGTTCGGGGAAGCCTCCATTCCAGTGCATGTTTGGCTCTCAATGATGTTTGAGAGTGCTTATTTTCTTTAAGGAATTAAATGGGGAGTGTTGAGAGTGAAGTCAAAATTAGAGGGATTCACACGCAAAACAAAAAATTGATTTTTATTAATTAACTTGCTTTTCTTTTTAAAATTGTTAAAAATCTAAAAATAAAACTTAAAGCTTTCATGCGGTCATTGTGCGGAAGATCTTCCCTCTGAAGGAGACTTTGTGAATAGAAAGCTTCATTTCGAATGCATAACACTTACGGCTTATTGTTAACTGATTTGTATAGCTAATTATCAGTTAATATTAAAGTTAAATTATTCGTATTGGAAAATAAGTGTAGCAAATTATTGGCGCCCAACATGAGGCAAGTTAACGATTAAATGAACATATTAAAAAGTACTTTCGGTATGAGAACAAATCGATGATGTTGGGGATGAAGATAACAGACGGAGTAAATGAAGTAGATAAAATTAGTTGTAAAAATGTACAAAAAAGACTCCACGTCAAAAATACCATCGTAGGTAAAATGCAGAGCGACAAGCTCAACAGGCGCTGTCATACACAAAGGCGCTTTTATACCACGAAGGGAACGTTGTATAAAAGCGCAAAAGAAAGACAAACTTAAGTGGACCTATAGTAAAGTAGTGAAGTGAAAAAAATTTGATCCCATTTGAGAACACAACATCGTTAGAAAAGAGAAAGAAGAAGAAGAAGTTGACGTTTATATCTTCACTTTTTGTATACAGGGTGATTGGTATAAGGTGCAACAAAAAGCTTGAGCGTGTAGGTGGAGTTAAGACAAGAAAAAAATCGTATGGGAGGAGGGGTCTATTTCCCCCGTTTAAGCGGGAGGGGCAATTTTCTAAAACATTGACTTAAATCAGAAAAAAAATTATTTAAAAACAATGGTGAATGATACAAAGCCTTGTTATATTTTTTTGGAAAGCCAAAAAACTACTCTTTTATTTAATTTTTAAATTAAGTTGTTTAAGTGAACAGTTTTAAAAAAATTAATTTTCAAATTAAAAATTTTGAAAAAAAAAACTAAAAAAAAAATTTTAAACTAATTTTTTTCAAAATTTTATGCATTTAACTATTATTTTTACTTTCAAAATTCAATGCTTTTATTAATTTTTAGTCAAAAAGAGAAAACCGGATGCCAAAATGTATCTTAGTTTTTGATAAATTAAGAAAAAATAGAAGTATTTTTTTCCAAGAAAAAAACACTTTTTTTTTTTGGTTTTCCCAAATTTGACCTGCTCAGGTCAATTATTAATTAGAGGATTATCCCTTTTTTATTTTTTATTAAATACCATCCGATTTTAATCAAATAATAAAAAAAAACGAATTAACTTTTTATTTTATTTACTAGTTTTACTTTTAATTTTTTTTTATTTCTCAAAAACTAAGATACATTTTGGCATCCAGTTTTCTGTTTTTGACTAAAAATTAATAAGAGCATTGAATTTAGAAAATAAAAAATAATGGGTAATAACATAAAATTTTGAAAAAAATTAGTTAAAAAATTTTTTTTTTAATTTATTTTTTAAAATTTTGAGTTTGAAAATTAATTTGTTTTAAAGCTGTTCATTTAAACAACTTAATTTAAAAATTAAATAAAAGAGTAGTTTTCTGGCTTTCTAAAAAAATATATCAAGACTTTGTATCATTCACCGTTGTTTTTAAATATTTTTTTTTTCTGATTTAAGTCAATGTTTTAGAAAATTGCCCCTCCCGCCTAAACGGGGAGAAATAGACCCCCCCCACCCGTACGATTTATTTCTTGTCGTAACTCCACCTACACGCTCAAGCTTTTTGTTGCACCTTATACCAATCACCCTGTATATTAAATTTGAATGAGCTTACTTCAGCCTTACCAATAAAACACAGATATTGACAGTTTTCGTGATTGGCAAGGTTTTTTTATTTGTTTTATAAAAGCAACATTTATATAAGTAAACTTAATTCTTGAAACAAAATTCAAATGTTTAAAATTAAAAATAACTACATAATGTTTTAAATTCTTCTCCAGATGCAACGAGACCACTTAAAAGTAAACTCAGCAATGCATTATTCAAATCCAGCAAAAGAGGGTTTAAATTACAAAATGAAAGCCTCCTCTATACAGAAAGTCATATCATCATCATCTATACCACAACAAAAAGCACCTGGCAACCAAAATAACACCGAACCGTGCAACATATCATAACTGTGATAGTTTTGCCAGTGGGAAGAAAATGCAGTTTGTAACTCAGTAGACGAGGCAAATGGGAGGCCAAAATGTGGTAAGCTAATTGGAGGGGGATGCTCATAAAATACACAAGTTTAAGCTAAAAGCAGGTTGTTTATGTGAACAGGATAATTTGTTCACCACGAACACCTCTAACTCCATGCGCTGCTCTTAAGAGTTCTTTATAGATATATTATTCTATCATCACATGGGAAAGGCTTAAATTACATTTTAAGGACGAAAGGTATATTTTGTATAAAAGGTTTTTTTCATAAGGATGCATGCGAGGTGTGTAAATGTGTATATGCTTTCATGCTCAGACTAGTGGATAAACATTAATGTGAGAGCGAAGTTTTTGGTTCTATCCTTGCAGGTATAGGTCATGTCATTTTTTTATTTCCAGCTCTGCTTTTAATAATTATGACCAGGAGGATCTAAGAGTTGGTTTCTAGCGTGCATTGAAGTGCAAAAGTACACCACAATGGGCAAAGCCAAAAGAAGCAAAAAGGCACTCGCTGGATGTGTATATATACAGGGTATATTGAGGTAGCTATATACACTTCGCGTCAACTGAATAAGCACACAAATTTTCTAGGGTATATTGTCCATTTTTTCCTAACTTTGAGCTTTAATGTATCATTTGATGATGCTTAATGTTTGCTTATGATGTTGAGAAAACAAATCAGAAAGAAAAATTTAAAAAGTACCGCTATTTTTTCTCTCGCTCTCTTGCAAAGCGTTCCATATGGAAAAATGTAGTTTTTTTTGCGTCAACTGAATAGACACACGGTCATTCACGGTCATTATCTTCATTGTTTACGAGAGTTTTGAGGTGATTGGCATACTAAATCAAAAGTTGAAGTGTCCTTAGTGAATTTCAGTCGTTTAATAAAAATTAAAAATGGGTTGATCAAAAGCTTTGAATAGTGTCGAGAGAGCCAAAATTGATTTGTTAAAAGAACAAGGGCTGACCGGGCGTGCTATAGCCACCAAAATTGAACGGAGTTTTAGTGTTGTCTATTCGTACCTCCGAAATAAAAGTTCGTACGGAAAAAACATGAAAGGAGGTAAAAAACGGCAGCAACAGCAAATGACCGATGTGCAATATTGAGATGTGCTTCCAATTCGAGTAACTCTGCGGCAAAAATTAAGCAAAAAGCTGGTGTAACTGCAAGTGTTTCAACAGTCCGTAGAGTAATAAACAGCGCGGATCATTTAAAACGATTGAAACTTCAAAAGAAACCACCACTAAACAAGCAACGTAAAGGTATTCGTTTAGAATTTTCTAGACTCCATATGAGTTGGAAAAATGAGCGGCGCAACGTGGTTTTTTCCGATGAGAAGAAGTTCAATTTTGATGGCCCTGATGGCTTTAATTATTACTTTCATGATGTGAGGAAGGAAGAACGATTTTTAGCGCGGCATCATAGTCGAGAAGGTGGTGTTATGCTATGGGGTGCAGTAAGCTACTATGGCGTTGTTGAGCTTGAGTTCCAATCATCAAGAATGACTGCAACTACTTACAAGGGAATCTTGGAAAGAATTTTTCCTAAATTTGCGGATATTTTTGGGCCCATTAAGTGGACTTTTCAGCAGGACAACGCCCCCCTCCACACGGCGCACATTGTCAAAAATTGGATAAAGAACCAGAATGTTGAATTGCTTCAATGGCCACCGTACTCACCCGACCTGAACCTTATAAAAAATGTATGGGGATGGTTGGTTCGAAAAGTTTATGAGTCTGGCCGTCAGTTTGAAGACAGAGAATCGCTTATTGCAGCCATTAAATTAGCGTGGAGGGAAATTTCGCTGGACTACTTAAAGAGCCTCTAATACGATTCCATGCCAGACCGAATTTATGAAGTGATTACGAATAAAGGTGGCAGTACCCACTACTAGAAATAACCAATAAAAAAGTATTTAAAGAAAAACTTGTTTTCATTTCATTCCGTTAGATTTTATTTCAAATTTTAATAGTTGTGTCTATTCAGTTAACGCAAAAAAAAACTACATTTTTCCATATGGAACGCTTTGCAAAAGAGCGAGAGAAAAAATGGCGGTACTTTTTAAATTTTTCTTTCTGATTTGTTTTCTCAACATCATAAGCAAACACTAAGCATCATCAAATGATACATTAAAGCTCAAAGTTAGGAAAAAATGGACAATATAACCTAGAAAATTTGTGTGCTTATTCAGTTGACGCGAAGTGTATATGCAGGCAAACATATATGAAAGTAAACCGTACTGAAGGCAGTCTCGCCTCTAAAATGTATAGAGCTAATAAAAGACTTGAGGGAAGAATGCTTTAAAACTTGATTTGATGGGTATAGGTAACTATCGGGGTTATTGATTCGTTTTGAAACTTTATGAGTTAGGAAAAGAAAAAAAAACTTGGTTAGTAATTAGTGCAGTCAATATAAACAATAACATGACATGGTGATGGTAATGTTTTAATTTCAAAAAGCTTAAATACCTTAAATTGATTTAGAAACCTCTTTGTATAAAGCGGGTTAAAAAACATTTGGGTAAGTTTGTTTCAATCGATCAAAGCCAGGTTTCTCATACTCTTTTTGTTTTGGCTTATTGTCCGAAGTGGACCACTCAACCAGCCACTTCATGTTTCATACACAAACAGCTCTAGAAGCAATTATTTTTATATGCTTTCCATTTGCTATCTTTAGTTTTAGTGTTAATGAGTCTATGAATATCGAAATACTATCGAAAAATCTTCGAATAGGATTTTCCTTTATAAAATTTGACGTTGAATTTGCGTTGAGTTTGTAGTAGTTTTCCTCTAGCAGAAATACTATCGAAAAATCTTCGAATAGGATTTTCTTTTATAAAATTTGACATTGAATTTGCGTTGAGTTTGTAGTAGTTTTCCTCTAGCAGACCCTTTTCTTGCTGGACCCTTTTCGTTTGTGGAATCGTGTGCGCAAATCAGACCGATGATGGTCCCAAATCTCTTTGTTAGAAACACTGTGTAGTAGATATCCCAGTTTTTAGTATTTTTCACTATGATTGATTTTGAATTAGTTCTTCACATAGTATCTTACACTTTATCTTAAGTTTGAGGTCACATAACAGAACTTTTAAGAAATCGTCTCAGAGTTCTATGTAGGCTCAATTTAACACTTTTTCTTCAATTAGTCGATTTTTTCGTTACCCGTAATCCCTTCTAACCAGTTGAACTATGGGAACCCAGCAAGTTATGGATAGGGACGAAATCTCGACTATTGCCAGCGACAAAAATTAGAAAAACCCGACTGCCAAAATCTTAATTTAAAAAAAAAAAAAGCTGACCAAACGACTTCACATACAGTTAGTGGAGCACCGGACTACATAAAGGGGGTTCAATTAACTTGAACTCGCGAAGCGGGCCACCAAGGTATACTGTTGAATAAGAAAAGTATTGAAAATAGTACCCTCTGGGCCACTGGGAAAGCCCTTGCCCACATCTAAACAATACTTCAACACATTCTTTTCCCTCAAAATTATAAATAGATTTTTTTCGTATCTATTAAAAAATTCAATTTTAAATTTCCTAAACCGAAAAAAAGTAGTAAGCCAGACTGGATTTCGTCAATCGCGATTTAAGCAGTCGGTTGGGATTTTGGCAGTCGGGATGTTTTGAATCCGGGTTTATCCAGCAGGGATTTCGTCAGTCAGGGTTAAGGAGTTGAGATTTTGACAGTCGGGATTTTAAACAAACCTAGCGATTTATATATTGATATGTGTAGAAAGAACCCTACCCTCTTCGCGACAACTTTTCACAAGCTTAAACTTTATTTCGACAGCAGAAATAATTTAAATTTTCAATGAAAATAGTTATATTGTCTATCGTATTTTTAAGACTACTTCATTATACAGCTATTGAATGCCATCTAGGACATAATATATATATCGGATTTTTAAATCATCCGTAAAGGATTTTTACTTCATCCATATCCTATGCATCTAGCTGTACTTGGGAACATGCATTTTCATTGTTTCTTAAAATCTATCAGTTTAGCAGGCTTATGGCCAGTTTCTCCAAACACTTTTAAATATTTATTGGTTTGTTAAATCTTAAAATGGCATTTTTCAATTTCACCAACCACTTTCAGTTTTAAAAGAGCCAATAAACTAAAGTCCCATTTTGTTCCAAATAAATTTTAAAGGCCTCTTAAAAATGCAAGACAAAGAGAACGTTGAAATGTTTTGATTAATATGCTCTCCTCTCGCTTGCTCTAATGAAAGAGAACCATGTGTGGTGAATACAAATCCGGGGTTTGACATCAAGATTCCTCATTTTTAAGAATTCCCTTCCTAAAGTTGGTGCACACTATTTTAAGTTAAAATGCCAATAAATTTTATAAGTCCGTTAACTAAAATGCTTTTAGGTGTATTTTGGTAACACTGGGCATTAGAATAAGCCATACTCAAGGCTTTTAAATCTATTGTTTGTGTTGTTTGCAGAACACTAGTTGACCTGAGTGAATACAAGTCTCTATATATTTTTTAAAAGTTTGTAGTTTTTTTTCAGATTTCAATCAAAATAAGCTTTAAAAACGAGTTATATAAAAAATAATTGATTGGACGCCTTCGAGGTCGAGTGAAAAGTTATCGTTAAGTAAATTTAAGAAACTAACTTTTAATGAAAATAAAAGAAATGCTTATTAGCTATTTTTGTTTTTTGTTCCATTTTCGAAGAAATTTTCTTTTGTAAAAAGTTTTTTGTCTGTGCAAACCATTTTTCAATCTTTACCTTTTAATAGAATACAAAAACAGAAAATTACCACATTAATACATCTATTAAAGTTATGCAAGCCACTGAAATAAAGCCTCATTTAAGTTTAAGAAGCTTAGGCTTTCAGTTTCCTTAGATTACCAGGTATTTCAAAAGAGGCTGTATATAATCCTACCAATGCAACATGGTAAATAAAAATTACACAATTTTGCGAATAAAAAGACGAAAAGATGTTTCCAGGAATATAAACGGAAGTGAAACAAAAAAAACTTTGAATTAATTAAAATTTTCCCATTTCATTCTACCACACCGCGTACTTGCAAGTGACAACGATTAAATGTCACAGAAAAAAAAAAAAAAAAAAACATACGAAAAATAATTCGTAAACTTTTTTAATTTCTTTGGGCATTTCTCTGTATGTATAAACATCTTCTTACTTATTCTCTTTCAGAAATGATAATGAAGGCTTTTTGTTAAGGATTTTTGTTATTTCAATTCAGATACTCATTAAAAAAGGGTTAAGGGTAATTTCGGTCTGAGGTAAAATTGTTTAAATGGCTATCTTTACAGGTGTTACAAAGGTAAATTAACCGGAAATTCCTGTAGAATTGTGTAAGCAGAATGAGATGAAAAAAAAAATCTGATGTTAATTAAAACATTTCATCGAATTAATTTGAGGATTATCTATGGCAGGACATGTTCGGAATAGTTTTTACAGGAAAGCATTTTTTTTGTTCTGCTATGTTTGTAAATTGAAAATAGTTTCACACTTTTTTGAGAAAAATGTCTTGACGTTTTAAATATACTAATTCATTTCAATTTCTGTCTTCCTATTGTTCCTTTTTCTTTAAATTCAATTTTTCAAAGAAAAATGATAATACCGACATAAAAAGTAGATTGACGAACAAAAGGATGGCATGTCACAAAGAAAATATTAAGAAAATTAAAAAAAAAGGAAAAAATATCCTTTCCTCGCATCATATCTTCTCAAGAAGGAATTCTTTTGTATATTTTTTGTAATTTGATGAATTTTTCTTTAAAGCTCCTTGATTTTTGTTATTTTATACTTTTCTTCAAATAATAATAAGAATTTCGTTATGGTTATGTCTTCACTGAACATGAATCTATTTATAAAAAGATGTTCTTTGCTTCATAAAGCAGATGGGGTATCAGAATGAACAAAATGAAAACAGTACCGAAATCACTTTAGCTTCTCCATAATCGAAGGACGTAGTTATTTTATTTAAGTATTGTTCTGTTTGAATACAGATGTAAAAGTAATATTTGTTGTCGTCTTTAAATCAGCAAAGGACAAATGGATGATGGGATATTCTAAGAAAAAAAAATACTATATTGTTCAAAAATCAAAGTTGAAGATGAGATTCTCATTTGATTTGTCAAATTATTTGAAAGAAAAAAATGGATTGTCCTAATTCCCTGCATAATTTTTAAATTTTTTTTAATTAATAATTATGAATGACCGGTAATGCTTAGTGATAAATCGTACACAAAATGAATAAAGAAATCAAAATTGGTAACAGGTACTCTTCGTTTAGCAGCGCTACTGCACAACAGGAAATAGAACATCAACTTTAAGTCGTGTTTTGTTGGTAATTTTTAGTTAGTCAGCACTGGAAAGAACCAATAAAACGCTATATTCACTTTTGTATCCACTTTTTTATTTTATTTCAAAGTTGGTATTCTTGACTTTAGCCAAGCCGAAGTTTCAAATAATTTTATGGATGTGTCTGCAAAGTATGGCTATTTATATATGCCGAGTTGGTCAACTTGTACTCCACCTTACACTACAAACAAATAAAAACCGGATAAATAATCATTATTTAGCTTGAATATTACCAAATTAAATTCCAAATTGTATAATTTTATTTAAAGATCATCATTGACCAATTTTTATTTGTTTTTAAGCGAAAAGTTCAAAATCATCAAAACTTTTTTGCAACTCTCGTAGGTTGAAAGCTTCGTACTTCTTCCAACCTTTAAGCAAAAAATTTATTGACATTAAATTTCGCGCCAAAAATTTCCAGCCATTTCAAGATTTTATCTTCACTTTTATGTTCACTTTAATTACTGACCAATTTATCGCCACTTTTCGTATCCCATTAAAATTTTTGCTAAAGTGACTAAACACTTACCAATAAAACACGCCTTTAGAAGACTCCTCTATTTTGCCGACAAACTGCCTTAATTTGAATTAGTATGCGTGCTTCGTGCTTTTGAATGTGACAGTGTCACACTGCTACAATATAAAATTCACAAACAAAGATAGTTGACGTTGCCGTCACATTTCTTCCTATCACATTTATTCAATTCATAAATACAAACACATTGAATTTGAGGCTCGCGCAAAGACGGGTTCGAGTCTACACACGCATAGTTGTGGCTTCACTCAAAAATCGACTTTTTCTTGAAAATTTGTTTTATAGTTTTTTCACACGAAATTAAAAACACTGATGGAATTTACCCGTTTTTTTGCATTTTTTTTTGTTTTGGAAACAACTGTGAAATATAAGTGCTAAAATAAACATTTTTATGTTGTAAATAGACCCCGCTTTAGTTTTAAATTAAAATAAAATAAAAAAAAATTATTTAAAACAGATATTTATAAGTATTCAGTTTGAATTGTTGACAATTTCAATTTAATCTTAAAAATTATGATGTCGGAACCAGAACTTGATAAAACAAGAACATATTTCTCACACTTTTACAATTACTCAAGATTCAAGACAAAGAATGTTTAGCATTCATACAATGAGATACTGTGCTGATATGAGTTAGTGCGGTACTTGTCTTAATTTCTAACAAGTTCACCAACGATAATAATTTCGCTCAAACATTTTAATTCTATTACCCTTCATGACTTATGATAGTTATATAACTCCAAACTATGACTACTTGACTTCGTTTATTATCTTAGGTTAAAGCAGTTTTGGAAATAAATACTTGTGAATTGTGATTATTCAAAAATATGTTTTTTGTTGTTTATTTAGCACACTAACTTATCTCTCTCTTTGATTAGTAAATGAAGTAGGGACATTATTTCCTGTCAAGTTTTGCAACTCAACATCCTTTTTATAATTTTGCTAACAGTTTGGTACTGTAAAACAAGTTGTGCCTGGCCTGGCCATCTTAAGAAACTTGTGAATAACACATTTTTAGGTTCGTGCATTTACTAGTTGTCTATTCTGTAACATTGACAACAGTCGTAAACATACATGATTTTTGCTTTGTTTACGACTCTTGTCAAGGAAATATGGATTTTAAAGTCAATAAAATACATTATATATTATTAATTTGTTTCGTAGACGAATATTGTTAGGGTAACCGAATAGACACTTAGTAAATTTAAGAACCTCCAAATGTGCAGTTCACAACTTTCTTTAGATGGCGCTGCTCCATGGTTGTACTATAGAAATTTATATACAATGCTTGTATTTAATATTAAATTGACATACTAACTTATCTATTAAACTTCTTTTTTTTTAAACAAATTGTTTTGTAGTGTTCTTTATTTTAACTTAATAACTTTGTGAATGATTAAATTCACAAAGGCATATTTTTTTTTTGCCAATCCTTGACATAATTTTTCAAAACCAATTTAACAAACAAAAAAATAAAGCAATAAATCATCAATTAAAAAATCAATTATTTAATTGATCTCAATTCACCGAATAAAAGTACTTAATCCTCAAATATTTGTTTGAACAAATTAATTAAATATAAAAAAACTACATTTCTCTTGATTTGTTAAATTAATCAAAAATCAAATTGAATTGGACAGAAGTGTAATTTAAACACAACTCAACCAAAAATCAGTGTGAGGTGACTTTTTTTCATGCCATTTCATGGTATAGCAATTAGTTTAAATATTAAAACAGCATTTAATCCAATAAATTAATCTCCGGGATTAAAACGTTAAATTTTTGGATGGGACAAAGAAGCAAAAAACCTGATGTATGTGGTACTTGGCCAGATTTGATTGATTATGTCGGTGTGGTTGTGTTTTGTTAGCTTTTGAACAAAATGATTTCACATTTATTGAATTTTGGGTAAAAGGATATGAATGAAAATGAAAGATGATTAAGAATTTCTAATGTGTTTCAATTAATATTGTATATAATTTTTAAAAAAGTATTTAAGTATTTTTGATATGAAATATCGTTTTCTTTAATATCAAATAATAAAATCGACATTCTACCCGGCAACCAAAGACTACAGTATCGCTATTAATCAAATAAGACATTACATCACTACTTTATCAAAAAAAAAACAAGAATCGGACTAAGATAACCTCCTTGTGGGAAACCAAATGTGCATCAGTAAAAAATTAAGAATGAACAGATACAAAAGATAGATACGTATATCTCAACTAGAATTCACGCGTGGGGAAGGGGGGCCGGTTCAGAATATACCTGCAAAAGTCTAGCTTGGAGTGAGGAGCAACCAAGGAATCAATCACGTCTAGTCAAATTACACCAAGGTGAGTCTAGCGATACAGCTCAGTTTGCTGCTGACTCGACGATGCTATTTAGTGTTACGATTCGTCCTGTACTTGATAGCGTAGCCACTGCAAAGCCACTGCTTAAGCTAAAAATAGCTTATCTTCTTCCCCTTCAAAGTATCCACCGATTGTATACGCTGAAGAAATATCTTGAAGAACGAAAGCTTCTTAATGACCAACAGTACAGCTTTCGTAGCAAAATAGGTTCACTGGTGATTTGATGAACGAAAGTGGAACCAATCTTTTCAACGATTTGGAGAAAGTAAGGTTTTTGCGCTTGATATTAGAAGTTACTTTTCCGAGCAGTAAATACGGGTAGTTTTGGATGGTTTCAAGTCTGAAATTTTCAAAATAAATGCTGTAAGCCGATTCCAGAAAGCGATCGGCAGAGCTTCTAGAGGCAGATTTGAATATTCGTATGCTATCGCGGCGGATCGCTTTCTGTATTCGACTACCTGGTGTCACTCAAATCTCCGTTCTGTCTCCGACTCTCTTCCTTATTTTTATTAAAGATTTTCTATATGAAACTTCTAATCACAACAAATTATTTCGCTTATGACAGCACCCTCAGCTTTCCATATTAATTTCCTGATTTGCAACCCTGTTCTTTGATAAGCTCATTAAATTCCAATCTTGACAGCATTGTTCGATGATGGGGAATCAAAAACCACATGGAATCTTGTGCTTCAAAAACTTAATGTACATTCTGTCGCTAATACGGAACATACCCCCAAAACCATTTTGTCCATTTGTGGCACTTGCATTGAAGAAACTGAACAGCTTTCCATTCTCGATATGTGCGTCATGCCCACCCTTAGTGGAATGACCACATAAGAGACTCTGAGTGCAAAAGTGGCTCAACGATTAATCGATGTAAAAGTAACTGCAACTTATTTAAGCTTATAAATATATCAGAAAATGATAAAATGATGCTTCCGCCTTGCAGAATTTCTATGAAAGCGAGCATTCTTAAAACACGATTATCTCCGTTTTTGCATTTCGGTGTTACGCCACTTTTATACTCACAGCCTCATGCCTTTGATGTCACCAAAAACCCTGCGAAAAAATTTGGTTTCTTACGACACCACGACGATGTAAGAAATTTTGTTCCCACATGATTTGATTGTCATATATATATCATATATCCGTCCAAATCTTGAGTACAACTCTCATGTATGGGTAAGTGCTCCTAAAAATTATCTGAATTTATGCATAGAATTTAGAAAAGAGTTCAAAGCTCTTTGATTGGTTGGTGATAGGACTATAACAAAAACGATTATATCGATTTGTATTTTTCTAAAGAGTGTTTCAGAGAAATAGCAAGTTGCATTCTTCCCCTGAAAGAATTCAACCGCCACGCTATAAGGAATGCTTATCATTTTACCCTAAAGTCCAACTTCGGACGTAAAGCTGAAAGTATTGACAATGAGAATTGGAAGAAATATCTGCACCGGCTACTGATGCATAAAAAGTTTTTTTTGGAACTTCATAATAAAAGCATTAACAAAGGCTCAACTTGGAGCCACATGCTTAGAAGATTCTTTCATCAAAGTTTATACATAATGCTCCAGGTAAACTTGATATGGATGTCGACAAAATTCTCCACAGGTGGCAACAGTACTGTGAAGAATTTTTAACAGAGCAGTTTTCCAGACTATTCTTTCAGTTGCACTATGCTTTCAATCGTTGCGACAACGAAATACTAAGTTTTTTTTAATGGTTATAAAGCAGGTATAAATATGAAAAAAAAAAAAAAAATATTATTTGGATTTTAAAATATTTCCTGATAATGTTCATACATGTGTGTCAATAAAAACGAAATTCCGGTACTTTAAAAAGTGCTCACAAAACATCAAAGAAAAATTACCATTTGTAGATATGTGTTTGTTGTCGTCAAAAGATGAATATTAATGTTTTATTTTCATCGTTTCATAAAAAAAGTTTCCACATACACTTTTTTAAAAAAAATTTCTTGACAAAGTATTTCAACCGACCGACCACCTGAATTGCAAATAAAAACAAAAAACAACAACAACAATATGAACAATTTGTATTAATATGCTAAAAGGATTACCATCAGGAAACGCGCGGTTCATTGAAACATAGTCACGTTCTATTTTTGTGATCCTTTGTTTCTTGTTTTTTTTTTTTTTTTTTTATTTTATTTTTCATTAAATTTGTCTTTGCCTGGCATCACTGTATCATGGATGCGAGGAAATAACTTTGTGAAAGTAATAATAGCCTTATTCAAAGGATGAGCAAAAAAAAAAAGGGAAGACTTTTTGAATAGAAATATTTCCCTCTTTTTTGTATCCTTATATTATATGCATCATCAACAGGTTCGCTTCAAAGGCACAAAACAATTTACTGCTACAAACTGGTGTTTGGAGGAAGATGAGCATCCAGAAGGATCTACAAAAAATGATAACAATATCTGAAGTGTGGAATAAGAGATGAAGGGGCATGCGATGGTGTTGAAAAATGTAATTCTTGTCACGTAGATTTTTTTTTGTTTGTCAAGAGATGGCGCCACTTTTGTATAACTAATCAACAAAAAAAAAGGTGCAATGTGATGGTTGATTCGATAGAAATGGAAGGTATACGTGGTACAAGGAAGAGCGCTTGAAGATAAATATAAAACATTTCGGAAGCTATTTTGTAACAGTCAATGAGTATTTTTATCATCGATTTACCATTTATCAAAGTATTTTATATTAAAAAAGGTGATTTATATGAAATAAGGTCGTTTTCGGGGCTAAATAAGATGCACGTAATATTATGTAAATTGAAAAAGGTTTTTCTGAAGTTTTATTAAAAAGAAATATAGATATTTAACATTCATCATTTTGGCTTAGAAAATTTGTCTTCTTTTTCTTTCCGACGATGTAAAAGATAACAACAAGGACAACTGGCTAAGTAGGAACAGGCAAGAGTAGGAACAGGACAAAGAGAAGTGATTAAATTCGAATGGTTTACCGAATATTTTGAAAGAAATTTCGAACCAAGCCAACCTATTACTATATTTATGACAAAAAAATTAACGCAATGATACTGTTATGTTTTATCTAGGTTCGTTTTATTAAATAAAACTTATTTCCGTTTTAATACAACTCACTTTACGTCTTTTTACTTTTAATTCCACTTAATATTTCAAAACACTCTTTATTTCCTTTTTACTTTCTTTATTTTAAATTCAAACTTTATCACTTTCAAATTACCGACTTGTACACGACTGATTTCAAATTCAAACAAAACTGTCAGTCCGCTTCCTCTTTTATACAGAAATGCTTGGCTCATGGAAGGTTCTTAACCTTGCTAGAACAATATCGATTAGGCAATGTAGTACAATATAGAGTAGGCAATGTATTAGGTGTAGAGATTTAGTAGATGTACCGAACAGGTAGATGTCGTTTACCTCAAGAGATGAAAACATTCAGCACCCTTTAATTATTTGTGTAACATGTTACAATACGATAAGTGCAGCAAACGGATACCTAGAGCTTCATAACAATGTTAATCCTCACTAATAGTTTTACCAACCCACTTTACAACGGTTACTTTTCCACTAGATGGAAGACATCGGAGATGGTACCCATACCAAAGAAGAAAGTGGACAGAAATTTTACTGGATATTGACCCATCTTATTCATCAAAAGCACCAGAAAATATCTTAAAGGATTTTTTTTCAGGAAAATCAAGGTAATTTTTATCAGAAAAAACATTATCCTGAACACACAGTTTGAGATTATAACTGACTCCAGCTAAATTTCAACAGTGCTTCCTTAACCAGTTTAACCTTAAGGATAAAAACCACCATGACAGTTAACTAAGTTCTTGTTAGACTTCCTGAAATGTCCATTGAAATATCGGCTTACAAACAAAAGTTCATACTTTGAGATGTTCTTAAGAAGGTTATAGAAGTCTACATCCAAAACTCATTTCTTGCTTATACCCAATTTGGACAATATTCCTTGCATCACTTTACCACGTTCACTGTCCAGAGAAGCTAATCGGTGACAAGACATTAAAATAGCCAAGACGCTACAAAGTAGCTTCTCCAAAATATTGCTACTTATTATTTCATTCTCACATGAAGAAAGGCTTTTCTCTGGACTGCATCACCTGATACTCCTGGTAAGTCCATATCAATGTGGTTTCAGACCAAAAAAAGTCCCCCATTGAACAAATATTCGCTCTACGGCAGATCATGGAAAAAAACTTATAGGTTAACAGCAAAGGCACAATCTTTCAAACGTCCATCCATTTACTCGCGTACGCCAACACTATTGACGTAATGGGGAGAACAAGGCGTTGTGTTAGAAGTGATTTCGTGAATATTGAGAAGGAAACCAAGAAGACGAAGAATTGCTCAACAAAGAATTGCTCTTGCCGATCGCTGTTTCTTTGGTCTAAGAAAAGAATTGAAGAGCAAGGCCCTCTTTCGAGCAATTAAAGTGTCCCCTTATAAGACACTTACCATCCCGGTCCTTATTCATGGTGCCGAAGCATGGAAATTACTAAATATGGATGAGAATGCTTTAGGCTGCAAATCCGTTTATCGGCGCAGTATTGGGAGGACATCGTAGCAGGTGGCGCACTCAAGTGATGGAAGAGGATCTTTAATATTTTGGCGTGCGAAACCGATTTTGGCAGCTGGAAACCTATCCGTCTGGAAGAAGCTAGTTTGTTGAGGACCTGGTACAATCCAGACTGTAGCGCCACCTTAGATAAGTATAAGTAGTTCCTCACTTTGTTCTTATCCGTATTAGGACATCCTGTATGCTCCCATCTTTGTATCCAGGAAACGGAACTTGTTTCCAGTGTTTCGCCATTTCGTTTCTTCGATGCACACGATGTCCAATCGCCAATCTTCATCTCTTTCAGCTCTTAGCTTTTTCCGTTCATACTTTCAATATTCCAACTCGCCATTCTGAGATTCTGAATAAACTGTTGGGAAACTTTGCTAGTCCCCGGTACTCATCTGCCTTTAACGAGATCATGTCTAGGTGGTCCAGAATCAGTACCTTGCATAGCAGTGGTATTGTCTGGTGTATTAGCATTAGTAAGTACTTTCATAATGCTGATGGAAATTTCACGTAACGTTTACGCAAATGTTCGTAGCTGTCATGTTCTGATTTTGTTTGATCACCTTTTACTACGCGTCGCGCCAGTGATCTCGCTCATACCTAAGACTAAAGCCAAAACCATAATAGAAGAATTGCTACGTACGAAATAAGCTAGAACAAGGAATTTGTCTAGTGCGCACATAATGTCGTATTGTTCAGTTTCGGCAAGTTTTCGTTCACTTTTGCCTCCGTACGTAAAGAGCGCTCCAGAGCGCAGTAAATCTGACAGCCAGCCAAATACATGTGAAATTGGCTTGGGTGTGCGTTCCAACATTATGGTCGACTGAAGGTAATGGCTGAACTTAAGGAAACTTGACGTAGAATTATGACATAAGCTTTCGTTTGCTTACGACTATTATGGTTGGCCCTTAACGCATGCACGTTATCTAAGGTTTTATTGTGTCGCTAGGCTCACCTATGTGTTATTTGCCGAGATATAAATACTTTGTCACCTCTTACAGCAAGCGACTTACTTATACTTTAGTGATATTAGTCGGTGTGATCATGTTGGACAATAAACAAAAAGTATAAGAGCAAATTGATGGCAACTGAGATGAAGATGCTTCCCATGACAGATTCTGTAACAAAGCTAGATCGAATCAGAAGTAAAAATATCCAAAGAAGCCTTTGCGTTAAGAATACCATCGTTTATAGAATACAGCACGCCAAATTTAACTGGGTAAAGTCACGAAGAGTCATAGAAGAGATGCTGAGAACCCCGTCCAAAATGCACTTTAGTATAACGTTCCGGTACAATCGCGGAAGAGAGGCAGGCAAGAATTCCTGAAAAAAAAAACATATGCAGCGACACCAGCATCCAGTTAGCCTCAGACATGGAACAATACACAGCCGGGAAGCTTGTCGACTTTTTCTGAGGTCAACCCAACGAACCCAACAGCTCGTAAGCTAAGCTTGTAAGTATTTTAGTTGCAATAAATACTCTGAGGTCAAATGGTATATATTTCATCATCTTTTATGTAATTTAACATAATTAATAGATTTATTCTCTCTGTGTGTATCCTGCCGTGTTGCCTTGCATTATTTTTGTGACAAGAAAACACACAAACTTATATATAAGTACCTAAGTAGTCCATAATGAGCGATAAATATTTTATCACAAAAACATCAAATATTGTTTCTTTGTCCTTCGAACATAAAATCACTCATACCAATGCAGCCCTTCATAATATATCACTATACGAAGTGAGATAACTCACAGCATTGAACCGTATCGTCCATCCAATTTTCCTTAACGGCGCAACCCAAAATATGGTGTGATTTTGTCGTCCTTGTCCTCGTCTTTGTCGTTGTCGATGTCCTTTATTTGGTTTTTTTTCTTCGTTGTAATTGATTGTGCAATAGATTTATCTAGCACAGCACCCTACTGACGTGTTCCATATACAAAGATCCTTGTTTACAAGGAGTTTCTTATAAAAATATACCAATTCATCTAGCTATATTATGATGTGTTGGTGTTGGCAATTGGCCCAAAGGAAAGCATTGAATTTTCCTGTTTTGTATATTTCTCCTGATGTTACAATGGCATAGCCTTTTCAACGGTCCTTTGCCTTTTCGTGTATTTGTCGTCATACTGGTGAATGTGGAATATCAAAATTTTTATATTGAACAGTAATTGAATTTTTCACTATTTCACTAACCTCCTTTTTACCGTTGTTTGTTGTTGTCTTGCTTGTTATCCTTCACTCTTATTTTCATATCGATCCAATACTTGGGACAAGTAACAAAATACTGCTTGTAGCTGAAAGTTTCTTGTTACCATTTTTCTGTCTTTATTGCTTCAGGGATTTCGATAGAAATTTCTGGATCAAAAAAAAATGTAATACCTTAAGATGAAGTTTATTTTATTGAAAAAAATGACACAAAAACTAAAAGGAAATAACACGTCGGGAATGGAATGTTTTTGGGAGAAGGATTTAGAAAAAAAAGGTACTCGAATCGAGTTGACATGAAACGAAGAGAAACGCTTTATTTTGTTGTGAAGTGGAATGTAGCTGGGCTGGCCTTAAATACACTGTTTTTTTTTTTTTTTGTTAAAATTTTTTTGTGATTTGTGTGATCTTTCATATATCAAAAGGGGAGTGAGTGACTTACACTCTTAACTAATCCCTTTCATGTACATATATGTAGCTTTATAAAAGTAATGCAGGACTGGAGCTGGAATTCCAACGCATAAAGTGAAATGCATTTAGAACTTGGGAAGATTTGTTACTTTCTAGAGGCTAGAGGCAGAAACTTAATTTTTCGTGTGCAGGCAGTTCTACCTTAAAGCAATGCGATGTGAGAAGCGGTACGAAGTACTTACTATACATAGGTATATGTATAAGAAGCTATATACGAGATGCAACAAGGGGCCAATGTGTTCTTTGTCGACTTTTACAGAATTCCTTAAAAGTTTCTTTAGATATAAACAAAATGCGACATTCTACAATTGCAACAAAACATTTATTAATTTCTTGTCGTTGAGGGGATGGGGAATCAGCTAACGAGCAAAGTTATTGACTTTAATTCGATTAATTGATCATCTGGCTTAAATAACATTAAAGTATATACAAGGCACACATTCAAACCAAATAAACTGAGGACATAATCAAGCAGAGTTTTTAAAACCTTCTGGACGTATCTCATTGAGCATATTATCTGGGGTAGCGGGTAGGTACACTTTAAAAGCCGTGATCTGAAACTTTAATACTAAAGTCTGAAAGGAAAAAACCATTGATGGATCAGTCTATAAGACAGTCACCATGATAAGACATCAGTAAGTGGCATTCGATTTATAAACTTTGCAGCTGCTTGTAATACGGTGATAAGTAAGTAGTTTTAAAGACTAGGTATGAATCCACAAATCACCCAACGGGCGGCGGTTTTCTTCAGACAGTGAAACCAATCGTTGCAGGATCATAATGTCATCATAAAAGTTGCAAAAATCAAAATATGGTGAAGAGAAAGGTTATTCAAAAAGGGAGAGGGTCCGATGGAGCTTCTCAGACACCAGGGGGAAAAAAGAACATCGCGATCGAAACAACACTTAGAATTTTTACAAAAATAAATTTCCCGCTTTAAGGCCGTAAAAGATGTTATTTTATAAAAAGAAGTCAATCTATCCTGGACTTAAATGATACAGAAATCGATTTTTGGTCGAAATTTATCATGCTAGATTTCAATCTGTACCGGTAAACATGCAAATTTTTTAGGCACTTCTGGTGCAACATTTACGCCGGCGAAGTTGTCATCGGATCAAATTCTTTTCAGTACAAGTAAACCATGGGTAATGCGTAATATCGTTCCGCGAAATAAAAACCAGGAATCGGCTGAATGTGGTTCCACTATGACAGCATGCCAACCGCAAAAACAGCTCGCTTGACATTAGACGTTTTAACTCGTCGTCGTAGTGACATACATACTTCCCATATGTTACTGAAATCTGAAATACATGTTATGAAAAAATGATATACAGAAAATCATTTCACAAAAAACCGGGCTGAAATAATTTCACAGTCGTTAACACGACATATACAGAAAGTATATTGATTTTTTTCGTGGACCGTTTATTTGGGTCTTTAAAGTGATATGATATTTTTGCCTTCTATATACATAGCTACAGAGATTTGTGCACAATTGCGTATTCGCTCATACACATAACTACAAATTGGTATTTCGGTAACTTTTGCTTAAGAATCTTTGCAGCAGATTATGCTAAGCCAAAAGCTTTCCACGTTTCCTATACATAATATTTCAATCAACCGCATGACGTATATTTGATCAAAGCAATATATCATCCACTTCAAAACTGATAACGATGAAGTTTACCAAATTCATTACTATATTTTTTGCAGTTCTAACTACCTTACAACTAAATATATACGAATTTCAAAAATAACGATTTGGCAAATATTAGGGTTTATTCAAACGTTGCTATGGTAAGGAATTCCCACGTTTCCATAGGACCATTAACCCCGACTCAACAAGTAAGCACTTGATTGAAGCAGGGCGGAAAAATCATTGTGCCACTTTACTATTTCAAGTACTTTGCCAAAGTACTTACCCAGGTGGCGCGATGTATAAACTTTTCCAGTACACTACGACAACCACCTCCACACTCTACCTACTGCGCTACATAAACTGTTGGTTATGTTATACCATGGCGACCATCAACAATCCTTACTACAGATTATTACGTTATACCTGTATACTTATGTAAGTGTATATGTGGAATTGGAAAATTGTATTCGCTTAAAGGGAAACATTGTGCTATGAACAGAATAATGGGTTCCTCCGCAACTGGGATTAGTATTATGAGTCCGGATCGAGAGAGACGAGTTATTGGCAACAAGGACCGGAAAAAAAAGGGTTTATAGTTTGAACTCTTGTGTCATTGTTGTGAATCTTCTTTGGACTGAAAGAGGATGTTATTTTAAAGCAAGCTTTTACGCGATGGATTTCAAAAGTGCCATTACTCAGGGCCGTACTTTGATTTTAATGATAACACAGGCTATTCGTTTGATTATTTAAGTTAGCTAATTTCGATCATAAAGAAATTTTTTATGAGAAAATACGTCATTTCAAATAGGCTTATGTGAAAAAACGACATCAGTTTACACTTAAATACAACAACAACATAAGTCAATATAAACATAGCTATCTCCAGATAGTTATCGGGACTTTACCGGCACAACTATATGTATTTTTTATAGGAACGTCTTATTTCATAGGTAATGGTGAGACTAATTCCCAATGTCTTTTTGTTCGGGAACTCTATGGACTTGCGAAAAATGCAAACAAAAACACGGCTTCTCATAAGTTTTGAGGTTGAGATTTGTTAGGCACCCATAGGCGTATAGAAAAAAATTGGCCGCCATGTTGATCAATTTTTGTTTAAATGATATTTCCATACCAAGTGGTCAAATTTTAATTTTACTCATTTTGCTCGTTTTTTAAAACCAAACAATTTTTATTAAGACCCATTTATTGTCTTAATTAAATGAGATGTTTAATACACGGATAAAAAATTGTAAGAAAGTTTATTTTTTGACGTGTTTTTGTTTCTTAAATATCTTAGAAACTACGCGATTTAGTGAAAAATGTGTTTAAATAAAATGTATTTGCATTTAAAAAGGTTTGTGCAGTTGCACCAACATAAGGCTGGTTGCACCAATATAAGGCTGGTTGCACCAACATAAGGTGGCCTAGGTTTTAAATAAAAAGAACATTTTGCCACCCTGGATGGGGATCTTGGATGGTGGATGTGGATCGTAATTATTTCATTAGAGTAAATAAGAGGAGAACATTATTCATCGAACAATTTTAGCGTTCTCTCTGTCGTCTATTTTGGATTTTGAACACCAGCTTACTTTTCATTTAAAAAACGATTTTAAAATGTATTAAAAACAAAATGGGGCTTAAGATTATTGGCCATTTTAAAGCTGCAAGTGTTTGAAGTAATTGAAGAATGTCATTTTACGATTAAACAATCGAATAAATATTTAAAAGTGTTTTGAGAAACTGGGCATTACAAAATTAAAATCGAACCTGAACCTGTAAGCACAAAGATATCGGTGTCTTTGTATGTGTCTTGTCTCTGTCATTTAATCTTCTATAGTTGAAATCGAGAAATGTCATCTTTGAATAAAAAACGAAATAATAATGACGCGAAACCATAATGGCACAGTTGAACTAACAAAAGTGGTACAACGCAAACA
Source organism: Baccha elongata (assembly GCA_951217065.1). Taxonomy (NCBI): domain Eukaryota; kingdom Metazoa; phylum Arthropoda; class Insecta; order Diptera; family Syrphidae; genus Baccha; species Baccha elongata. Next base: position 122,636,349 of record OX578272.1, on the reverse strand, counting down.
AAAGAATCGTTTCAGTCGTGGAATGAATTTAGCTACGTGAGAAATAACAGTACATCAACGAAAATTACCCAACGGAAAGATGATAAGGCTACAAGCGATATTTAGCCAAAGCAGTGATGGGTAGTAAGATAAAAACGGCTTTGAATTTTGAAAGCTTGGTCAATATAGCAGGGGTACACATGAAAAACATGAACTGTGCTCAACTTAAAGCGGAAAGACCGAAGAACAGGTATTGGGAGTTAGAGAAAATATCACTGAGAACAACATCGTGATTCCCCAAGCGATTTAAATGCTGTGTTTCTTGATTTTGAAAAATCATTCAATCGACAACGACGACAATATGATATGGGTGGCGTAAGGTCTAATAAGTAAGACAATAAGCAGTTCTGGCAACCTACGTGCGGATGCGATCATGGATGTGTACGAACACTAAATTTCCCCAAACGAAGTTGCGGTGTACACCAAGGAAGGGACTTGAGTTCTCTTATCTTTATTATAGTTCTTGATTGTCTACTTGAAGATAAAGGTGATAGACCCGAAGCTTTGTATATAGAAACAATAGTACGATTGTAACTAGAAAATTCTAGAGTTTCGTGTCCGCCGATGCGGAGCTAGCATCAACTTTGGTTGACGTGGGTATTTTCATTTATAATGAAAGAATTGAAGATAATTCTTTGGAAAGAGACGACTATGTAGAATTTCTGACAACAATAATGCGATAAAAAAAGAAATATATAACAATACATTCAAAAAAACCAATTGCTTGATCTGTTTTGTTTTCACATTCTTAAGTCTTAAAAGTGCCGAAACCAGTTCACTAATGTCGACACTAGATTGCCGCCAAAGGAATTCAGTTACGGCTTTACTATTAAAATATATATACAATGACCGGAGTGAAAACTCCCATAAGCTCATAAAAGAATGGTTACTTATACAGCCTATTTTCTATTCGACTCAAGCCTTTTCCGGACATATATCTGAACGAAAAAGTGTTTTAAAGTCTGAGCTCTGAAGGTTTAAATACCGTATATTTATGATCAATATCGAAGCATCTTGTGAAGACGACATCAATTGTCACGTAAGTGGCGTGAGAGAAAAGGAAAGCTATATATTGCAGTTGGAATTGTAATGGAAAATGGTGTTGAACACACAAAATCTATATAAAAAGCTTTTTAATTTACAATGCGGTAGAATTTAGTAGTATTGATTTCTTAAAACTTTTAGAAAACAGCGCCTTGCGCCATTAAATCAGAAATACTACCCTGACTTCATATTATAATCGAGGATTATATGAAGTTGTTGGGTTTGTGGTGAATTTGTATTTCCTTGCTATAGAGAAGATGGGACATACGATTCAAAAAATGACGATGATGAAGAACAGCCATTCCCAAAGAGGAAGCAATGTCAAAAAAAAAAAAAAAAAAATTAAAAATAGAAATCCCAAATTGCCTTGGACTTCAATTGTAAAACATTTTTGTGGCACCATCTGAGTACGGGGCCACAGATGGAATGACACCGCGCTACCCTGTACTTATTTCATAATGTCTCACTCCATCCATAGTGTTTGCAAAACAAAAATTATCGTCAAAAAACTGGTAAAAGTTTTGCAACTTTGTTTGGTTTTCCGGTTGAATATTAATGAAAGAAAGAATTTTTGGCTTTTAAAGTTCACGGCTCGAAATGATTGGTTTTTGTCCTGTTTTCTAGGGGTGCTGTATACATTTTGCGGTGGCAAATTGCGATACCAAAAAACGACTGCTGTTGGTTGAATTAAAATGGAAAAAGGAAACATTTAATATAATTGGTTTCATAAATCATATTGGGATTGTTTTAGTATGGCTGTGTCAATTGTGAGGGTGATTTAGTGTGGTTATGAGACAATTAGCTTGTTTATTGTTGCCTCTAACGAAGCTTTTTGTGTGCACTAATGTGTGGAGTATTGTGGTAGCGGGGAATGATATTAATATAGAATTAGTATTTCAAACAGGACAGAAGGCAAGGTTTTGATATTGGGCAAGAGTTCAGAAGTGGGATTAACTTTCAATAGATATTTACATTTGTTTCTTTTTCTGAATTTTCTAAAGTTTTTACTATTATAAAATTGTAAAGAGAAAAGCATCAAATTGTTTTGAATTTTAAATAGCACTCTTACCTTTATTTTTATTGTAACTTCTCTCCTCCTAATTGAGCTACAGCTCTAAAATTGTATGTACTGCTCTCTGATTATTGAGTATTAAGTAAAAAATTGACCGACTGGAGAACCCCCTTTATGCATTTTTTATGTTTTTTTTTCTTCATTGCAGTAGAGCATTGAAATTTTTAACGTATATTGCGTACTTATTAATATAAATATTGTTCGACTGCAACGCCATCTACCTGTATTTTTACTGTAACTGTTTTCTTCATAAATCTTATTTGTCTGCTATTCTCTGATAGTGAGCATTCAATTGAAAAAATGACCGACTGGAGCGCCCCCTACATTAATTTTTTTCTAATTTTGTTCCTATAATAGAAGTAGAGCCTCCAAATTTTGTACGTCATAAAACCTTAAGGGCCTCTAATATTCCGCAGCCTCCATTCCTGACTGATCTTCTTAATAAACCAATTTTCGATTTGGGAGGATTGATTCGGATGCCCCACTTCTGATAGAAATCATGTACAGTTCGCGTTTGGACTGTGCACTTCGATTTCTTAAACATTTACGTTTGAACGCAACGTAATAGAACCTTTTGTAATATCGGAACTCGGATTTTTTAAAACTAAGTTTCACCGTAACGGAGCAAGCATCGAATGTATTCGGCATCACCAAAAGATGCCCACTAGAGAAATAGCATGTCGATATTACTATTTAAATATTATAGATATACAATGTTTGGACTAAGTGATACAACTTACCCTTCCTTATGTTAGTATACTCTGCAGCCAGGGCACATTGTAACATTGGTGCAAAATTATAGTTATATAGTCAAGATATCACGATGCTTGAATGAATTTAATACTTGGCCTTCTTTTTTCCAACCACAGATCTACATAATCGGCTAATTCACTAAGCGCCACTGTATAAAGAATTCACTGTGAACAATTCAATAAGTAAATATAAGAGAGGAAACATGGTTTTTTAAATTGTTATTACTTATTATAATTATTATAATCCTGTCGGGTCAAATTTTTCTCAAAGAATGTATAAGTCAAAGTCATAAATAAGAATTTTCAAAAAAAAGTTAAAATATCTTAAAATATTCATTACGGCATCAGCTATCTGTCAGTGAAATTTCCTTTAAAATCGGTCCTGCAGTTTCTGATCGGTTCATATATACGAATATTGAAAATAAAAACGGCCCAAGCACCATCTTAATTTTAAAGAGTTATTAATATAGCCTTAGTTACACCCTACTAGAACATATAGTTATCTGCCAGCAAAAGTCCCGTCAATATTAGTTAAGCTGTTTCCTACCCTTCATTTTTTTTTTTTTTTTTTTTTTTACACTATCAGATCTTATTCAAATGGAGCTTAAAGCAAGCATCAGCAGATGAAAGAAGATTTGCCAACACATATAATGTGTCCCACTGGCTCATCACTTAGTGCAGGTGTTAGTTGTTAGTAAGCACAATGCAACAAAAACAAAAACACATGCACATAAAAACATGAAAACATATAAAGTCAAAATTAAAACAAAATGACACAGAAACATTTAGGATCGTGGAGCACTGGTTCTGAAAATAGTTTTTAAATTACTTTTATTTAAATTAAAATCCAACACACCCCCATTCAAGTTATATAACTTACTCATCCGCGTGAGAGGCTCATGCATGCCATAATTGGTTCTGTGATGTTCAATATTAAAAAGCTCAGAACTTCGAAGATGGTACGACCGTCCGCGGTAGTTAAAACCAATAAAGGCTAATAGGTCAGACGAATCAATTTGTCCAGAGATAAGTTGATGTAGAAAAATTAAGTCATTGTTTACTCTACGTTGATATAAAGATTGCATCTGCAAAAGCCTTATCCGATGCTCGTATGGTGGCAGGTTATAAGGATCAGCCCATGGAAGGCCTTTAAGGGCAAAGCGAATAAAATTATGCTGGACTGATTCAATACGTTTCTTATGGATTTCATAGAAAGGGGTCCATACTTGTGAAGCATACTCAAGATGCGGCCTAACATAACAGTTATACAAAGAGAAGGTAACGTATGGATCGTTAAATTCTTTTGCCCACCGTTTTATGAATCCAAGCATAGAGTTCGCCTTTTTTACAATAAAGTTAACATGTTCAGAAAATTCCAGATTAGCACTAAAATTAACTCCTAAGTCCTTAAAACTAAAAACACGATTAATTTTATTTTGTGTTATACAATATTCAAAGTCACTTGGAACTTTTTTCTTTGAGAAAGTAATAGTTTGGCATTTTATAGGATTAAGAGTTAACCCATTTTTATTACACCAAATACTGAAACTATCAAGATCAGCCTGCAAAAGAGTATGATCATTGGGAGATTTGATTGATTTATAAATTTTCATATCATCTGCAAATATGAGAATCTCACTAAAGCGTATAAAAGAAGAAACATCATTTATAGCAAGAATAAATAAGAATGGACCCAAATGGCTTCCCTGGGGTACGCCTGAATGGGCAACGAAAGTATTAGAAAGGGAATTTCTAAATTTAACCTGGTAAGTTCTATTTTCTAGGTATGATTTGATCCAAGATATAAAAAGAGTAGGGAAACCGTATGATTGCAGTTTAAAAACAATAATATTATGGCTGAGTTGGTCAAATGCTTTGGAAAAATCTGTGTATATACAATCTACTTCAAAACCACTTTCTACTGCATTTGAACAATTATGTAAAAATGTAAGAAGGTTTGTAACAGTAGACCGTTTCTGCACGAAACCGTGTTGCTGTTTACATATAATGTTCTTACCAAAGAATAAAAGACTTTCACATACAATCTGTTCAAAAAGCTTAGGGATACAGGACAATTTAGAAATAGGTCTATAGTTTTTGATGTCAAATTTGTCGCCTTTTTTAAAAACAGGAGTGAGAAATGATTTCTTCCAGAATGATGGAAATTTCCCAGACTTTAACGAAAGCTTAAATAATAATTGCAAGGGCTGCACCAATACACGACTACACTTTTTCAGAATAATTGGGGGTATACCGTCGGGGCCATAGGAGCAATCGTCATTCAATAATGACAAAAAGTGTAAGACCCTATCTTGTTCCACAGGAATAGTGTTAAAACTTACTTGCGGGTAGGTGTTCACGTCTTTAAAAAAATCTTTATCAACACTTACATGAGTATCAACAAAGTAGTTTGAAAAATTATTTGCGAACGCATTGCAAATATCACTGGGATTATGTACCGAAGAGTTTTCATATGTAAAACTTGCTGGGAAGCCATCCGAATTTTTCTTCGAGTTAACAAAATGCCAAAAGCTTTTAGGGTCCTGTTTCAAAGAGATTCCCATTTCGTTAACATAGTTGGAGTATAAAGCTTTTGAAAGATTTTTAAATTCTTCAAAAAGGGTTATATACTGTTCAAAGATTATTGGAGAAAGGGTTTTTATGTAAACTTTCCATACTTTATTTCTCTTGTTTCGAAGAGATTTAAGCTCTTGTGTATACCAAGGGTGACAAAAATTATTATTTTTAGATCTTTTCGTAGGTACAGAATTATTTATACAGCTACTGAGTATATTATAAAACCCAGTTACCGCATCATCAATATTTGTAGAATCTAATATATTTTCAATATTAGATCTACTTATAACATCAGAAAGCAACTGAAAATTTGTCTTACGAAAATCAAACACATATGAACAGTCTTGTGGATAACAATTATCAAGAAGATGGCTGCTCAGGTCAAAAAATATATCCAGAGGTGGATGGTAGTTGTCTATATTAGTGATGCCAGAACTAGATTCGAGAACAACAGTACTAATAGCGTCAGAAGAAAATACTAAATCGAGTACTCGATTTTTAAAATTTTTAATACAGCTTACTTGCTGTAAGTCAGTAGAATAAATACCATCCAAAGAAAGAAGCTCTGTTTGTGAAGATGTTGATGTAGCTTCCTGATAAGAACCATCTTCCGAAGGAACCCACTCTATATGGGGCAGATTAAAATCTCCGAGAAGTAAAATATTGCTGTTGGAGCAAGACAAGTCAATAATAAAATCTAAGGCCATAGCAAGTTCATTATACAATTCGATTGAACTTTTTGGTGGAATATATGCATTTAAAACATATATTAGCTTAGACTGTATTTTTAATTTGATACATACTAAGTCAATAGAAAGAACAAATGGAAAAGAAATAGAGAATTTTCAAAAAAAAAAAAAAAAAACCGAGCGACATCTAGGTAGCAATTAATATAGCCTTAGTCCTGTCAAAATAAGTTCAGACATTTTGAAACTGACCGAAACAAACAAACGGACAGACTGACAAGTATACAGATAGACACACAGACTCAAATTTTTTTTGCGTAAGCATCTTGAAAAAAGTTTTTATTTTGACATTACAAACAGACACTTTATTTGTATTTATGTGGATCGATCAGTTAAATCTGTTTGCGCCGCTCCACTAAAATTGATGCTTGAAGTGACACAGTGTATCCAAAATTAGTTTCCTGTCTACTGACTTCCAGTTGCAAAATAAATCACTGTCGGTAACAGATCTTTTAAATTTATGTGTAAACATCTTTTTGCTCCTTTCAATAAGGTATCGTTCAGTTCGATTGTTGTTATGATCAATCCATTGATTTAAGAAGATCTGACCAAAAGGAAGGGTTAGTCATAAATTCAGAACTTCAAAGATGTCGACGTTCAAAATGTTTCATAAAGTCGAATTTCAACATATGTAGCTACATACATATGTACATACATATACATACATATGCCTTGTTCGCACATATGTCTTGTTCGCACAGATAATGAGCCCATTGAACCCCACTCAATTTTTGTTTATTATTTATTATAGGAGGTATGACTTAAATGTACCTTTTATTCAAAAACTTTAGATACAAAGAAATCTTAAAAAAATCGAGTTTACATGTATAACCACCATAATTTTGTTACTTCTATAATGCGCAATTCATGTTCTTTAGTAAAACAAAAAAAGAAACAATTTCCCTAACGAAAAGACTTTCCAACGAAAATAAAAACAATTATTATGTTGTGTACGCTTTTCAATTTAAAAATAAAAATAATACAATTTATTTTCTTGTATAGCATTAAAAAACATGACAACTAAATAAACTTTTTTTAGTGGAGTGAATTTTCTACTTTCTATCTCCACCAAAACAGTTGTTGTTTTTAGAGCAAAGTTGATGCAAAACAGAATCTGCCTGAGGTTGAAAAGAGTAAAATAAAACAAAAGTCAAAAACACAATGGCATGAAATCAAATTTAACATAAATAATTATTTATATTCTCTTGTTTCATTTAAATTAACTTAGCTTCGGGACTTGTATTCAATTTATTTGTATTTCAAAAACTCCACCCAATTGTACCTAACAATGAATTTTCAAAATAACCAGCAAAATTAAACACTATACCTACATTAGCAAAATTTGTTCTTATTATCATTATTTGTGGCGATATTGTGTAAGACATCATGGTTTGACTCGACCGACGGAGGGATCCAGGTTCGGGCCAAAGACTTCGTTGTTTGCATAAAAATAAAGCCAGTGCACAGTGGTTCGACTCTCTAATAAAGGCGGCCTAAATTACTTGCTCACTTGATAATATCTTCAAACATTTGGTCCTAAATTAATTCGGGCTCTCTGATTAAGGTTCTGAAATCAAATTTGATGTATCTTGTCACGATTTTGAGATACATCTTGTTAAAATGTTTAAAACCGGTTAACTTCAATTTTACTATTGGGAGTAAGTTGAAAACTATTGGAATGAACATGAATTTGCTTTTATAGCAAATTATGGGACATATATATGTAGCTTTGACCAAGTTGATAATTATATGAATATTTGAGAATATTTATATTGATTCTCTCCGGCTGTGTTTGTCGTATTAATGTTTTAAATGAAAACAATTTTCATTAGTATTTTTCCCAACGTTTCGACGGTTGTTGCCGTCTTCTTCAGGGGAGCTTTATTTACAAAATTAAAAAAATTATTTATAATAATTACATAATAGGTGTACAAAATATAACTTACATCGAGTTCGATAAATAACAAAAAAGAATAAAAATATTTAACAATTTTTTAATTGTACAAATAGAAATTTTTTTTTTTTTTTTTTGATAACACAATTTATTGGACACTTAAATTTAAACACTTCCTTGATGGGAGATTAGTCCGTTGAGTTTGAAATTTCAACAGTTTGATTTGTTCTTAGAAACCAAGGAACAGTAAACGGATGATATGTTTTGTATGTCTTGTTTACCATAGTATTTTTGTTGTTTATTATTTGAAGTGTTTCTAATGTATAGCGTTTAGATGTGTGTTTTTCTGTTGCCAGGATTTTAACTCCTTCAAAGTCCAGTTTGTGACCAGTCTCGACGCTATGACTAGCCAGTGCCGTCTTCTCAGAACTTTTCAAGCGTACGTCTGATTTATGGTTCGCTATTCTTTAACGAAGAAGTTGTTTTGCTGTGCCTATGTAGCATAAATTGCACGGTTCATTTATTTTTCCATTGCAGTTTATTTTGTAGACTACGTCAGAACGGCGATCGAATTCTGTCTTATTTTTTAGGTAGGTGAATAGCGACGCAACGGTTTGGTTTGACTTATATGCCAAGTTGATTTCTGTGTTGTTTTTATTATGGGACTGTAAAATTGTTAAAGGAAGGCGTAAAAAAAAATAGCCTCGCGTTGTATGACTTAGTATAGTAGTATATATTGTTAAACGGAAACTTAGCCAACAAAAGTTAATGCTATCTTGTGGAAATTGTAACCTAGATTTAAAACACAAAATGAAATTCGAATAGAATGTGCTTTTCAATCATTTGTAAATAACCGTTAACACCAAGTATCTGAAGAGCAGTTGTATTACAAACGCTTTGGAATAAGACGTGTAAACAATGTGTAAAATTTAAAACTTAATGAAAAAATGTCGCAATTCAATAAAACCTTAGGATGTTGTTCAGTGATGGTTAATAAACATTTACTCAAGTTTGGAACCTCGAGAACCCATGCAAAGGGGGAACAGAACTGCAAATATTTCAACATTTCTCCTGTTTATCCTCAATATTTTTTTTTCCTTACGTGCTACAGCAAAAGTATTCCTTACTTTTTATAGAACGTTAAGTTTTGAACAATTTTGAGCATTCAAACATGTTTGTATGGCAACTCGTTAAAGAGATAAGGGGCTTTGAAGAAAAATGTTTTAGCTACATTTTAATGGCCTTTTTTGAAGTGTCATATGTCTGCAACAAACTGACATACAAACATGTTTGAATATTAAAAATTGTTGAAAATTTAACGTTCTACAAAAAAAATCAGAATGTTTCTGCCGCAGCACGTAAGGAAAAATAGTTATTGAGAAAAAACGGGACAAAGGTCGAAAACTTTGCAATTACTCCCCCCCTTCTTTTTTCGCAAGCATCCTTGAAATTCCAAACTTGAGAAAATGTTTATTAACCATCCCTTAACAACATCCCAAAGTTTCAATAATTTCTGATCTTTTTCTATCTGAAACTATATGTACGTCGAATGTACTATATTGAACAAGTAAAAACTAAGACTTTAGATCTCTAAAAGATCAATCCGCAAGTTTCCGCAGCTGATTTAACTTGCATTAAAAAGTACAATAATATACCTTTTTTGCAATACCTAACTTTATTGGGGCGTAACGGGGCGTAACAGTAAAAAGTTCAAAACAATATGCCAAAAGCAATTTTATTTTAATTTTATTGAAGCCCAATTTATGAACGAAACCAGATTTTGGCTCACAAAAAATATATAATGGACGTCTTACCTACTATTTATATCTTCATTACAAAACAAAAATCCATAAAATATGCAAATGCAAAAAAAATAAATAAATGTTGTTGGGGTTACTATTTTTTCATTGTGATTACTTTGATGATGATAATCTGACGGTATAGACTAAAGTTAGTATTTATTTTTGCATTAATTTTTAGTATGGGATGTTCTAAGCTAATTTAACTGGTTTTCATTAAAAACCGTTACAATATTTACGCATACAAATAAATTTGTATGCGTATTTGCATCAAGAAATTGGTAACAAATGTTATTTAATCCCATAGCTAAATGAAACCACAAAAGTTAGACAAAAATTATTTGGTCAGGGCCGGTCACACCTTAACTAAATACATTTCTGAAATCAATGCATACAAATAAAATGAAAAACAATAACTTTGTTATTGTTAAACAATAACTTTGTTATTGTTTTAATTTTTTATAAATAAAATAAACTGGGTGGCACGGCAACTTCCTGACGAGAACCGATTCGATTTTAAATACATATATATTATATAGGTACGTATATCTGCCTGAATATAATTATACTACTATACTTAAGCAGAAATCCTGAAACCCGAGGTTTTACTGTAGAGGAGGTCCTAAGCTCTTAACACTTCATTGTGTAAGCCAATGTAGAAATCAGGCTATAGCAGGAGTAATCCTGAAACAACCGACTTCACTGTACAAATACTGAAACAGCAGGCTTCACTGTAGAAATACTGAGGGAGCAGGTTTCACTGTATAAAAATTCTGACTGGGACACACCTCGCTTAACAGCAGAAATCCATGAAACAGCAGGCTTCAGTCCAGTCCCAGTGTAGGAAATTCTGATACAGCAGGATTCACTGAAAAAATCTTTAGAAATAAAGGGCACTAGTGGGTTAATAATTTTTTTTTAATATAAATGAAAAATACGAACACTAATGAAATCCTGAGACAAAAGACTTCACAGTAGATATTTTGAGACAGAAGACTTCAGTGTAAAAATCTTTTAGGTCCTCTGTAGAAATCACGAGACCACAGTTTTACTGTAAACATTCTGACACAGCAGGCTTTACTGTAGAACTCCTGTGACAGATGGCTGCATTGTAGAAAAACATGAAGCAGCAGAAAAAAAAAAAAAAAAAAAGTTTTTGAACTGGAAAGTTGGGTTCGTATTTGTTTACGTTCCTTCCCGTTTGTAATCTACCTTCGAATCGAAAGTAACAAGTTTGATACTGTTATAAGTATTTTGGTAGCAACGTGCTGTGAATTGAATGAATAAACGAAAAAAAACTTTAAAATATTTGCTTTAACATTGTACTAACGAAAACAACTGTGTATAAAAACATGAAAGGAACGGAACAAGAGCAAAATACTTGTCCATAATTGTAGATACATAAATCGCTATATCAACGGATATTGATTATAGCTGCATAAATTGATAGTTACTGCTCTGCCAAAATTTTGTTTATTTATTGAAATTAAAACAAATATGTATTGCTGATAAAAACACATATATTAGTCAAATTAAATGTCTTGTCTCTTTAACTGATTATATTATATAGTTGGTAAAATATATTAAATACGCTCCTTTAATTTATTGCATTGCTATTAAAACACTTTAATCTCAATGACAACCTAATAATAGTAATAAGACATGAAAACCTAATTAGTAATTTGTTTTTTTGTTTTTATTTGAAAATATTTTTTGGATGTTTTTATTTTAATTTAAAATTCATACGGTACAACTTTAATTTTGACACACAATACAAAATCTCAAATAATGTAACCTACCTTCTATAATACAAAACAAATATTTGTTCATTGCCAACAATAAATTTTATGTATGTAAGTCCTAACCTGAAAAGTTCCTAAAAAAAAAACGTAATTGTAAATCCGGAAACAAAAGATAATTCAACGAAAGCCCCAACCCGAACCGACAAAAGATTTATTTTTTCCATCCTTTATCCTGTTGCTTTCGGCAAAGGGATTCACAAAATCAAATAAGGATGTATGTAAATTTGTTCACCTCTCACATTACATTCAGTCATGAATCTTCTGCTTTTCTCATCTAAACTTTTCATTCATTGTCAGTCAATCTGACTGTGAGTTCTTTTTAAAATATTCTGCAAAAAAATAAAATAAAAATGAAAATCACTTTCTTTGAATGTAGTTGTGTGTGATGTGTGTCAGGATTCAGGAAGAATAGAAATTTATGTTAGAAGGATGATGAGCATATTTTCTTTAGATGGTAAAAATATGATTTTGTTGGCTTAAAAAGTTTTATAGTAAATATTTTATGCATGTAGTTTACAAAATATGAAAGAATTTGAAAATTTAAGCTGAGAAAAATTCCTCAAAATTTTAAAGGAACCAAAAGTATTTTTTATGTATGTATGTATGTATGTAATTTAATATTTATTACGGAACAAAATGATGGTACACAAATATTTGAAATTTTACTTGTAGTTAGGAAAATTAACAAATTTAGAATGAATGACTCAATTTCATAATAGAAATATTATTACCGAAGACAAAAACCAATATATCTTTTTACATAACTGGGCATATTCATAAACAAGTTGTTTTTAAGAAAAACTCGAGTTTATCCTATTTAAATTACATTATTTGAACACAGAACACAATCTTAGAAAAACCCGAGTTTTTAAATCAACTATGAATATGTAATTCGTACTCGTAATTCGTAGATAAAGATAATTAATTAAAAGGTAAATAGAAAGTGTTGTTCATTAAGAAGCATCATCGCTGCATCTATTATTTGCGTATGTTTATTTTTTCATGTTAACTTTTAAATAATTGTTGGGATGTTAAATTTAAAACTTGCATATTTACGTCAAAATAATCCCAAGTGTTAAATATTAATAAATATCTTAATGGTTTGGGTTTGGCGCATTGCACCGGCTGGCAACTTTACGTTAGTTGATCATTCCAATCTTTTGGGTTATTTGAAGTCGCGAAACACTTAATGATTTGTTTAAGCACATAGAATACGGAAATGCTGTGATCAATTAAATTAAACACATTCTGCATGGTGCGTTACAATGATTTGTTTACATGCAAACGTTTGCAATGAGATCACTTGCTTTGTATAGTTATCTGATGCAACAATTGGCATACATTTAAGTCTTTTGAACAGATTGCTTTCGACCAAGAAAAAGTTATCTTTTACCAAAAAATTTCTTTGAATGGTGTGACTGCTCTTTTTAAAGCAATTGCACGCAAGTTTTGCTGCAAACATCTTTGCTTGCATCATGTAAACTGATGAAGGCACTCTGCCAGCACGCAAAATTCTATTACATAGAGTAGTATCTGACGACCCCGTATATAAGATATCACAAATATCGTAAAAGGAAAAGCAAAAAATACTGAACTTAAAATACGTCCCTGTACTTGTCCAAGTCCCAAGTCCCAAGATAACGCATTAATTCCAAACAATTCACCACATATTTATGGATAATGAAAACAAAAAGAAAAACGATTGTGGGTGCGGAAAGACGGGTACAAGTTGACCACCGGTAGTCGTGAGTCAACATTTTCTGCAGAATATTAGAAAAACCCACTTCTAACTTTTCTATTTGTATTTTTAATAATATTTTACTAAAATTTTAGTTTTAAAATCTAATTTAAAATTTTAAATTTTGACCGAACCTTAACACATTCACATTCAATCATTAAACGACTTTGTAAAATCAAGGATGTATGCATTGACGTACTAGATATGGACCGCCAGTCGGTTGAAATTTTCATACAAACAGCCAAGAAAAGTTGTTCCAGCTAAAAACAGCCTAAAAACGCCATCATCTTTAAGTGTTAAATACGTCTACTAATTTCACCATTTGAATTTAAATGAAAACAATAATCTGTAAGAAACTCATGGCATAAGGAGTAGATGTGTTTTGTAAAATAAAAGTAGTTTTATAATAATTTCCACCAAAATATTTCAATAGCAAATAATTAATTAAAAAAATCATATCACTGCTACGCAGATTCCCTGCTAGTAGTTGATGGCGCCCCTAGTAATGTTGGAACACGCGTGAAGTTGGCTACTGGCGGTCCATACCTAATACGTCAATGGATGTATGCTTGCACTTGGTAGGAGAAAAATCAAAACATTTTTGATTTTGCATGATGACAGATTATATATGTATGCGTACGATGACTGACGTTGGTCATTTGATTGAACGTGCAAGGTTCTTTTTATCCGATCAAATGATTGATTCAATGAACAAGAAGTATTCGTTAATAAGACCGAACATATTTTTAATAACTGATCGAAATGATTGACAGTGTAAAGAAAATATCAATATACCCGTACACGAAATTTGATTTCGAATGATCTGACAGTGTAATAATCACTTTGTAATAAATGTTATGGCGGGAGATGACTCTCTTCATAAACGAACCTTTCAACTTCAATCAAACCAGCGACGTCAATCATCGTATATGTATAATCTGTTATTACCAAAATCAGTTTTTAATGATCTCTTAAAATGTTGTCTTAAGTATGATTGATGTCAAATGATTAATGCGTGTATGGTTCGCTTTACACTTTCTTCTATTGAATATTTAACGATCTAGACAATTTTGACATTATTGACAAACTGTGGCACTACTGGCACTGGTATTAGTGCCAGTAGTGCCACAGTGGTTACATAATACACTTTTATAGCTATCGTTTGTACACAGTTTATATGAGCAGGTTGATTAGTGAAATTGAATTCTGCAATCACGTTTGTCGATTCTAATATATTGAATTTGGAAAAACCGTACGTAGTGAAATGATTTCAGAAAACAAACAGCTGATAGTTTTATTCTTTTTGTTCTAGTTCTGTTCCTTTATTTATTCTTTTCTGCATATTCTGAATAGATGTTTTTTCTTTTCCGCCGTTTCCATTTCTTATCCGGAAAATAAAGAAACACACTCTCAATGAACTGTCAAATAGGCTATATTGTCACCACAAAGACAGATTGTTTTAGTGCGAAATTATTCCAGTGTTAGATTAACTTCGAGTTAAAGCTGATGGAAATATGTTTTTCAGTCAGTTTAAAATCTCGAGTTAACTCAGCTAAATTTGTTATTTAACTCTGAGTTAATTCGGGAACTCAAACTGTCTGGAAAACGTGACTCGAGGTTAATCTAACTGAGCCTTAGTGCCCTTACGCAAATATAATACACTAATGGCCAGTTTCTCCAAACACTTTTAAATATTTATTGGTATGTTAAATCTTAAAATGGCATTTTTCAATTTCACCAACTACTTTCAGTTTTAAAAGAGCCATTTTGTCCCAAATAAATTTTGAAGGCGCCTTAAAAATGCAAGACAAAGAGAACGTTGAAATTTGTTGATATGCTCTTATCTCGCTTGCTCTAATGAAAGAGACCCATGTGTGGTGAATAAAAATCCGGGGCTGGCATCAAGTTTCCTCATTTTTAAAAATTCACCTCCTACTGTTGGGGCACACTATTTTAAGTTAAAATGCCAATAAATTTTATTACTCCGTTAACTAAAATGCTTTTAGGTGTATTTTGGTGAAACTTGGAATAACACGTTTTAACACGTTTGTTTATATGTTAAGTAACGGTGTTTCATTATAAGTGTTTTATGACAGATTCTCTAATTAAAATAAAAACTTAATAGTTACGAATCTTGTATTTTCTTTTATTTATGTTTCAGGGCATGTTA
Source organism: Baccha elongata (assembly GCA_951217065.1). Classification (NCBI taxonomy): domain Eukaryota; kingdom Metazoa; phylum Arthropoda; class Insecta; order Diptera; family Syrphidae; genus Baccha; species Baccha elongata. The sequence continues at coordinate 122,620,716 of OX578272.1, read as the reverse complement.
CTGAATCAGTCGTAATTCGTAATTACACGTACTTTGTGATATCATTAATGTGACTTAAGTTCCCTATTTTCTTTGTAGAATCCTTTGATGTGCTTAGTTTCTAGTCAGATTTTCGTTTATTTAAACAAACTTGTTTGTAATTAAAATATACGTATATTTATTAGTGAGACTATTCATCTATATCTAAAATATCACTTACATATATTTCCTTTGACGCATCTTCAATTATTTTGTTACATATTTGAATTTTCATTTTAACTCTCCAATAACTTCTGCTCGATTATTAACATTGAATCGTTTAACAATTTCTGTGTTTGTGTTATTATAATTTATAATTTGCGTATGAAGGTTAAAAAAATAGCGCACTCGAGAGATGATTTCTAACGACTTTAACGACAATATCGTAAAATCACATCGAGTATGAGAAACACATTTCCATTGGCATTTTTTTTACATTGAGTTCAAAAATTGATTACGAAAACAGAGACTGAATTTGATGAATGTAAATGAAGTGTTTTACTCTTGGTTCTTATTTTTTTTTTTTTTTTTTTTGAAAACATCAAGAGTATGGAGAACAACTGTGACATTTTTATTTTTTTTTTTTTTTTTTTGATAAAATATGCTTGATGTAAGCCAATTGATGCAGTCACGTGGAATTTCAAATATGAATTTATTTTCTGGAAAAAAATATTGATTTGAACATTGATGTGCGGGTGTATAGAAGGATTTGTAATGTTTTTCTGTGCGGAAGAGACATGGAAAGGTACTTTTGTGGCATTTTATAAATAGCTATGTTATAAGGATTTGCTTCTTGACATTTCTCAAATAACATTAGAGGCAACGAGTAAGTAAGGATTTGGGAGATCTTCGAAAAGATTTTTAAGAATTTTTGTATCGATATTTTGTTGAAAGATTTTAAGAGGTTGGGAGCTCGTGAAAAGTATAATTTGTTGAAAGAAGTGATGTTTTAAGCAAATGATTTATTTTTGTACTGACGAGACGTCACCAACGAAATCATAAAAAAATATGCTAAATAAATTGAGTGCTGAATAGAGACTTTACTTTTTATTTTGGTTGGGGTGAATGAATATATTTCCATCAGAAATCTCTTATTGGGCTCCTCCAGGTTTACACACCCATTTAAAATTTTCTTTTGCCTGTTTACACCAACCAACGTACATATGTAGGTATGATTTTCTTCTCCTGCGAACTAGGACTGGGAAAGCTTCAAATGCTATACGAGCTGGGACACTGTTGACTGTTTGGTGTGTGTAGTACAGAAATCGATTAAGTTTTAATTGGTAGGACCACAACAGTGAACATTAACCAACAGCTATACTTTAAACGCAGTTATCATCCTCACAGAATTGTGACATAACGTCTGCACCACCTAGTGACTAGATACTGGATAATCTAGAACAGCACTATAAAACTCATCGATTGCTGGAATTCCTTCATTAGATGCTATAATATTTGAAAATTGCGGCACATGTCAATTCTTCAATACTTTCAAAAATTATAGCATCTTCCGATTGTGTAAAGACTTTTGCGCAAAAGTCAACCCCCTGCCGGAAGATGCTTTAACTAAAAGTTTGCATGGCGTTTTACATTTGGAAATATTATTGCATTTTCTAAAAGGATTTTGACTTCTGCGAGAATTTGTATAAGTTTTTTCGACTCAAAATTAATATTAAACTAATAATAATTAATTAGGTTGAGGATGTACTTTGAGAATGAGAACCATCTGAGCTAAAACTGCGCAAGGGTCGGACCTCCATTCTTCAAAATCTTCACATAAGATCACCCATAAACCAAAAACGCCTATCATATATATGATTTCTTCACGCATACTAATTTTATGTCACTGATGATTGAGCTGCTCCAGAAGTTGAAGCGCTATTAGAAAAGTTAAGTCTACCAACCCCATGACAGTCTAAGTTAGATGAAGATTACCTACAGTCTTTACCTAATTATTTAATAAAATATTTTATTTATTATTTTACATTTCGTCATTGTGTGTAAACACATGTTTTTAAAGCAAAAAAATAGATAGTTATAGCATTTTAGAATAATCTGGTATGGGCCACCCTGTACCACACCAGATTATTCTAAAATGCTATAACTCTTAAAAATGGCCGCAACAACTGTCAGTTTTCTTTTAGTATACGAGTATTTGTGAATGTTGTGACTAATTGTTTAGGAATTAACTCTACAATTATTTTGGTGCATCACATAATATTAGTGCACATTTCCCAGCTGATTGAAAGAACTGGAACAACAATAAACCGATTAGCGCCGGAAGCACTTAAATTTGCATACCATTGCGGTGGCAAATTTCTGGATAAGCCACAATGTCGAACAGACAATATGGTATTGCTTACTTCACCCAATAAGTAACACAAAACAACTTCAAGGCACAAATAAACAATTTAAAAATTTATAAAAATCATTTCGTTTTATTTTTAGTATACCATGGGGTAATGTTTTTGGGCACCCTGCATGCCAACACATTAACAAGTAAATTTAAGTCATGCTATTTAATTGGCAATGAATTTAACTGGTTTTGTTAATTACTCCACAGAGATGAAAGAGTATTTTAAAACAATAATTATAAGCGTCAGCTATCCTGATCCTGGAATCTCAATACCAGTAGACCTGTGTGTATATGGCTATGGAAGTGCGTGTTTCTGTGTATTTCTGTTAACCATGACGATGAATGCACGAATTGTCATTCAGGGACTAATTACTTTTGGATTATTTATTCAGATTCGTGTTTGCAAGTCTAAATCTCTGTCTGAGATGGTATACATGAATAAATTTATACGATTTGAACAGTTCTACCTTCTGTTTTCAATAGAACACCCGTCCCCAAAACACTCATTAACAAAACAATTAAATTATTTGAAAATTTACGTACTTAACTCTGTTTCTGTTTTGTTTTATTTAACACACAACGCCAGTTGGGTTCTTCCTAGATTGACTTTTATTTATTTGAACATAATTACTGTGCAAATAATGTTTTTTGTCTTTGCAAATGTGCAACCTGCATGTGTTCCAGAGTGCTTGCATAATGATGCCAGTGCCCAGAGTAGGGTACACTACGAACAAATAAGTGAAAGTGAACAATAGAAATTATCAAGACTATACAATTTGGATTCCTATGTTACAATAAATGTGCATGGCTCCTTCTGACTGTTTCCTGATGCTCTATGTCCACATAAGGAAAGTTATGTGTAAAGATTCTTGGAGTTGGTAATTTTATTTGTATTGACTTGAATGTTGTTACGATCTTAGTCATGAAAACAAAGAATTCTTCGTGGAAAAGAAATGTTGGTTTGCAGTAAGTAAATTTTCGTTGGTCTTATGAAAATAAATTGTTCCAATATTTGCTGTTTAGCGAAGGGTCACAGATGGCTTAAAATTTTGAGCAATTCATTGACAATAAAGATAAGTATTTAAAATAAATAGAAAAAGGTTTACAGGATGCGAGGAAGACCGGTATGCGCTGCTTAAGCAAACAGAGTCTCTTAATGTGCTGGATAACCGTTCAAACAAATCAAAGTGTGAATAAAGAACATATCGACATTGGAAGACCCCTTTCCAAAAACCTGCCTAAAGCCAATCAGCTGTTCCTTTGACCACTCTTTTAAATAAGCTTTTAAATATGTGACAGTATACTAAAATACAGTTCAAACAGAGATGGATGCCCCACAGCGTCTCTTCATACGTATTCACGGATAGGGAAAATCCAAAAATTATTGCGAGAGCGGAAGGAGGGGTACGAGTTGACAATCTGTGTTTCAGGGTTTGTTACACTGCGATGTGTTTGTTTTGATGAATTTGTTTATTTTACAGTGCGTTTTCACAAGGCCGACTGAATATCAAGGTGACAGTTCGGCTTCTTTTTTCTAAAATGCAAAATTCTTACACATCTGTCGAACAACAATGTATCAACTTAGTAGTTCCTGGTTACAGCTCATTAAGTAAAATTTAAAAAGAAATTAAGTTCTAGCTGTCAAACCACAAAGATCCCGATAGCTTGTGTCCGTACGCATCGCTCGATTATAGTTCTGCCTTACAACGAGGTAATCAAAAACTGGCAAGGAATTTTAAACCATTAAAAAAAACATTTTAACAAGTAGCTTAATATTACAAATCGTGCATATATATGAATTTCCTTAAACTTCATCACTCATAATACTTTTAATATTTATGGCAAAAAGTCAGTGTAATTTTGTACCCACAAAAGTGAGTTACGCGAATTATTTTATGCATGAAATTTAACACAAACAGTTGCAATGTATCACATTTCGTCCTTTTTGTAGTGTTATTATTTTTTTGCTTTTCCTTTTTCGACGAAAATATGGGTAAAGTTTACGGAAATTGCTTTACACATAATAAAGCAAAATAAAAATGGGAAAAACACACACACAAAATGCGAAAACTGTTTCGGGTAATTACTTTTGGATGGATGGATAATATTGTGGTTCAGAAAGTTGCTAGAGATTTTCTTTAGGGGTGGTTTAGGTTTTGTAAATTCAGCAAAATTTAAGAAGGAATTTAAAATATGATGAAATAAGGACATTTAAAGTTCCATAAATACTCTTGATATAATAAATAAAAATGGCTTAAGTTTATAAATACCATTTATAAATAGCTTTTAAGTTATTTCAAAGAGAGGGAGACAAAATTTTGAATTAAAATTCAATTTAATTCTTCGATGAATTTAATTGATTGCGAAAATATTGATATAAATTAAATTTATAAGTCTGTCCAGTCATCCGTCTATACATAACTTTTGCTGAGTGCTTGGAGTAAATTCTTGGACAAATTTACAAATCCATTAAATATGCATGCAAACGCTTTTCCATTGAGGACCCTCTATAAACTTTCACTCTACTGGATGCAGGAGCAGGAACTCAAGCAGCAGGATGATAGCAGGATTGATGAAATAACAAAAGGAAAGTCCTTTAAAATAAATCAATGGATTCTATCATCACAAAGAGGCTCTTGTGTGTGCAATGGGTAAAGTGCCAAAAGTAGCATCCAATCAATTTATTATGTAAATTTCAATTAACTCAAATTTAAACAAAAAGGCATTTTATCGGATCCGAGTTTAGGTATGGAAAACTTGTAAAGATACGAGAACAAAGGCAACAGACTTTATTTAGTATTTTTTTATTTTTATTATTATTTTTTTTTTTTTTTTTTCATGAAAGGATAATTTATATTATTCATTCGAAGAGTGTTTTCTCTTTGTTGTGAAGTTGATTGCCGTTTAATGGTGTTCGAAAGGCATTTGAATGATGATGAATATGCATGAAGCATTGCTGACTGAACTTAATGACTTTGAACATTCATAATGGAAATGATCAGTTGGAAAGAAGTATGTTAATTTTTTAATGTTTGATATTTAAAATATAAAAATATTTTAAGACGTTATTTTGTTCACTTCATCGCAACGCAAATATAGATATATTAAAAGATACGCAGCTTTTAATGCCCCAACTCAACTTAATCATCAACACAACTAAACTACTAGCCCACCAAACAAATTTTTCGTATTACACAAGACAACTATAATTTCAGTTGTGTAGGAGAAAAATGTTGCCGTCTTTAAGGAGTCGGTTCTGTCAAAATCAATATCAGCTGTTGAACATTGACGTGAATTTATTAAACCAAGAAAAGAACGAAAAATAAAAAAAAAAAACATTGTATTGTTAATAAATACGAATACAATGATTGTTGAATTGCTTAAACAATGGGAAGTTCTTTTGTTTCTTTGTGAGCAAAAAGCAAACAAAGGGGTTTTGTGGTAAAAAAAAACAACAAATATGTTGAGCATAGAATTTTATGAATTGTGTTCTCTTTCACAAATTTTTCAATATTGAAAATAATAAGATTATTTACCTACATTATATACTTTTCAAAAACATGAGTAAAAAATAAAATCTATTGAACGTCAAAATAAAGGTGTTTTTTATCAAATATTTATTTTTTCCAATTCAATTAAAAATACCTACAAAACAAAAACTTAAATTAAGAAGCCTTTTAAAAGTCTTTTAAATAAAAATACAAATACTAATACTAACATATTACAATCTATTTCATTATTTCTATTGCCAAAGCCAACGGATATAAACTAAAATAAAGTCCCATCAGTAGGTAGACAACTGCTCATAACCAGTTTTAAGATTTTGATTTTTAAGACAACTCAAATACAACTCACTGTCTTCCATAATACGAAAAGTTGTTAGCTTGATAACTTATTGTCTTTTGACAGTCAACTAGTTGTGATCCATAATACCAAACATGAGAATTACAACTAAACCATAGTTGAGTTGTCTTCCATAATAGGGACATTATATATGTATTTGTGATGAAGTGAACAAAATAACGCCTAAAAGTATTTTTAGACTTTAAAAAACAAACATGACAGTATGTTTGATCAAACATGACAGTATCTTTGACAGTATCATAAATGAATTGTGACAATTGTACTAATAGAGGAAGTTGAAGTGTTCCAAATTTCACTATTGATGGGCAAGTGGGGCCAAAATCCAAAGATTTTTGTAGAAATTACAAAAAAGAAACTTAAGTTGGGCGCTCTGAGCTAAAAAATTAACACAGATTTATTTTTGACAGCTCAGTGCATTGCTCTAAGCTTAAAAAGAAAAACGCCTTATAAAGCCTAGTATGCAGCTGAAATAAAACGAAAAATCCCATACAAAAGTGACACAGTGAAATCATAAACGAAATTTTTCGACCTTCTTTTCGTTTTGTGGTACGCAGCTCCGCTGTGAAACGGTTCAAACCCAGTTCAAGTCTCCACTACTCTCTACACTCTTTTCGAACACAATTTATTTGACCGGGATATTAATTGCTCACGAAATTTTGACGTCTGTATTTTGTTTGTAGCCTAGTTCGCAGCTTAATTGAATCCCATACAAAAATAAACTAAATTTTCCGTCCTTCTTTTCGTTTTGTGGTACGCAGCTCCACGGGAAAATGGTAGATAACCGGTTAAAGTCTACAGTACTCTCTACACTCTTTTCGCGCACAATTTAATTGACCGGGACATTAATTGCTCGCGAAATTTTTACGTTTCTATTTTGTTCGTGTTTTTTTGTGGTTATTATTATGTATATGGATTTTTATACTTTTTATTTGTTTATTTGTGTGTTTTGAACAAATTTTTTTTTACAAATGGTGAAACACTATAGGTACATACACATTTTTGATGTACCGTTTCCTTGGCATTTCTTCTGTGTTTTTGGAGATGAAGGAAAATTTCGTTTCCTTCAGCTGCGTAATAAGTTTAATAGTTCTTCCTTCACAATGAGTAAAAACAGAAATTTTTGACATAGATAATGCTATTTCGTTATGTTTCGATAAGCATGAGGTATACCTGATTATTAAGGGCCAACAATAATAAGCTAATGTCATAATTCTACGTTAAGTTTCCTTAAATGCCGCCATTACATTAAGTCGAATGGTCGAATGCAAACGGAAGCAAATTCCTCATGTATTTGATGGCTGTCAGATTTGTGTACGTTAACTGCGCTCTGGAGCGCTCAAAAGTGAAGGAAAACATCCACGAAATCTGGTTACCCGTTAATACCCGGGTTATATACGGGTGTTCGGGTACCCGGGCTAAATCTATTGAAGGCTGAAACAATTGAAGGATAAACTACTTTACTTGTACCCGTATGTCTCGTGTACCCCATTAATCTGATAAAACTCGGGTATTTATGAACCCGGTACCGGTAGTTTTAGTACCGGGTACTACCCGTGTAAAATCAAGAGATATATAGTTTTGACACTGACATGGTAGTGGCTTTGCTGCTTAGTCAGCTATTACCGCGCCGTCGATTTTAATTGATAACTGGTTCTTTAAATATCGCAATGCACCCGAAACTTTTCTTCTGTCATTATTTATTCTTCATCAATCCTTTGTCATATTAAATAGTTCCCAATTTCATCTTTAAACTGTCAATTTCGTGTGTCGGACATCCTATGAATACCTTCATTCATGTCATCTCTGTTTTTCTATCAAATTCATAATGCTACAGAAAATTCTCCAAACCTGCTGGATATTTGGAATAGATTGCCTTTTAGTGTTTTGTTCCTGTTTTATGTTCTGGATTTTACTCCTCTTAATGCAGATGTCCCCATTTTCTTAACAATAGAATCGTCATATGGAGAACAGAACCAGAAAACACCGAAGAAAAAAAAAACTCATAAATCGCACTTCTGACAATAGTTTTTGTCACTCTAAGCATTTTAGTAGTTTAAGAGGAGCTTCAACCTCGAGGGTATATGTCTCTGCTAACCCCCAAAACAAACACAAAAGGCTTCCTTCATTGTTAGTAGCATTAAAGGCAGTACACTACACATCCCTCTTTTCCAATATCTCATAATGTGTCATTCTCTTCTCTGTGCCTTTGCATGCCGTTGGCATCCTGCTGGATGCCCTTATACATACATACATTTTCATATAACCATTATACCTTTCCGGAAACAAGGAATTTATTTTCTTGTGAAATCAGTCATATGACTTCTTGTATAGACACATGCAGAAGCAGGCTAACGGAAACAAATTTATTTGTTTTTGTTATCAACTATATCAGAAAACTTTTGTCTTTCATTCGAAGCTTAAGGTGGTAACATATGATGCCACAGAGTTTGTCAACTGATTATAAGGAAGGCAGAACGAATGAAGTTTGAGTATGGTGCGAGGAAAAATAGCTTTTTAAGAATTGGTTAAGCTGTGATTTGCATTCGAACCATAGAAGCAAATGAGTTCATTGTGATTGTGGCCTTACAAATAGCATAACAAAAGAGTTTCTAACTTTTCTCATAGTTCTAATACTATTTTTTGAGTGAAATAGGAAAAAGAAAATATTCATTGTATTCTGTCAGTGACTTCTGAACATCTTCTTAACTATCAACCTGTTGAGCATGTTTGTAAGGAGAAAATTTTAACACACTTATAGGAACATTTGATAAATTTCTTTTGAATGTATTTTTCGAAGTAAAGGATTTTTTTTTAATAGAGACTGGTCGATGCTGATAGTTTGTGGTGTAATAGTTGTAAATAGGCATGGTAATTTGGCATCAGTATGACGGAATAATAAACAACTGATTTTACAGATGACCCCATGAAGTGTAAAAATCGATCAATTAGAAAAGCCTTCATTACCTGACTTCCGACAAGGCAACAAATCTCCATCTCGAAAGGTTCAATTTAAGGATCAGCTTGCTTAGACTTTCGCCAGATTGACCAAAGAAAACTCTGTCAACTCTGGAATCCTAGTCTGTCAAAAAAATGTGAATTGAGAACATTAGATTGGTAGTATAACCCGTTTTTTATTTTACGGAGATGATCACGATTCACGATCCAAAAATAAGTTCTGCTAGTTTCCACATGAGGCACTACGTTTTTGATTTTCTTTCATTAAACGTTGGTAATCAACGTTTGGGTTTCAGACATTAGGTTTGTTTAGTATTAACAGAATGTTGGATAAATTGATATTTGGTTGTTTTCTGACGTCACTGTCATCGAAGAAATAAAGTGCACGACTGATGTGTCGCACGAACTTGCTCTTGTGGTGCATGACTGGGTCGCACGTACTTGTTCTTGTGGCAATTTTGTCACGAAATTAAAATTATAATTAATAATTTTTTTTTTTAATATAAAGTCTTAAATATAATTAAGTCTTAAATATAAAGTATCTATAAGAAAATATAAATTGCACGACTTGTTCACACGAACTTGCTTTTGTGCTGCACGACTGGGATGCATGAAATTTTTCTTGTAGCAAGTTACGACCTCAGTAAAAATAAACTTAATATTTTTTTTTAAAATTAGATTTATCGGTTTTTCCAAAAAAAAAAACACTTTCAAAAATTTCTTTTTTCCAATTTTGCAGTATTATTTTGGCTTAGCAGTTCTTTGATAATATCAATTTTTTTTAAAATCGGTGCAGCCGTTCAAAAGTCAGTCAGTGTAAAAAAAAATTTCTATGAATGACATAACATTGAGCAACAAATCACTCGTATAAAATTTTATAAAAATGGATCGTATTTTTTTCGAAAAAAATAGATTTATGGGTTTTTCGAAAAAAAAACTTTTTTTTACTTTTTAAAAAATTTTTTTTTTCTTGCAGTATTATTTTGGCTTAGCAATTATTTGATAATATCAATTTTCTTTAAAATCGGTACAGCCGTTCAAAAGATAGTCGTAATAAAAAACGGTACTATGGCAAGTACCGTTAATAAGCTGATTCTGAAAAAAAAATTCAGACGAAAGATATCACCATTGGTAACAATTTTATCGAAATTGATCATATTTTTTTCCAAAAAATTGGAACTATCGGTTTTTGCCAAAAAAAACTTTTTCAAAAATGTGTATGCTTTTTTTCAGTTTAGCAGTAGTTTTCGAATATTATATTTCCTTAAACTTGATTTAGCTGTTCAGAAGATAGTCGGAGTAATAAAAAACGGTTCTATGGCAGGTACCGTTAATAAGCTGATTCTGAAAAAAGATTTTAGATGATGGATATCACCATTGGCAACAAATCACTCATATACAATTTTATTGAAATTGATAGTATTTTTTCGAGAAAAAAATAATTATCGGTTACGCTCATATGGTAGGTACAGTTATTTTTATGCTTAGGTCAAAAATAAAAAAAAACGTCCGGGGATATTTCACTAAGAATAGTTTATGCCGAGTTTGACGGAATCGGCCCAACCGGTTAGGCTGCAGGTGTCGATACATTCGGACAGACAGACAGAATTGTTGGACCTACTTTTTTCGTCTTCTCCATCATCTTAATATCATGTTTGATTGTTATCTCAAAACTTTTTTTCTTACTTTTTTTCTTTTATGTTTTTTTTTTGTCCAGCCATTTTTCAAATATTGAATTTACAAAAAAATAAATTAAAAAATTAATTAAAACTAAGCATTTTTGCAAAATGTTGGTATTGAAATTTGTTCAAGTCCTCTAGGTCTTCCTAAAAAAAAGTTTGGTTTGAAAGTGATTAACGCGTTCATGAGATAGCTCAAGAAAAAAAGAACAGTTTTATGGAAAGTACTGTTAATAGGCTTGTCAAAATTTTTATTTTTTAAGATTTAATAAAAAGAATTCATGCAAAACGCTCAGTAATTTTGTGTCTGTTTGTTATTGAAATCGTTCGAGCCGTTTCAGATATGATGAGGTCAGAGCAGCGCAGCGCAGAGTAAAGCAGCTGTGTCAGATGAAGTTAGAACAGAAGTGTCAAATGTGCGTTTTCGTGATTTCTTCTATTATTTGCAATAATAACAATAACGGTGTTTAGCTTCGTATATGGCGATCAGTGCATTAAAACTTTTTTGTCTTCATCACTACTTAGTCAATTCCAGACTGTGAATTTTTTGATTTTTAGAAGATAATTTAAATTATTTTTAAGTATTTTTAAATATATTTTCTTAAAATGATCTTACACGATGCAAAAATATCACAGACAAAAATTAATAAAAACTGATTCTGATATTCATTCTGATAGTCATTTTTCGGTATACACATTAAAGTCAATGCTACCACAACAGAAAAACAAAAACCGACAATCAAAAGTTGTTTTATTATCAAAAGATGATCTATATGGATATTCTCTGATAATAAAAAACGGATTTTAATAACTACTCAAGAAATCCTTAATACGCACTTATACAATTCCTGGAATATTTAAGATTGGGACACACAAATCCGGAAAGATAGACATTTATTTCATGGTAACAAAATAACTCCGTAAGCTTTTCTGTCAGTTCTATTAAACTTGTTTTTTTTTTAGTGGAGCTTTTGGCTATAGCCTGTCCATAAGACTGACATTCTTTTTCACAAATACCTAGTTTATATGCGTCTTTAAACCCAGGTTGAACTTAGGTTCAACCTTTTGTAAACGGGGATGAGTTGGAACGAAATGGAATTCAACTCGATCGCACTCGAGCAGTGGTGTTAAGTGGAAAATTAAATGAAATACCTGGGTTGAAATGTTGAATACACAATTATTTTTGCATGTGATCAAATGCATATTAACGAATGAATATTTGTTGTTGAAAAGTATGCGCATAACTTGTAAGAGCAAAAAAAATATTTTTTTCTCAAAAACTCAATCTTTTTGCCTTAATGCCTACAAAACAACGCAAGTATTCTCCTGTCATTTCAACTTTTTCGCACTTAACTCAACTCCTCAAGCTTTCAACTAGTTTGCTGAAATACCTGTGTTTTAATTTCGTTTCAACTAAAACTCGATCTTTCGACTCTGCATATAAACTAGGTAAAAACTATCAACCGATAGCACTTTACGTCTCTTCGTTCCAACTCCCGTCATCGTCATAGGAACACTGATAATATTTATAAACCATGTTATTGTCAACATGTTTGTGTCTTAGAAAATCTCTCAAAAATCTCTCAAAAAGCTTACCTTCAAAACTTAAGCTACCAGCTTCCTATTAGAATTTTTTTAACTGTTTCTATTTCTATAATTACTTTTCCAACGATCAGTACTTTTTTAACAATTAAAAGAATTTTTTTTTTGTTAAATAAAGTTATATATATAGCTATAAACATTTTGATTGGTTTTACATATGTAGGTACTATGAATTAATTTCCTGCTTTATATTTTTTTTTTTTTTGAAAAGACTAACAACTTCACCACAAACGATATTCAAAATACTTTATCTATTCATATCTTCTTAAATGTTTCTAAAATTCCAACTCGCACAAAAACCGTTTAAGCTCCTTTTCAATAGCAAAATTGCATTACAAGGTATTCAATTCTGGTGAACTATACATATAATATTTCCAATGCCTGTATTATTTCCTCCTCCGTTTCTGAAACAAATCCTTAATACCTTTCTCAAAGGCATCAACATACCGACACAGTACGTTAAAAGGAGCTCTGATTTTCTCTTTTTTTTTTTGCGATTTATCGTCGTTCTCGTTCTCGTCCTAGTTGTCGATGACGTTTTGAGACTCTATTAAGGTTTATAAAGAAACAACAACTGTGTCTGTGTTCGATTTATTGAAAATATTCAATGAAAGCTCGAATACACTTTCAAATCCTTTTCTAGTTTTCTTTTTTTTTTATTTATACAGATATAAGGTTCTCATGTGCTTAGGTAGGTACATTTGCTTTGAAGGTCTTTTATCCTCAAAAGGAGTACAAGAAAAAAAAAATAACATCTACTTTATATGTACAAAGGTAGATGCTTTTGTGTCTCGATCCGATATATTGAATGTTTTGGTCGTTTTTTCCGGTTGGTTTGGATTTTTCTGAATAACAACATTTGACGTACTATACATGGTTTCAATCTTTCATGTCCTTGAGGTTGAACAAAGAAACTTTTTATTAATTTTTTTTTTGCAATAGTATTCGCTTGAAGAAATGCTATATAGTCACTTGCAACTTAGATCCACAAACCCAAAGAATTTTATTCGTCTGCTTGCATGAACATGAACAAACTAATGAAAGAGCCTTTTCCTTAATTTATAAAAGTTCTAAATAAACCAATTGATACTGAAAAAATTTATTGGTCCTAGATTCTTGAATGGAAATTAAACTATACAGATAAACCCTTTGATTTATCAAATGAACACAGACTGATTAAGAGAATCTTGCCCCATTCAAAATTTCTCAAAATTAAAAACATTAATGAATGAAGCTTTGATTGGGATTTGAGGCACTCTACAAGGATAACAGAGAGGAAAATAGCTTTTATTTTCTCTGCATTGAAGTAGATTCCTCAAAAACATTATTTCATTACTTCTATAGTTTTTTTTCTTGCAAACTTAATGATGGGTTTCTTTATATCCTTGATCCTTTTTTTAGTTTCGATTCAATACATTAAATTTCCCCGTCATACAATTCACTCAAAACCTTGAATGTCCTTAATTTTTGGACAGAAACGAAATCATTGAACAAATTTGTTCATCTTAACTTGATTGTGGTTAAACTAAGGCCGAAGCAATCCGATAAAAAAACATCTAAACAATAAATTTCAATTCAATGAGCATTAAATAAAGTTTTTTTTTCTATTGGATGGAATTTCTAGGAGTCGTCTCTTGTGCCCGATACGAGACAATAAGAGTCATTCAATGGTTTTTGAATGAAATGAAAAGAAGGAAAATAAATTGTTCAAGAAGTTGGAAATTTTATTTTAGTTATTATCCTCCGATTATGTTCAATAAAGATTATACTTGAACTGATTTTATATTTGTTTTCATCTCTGGGAGGGAGGAACTTATTTTTGGAGTTGAAGTTATTCAAATTAGTGAAACAGACAAAATCTTTGTCTGTTTGTTATTGAAATCGTACAACTCAAATTTGAGCACACTTAAGTCTGGGTTCCTCTTCAAAAATTGATTGGAGCTCTTTACTAATACCACTACTATTACTACTTATTACATTATTTGAAAACTAAGAAATTCAATCAAAGGCCTTGCCTTCGCAGATACTCATTGTATGTATAATAATAAATAAAGATTATAAAAAAAAACTACTTCTACTACTACTACTACTACCACTACTACTACTACTACTACTACTACTACTACTACTACTACTACTACTACTACTACTACTACTACTACTACTACTACTACTACTACTTCTACTACTAATAAGAGCAATTGATATCAATAACCATATCTAAGTTTTCGCTCCTGTTTTGAGCAAGTTAGTCAATAACACTCTCACGAACTTATTAATTCCTTCAGTACTTAAAACAGCTGTTGTAAGACCTATTTATAAAGGTGGCATAAAAAGTCAACTCAACAACTATAGACCAATGTCTATACTTCCAGTTATAGAAAAGTGCATGGAAGAAGGCTGCACGATTTCATTGAAAAACATTCTCTGATTCATCACTGTAAATACGGGTTCCTGAAAAACAAGAGCATCGGGAAGTTAATGGGAGAATTTTCAAACTGTGTAAATGAGAGTCTGGATAAACGTCATCATGTGCTAGTGTTTTCATGGACTTTAGTAAGGCTTTTGATACTCTGGATCACGAAAAACTGATAAATGCGCTACAACGTATCGGGATAAGAGGTCTAATGGCAGACTGGCTTATTAACTACCTTTGTAATAGAATGTTTTGTGTAAAAATAGAAGATGTGAAAAGCGAGAAAAAGAAAATGCAGTATTGAATTTCTCAAGGGTCGAAATTGGGCCCGCTTCTGTTCATACTCTACACCAACGAGTTACTGCGAGTATTTAAACAAGGCATACCTTTTGTTTTTGCTAATAATACAGCTATTGTTGTACGCCACAGGTCTCTGGACACAGCATTAACAATTATACAAGAAAAATTCAACGCAGCAGTTAGATGGTGTCACGACAACGGATTAATTATCAACGCAACAAAAACTAAAATGATTCACATCCGAAGTTCCCATTCCAAACAAACAACAAACTTATATATTTGGAAAACAGTGCATGTCCCTCAACTACAAAACAGTGCATCGAGTTAGTTGAAACGTATAAATACCTTGGAGTAATTGACAGTCACTTTTGATGGAATGAGCACATCAATAAATTAAGAGCAGTCTGAAGAAGGCGTTATTCTTACTTTCCCATATGCGGTTCCATGCATCAATAGATGTTTTGAAACAAGTGTATTATGCCTTATTTGAGTCGAGAATAAGATATGGAATACTTGCTTGGGGTAATGCAGCTAATAAACACATTGAAAAAATACAAAAACTCCAAAACTCAGCCCTAAAACTAATTATAAAAAGCAGTTATCGAAGTAGTGATGGAAATTTTGTTGTTCTTCGAGTTGATGATATTTTCAAAATGTCTACTACGAGTACTACGCCGACAACAGCTTCATACACCTAATTCAACATGAAGTAAACACCAGACAAAGAGCCAGAGGAATGCTTCAAGTATCCAGAAACTACAACAACTATGGCAGACGAAAACTTCAGTATACGGTGCCAACAATAATTAATAGATTACCCCGTGAGTTGTTACTACTACTACTACTAATACAACTCCTACTACTACTACTACTAGTACTACTACTACTATTACTACTACTACTAGAACTACTACTACTACTACTACTACTACTACTACTACTACTACTACTACTACTACAACTACTACAACTACTACTACTACTACTACTACTAATACTAATACTACTACTACTACTACTACTACTACTACTACTACTACTACTACTACTACTACTACTACTACTACTACTACTACTACTACTACGACTACTACTACTACTACTTCTTTTAATATCACTATTGCTACTACTACTACTACTACTACTACTACTACTACTACTACTACTACTACTACTACTACTACTACTACTACTACTACTACTACTACTACTACTACTACTACTACTACTACTACTACTACTACTACTACTACTACTACTACTACTACTACTACTACTACTACTACTACTACTACTACTACTACTACTACTACTACTACTACTACTACTACTACTACTACTACTACTACTACTACTACTACTACTACTACTACTACTACTACTACTACTACTACTACTACTACTACTACTACTACTACTACTACTACTACTACTACTACTACTACTACTACTACTACTACTACTACTACTACTACTACTACTACTACTACTACTACTACTACTACTACTACTACTACTACTACTACTACTACTACTACTACTACTACTTTTACTACTACTACTACTACTTTTACTACTACTACTACTACTTTTACTACTACTACTACTACTTTTACTACTACTACTACTACTTTTACTACTACTACTACTACTTTTACTACTACTACTACTACTTTTACTACTACTACTACTACTTTTACTACTACTACTACTACTTTTACTACTACTACTACTACTTTTACTACTACTACTACTACTTTTACTACTACTACTACTACTTTTACTACTACTACTACTACTTTTACTACTACTACTACTACTTTTACTACTACTACTACTACTACTACTACTACTACTACTACTACTACTACTACTACTACTACTACTACTACTACTACTACTACTACTACTACTACTACTACTACTACTACTACTACTACTACTACTACTACTACTACTACTACTACTACTACTACTACTACTACTACTACTACTACTACTACTACTACTACTACTACTACTACTACTACTACTACTACTACTACTACTACTACTACTACTACTACTACTACTACTACTACTACTACTACTACTACTACTACTACTACTACTACTACTACTACTACTACTACTACTACTACTACTACTACTACTACTACTACTACTACTACTACTACTACTACTACTACTACTACTACTACTACTACTACTACTACTACTACTACTACTACTACTACTACTACTACTACTACTACTACTACTACTACTACTACTACTACTACTACTACTACTACTACTACTACTACTACTACTACTACTACTACTACTACTACTACTACTACTACTACTACTACTACTACTACTACTACTACTACTACTACTACTACTACTACTACTACTACTACTACTACTACTACTACTACTACTACTACTACTACTACTACTACTACTACTACTACTACTACTACTACTACTACTACTACTACTACTACTACTACTACTACTACTACTACTACTACTACTACTACTACTACTACTACTACTACTACTACTACTACTACTACTACTACTACTACTACTACTACTACTACTACTACTACTACTACTACTACTACTACTACTGTTACTATTACTACTACTTCTACTACTACTACAACTACCACTAATACAACTCCTACTACTTCTACTACTAGTACTACTACTACTAATACTACTACTACTACTACTACTACTACTACTTCTTTTACTTTCACTATTGCTACTACAACTACTTCTACTACTACTAAAGGAGGATGGAGGATGCTGTGTTTTCACACCAAGTTACTTTTTCTAGGCATTACATTCCATCCATTAATTTTCATTTCCGTTCGTTTTCCATACCGCATATACTAGCATTCATCGTCATAATGATTTATATTGCATACGTTAAACTCTGGATGATGCAGCTTGCTCGTGACTTTGGAATAGGCGAAATGCAATTATCATCTTCGAAAGCTGTGCATTCATGTGGTGTCTTCAATATCGTTCTGAATCAAATTGTGCGTAGACCAGATGTAAAAAACAGGAGGAAAGATCTGTTAAACTGCTAGGCTTTATTCTGAAGATAACGATGACATCGGCTGCTCCCAACGTAATGTCATAGAATCTCAAACGATGATAAAAGAGCGAGCCAAACTTGTTGGTCTGAAAATCAACAAGGACAAGCTATCAACAATTAAATACGACTATTGTCCACAACCTAAAACAAAACGTCAAAGTCGATTTCAATAGCAGCAATTTCGACGTAACTTCCTCGAATAAACATAAACTCCACGGTTGACATCTTAGCCGGACCCGATGAGAAATAACCCTAGCAAAGCGCTGCTATTTCTGTTGGACGAAACAAGTGGATTTAAAACTGCACGTGCGTAAGATGAAGTGCTTTATTTACAAAACTGCAATTTCTGCTTTGCGGAGCTGAGTATTGGACCATAAGCAGAGTGAGAGAGCTGTTACTGGGAACTGGGAACTTAAGAAAGATATATTCTTCAACCGCTTGCAAGGAAGGTGAATAGAGCAGAAGACACAAGGCGGTCTTTATCCATTGAGCTGGACCAAGTTGTGAAAATATAATCCAGAAATATAAACTACATCAACTACGTTGGTTCGGCCGCATTGGAGAAATAGGCCATAATTCTCAAGCCAAGGGAGACCAAATACAAATCCCCATGGTTCGAGACGGCAAAATAAAATAAAACTTTCGGTTAAAAGATCGGTCTTTTTGACACGATCGAGCCAATTTATTTCCATTTGGCTCCATGACTCCATCTTGTATGGCCAGCATACAAGTATTTTGAAAAACTGTATTTTGAAAAAAAAGCAATGACACTACGTCTCTTGATAAAAGCAAATTTAAAAAAAAACAGCACAACTACTTAAATAACATAAAAAAATCTTAATTAACATGAACAAACTTCCATGTATCAATTTATTTTAAATCCACAATTTATCTATGTTATCATTATGTTATGTATCTATGTTAGAGATTCAATTTGCATTTCCAATATGATGTTTTATGCATAATTTCTGATGAATTGAGAACAAAAAGTACGACGGCAAAATATACATACATATACATATTCAATATTGATCCATTCAAATGTGATGCCCTAGTGAGTTTATGGTTGAAAACTGATGAATTTTTCATGAACAGAAAATTTCAGAAGACCATACTTGCATAAAATGAAATAGAAATTCGATTCATTTTCTTGATGAAGTACCTTTTGAGGTTCAATAC
The DNA here is from genome assembly GCA_951217065.1 of Baccha elongata. Lineage (NCBI taxonomy): Eukaryota > Metazoa > Arthropoda > Insecta > Diptera > Syrphidae > Baccha > Baccha elongata. The sequence continues at coordinate 122,601,250 of OX578272.1, read as the reverse complement.
TATTCCTATTCCTATATTCTTTAACGTATAACCCTCATATCGGCATACTTTTTCCATACAGAAAAAAAAAACAAGAAATAGGTTAAAGACATGAAATTGAGATTGCATTGCATATTTTAGAAAAACTTTCCTCTCCTTTTGTTTGTATTTTACTTGTGTTGCAGAAACAGAGATGTTTTGTAAAACATTATTTTGCTATATGGAAAAATATATTTTTTTTCATAATCAACTCTCAAATATAAAATAGGTTATGTTTGATAAAAGGCGTGTTTCGGTGTGAAGTGTTTACGCAGCAAACAATAAAACAACTATGTTCACTTTTAACTCATTTTTAGTTTTGAAAATGATGGTGTTCAGATGGCGTTGCTAATGGTTTGGAGAATAATATGATTATCAGAGACAAGCACCAACATAAATGGCTAAAAATTAAATTTACCGGAAAAATATTACTGAATTGTCATGTGCCAGATAATACATATATCAAAATATAGAATGTTCTAAGACTTTAAACAAATTGGCGGCGTTTAAACGGGGCGAAGGAAATCTTTTTAAAACGAAAAGTTTATACAAATCAGCTCGTAGTAGAGCCACCTTAAGACTTAATCCTCCAATGCAAAACACAAACAATAAGCTAATAACTGGTTGATCCTTCTTTGAAATAATTTTTTGTTACTATTTTTGCCACTCAACATCTTATATATATTATTGGCTTGGTAAACATAAACCTTAATCATTATTCTTTAACGAAACCTTGTTGCACATTAGCATTGTCGTTAAATAAAATAAGTGTTATTCATTCCATTATCGTTAAAACCACGTTCCTCTTACTTCGTCGTCAAATTAATTTGACTTTAAGCACGTAGTACAATTTAATGATGTCCCATCATATTCGATGATAGCTATCTTTATCGACTGAAACATTATTCTCCAAAAAGGAACTGAATGGTTGGTTAAAAGATATTTCCAGTTAATAGCGTTGTAGAGAATTTCGTACCTTACTCGGCTGATTTCCTTCAAAAGATACAAATTTTAAGGATAAAAGTTACAATGTTTGGTTTGAGGACCTTATATAGCAATGACAAGACAGCACAATAGGTTCACTCATTCTTGTGTTAATAGCCGCCTGGTTAAAATTTAGTTAAGTATACATCCATCGCATCTAAAAAAAATTACCCAAACCTATTTTTGAAGTCAATTTTATTCAAGGATCTTGTGTCATTTAGGTAAATAGAATTCTTGTGGACGGGAGGACCAAAGGTTGAAAATTAATTTCTGCTAAATTTGAAATTCCTATTAAACACTTTGCCTTTATATGTTTAAGCCATCAGCAAGGCATATAAAATAACCCCAGATATTCATTTTCATTTTCACTCAAAAGGATATAATTTTCTATCTCTTCCTTCATATTGAAGTTTAAAAGATAAACTGTGACTGTGCAGTCTTCCTTATCCATGTTCATATCCATTGTTTTCTATAGGAGTAGAAAATTTTATATATACAACTACTGTACAATCTCGTGTACATGTGAGAAGCACTTAATGTATATAAATTTTCTGAAGGACCTTCAGACTCCTTTTAACTTTAGAGTGTCATTCACTTTAAGATCAAGTGCATATAAATGTCATTGTCAAAGGCTGAAGTGCAGTCAAGCTTTATTTGAGCTCAACATTAACTTTAGTCGATTGCCGAATAGAGTTAATAGGCAGATAATGGTCAAACTAATTGACTGGAAAGGTAAGGTCCTTTAAAGTGTAAATCATTTTGTGGTTCCGAAACTAAATTAAAAAAAATTACTTTACGGCTCAGTTCTTGAATAAGAAATTTCTGCAGAGTTAGATTAACCTCTACTTTGCTTTGGGGTTACTCAACAACTTAGCAGAGTTAGCTATGAGTTGACTCGGGATTTCAAACCTAAAAACGTTTTTCCATCAGAATTAACCGAGGTTAATCTGTCTTTAAAAAATCCACAAAAGATCTTTGAGGGAAGAAGGAAGCGAATTTATTTTTGAAAAAAATCTTGTTACTCGCGTTTTCTTTGAGCTAATAAGTTAACAATATAGAAATAAAGCTCTATCCAGAAAAACTTGCAAGCTTGCAAGAAGCTTGATTAAGTAGAAAAACGGGCAATGGCGACACTTATAATATCTACCTATAATCGCAAAGTAAAAAGATTGAGTTCCATGACTCACGGGTACCGATGTAGATGTATTAAAAATTTAACGCATGACAAGCTTAAACGCCGCACTGTTGTCCAAAATTCTGTTGTTGCAAAAATCATAACTTTATCACCACCTTTTTTTTTCTCAAAGAATATTAGTTTAAAAAACAATGCTGTACAGGGTGATTTGGAATTCGGACGGAGCCATCTCACCGTTGGAAACTTTCCGATTTTCTAGTTGCAATATTTCACAACAGTAAAATTAAAGTGTTGGCAGTTATGTTGGAACACGCGTGAAATTGGCTATTAACAGTCCATGCATATTGTATAGTATGAATGATCCTAACACTCGAACTGTCATATTTTGATCCGAAAGTCAAAAATGTTTACATTGGCCCCTATTGCGATTGTCAATTGCTGATCGATTTGATTACAAGAGATAAACGATCGCTAAATTGATAAATCGGTATTGCGAGTGTCGATCATGATCGATACTTATCGATTTTGCGATCGCTAGTTGTCGACGCCATTTTCGTGGTCGTTGCGCTGTGAGAAAAAATTCTTTGCGGACAAAATGTGTGTTTTTTGATAAAAATAAAAGCGCTGATAAATAAAACTATGCATGTTTTAATTTTTGTAAGCTTTTTAAAACTTTTCAAAGAAATACTTTTTTGTACGAGTGACGTATTTCACTTTCATCGGAGGAGAATTTAATCTACTTTGGGCATATGTGAGTTTCCATTGCCAAAAATACTTTCTTTAAAACTAAGGACACAGTGGACTGGGCCATTCCCACACAATAATCATTTCCCACACTCATCTGATAAGATCATATGGCACAAAATCTTAATCAGATACACAATTTGATGATGTTGGGAATTGATGACTTTCTTATGGCGGGTCTTATTGGTTTTTCATTAATTTCCGAAATCAAATCTCCAAAAGCTGGGTTACTTAATCGAAAATAATTTATAAGGCTACGAAGAAAGGTAAATTAAAAGAATCCCAAATATTTATAAGCAATTATATTCACGGTTTATCATCCAGCTCTAAGGGATAGAAAGCATCTCTTATTTGCCTTCGTCTTCTGATAGTTTCTAAAACCGTACTTCTTCCGTTTTCCTCTTCAGATTCAGAATCGCTCAACCATACATTGATTGTTTCCATTTTTCTTTTTTTATTTTTTTAAATTTTGTTATTAAAAAAAAAAAATCTCATGGATGCATTTCGACATTAGCTGTTTTGACATTTTTGCACCAATATTTTGAAAGTTTTCACAAAATTCGGTCAAATTTGATTGGAAATTTCAATTAAACATGAGAATATAAAGAAAATTGTAAACATCTAGGCTCATTTCAAATATTATGTTTTGTTGTTTCGTTTGTTTACGTGCATCCATTGTGTTCACACTACTCTGTGCCTGAACACGGCGGACTGGACGTACGTCAAAATGCGTCGGATGAGTACGTCCAATGTGAACATCGTCTAAGATCCCCTATATAAGATCCCCTTTAAGTGACCTCAATAAAGTGGCTTATTTTACTTTAACAAAGAATAATAATATGATGGCAACATTGCTATATTGAACTTTACTTAGATTGCCTGCAGATCGGCCTTTGACTGTAACATAAATTTTTGGTTGTTTTATAGTTAGGATTAAGCGTATATAGTATATACATAGGTATACGGATGATATTCCACTTCAGGCAGAATAATTTGCACTCAGCATCCGCTTGCTGCTTTTATACTCTTCATCTAATCTATAGAAGCTATCATCATTTGAATTCAGGGTGTTTCCAAAAAACAAACTTAAACTCACACAAAATCTTCTTTATCCTTTCAGGCACAAGGACAAAGTTCATCCTTTTTATAGAGTGTCTGTAGCTAATTTATTTTAATGTGATATGGGTTTGTATATATGTGGGAGATGGAAAACGGAAAACTGTTGCCACAGGAAAATTGGAAGCAAAGATGAATAAATTTTTTTTTTTCTTTTACAGATTTATATATAAGTACATTAATGTTTTCTTAATTAATTTTATGAAAATATTAATTTAGTTTTAAATAAAACTGCATTGAGATAAGATTTTATATTATGCCATTATTATCAATTATGTTGCTTATGATCAGTTTCACCAAAATGCATTAAAAATGATTTCTTAATTTAAAGATAATAAATAATAATTATTAAGTGGAGGAAAATTTATAAGTGGAGGAAAATTTTAGTCAAGTTAACTTGAAAGTAAAAGAGGTATAAGAGTTTAATCTCCGGTTTAAGCTATTAAATTTATAGGCAGTAAACCACAGTTTAAATTTAAACGACATTGTGAAATTGGGAATAAGTGTTTTTGTACCTGTTTTATTTTTTAAATTGACAACTTACACTTGTTTCAGGGATCTTTTATGTGTGATGAGCTGCGAGGTTATCAAAAATACTTCGTTTAAACAGCTGATTTGTGTACATTAGTCTTACATTATATCAAAAGGTTTTTAAAACAGTAATTATATGATCAAAATTTTATCCGAAATTTAATATAAAATAAAACAATATTTTCTTTATATTAAAGTATTACGGAAAATATTTTTTTTTTAATAATATTGTATGGACTCTTAACATTTCTGAGAACTATAAAACAAATTGCGAATCTGACAGTTTGGGAACCCTGAAAAAAATTTGAATAAAATCTCAAGGGTACTAAACTTCAAAGTGGTGTTTAATGAGAATCAAATGAAGAACTAAACACAACATTAATATTTTTTGTAGAATGTGTATGAATAATATTCAAAGTTGCATTTTAAATTTTTATAACATGTTTACTCTTTGTTGCATTATGAAATAAAGGATACAAAAAAAAACTAACCTATTTGGGGTCTGTATAGGTTAACCTTTAGAAGGGTTCTTGGAATGGAAATTCTAGGTCTAAAAATAACATTACGTTAATATTATGAAAAAGCTTGTTTTTTTCAAAAACGGCTCTATGGATTTTATTAAAACTTGTCATGAGTGGATTAGTTCTATATTTCCCAGAAAAAAATTTTGACGCTCTTCTTTATGTTTTCATAACTTTAATAAAAAAATATAATTATCTTACGAATTTTTTTTTTCTATGAATTAGTTTTAGTTTGTTTTGTTCCTAAAATGTACTTATATATTTTATTTTTAATATTAAAAAAATGTATTTATAAACAATGGATTTTATTTTAAACTGGATGTACACACATACGATTTTGTAAAAAAAATTGTATGCGCAATATATCAAAATTAATGGCATATGGTAAACAGGGGATCTTTCATTATGTGTGCACAATTCGTCATTCGGAGCACTTTCAGACAACAGACTTGAGTTTTTGAAACAATTTGATTTTGAAAGGACTTTCACTGGGTAGATAGATAGCTGATATTGTAAGGAGTAACTTAGCGTATTATAAATACTCCCCCATGGTGGCAATCGATTCACTTTCTTCGTACGAGAACAAAGCTACAAGAGCCGTAAAAGTAGTGGCCAGAGGCCTCCATTCTTCATGCTGTGCTGAAGAAATAGTTGAGGACCTTGTTCAAAAAGGTTTTCAAGCAGTTGATGCAGTCAATCTTTTTAAGAATGAAACAACGAAAGACTCCTCTGGGGAAACCAAGACAAGAAAAAGATCTCTTCCTTTATTCATGCACACTTTTGACAACAAAGAAAGTCTCGAAAAGATCTATAATATTAGATCGATTATGGGCATAATTGTTAAAATTGAACCTTTGCGAAAGCCGAAGATTGTTCCACAATGCAAACGTTGCCAGGCGTTTGGTCACACTCAAAAATACTGCAACCATGAGTTTGCTTGTGTAAAGTGTGGAGGAAAACATGCAACGAAAAGCTGTACAGTGAGCAAAGAAGTTAAAGCAAAATGTGTGAACTGCCAAGGTAATCACCCTGCTAGTTATAGAGGATGTCCTGTTGCTAAAAAATTCCAAGAATATAAAGGCAGTAATTTAAGAAAAAACACGTCTGCTGGAAAAAAACTTAGGAACGCAGAAAAAGTAAAAATAGCTGTGGAAAATAAAACTAAGAGAGAGCCCTCTAAGGAAGTTACCCAAAGCAGAACTGTTGAAAAAACATACTCGACTATAGTAAAAAATGCACGGAAAAATGAAGAAACTTCCGTAAAAGAAATGCTGCAACTTATTCTCAAAAGGATCGACCAACAGGATTTAACCATCAAACAGCTAAGCGAAGAAGTCGCTCTTAAAAAACAATGATGGACAGAATACTTAAAATTGCTACTTGGAATGCAAACGGCCTTTTGCAACATGCATCCGAATTAAACATCATTTTAGACGTAGAGAATGTAGACATTTGTCTCGTGTCTGAAACACACTTTGCCACTGGACAAAGTTTTGAGAATAAAATGCCAAACTATACGTGCTATCACGCTCCGCATCCAGCTGACAAAGCTAGAGGAGGATCGGCAATACTAATAAAAAAGTGCTTGGTACATCATGAGGAAGCCGGGTTAATAAATGAAAATATGCAAGTGGCAACAATCAGTATAGGCATGAAAAAGAAAGAGTTTAAAATAGCTGCAATATACTGTCCACCGAGGCGCTCTCCAACAGAAGAAGAATATAAAGAACTCCTTAATTCGCTTGGAAATAACTTTATTGTTGGTGGTGACTTCAATGCTAAACATACCCAATGGGGATCTAGGCTCATAAATACAAAAGGTAAACGACTTTATCTAGCAGGTCGCAAACACAAATGTGAATTCTTTTCCTCTGGAACGCCAACTTACTGGCCATCTGATCCTAACAAAATACCAGACCTTATAGACTTTTTCGTGGCCAAAGGTATAAAGCGAAATCATGTAAGTGTTGTAGGTAGTTACGATCTTTCATCAGATCATACTCCAGCTATTTTATCACTGAGTGAAGTAGAAATAAAAGAAAAAAGTAATCCAAAGCTCGTGAATAAAAGAACAAATTGGGAAGAATTTAAAGTAAAACTGGAAAGTTTTATTGACCTTAGATCCCCAATGGAAACTAGTGAACAAATTGACCACGAAGTTGAACAATTTATTGCTGATGTGCAACAGGCTGCAGAAGAAAGCACGCCAACTATTTTGAACAGAAGAGAAACAGAAATAAAATACCCTGTAGAAATAACAGAGTTAATATTGGAAAAAAGAAGGGCTCGAAGAAAATGGCAAACTTCGAGATTTCCGGGCGATAAGAGAGTATTTAATCGTCTAAATAACGAATTGAAAAAAAGAATCTATGAATTCAAAAATGATTCACTTAGCAGTTTTCTTGAAAGTTTGACGACGGATGCTTCTACTGATTACTCACTGTGGAAAGCTACCAAACGTCTGAATAGACCGCAACAACAAAATCCGCCCATCAAAGCACAAGACGGAAAATGGACTGCAAATCCGAAACAAAAAGCTGACCTCTTCGCAGATCATCTCTCGAATGTCTTTAAGCCGTTTCCACAAAGTGCAGGGGCAAATAACTTACAATTTGTTAATAAAAATGATGACTTAGAAATTCCCTTAGTAAGGCTCAAAGAAGTAAAAAGCATGTGCCATCACAAGTTATCAAATAAAAAATCACCCGGGTATGATCTAATTACGGCTCAGGTCTTGAAAGAAATGCCAACAATAGCCTTCAAAAAATTCCAATACATAATAAATGCATGCCTTAAGCTCCGTTATGTTCCACATCATTGGAAAATTGCAGAAGTCATTGTTATACCAAAGCAAGGTAAGCCACCAACCGAAGTTACATCTTACAGACCAATATCGCTTATACCAATTATGGCAAAAGTTTTCGAAAAACTGCTTTTAAATAGACTAAGCAAAATAATAGAAGAACGAAAACTAATACCAAATCATCAGTTTGGATTTAGAAACAAACATTCCACGATAGACCAAGTACATCGAATTACGGATGTTGTTGAAAAAGCACTTGAAGAAAAACAAGTATGTTCCGCTCTATTTCTAGATGTTGCTCAAGCCTTTGACAAGGTTTTGCATTTGGGGCTCGAGTACAAACTGCACAGGGACCTTCCCAGGCAGTTCTATGAAATACTCAAATCATATATTACCGACCGACTTTTTAGAGTACGGTACGAGCAAGAGTATTCGGAACTTAAGAAAATCGAAGCCGGCGTACCACAAGGAAGTGTCTTAGGACCCACCCTGTATTTATTGTATACAAGGGATATTCCAGTGGACAACAATGCGATCATGGCCACTTTTGCAGATGATACTGTGATATTAGTGTCAGATAAATGCGTTGTAAAGGCAACAGAAAAACTGCAATATGCAGTCGACAAGATAAGAGAATGGACGCAACAGTGGCGTATCAGACTCAATGAAACAAAATCAACGCATATAAACTTTACTAATAAAAAGATTAATAATGTTCCACTTTTTATTAATAGTAAAGTAGTACCTTACTCCAATACGGCCAAATACCTTGGGATGACTTTGGATGCAAAGCTAAAATGGAAAGAGCACATCAAGAAAAAAAGGGAAGAACTTAACTTAAAATATAGAAAAATGTACTGGTTACTGGGAAAAACCTCTGCCTCTGCAGGTATTAAAACCTGTTTGGACGTATGGCATCCAACTTCGGGGTTGTACAAAGAAAACAAATGCGGAAACCATCCAAACATTCCAAAACAAAGTCCTTCGTGGAATAGTAAATCAGCGACTGCTTAGTCACACTAACTCCGAAATGGAGACAGTCTTAAATGTACGTACCAATGTTCGGAGACTAAGAAGAACCAAGCCTCATGAGCTGATGGTCTAAAAGCGATGGGAAAGTATTAAATCATCAAACTTCCCAAAATGTGAACTAAAAATTGAGAAACTAAAATCATTTGTCGATCTTTTATAGATTGGTCATGATTCTAGGTGGTTTTAGTGCGGTAGAAGTCCCACACTACTTGATACCGAATATTATCAAGTGTCTTTTGAAGATTTCCACCTACCGAAAAAAAAAAAAAAAAAACTTTCTTCGAAAACATATAAACCGATCAGAAACCGCTGATGGACCAATTTTGACGGGACTTTCGCTGACAAATAGCTGATTGTAGAGCAGGATTATTTAAATGTGTTCTTTAAAAAAAAAAAAGAAAACTTTTTTTGTTAAATTTAAATATAAACCTTTAATATTTTAAAAAAATTCGCCTTGCGTTGGGTCACCCGTTTAGATATATTAGGTATGATCCTTAGAATATATATATAAGCGAACGACTAATACCAGGATATATCAAGCAAAACTTCCAAGGAATTGACCAAAGAATACTTTTGCTTGATACGTCGTCTAGTCGCAGCAAAATACAACTGATAACTTTTTCTCACAAACAGCTCCTTTTATACAATTTTGAGGAGACTATTTGCTATTTATTTTCGTTTCTATGCAATAGTTTTAATTTTGAAATAAGATTTTTTAAGGCTATAGTATTTGGTTCGATAAAATAATAATAAAATAATAATAATATATTAAATAATTAAATAATAATAATAACAGCGGGTTACATGATGTTATAAGGATTAACTAACTAAACGTTTAATTTTTTTTTTTTAAATATACACCGATTTGTTTTAAAATAATATGTTATAATATTTAAATAATAAAAAGAAGGCCTTAAACAAATGTTTGTCCCGACAGTACTTGAATGGTTTTTGAACTGGTGTCTTAAAATTACTAGCCCATGAACAGTTATCTGCCACAAGAGCAAGTCTGTGCGACCAAGTTACATGACTTAAATTTTTCAATTGTTTTATTAAATATGTATATATTCATAGTGAATATGTGATTTCATTGAAATAACGAGATTTTTAAATTAAACATATAAACCACACAAATAATTGCCATAAAAACTAACGAATACTTCAATACCTTTCTTTTAAAATTGCCACTCATTTGAATTTTTTTTAATTGAATAATTAACCTATAATTTTACATGTCATTAATTTCGACAATTTGGTTATTATAATAATTAATAACTTGTTGATTGAATTGCATTCATCCATTTAAAAAAATGTATTGGTATTTCTGGAAAATAGGTAGATATTAAATTCTCCTAATTAAATATAAACAGTACACCTATAAACAGGTACAATTGATATTATTTGAATTTAATACGAAATATAATGAAAACAAAATGAGGTAGGTATACACTTATAAATCTCATAGGTTACGAGTACGACATATGTACATACGTGTATGTTGACAAAATGAAAAAAACAAATACTCCAGCATATAATATCTACACTCAATTGCCTTTTTTGATTTTTTTTTTCTGATGAAAGACTTTATCGTTTCCAACAAATTATATAAAATTTTATCAAAATCGATTTTATGTTTTTCGAGAAAAATTGGACTTCTGTTTACAGTTATATGGCAGGTATACGTTTGTTTTTTAGGTTAGAATGAAAATTTAAATTTTCCCTCTAGGGAATGGTTTATTTACTCTACATACCAAATTTGAAGCTAATCGGTTCAGCCGTTTAGGCTGACATTTTCGAGAAAAATGTAATTTAAAAAATGACCTTTTTAGAAAAAACTTTTTTTTAATTTTTTGATTGCAGTATTCAAGTAGTCAAGCTTAGCAGAAATTTAAGGATAGGTATTGAATTTCGTTGAAATCGGTGTAGTCGTTTATCGTTTTTTACGAATGCATAACTAGCCTTATAATACCTATAATCGTAATTAGTTAGGGTCGCTATAATTGTTTTTGAAAAAGTCGAAATTGTGATATATCGCCGTTATATGGCAAGAACCGTAATGGAAAATTTGTGGTTTTCGTCGTCTTGTAGATTCAATCAATGATCAAACATGTGAAATTTTGTTTAAATCATTAGTTCAGTTTTCAAGAAAAGGCTTTATATAATTAGATATATGCATATAGTATCTAGGTACAGTTAATTTTAGACCTAGAATGTTTAATGTACCGAATTTTACTGAAATCCGGTGAGCCGTTAAGGCTGTAAGATATGATACAGCCAACAAAAATTACAATTACAAGCGGACATAGACTGAGTCTTCGTATTCACTATTTTCATCTTCCTTAACTAACTTAGTTTGTTTTTTTTTTTTTTTTTTTTTATTTTGCATGCTTTCAATTATGCAAAATTCATAGAATCATTTTTATACAACATATATATTTTGTGTAAAAATCTGCAACGACCGAGTTCAATTTAAAAAAAGATTTCTTTTTATTTTGCAGAAACGAATGCTCATTTCAATTATTCGCTTGTAATGACATCCGAAGTTGGCTATAAATCCATCATAAAAGCCTTTTTTCTTCGTCCTGTCAGTGGTGCCGTTGCCATTAGGAGAAAGTCGGTAAATTCATTCTTATAAATCAACAGCGAGTGACGGACGGTGGAATGTCCTTGCTACTTGCATTAATATTAACGACTCTTGTGTGCAAAGATCCTCATTTTGTCATTTGACATTTTATTAAAAGAATGAAAAATGAACGCCCGCAAGTTAAACAGTCGGTAGCATGGGGGCGCCATCATCGTGTGGGTGTATATATAGTTTGATATGGTGTTCATGTCCTGAAAATGAGTTTAAAATCTCTTTTTATATTTTCTCCCAAGTCCCTTGATGAAAATGGAATTTTATTTGTGACAAACTGATTGTCTTTTTGTGGTGGTCTGGTCAAGTGTGGTTGTCCTTATAACTTGTATGTGGTTGACACGATGCGGGTGGTTTAGGAGTTAAGTTTAATGTGATGGCTTTGACACGGTTTTTTTTTATTTTTGATAGTATTGGTTTTGTGGGATTATATCACTTAAATATAACCACAATCGATTGACAGAATCTATTAACGGATATTTTGTGATTTTCTTAATTCAAAGATAAATTAATGGATTTACTTTTACACAATTACATATATATAATTACCTGTTATTTGTATTGTAGATGAAGGTGAAAATACGCTCTGAATATCCAAACATGATCTATACACGTCTGCTCAGGCCTCACAAGCAGGTCAGAAAGGGAAAACATTGTGATGAAACTAAAAATATTAGCCTCGGATGAACAAACCAAAAATGTTGACTACACCCCCCCCCCCCGCAAACGAAAAACGGATAATGATTTACGCATATGCACGTGGAATGTGCGCACGGTAAAAGGGCCGCGCAAAGCTGAGCAGCTTGCCAAGACCCTCGCCAAGTTCCAAGCTGATATAACAGTCTTCCAGGAGATGCGATGGGATAGAGCGGGCCTGAGAAAAACAGAGAACTGTAATTTCTACCATGGAAATTGCCACCTCGATGGGAAATCTCGCTTGTTTGGGTGCGGATTCGCTGTCAGAGGAAGACTGAGGCAAAACGTCTTGAGCTGTCGTGAAGTCAGCGAGAGAGTGACAACGATCCGTATTAAGGCTAAATTCCATTACCTAAGCGTCATAAGCGCCCATGCCCCTACAGAAGAGAAAGACGATGACACCAAAGAAAGGTTCTCCGAGCTCCTCGCCAAGACCTACGAGCAATGCCCCAAACACGACATTAAAATCCTCCTGGGAGATTTTAACACCAAAATTGGGAGAGAGGACATCTTTGGCACAACGATCGGAAAACAGAAACCTGCACGACACCACCTCCAATAACGGACTCAGGCTCATAGATTTTGCAGCGGGAAAAAACATGGTAGTGAGCAGCACACGATTCTTACGTCCCGACATCAACAAGGGCACATGGCTATCTCCAAATGGTCGAACTTGCAACCAAATCGACCATATTGCGATTGACGGAAGACACTCCTCTAGCATTCTGAATGTCCGTACATTCCGAGCAGCCAACATCGACTCGGACCACTACCTAGTTGGTGCCAAATTTAGAGTACGGATATCCATGGAGGCTCTTAGTCGAACGTCAACTACGCCGAGGAAATTTAATGTTGGACGACTTCAATCGGAAGAGACCGCCGCTGCCTATGCCGACCACATATCTCATGAGCTTGAGAGAAATCCTTCGACTGTTGATATGAACCCGGAAGACCAATGGCAGCTATGTCAACAAGCCATAAAGAGTGCTGCATCAGAGGTATTGGGTTTCTCACAGCCTCCCCCCAGAAACCCGTGGTTCGACTCCGAATGTGCTCAGGCAAACAAAGCAAAAACGGAGGCATACAAGTCATGGCTCCAGAGAGATACTAGAGCGTCTAGAAATCTCTACGTAGAGCTAAGGAAGGACGAAAAACGGCTACTTAGGAGAAAGAAAAAAGAACACCAACAACGTGAAGTCAAGGAGATGCAAAGAGGTGAGAAACTTCTATAGAAGAGTGAATCAATCAACATCAGGTTTCACAAGTCGCCCCGGCCCCTGCAAAGATGAGGATGGAAACATCATAGTAGAAACACAGGCGATGTTAGCCATTTAGAGAGACTACTTTAACCAGTTGTTAAATGGCGATGACAGACAAGACCCCGCCCAGAACCAACTTGTACTTGTTAACCTGGATGACAACCATGAGATAGATCCGCCCGGCCAAAATGAAATCAAAGTAGCCATCGACAGACTAAAAAGGAGAAAAACAGCTGGATCCGATGGTCTACAAGCGGAACTTTTTAAATTCGCTGGAGATGACATGGTCAGGAGAATAAACCAACTCATCTGCAAAATATGGTCGGAGGAAAGTATGTCCGATGAGTGGAATCTCAGTACCATCAGCCCGATCCACAAAAAAGGAGACCGCCTACTCTGCGCCAACTATAGAGACATAAGCCTTTTAAACATCGCTTATAAGATCCTGTCCAGCGTTTTGTGTGAACGTCTGAAGCCGTTTGCTGATGATCTAATAGGTCCTTACCAATGCGGTTTCAGACCTGGAAAATCTACGACCGACCAAATCTTCACTCTACGCCAGATCCTGGAGAAAACCCAAGAATTTAACATCGATACTCACCACCTGTTCGTCGATTTTAAAGCAGCCTACGACAGCGTTGACAGAACTGAACTTTATCGTGCCATGTTCAACTTTAGAATTCCTGCCAAACTGATACGACTAATCAGGATGACGTTAGAAAATGCTCGCTGCTCCATCAAAATTGGTAGGGACTCTACTGAAACCTTTGACACCACCAGAGGGTTAAGACAAGGAGATGCACTGTCATGCAGCTGTTTTAATATTGTGCTCGAAAATGTAATACGGAATACCCAGGCCAGTACATCGGGCACCATCTTTAATAAATCGACACAACTACTTGGGTTTGCGGACGACATTGACGTGATAGGACGAACAAAAATAGCAGTAACCGGCGCTTTCACGTCTATGGAGTCAGCAGCAAACAGAATGGGACCGAAAATAAACGAGGATAAGACGAAGTATATGCTCTCATCAACGAAAGTCCAATCCCACCACCGACTTGGTCAAAATGTAACCATTGATAGGTATAACTTCGAGGTAGTTAGTGAATTTGTCTACCTGGGCACTGCTGTAAACTCAGGCAATAACATCAGCACTGAAATCAAACGTAGAATAACTCTTGCTAATCGCTGTTTTTTTTGGCCTGAATAAGCAATTGAGGAATAAAGCCCTATCGCGAAAAACCAAGGAGACACTATACAGAACACTCATCATCCCGGTCCTGCTGTATGGTGCAGAAGCATGGACCCTCTCCCAATCGGATGAAAAGTCACTTGGAGTTTTCGAGAGAGAAGTCCTGCGTACGATTTATGGTCCTGTCCGCGTAAACAGAGAAAGCAACGTTTGGCGAAAAAGACACAACACGACATAAGCCTAGCCAGAAAGATTCGTCAACAACGACTAAGATGGCTTGGCCATGTAGAGCGAATGGACATCAACGCTCCAGCACGTAAAGTCTTCAACGCCAAACCAGAGGAAGTCAGAAGCCAAGGTAGACCTCATCTTCGATGGAGCGATCAGGTAGAGGGAGATCTCCGACTACTTGGAGTGCAAGTAGTCGGAGATGCCCCTCCGGCAGGCTAGGGATCGAGCCGGCTGGAGGGGCATATTAAAGAAGGCCTAGGAGGACAACACTCTAGTTGAGCCAGCATAAGTAAGTAAGATGAAGTTTTGTTCAAACTGTGCCGTACAGTGTGTGGAGAATATCCTATAAAATTGGTTTAAAATTAAAACAAAATAAAAAATACAACACTTAAATATACAGGGTGTCCCGAAACTCAACGTCAAGCGGGTACTGGCAATTGATACCCTGGCCACATTTTTGTGTTGATACTGTGATCACGAATTTTTACATTTTGCGGTGGATTTTTTTAGCGCAATCCTTAATAACCATGCTACTTCTATAAATATTAAACGTGTTACCAACATTTCAACCGTTTTCAAGCATTTGAAATCCTATTTTTTAAATAGGAAAGTATTTCACTTTATTGATATAGTAGTCCTGACCTCTGGAAGTAATCTAGAGGAGCAGAAGTGGTATAAAGTTCCCCATTAAGGGGCTTACGTTTTAAAGCCCATTGTGTAAGACCGGCAGCGATAATAACTGAGGATATTGTAGCCAATTAACGCTAACGATTGCATCAAACGTCGACGATGTACTTAAGTAGCATGCAATTTTGTTAGTTTCCTTGTTTTTTACTTTTTAGAGATTTTTTACTTTGAGATTATTATTTTTATTGTTATTATTGTCAACTGATTTAGATTTTAAGAAATAGAAAAATAGAAAAACTCAAAAATAAGAAGAATTATTTGCTTTGTATATTGTATGTAGGTATGTATAACTGGAAAACAAAAGATCTAGAAGATACAAAACAGCTATTGGTTTTCAAACAAAGGATTTATTTGGCTGATTTGAAGAAGTTCGATTTCCCCTTGTTTCTTGGAATAGATTAATTTAAGCAATAAAAGGTATATTTTAAGATTATTATACAGTCTGCCAGCTGGACTATCGACACCCATCATCAAATTTTGCTTTTTCAAATCTCAAATGTTTCTGAGTTACACGAATCGCAAAGGAGGAAAATTGCAACAAAAGTGTTTTTCTCATATTTTTAACTGTGATTATAGGTAAATACTATACCTATTAACGCTTCGTTCCACAGAACCTTTTTTTCTCGAGCTTTAACGTGAACGAGTCAATCGATATAAACCCAAAAATTTTTTTACGAAAGTTCTAGATGACTTTATCAAATTTTAATAATAAAATTTTGCAAAAGTTATTAGCTTTAATTTTAATTAATTATTTAGTTTTTTTTTTAAATTCTATATTTTGAAAACGGCTTGACCAAAAATTTATTTTTCGTACACTAAATGCGAACTAATTAGCACTTAAAATATGCTTACTTCAATTTAAAAAAAAAAAAAAAAACTTTTTTAAGTATAACAAATTTATTTAAAACCGATCTAACGATTTTGGACTTACTTTTTTCGTGCAACCCAGTCGTGCACTTTATTTATAAAACATTCCTTCATATCGTCTTACCCAATAATCTGACAAATAAGAATCCTGAGAAGAAATTATAGAAATCGAAATTTCCTCTTAAAAATGGGTTGTTAAATGCAAGGACCAAATTGATCTTATTTGAAATATGGAAAGTTATAATAAACAGACAGACAGTGTTTTGTTATAAGTGCCGTATATATGCTTTCATATGCTATGCATTTTGTAAAAAGCTGTTATTTTGACATTTAACCAGTCAGTTAATTTTTTTATTTATGTGTCTATGTCTAGATAAAGATCTTCGCCTCTTCCGCTTGCACATCAGTATGATCCGCGTTTAACTATAAGGTAGCGTTATTTTGAGACCTTAATTTCCAACTAAAATTAAATGCTCTGTTGATTTTCCTCAATGGGTTCCAAATAAAGAGTTCACAGAAAATTGGCGCAACTGTTACTGGCTGTAAGTGCTTTTAAGGAATTGCCAGACTTATTCAAATAAGAGCTAATTTTTTAATGCGAAACTTAACAAAAATAGTGACTTTAAATAAAAAATATGTAAGATTTAAAAACAAAGTACTGACCCTTATTTGAAGGAAATTTATTTGTTAGACCATGTAAATGAAATATTTCACCAAATAAAAAAACACCCTGTTATTAAAGAGAAAATATCAAGCTTTATAAAAGAAATCTTATAGCAATAACCATGTTTGTTTGATAATTTCGAAAGGGTCTCACGTTGTACGCCAGCAGGTTCTAATAGTTCCATCAACAAACATAAATTTTAAAGCTCTTCTTTTACGAAATTTCGAAAGTTTTTCTTTTCTCTTTTTTAAAATAGTTGTGTTTTTTTATATTTGCTCTTTAACGCATAAATCGCAAATTTCCTGCTTTCTTTTCTCCCACTATTCTCCACAAGGAAAGATTTAAGATGAAAAAAAAAACTCAAAAAATCATATCAACGAAAAATAAAAAGATTAAAAAGAACACCTCAACTGTCAGTTCGTCGCCCGCCATCAACGGTTTTTATTGAAAGTTCATATTTTATTTTAATTTCAAAATGAAAATTTCTTTCAACTGCAAACAATGTTTTCTTCGCATCACAGCAGGCAAAGAAATGAACAGAATTTTCCATGAATGCGACTGGCAGATTTTCATTTCATATATTTAAAATTCCCAGTAAATCCATCTCTTTAACCAATCCCAGAAAAAAAAAATAAAACCACCATACTAGCCATGTCGACTTCCATGGGAAATGCTTGTAATCTCTTTTTTGGTTGGGTGGGGATGGTATGGTTTAATTTAAAATTCAGCTTAAATGGTATTTTCACGTTGTGCACCGTACACGGACTGTTCCGTTGCTAGTCGCAAATTAAATACTTATCAGGTTCAATTTTTAATTTATTTTTATGTTCATTAATGAAACTCGTAAGAACGAATTTTCTGTGTCAAATTAAAATCCTTACTGTTTTTAATGCATCTAAAGATGTTAACTCGAGTGTGCTAGAATGCGCGCAGCACAATTTTTGCTAATCACTGAAATAAAATCTTTTTTTTTTTTTAAGTAAGAGATTGTGTTCATTACGAAAATTTGTGGTCAAGTAAGCACGAATTGAAATCACAATGGACTTGGAAAGATTTTAATTGCACTGCAAAGGATAGAAAATGTTTGTTCTTACACTAATCAACATACTGTAGTTATGGAGTTTTTGAATTTTCGGTGAGAAATTATTTACGAAAAAAATAATCTTCAAAACGCAGTGTTGACGAAAGTGACACACATTTCTACTTTCTTAACAAAATAAATTCATACCACATTTCGAAAGGTGCAGAAAAATTATGTAAAACATTTTTTCGAACCTAAAATTGATATGATTACACTTCGCTCGTTTGTGATAATCATTTCTGGCAAATACTACTACAAATAATTTATCTTTTAGATACTGTTACAGCATGAATTTGAACTCTGGCTTTGAAGAAAATACAAAAAAAGTGGCGCCCAATGTGAGCCCATTTTTGTGTGGGATTCGACAGGAGCATTTTTGTATTCTAAAATTGGTTTTGGAAAAGCTTAGTACATTGATCGCTGATAATTATCAAACTTTTCCTTAATCGAATGAAAAAAAGGGAAAGTAAGAAAATGAGTTGAATGGAATGGAAGCTACGCAAATTTTGATGAATATTTTTATTTTCGACTACCTATCCCTTATGTTGATCACGTTGCGTTGCTCGCTCGATTTTGATTCTTATTAAACCACTTTTTCTACAGCGAATGACAACAAAAGAGTTGATTCAACAGAAATGAAAAAGATAGGGATACACCTAAAATCTAACTATTAAATGAAAACATCTTATTGGCGCCCAACGTGAGTTTTTTTTATATAATGTTGGGGTTTGGACCAAATTGAATAAAACCAAACTCATATCACGTATCAGCATTGGCCGACAATTTAATAACTAAAACATTTTTTCTATTCGAGTGTTAGTCCGATAATCACATTTCTCTTAAATAACGAGTGAAAAACGAGATTAAAAGAGTGAACAAATCCTGAAATTAAACATCTTGTAAGCAATTCAGCACCTCTTTTTTCTTCTATTTGTAGCAAATACATCAGCAGAAGTTTAAACTCTTTCTCTCAAGAGAGACAAAAAAAATGTAAATGGCGCCTAAATAGCATTTTCTCCAAATTGTATTCAAATTGCTGAATTTACATCCATTTTGATAGTATGTTTTTTTCAAAATTGCTTTTACATCGTTAAGTTTTATTTTAGTTTGCATTGATCGCTTTGCTCGATTAGAGTGCGATTTGTGTTTATGTTTCTCCGACAGCGAATAAAAAAAAAGTAATAAAGAAAGAAAAATCCTTCAACGGTTTGTCTCCATATTAGCTACTATTACGGCACAAGTTTAAACGCTTTTCTTAAATCAAAACATATCTAATTGGCGCCCAATGTGAGATTTTTTTTTTATTTTAGTTTATACATGCTTCTGGGGTTATAAGGGAAATTAATAATTTCGTTAGGACTGCTTCCTTTCTACAAAGAAGCAGTAACGAACAAATTAAATAAAGTTTTATAAGAAAACGTGCAGCTTTTCCAAAACTTTTCTTAAATAATTCATGAATTCATGATGAACATTTTAATGTTTGATCTTAGTTTTTTTTTTTCTCAAAAGAAAAGAACCAAGAAAAGAAACCAAAAGACAAATTAAACGACATTTTTGAAAAACTTTTACAGAAACTTCTATTTTTGATGTTGAAACAGAGGAAACATGCGAAAAGATCTTTTATACATCCTGTGTCTTCGAATCACAAGTCTGCTCGTTAGAACTAATGAAATGTTTACCGTTGAAATATAAAAGGATGTACCTGTATGTTGTAGGGAACAGTTTCGGATTACAGTTGGGGTTGGGATTGGAATGAAACAAGCTTAATAAATATTTGAAATAGAAAAGTTTCACGAAATTAGGTAATTACCTGGGTTGTGTGGACTTTTTCTTTTCAAGCGATAAATAGCAAAGAAATGTGATATAAACATATTTTGGTATTATATTCATCTCAAAGTTTTGGGGGACGTTTAACTTGATATATGTTTAATGATTGATTTAGTACACATTATTTCGTGTCATTTATTTATATGAAGTACTTAATATTGCTGATTGGATACATTAAATCTGTTCTACGATAAGTGGTGATTCCGTATGCCATCTTTGCTTCTGAATCAAAAAACACCTATTGGTTGTATCTTTAATTGAAATGCAAAATACACCAAAAACGATGAACCGATTTTAATCAAATTTGATATTCAAGAGATTGATTCGCACTGCTATGGGTAATGTTCGATAATGAATTCAAGTGTCACCCATGGTTGAATCAAATATCTCTTGCAACCGCCCATGAATAGTCACTATGGAAGTATAACGACGAGGAAGAAACGTCAAATTTTTTTCATATCTATCAAATCACAATATGTCAAAATGCAATTTAATGACTAATACAGATATTTTGCAATGGAACGTCATAGAATTTTCGGATTTATATTTTTTATTGAAAAAAAAAATATCTTGATCAAATCTCGACACGAAACGTATGAGCACCGAATATAGCTAGTTTAGTAGATGTGATCTGAATTCTCTCCGAAGAGTTAAAGTTTCTCTTGTCAAGAGATATTAATGTTTCGCACACGATTTATTACGCGACAGCGTTTAATTGGTCCTGAAATTTTTACATTTCATTTTGTTCGAGTTATTTTGTGGTTATAATAATTATACAATTGATTTCTGTTCTTTTATTTTGTTATTTTAGTGCATTTTCAAATATATTTTTTTTTACAAATGATGAAACTCAATACAAATAAATTTGTCCAGTACCGTTTCGTCTGTGATTTTGGAGACGATCGAAAATTTCACAGCGTACTAGGCTTAAGACACGTTTTATTGGCCTCAATCGTATAGGACGAAGAATTGACTTGTCCCCTAAATGTAGACCGAATGAAACACACTTCGTTTCACATATGCACATTTGGAGTAGGTATGTCGTATCTGAACGTGTAGACCAAATGTCGCACACTTGATGTTGACCTAGACGTTTCTATCACTGATGGTTTATAATTTCAATATTGTTACCTCCTGGTTTAAGCGTGGCAACTTCGAAAGGGTAGGGTAAACTGTCCCACAGTGAGCCAACATACACAGTGAACCTTTCCAATTTTCTCCCTCCCCTTTCAAGAAAGAAAAGAAAAAAATAGGAAAAGATGCGCATTCCAATTCTTTTTGAGTATACTTTTCGTTTGACAAAGCGAATTTGATAGGTTAGTAAACAAGAAATTTTAATTTTTGTTTGTTTTTTAATTTGAAAAGTATTTTGTGAAGTGTTTTGGTTTCATTATACATTTTCTTTCGTTTATTATTTGTGTAAATTAAAAACAGCATAAAAGTAAAACGTGTGCAAAAGTTTTTTTTATTTTAATGTTTTCTTTAAAAAAGTCACTATGTCCACCAATGCATCATGTACACAGTGAACCATGGCCGACTGTGTACTACTACTTCAAATTGAAAACAAAAATAACAATATGCATAACTGTGCACAAAATTTACAAGTAATTCAACGTTTTGATTTTGTTTTTGTTAGTTTTTAAGGAAAGGCATGAAGTTCCTACATAAATTCCATTAAACTTTTTTTTTTTTAAATAAAATTTCGTAAAACGGCATAAAAATGTTTTTCGTCAATTAAAGAATCAGGCTATTACTGGTGAAGTTCTTTTTGTTTTCTTCTTTTTTATAGATATTTTTTTAAAAGGATTATTGGAATATACAGCAATGATTCACTGTGTAGAACCCTTAGGTTCACTGAGTACACCCCCTGGTACACACTGAGCCATTTTTAGTTCACTTTCGGAACCTCAAACTGAACTATTTTACATGATATATTTTTACATATGTATGGTGAAATATATAGTCAATAAATCAAACATTAAGTTTGTTTGAACTTTCTTTATTTGATATGCTATATTAAGTTAAGCGAAAATTGGTTCACTGTGGGACAGTTGGTCTACACGTAGCAATTTCTAAGTATATGCATTAAAAAGTTTATCTCAATTTACATCCAAATGAATTTTTTATTTTTCAGAAATGATCATATCAATATCTGTTTACTTAATCTTTTTCTTTGCAGTGATGGGAGAAAAAAAGGACATCGGAAAATATGTCCAAAAAAATCTTAACAAGACAAAGCATCGATTGAACCATTTAATTTACTTCTACTATATTCTTTGCATCAAAAAAAAATCTATCTTTTTTATACAGTGTTTTATTTCAACTTTTGACCATTAAACGGATATTAAAACAAATATCGGTAATCAGGTCAATTTCCTTTATTACCTGATGTATTCTTTTCATTGCCTTCTTCTCGAACTTTCTTTTGTTTCTTAAGTAATCCAATCAAAACTATAGTCAAGTTCGATAAGAAATCATCCACTCAGTAGTTCCTTAAAAGTAAGAAAAGTCCTTTTATAACAAAAGTTTTCCTTCTTAAGAAAAATAAACAGGATGTCCTTGCATCAAAAGAACATATAAATTTACAGCCATATACTCTTTCGCAACTCGAATTAAAAGTTTATCTCTGGCCATTGTGTGTGATGAGCATAGTGGCAATTACTTTTAGTAAACAGACCATTTTCAACGACCAAAGGAATCCTTTTAACGGAAACTGCAGGCTATTTGCACTTGTTGTTTGGTTGGACACTGCCTTCTGGAAGGTCCTCCTGGTCAACCACGAAGGGAATTTTATTGTTTTCTGTAAACTTTTGTTGTGGCATTTTAATAGTAAACCTCAGAGAGTTGAATGTTAATTTCAATTTTAATGAACTGCATGTTGATGACTTGTAAAAATAATTAAGCATAATGTACATCTTTGAGGGGGAAGCTGGATTAGTCGTTTATTATTACTTTATATAATCTGAAGACGTAACTGATTAAGTATGTAAAGAAGATTTGATTTAAACTTATTGCATGTAATTTTTTAGATAAATAGTTTTTTTTTCGAAGGACGTTCTTCTTTTCTGACAATGTGAATGCTTTCTTGCTTAGAAAAAAAGGTTATAAAAGGTGTTTTTTTTTCGAGGTATAAAACTTTAAGTTAGCATTACTTTTCAAGACGGAGACCGATTTAACAGTTGTCAAGTGATTTATTCTCTGTTTGGTTTGGCAATTCATCATGAATGGCTACGTCAACAAACAAAACTGCCTGGAGTGAAGCTAATCCTCAAGTGTATGTCGAAACACCGTTACATCCAGAAAAACTGACTGTTTGGTGCGCTTTATGGGCTGGTGGAATCATTGGTCCGTACTTCTTCAAAAACGATGATGGCCACAACGTTACATTCAATGGTGATCGGTATAGAGCCATGATTACTAACTTTTTCATTCCTGAATTGAACAATCATGATGTCCAGGAGCTGTGGTTCTAACAAGACGGCGCAACATGTCAAACAGCTCGTGCCACAATCGATTTATTGAAAGACACGTTTGGTGACCGCCTAATTTCACGTTTTGGACCTGTGAATTGGCCTCCAAGATCTTGTGATTTAACACCGCTAGACTATTTTCTGTGCGGTTATGTAAAGTCATTGGTCTATGCGGATAAGCCACAAACGCTTGACCATTTGGAAGACAACATTCGCCGTGTTATTGCCATTATACGGCAGAAAATGTTGGAAAAAGTCATCGAAAATTGGACGTCCAGATTGGACTACATCCGAGCCAGCCACTGCCACGTCATATGCCAGAAATCATATTTAAAATGTAATGCCACAAGATTATCTTTCGAATAAATAAAAAATCATGTCAATCGAATATTCCATCGTTGTTTTATTGCAATTTAAAGTTCTATAAAAAAACACCCTTACATATATCCTTTCCTGGTAAATTAAATATTGTGGATAAATTACCCAGTTTCATTTGGAAGTTTCAGTAAAGAAAACGATCATGTCTGCTTAGCATGTTTTTATGTAATTTATTTTTGACCTGATGTAAATAAATATTGAAACATCATCTTGTTAAAAATCTCAAAATAAATCATCTATCTAACCCCAACGCTAGTAAAAATCTCTATATTTCATCGAAATCGTTTTGAAGAACAAAATCATTTTTTTGTGTTACTCACAAAAAGTTTTTACAAGAAAATCTATAGCCCCTCATTTAAAGTGCTTGGAACTTAAGTCATTTTTATCTCTATCAATCAACAAAACACAACAAAAAACAATTCCAAGAATGTCAAATCACTTGAGCGAAATATCTTTTCCTTTTTTCGGTTGAAGTAACTAAAACAATCAAGCTCAAGGGATTATCAGACCTTCTTAAAGCAATTAAGTGATATCTCAACAATATAACATCCTTTGCGCTTTCTCTCGATACCAATACCAACAGTTTGTTTAGATACCAGTAACCAGTTATTTTCTCGATAAAATCATCTGGGTACAAAGTTTAGCTCCTTGTTTTGCTGGTTTTGGGATAATGGGGCTGACTTTTGGTTTTGCTCATCCTTATGCTCTGGTTTCTCCACATTCTAAGCAATAAGGACACGAGAATGATTGTGAATGAAAACTATATGAACTTAGAGTTCGTCAAAGGATTATTAAATTCTTATGATGAGATTAAGGTTGAAGAGGGTGTGGGGGGTTTGAGGTTAATGGCACGTCCTGGAAAATGAAATGATTTTGTTTTGGTTTTATAGTGTTGATTAGTTGGAATACAAGACGATATAGCTATGGAAATAACAGATAACATCTTTTGAAAATAAATTCCTTGAGTTGATGAGATCCCATAAACATCCTGTAAGGACCTATCTCTTGATAAATGTGCTGCAGAACACAAACAAACATTCTAGAGTAATATAAATTATTCTAAAATTCGTTGCTTCACTACAACACCTTGATGAGAAATTTGATTTGTCAATCAAAAATTTAGAAAATATAGGTCTACGTATATATTGAGATTGTTAGATGGGAGATTTTAGGGTTGCGGTTGATGGTAGAGTACTAATTAAGTCAATTTCTTAGGCGGTTGACGAAGGATATGAATTATTTACGACAAACAGCGAATAATTTGCGGTGACAGCCTAAACATCAATTAAATTTGAGGAGAGTTTTGATTTTATAAAAGACCAAAGACAGGCTCTGTTTTAATATTCTGCTTTTGTATATAAATACAAAAGATTGACAGCTTTTCAAAACAAAAACAAAACTATAACAGCTTTTTGTTTATGTTGCGAAGTTTGAGACTTGATTTAATATAAAGTTGACAGGTGGATAAGGCAATGTTTGGAATGACGATGAGTGAAGGCCTGAAAATTAAGAAGGACGTATCAAGTTTTCAGAGGAAATTAAATATTAAAAAGCCCAGGTAACTTTGGTAGATGGTTTCGATGGAGAATGGGTGGGAGAATTCGAAAATGAGTTGACAGTGGGGTTTTGGGTGAAATATTTACAGTAGCCAAATTTATTATGACAAAAGCAAGGTTTTTTTCATCTTTTTTTTAAATTATAGAGGGGTTCATGACTGGGTGCGAATAAAATGTGAAATATGTTAAGCCCGAGAATTGAAACGGAATCCAAATAAGACATAGAAACACATGAGTTTTTTTATCTTTTTTCCCTAACTCAAATTATAAGAGACAAATGATATATTTTGCATTAGGAGCATTTTTAAAATTATTTTCTTGTTTTCGTTTTTTTACAGGTTATAATTTTTAAAAGACATTTTTTTCTTGAGGCAGGACCAATCTATGACCCAACCAACTAATCGAAAAATATAGTCCGATATCTCTAGACAAACTCACTAGGTTTAATATCAAAGTTAAGTTACAATGCTGGAGTATAACATATAAAACCACAGTTTTACAACACAATTTAAAATGGGGTATGTCCGCCATTTTGGTTTTTGTGTTTTCTCACTAGATATGGTTTTAACCAAATTAATAGGGTATTGAATTCTCTACCATTATTATCCAGTAAACTTCTTTTGTAAAATATACGAGTATATTTGTTGCTAATATTAAGCAAAAAATATGTGAAACATTTTCTATTTCAAAATGGCGGGAGTACGCAACATCAAATTTTCTTGTAATACTGTCGTTTCATATTCTACTTCAACATTGGAACCTTACTGCATCACACTTCATATAACTTTGATACAATTTCCTATAAAACTATCGAACTATACTTTTTCCTTTTTGAATATGCAACACAGGAAAGATAGGTAGGTTTGTATCTCATTCGCATTTTTTTGTTTTCATAAGGTCCGGGTCTAACAAAAGCTCTCTTAGGGTTGCTGCAGTAGTCATTTTGAAGTTGCAAAAACCGAAATAATAACATGTAAGGGTAACCGAACTACTTATTTTACATTTGACTTCGTGTCTTTATTTTTATTTTTATTTAAATAAGTACAATTTATCTTTTGTGTTTGTTGAATGTTCGTTAAGACACTGAAAAAATGTCTATCTACTGTTTTCGTATGATTTTTTTTTTTTGCGACAACAAATTCTTTTTTTTTTTTATTTGAAACTAAATGAAGGAGGACAGCAAGTCCCACATTAAAAGAAAAAATACAAGGTTAAAATAAAAAATACACGTCACTTCACTTTAAAACATTTTAGGTTAGGTACATAAGTTTATTAAAGAATATAATATATATAGAATTCTTAACAGTTAATAGAAATTTTGTAACATCATCATCATCATCATCATCGGCTCGACAACCGGGGTCCGGTCCTGGCCTCCTTCAACAAGTCTCTCCACCTATCCCGGTCTCGAGCCGACGCCATCCAGTTTCGCACCCCAAGGCTCCGGGCGTCCTGGTCTACGCCATCTCTCCAGCGCAAGCATGGTCTACCACGCTGTCGTCTGCCATAGAATGTACCACAAAGAACTTTCCGAGCAGGTTCCTCTTCGCTCATGCGAGCTAGGTGCCCTGCCCACCGGAGTCTACCGAGCCTAATTATTGTCACGATATCTGCTTCAAGGTAGATTGCGTACAATTCATGATTGAACCGTCTCCGGAATCGTCCTTCCTCACATATGGGGCCAACAATTTGGTAACATGTAACATGATAAATAAGATATAATCACATTAGTTCATTTAAAGCTTTTTTGAACATGATTCTATTAGAGTCTTAGTTCATTACATCGCACACAGAATTAAACATTATACTCGAACGAGATATAGGATCACTTTTTCCATAATTTGGGTAATGGCGCGAAACAAAAAAGATAATATTTCATTCCCTAAGAGGCCTTGAAGGTTGAAGGAGCACAAATTTGGTAAAGAACAATCATTGAACAATCAATATGATTACATATAATATTTCTGGGCAACAAACCAAGACAATGATTACGACTTACTTCTAGGATCTTAATACCTAGAAGTAAGCACCTCTGATAATAATATGAAGGCTAGTGATGTATCAACTCGAGTTAATAAACCGAGTTAACTCGAGTTACAGCCAATTCCACTCAAACCGAGTTATAAAATCAAACAAACCGAGTTGGTGAAACCGATAGAACAGAACGAACCGAAACATACACTTGTTACTTCTTTTATGTATTTAATTCGAGTTATGATTTGTTGTTTTTTGACTCTGTTCTTATTGCGAGTTGCTTATGCGCATTTTTAATGGCGCATGGTTAATGTTCCTGCTTGCAAATCTTGTTTTTTAACAGTGATTAAAAAATTATTGTTTTTTAACAAAATGTAAAAGCAAGTAGAGAAAGGTACCTAAGGTTAATAGGTACATATATTTTATTTGTTTAGTTTTATATAGTAAACTGAAGTAGTGCAAATCATATAAAAAAAATTATAAACCGAGTTAGCCAACTCGATTTCCAACTCAATTTGCTTGAATTCTAACTCGAGTTAACTCGGGTTAGAAAAAATACGAGTTGGCACATCACTAATAAAGGCATAATATTGTCAATCCAGTTCAATTTTCTAAGAGCATATTTAATAAATTTTCGCTGAACGGCTTCAATCCTGTTTATGCTAACAGAGTATATAGGACAATAAATACAACTGGCGTATTCTAACGAAGATCGCACTAATGAAAAAAGCAAATATTTTTAAAGTATGTGGATCTGTAAATTCTTTCGAATTTTTCTTTAAAAAACCTAGCATTTTATTGGCTTTTGAAATCATATCTTCATAATGATCTTTGAAAGCTAATTTAGTGCCAAAAATTACACCTAAATCGTTATAATTCTTATCTTACTTTATCAAGAACTTTGTTATTAATTCGATAATCAAAAATAATAGTTTGGCGTGATCTAGAAAAAGACATATGCTTACACTTCGAGATGTTAAGACGAAGACAATTTATTTCACACCACTCGAAAATGTTGTTGAGATCAGTTTGCAAAAGACAACAATCGTGCGCAGATTTGAAAATCTTGTATTCATCTGCAAAAAGCAGATTTTCGGAAAATTTAACCGATAAGGGAAGATCGTTAATGAAAAGGACGAATAAAAGGGGTCCAAGATGATTTCCTTGAGGAACACCTGATAAATTATAAATCCTTTTCGAAGTCTTACTTCCAATTTTCACAAAATGGGAACGTTGTTTAAGATATTGTTCTATCAAAAACTAAGATACATTTTGGTGTCCGGTTTTTTGTTTTTGACTTAAAATTAATAAGAGCATTGAATTTTGAAAATAAAAATAATAGTTAATTCATTAAAATTTTGAAAAAAATTAGTTTAAAATTTTTTTTTTAGTTTTTTTTTTCAAAATTTTGAGTTTGAAAATTCTTTTTTTTTAAAACTGTTCACTTAAACAACTTAATTTAAAAATTAAATAAAAGAGTAGTTTTCTGGCTTTTAAAAAAAATATAACAACGCTTTGTATCATTCACCCTTGTTTTTAAATAATTTTTTTTCTGATTTAAGTCAAGTTTTTAGAAAATTGCCCCTCCCGCCTAAACGGGGGGAAATAGACCCCCCTCCTATACGATTTTTTTCTTGTCTTAACTCCACCTACACTCGCTCAAGATTTTTGGTGCACCTTATACCAATCACCCTGTAATTAGGTATATCTTGTGTAGACCTTGCTTTGTGAATTGGCGTAATTATTGAGGTTTTCCAAACATTTAAGAACTCACCAAGACTGAGAGATAGATTAAACAGTTTTAAAAGAGGGTTACACAAACTAAACTTACACATTTTCAAAAATTTTGGGGAAATTTTGTGAAGTCAAAATACAAATCAGAAGTATTATGTAGGTACCTTAACGAAAGATCAATAAAACACCGATCGATACAAGAATCAATGCAAATAACTCTTTTAAAGAAAACAGCTTTACTTTTTTGTAAATGCATTTTGACAGATTCTCCACACACTAAAAGAAATGCAAAAGATCAAAACAATCACCATATAATTGAGATCAAACGCAACGAGTTACCAAATTGACAAAGATAAATCTGAATGTACATTGGTACTTAATGAGATTGAAAAGAATTATCCTATCAGGCTATCAGTGCGTGCTCAACTGTGCACTAACAGATCGTGGGATCTATGACAGATACAATCGGAAATTCATGGGCGGGTATACACTTTTTACAAAGGGTTTCTTTCAATTCGTTATAGTGAAAAGTTATGGCACGCTACTGATTTTGAAAATGCTTTTCCATAAGATTGGTTCCTCTTAGTCTCCAATCATTGTTTCAACAATGCATAAGCTGGGTGTATGCTGAGAAAAAACAATGCTTTGTACCCGAGTGAATATTGAACTCGCAAGCTCTGTTACACAAACAAGCACTCCATTTATCCATGATACCATTGTCGCTTTTGTAACCATTTCTATTGGGAGGGCACAATATGCGTTTATTTGTGGATTACATTTTTCAAATTTTCTGTTGCCTTCACAATGGAGCACTAATATTGTAGTTATATCTGCGAATGTGGCGATATGATAACATTGGTCATAATATCCCTAGTAACCGATACAGGACAGCGACAGGGTTGCTCTCAAGTAAACCGGCTTCAATTTCCAAAAGTTTAGAATACTCATTTTCTTAAGGAATCGGGAATTGGGAAGGTCTCTCTAAAATTATTAACAAAATTAACTTACCCTCCATTCAATTCGAAATTATAATAAAAAAAAAATTCTGCCAACATAAAAAAAAAATACGTCCATACATATGCGGCATCAAAGAATGGCATACAACATGCAGGATATGTAATAAATGCATGCACGAATTCGTTTTATTTTTTTTATCGACGTTGAAACTAGACTCTCCTTACTATACAATTTAGTTCCAGAGGCTGTTTTGTATGTTGTAAGGCCGAAAACTATTTATCGTACGGAATTCCAATCACGGAATATACGTTTTTGTGTTGCATTTCCGTTAGATTTTATTTGATATTTTTTTTTTACAATTCTCTTGCCATCTTTTCGAATTTTCCATTATCACACTTCGTTTGCTTTTTGAACGTGCTCTTTTCGTCCAGATAGAATGTATGGGGCACCCTTGCAATGCCGCCAGCCAGGACACAGCATCCATATCCTTTCTTTGTAAGTTTGTGCTTTTGCATATACATACAGGAAAACTTCATGTACTGAAAAGCTATAGAACTTTGATTGTGAGTACAAACAAACAAAAAATAGGAATATTTATCGTATGCCCGGTATAAAATTCACTTTAAATATTTAAGTGAAATGTTTTATGCATTTGTTGATATATTGGTAAGTATTTTGAATTGATGCAAAGGCATTATTATTTTTTTTTTTTCACCAGAAAATATTTATGTTCATGGTTTCCGGGGATGAGAACAAAAATCTTTTGAAGAATAAATGAGTGCACAAAGAGTTAGAGAAACCAAAAAATAAAAACTCTATTTTCGGAAAAAAAAAACATTTTTCGACGACCCTATAATAATTGCAACAATAGCAAGAAGAAGTGGAAGCGCGGAAATCGTTCAGATGTCTGAAAAAGAATATGGTTTGGCAGGTATACGAAATGGAGTGCGGATAAATATTCGGAAACACGTCTAAGATTGAAAAATATGAATGCAATAGACAAAAAATCAAATTAACTGTAATGCTTTTACTGGGAGAAATGATGCTAATCATTTAACCATAGACGTTTGTTTCGTACGTACGGTGAAGTTGTATATAATAAAAACCGTCTGTCAGATCAAAATATATATACAAAAATATACAAAATTATTTTCAACATAATTTTACATGCAGTCCACAGGTAAAAATGCCAACACCATACTAAAAAGTTTACTGGTTAAAGTCTATTGACTTTTCTACTTTCAAAATTGATCGCCCTGACAGAAATTGTCAGCATAAGTTTTCCTTGATAACTATTCTTCCTCAAGGTGAACTGATAATCCTATACAAATTATTCCCTCAAAGTTCTGCATCTCTCTTATTTCACATCTTTTTTTTTTCTATTTTGCAAAACTAAATTGATTAAAATTTCCTTGAACCTCAACTTTATCCCACTTCTGATAAGTTAAAACGTATAACTTGTGAAAAAAAAAAATTTATTCTCTTTTTTGTTCATTTAACTTTACAATTTGTCGTGATTATATTTACTGAAAGTTTTCAATTATGCTGCGTATTTGACTTTCACCCACACTACCACTATGTTAAATATGAAACAACAAAAATAAAAACGCTACCCAATAATGAAGTATATGGAATGAAAAAAAAAAAAACTTTCTCCTGTACTTCTTTATCCTTTTAAGCTTTCTACACCACAGTACGGTTGTGGATTGTGATTTTCTTTGTTTTACTATTTTGCTTCTTTACACTTTAACATTTTGTGTTTCGAAAAAGTTTGTAATCTAGAAAATTTTATGAGTGTGTAGTTTACTATGTATGTACGTTGAGTGCTTCCTACTCGTAGAGTACTTAACTTTTCAACAAATTCTTCGTCACGGTAAACAATTTCCTAAGTAGGTTCGGTGGCAAATGCTGCGGTTGCTTGAAGCTATGTGTATATAGAAAGATATGATCTACTCTTTACCATACCACTTACTAAAGAGCAGCCTGTAAATTACCACCTAATGAGTGTACGGTGATGGTTTTGAAAGTTTTGCTTTTATTAATTTTCATTTTTTAACTGGAAAAAATTGCTGAAGGAGGTTTCAGGAAAAATAAAAGTATACCTATTGTAGATTGTGCAATTTTGATGTTAGAAATATACATACATATGACGATTTGATTTCCTGAGATAAAGTATTTTTTTCAGGACAGAAGGTGAGTAAGTACTACGTATACATTTCTTACTTTTTACTTGTTTTTATAATAGGGCAAGTATTGGTTTCGTGTAAAAACATGTTCGAGCTGTTAATCAAACCTGATATTACGATGAAGTAGAGAAGCCAAAAAAAGTAGGTTTCGTCATGCCGTCCGCCGGTCTGTCTGTGCGGATGTGCGTTTGTGCGGTTGTCTGTTCACCGAGCTACAGCCTAAACGGTTTGACGGATTTTCTTCAAACTTAGTGTCTAGCACTTTTTGGTGATTCCCTAGAGGAGGAATCGGAATTTTTGTTTTGCCCGGCTATAACGTATACCTGCCATTTAACGGTTTAAGTTTTTCAAAATTTTCTCGAAAACGGTTCTAAAGATTTGGATAAAACTTTTTTAACGTTATATTTGGAGTGCTGTTAAAATAAATACATTTCAGCTTTTTAACTAAAAATTCACATAACGGAGAATTGGTGTTAATGGTTTTTACAAATTTAGGCCATAAATCAATAACGGCTTACCTGATTTCATTTAAATTAGGTACAGCTCTTAAATTAGACAATTATTATAAGATGGCAATAAACGGTTTTATTATAGCTACCATACAACTTGATCTCTCGTTTAGGCCATTTTTCGATATCTTTTGCCTTATTACAAAATTAAATATATTGAATTTTTCGTAATCCCATAGTTTGCAATAAGAGCAAGTTCGTGCGACCGTATCGTGCATTTTATTTGTTTACACGAAACCAATACTTGCTCTATTGAGCAAGTAAAAATTTAGTTAAGATCGTTTTAGCCGCTATATCGAGAGAGTCGAAATTTTAAAATGCCTTCATATGGTAGGTACCGTTAAAAGAATTTTCTGGAATGTTTTGTTTTCATTATCTAATAGACATTTAATACTTTATTACACGTGTACAATTTTGTTGAAATCTTTGGAACCGTTGTAAAGAAAAATAAGGCTTCAATATCGGTTATATAGCAGGTACTGAGGTACCTTTAGTTTTAGCCTATAGGACACAAATTAATGTTTGTGTACATCACCTTAAAAGTACTAGCACCATGAATCAAATTTGAAAAAACTCGGCCAGCCGTTTAAGCTGTAGATGCCGATAGGTACAGCCCGAAAGACGGACGGGATTGTCGGACTTACTTTTCTCGTCTTCAATATCATCGCAATGCCCATGTTTGATTGTTATCTCAATTGTTCAAACATCATGAGATGGGGACATTAACGAAGAAAATGAAACCCCTGTTGTTGTCGACCAATCTGTTAATGAACTTATTTGCGTTATTTGCAAGGATTTGCGAGCAAATATTGTTCTTAGCATTTGAAAATTTGTGGTAAATGCAGCATTAAAGTTCAAGCACAAAATCTATTATGGTGAATGCAAGGAGAACTACAAGTGTCCTTGTTGCAAAGAAATATAATATGACCAAATGTGCAAAAGTTTGCGGTGTTATTTAATTTTGAAAAATATAATATATAGTATGACATAAAGGGCACGAATGGGTCGTACAAACTTGATCTTGAAGAAAGTTACCTTCGTGTTATGGGATATTCGTCGACTTTTACCGTCGACAATAAAGCACTCATACAAGTTTTATCAAAATTGACCGATTTTTTTTTTTTAAATAATAGAATTTAAAAAAATTTACTTTTGAGAAAATACTCCGAAAGCATCGATTACTATCAAAGCTTAGAAGAACTTATAGAATATAAAATTTCGTCAAAATCGGGGCAGCCCTTCAAAAGATAACCGGTATTAATAAAGGACCATTCCATAGTACCGCGTTCTTCTTCCGAAAATATATTTTAGATTATGGACATCACTATTGACAAAAAACAACTCATATAAATTTTTAACAAAATTGATAATATTTTTTTGGGAAAAATTTAATTATCGGTAACGCTTATATGGAAAATACCGTTATAACAAAACCTATGAGATAAAAAAATAAATACCTCCGGGAACGTTGCTCAAAAAAATTTGTTTGCCAAGTTTGAAGAAAATGCATATAACTTGCTTTGTAGAGTTATACGATTAGTACCTATAATAGCAAGTAAAAACGAATGAGAATGGTTATTTCTTGTTTCATTTTTTTTTTATTTCAGTGGGGCTTTATTTCATTGAAGCATAATTTTATTATGAAAAAAATACTATACACCGATTTGGGAATTTTTTTGAGGTCGAAATGCAAAATGTTTAGTTCCATTCTGGAATAGTGGCTAATGTTTTCGGGCCAATTTCTATTAAATGAGCGGAAATAAACTATCACCAACAATCATATTGGCTGTCACTTGAAAAAGTGTTGCCAATTCATAAAAAAACAGCACTTATAAGATTGGAATATTATTGTCTAGCATTATACTTCAAAAACAAGTTTCTACGATATTCCTTAAAAAAAATTCAATAATATTTTGCCTGGTGCCATTTTTATGGGTTTAATATATGTTTATGATTGTAGCTTTCAGTGAGAAAAACCTTTTCTTTACTTTTACTTTGCCTTAGCAGTTTTTATCTAAATTTATGATTAAGAAGCTTTGTTTCTTAATGCAAGCATTTAATTTTAATTTTAAATATTTTTTTTATTTTTATGTTAGTTATACATCAACGTTCCCATCTATCCTGTATTCAGCAGGATTATCCTGTTTTTTAATTCGAAATCCAGCTAAAAAGTAAATCATGTATTATCCTACTAAAATCCTGTTAAACGCAGAATCTAGATTGAGTGAGTGTTTTTGATAATCTGCCGAAAACTAAATTTACTAACTTCACCAAACTTTGGGGAGAAATACATAATTTTGGAATATTAACAGAGCTTCTGTATCATGATCATTTCACCACTGGGATTTAACAAATAAAAATGATCACCGTGGTGCACAAAGAACTATCCAATACAAATAATAACAAAATCCCATTCATATAGCGATATAATAGAACAAAGCTCATAATTTTGATAGGTACCGATTTTTGTTGATACAAGAAAATGGTGATTATTAGAGAGTCTTATGTCTCTCTGGGTTT
This sequence comes from Baccha elongata, assembly GCA_951217065.1. Taxonomy (NCBI): domain Eukaryota; kingdom Metazoa; phylum Arthropoda; class Insecta; order Diptera; family Syrphidae; genus Baccha; species Baccha elongata. The sequence continues at coordinate 122,565,940 of OX578272.1, read as the reverse complement.
GGCTGGTTCTGTTTAAAGTACCATTGAATGAGGCGAAAAATTGGGTTTCTTTAAGTCGATGCGATTAGTTCAATTTCAAGTTTAGTTTAGTTTCAAGTTCAAGTTCAAGCCGAAAATTAAAAATTTGAAAAATCATAAAAACCCAGTTATCTACGTGGAACGAAGTTCGCAGGAACAGCTAGTTATACACAATTTAAAAAAATAAACATATATGTACCCTTAAAAATCCCGTGTGTGTATTTAAAAAAAATCTTGACCAAAGGCAATTTTTCGCTTTTTATCCTGTATTTCCTTATTTACTTTTTAATTTATATTATTTTTTTTTTTTCAATTTCGATATACAGGGTGATTGGTAAAAGATGCACCAAAAAGCTTGAGCGTGTAGGTGAGGTTAAGACAAGAAAAAAATCGTATGGGAGGGGGGTCTATTTCCCCCCGTTTAGGCGGAAGGGGCAATTTTCTAAAAAATTGACTTAAATCAGAAAAAAAATTATAAATTATTATTACATACAATTTTGAAAAAAATTACTTTAAACATTTTTTTTTTTAGTTTTTTTTTCAAAATTTTGAGTTTGAAAATAAATTTTTTTAAAACTGTTCACTTAAATAACTTAATTTAAAAATAAAATAAAAGAGTAGTTTACTGGCTTTTGAAAAAGATATAACAAGGTTTGTATCATTCACCGTTGTTTTTAAATAATTTGTTTTCTGATTTAAGTCAATTTTTTAGAAAATTGCCCCTCCTGCCTAAACGGAGGGAAATAGACCATCCTCCCATACGATTTTTTTCTTGTCTTAACCTCACCTACACGCTCAAGCTTTTTGGTGCATCTTATACCAATCACCCTGTATAGTTAATATTTGAACATATCAATTTCTTAATTGATTTTTAATAAAAATATGTTATATAATTATATATTAAACAAAAAAAATCATATACACAACAGCTTCATAGCTGGGGCCAAGGCTAAGTAACTGTATACTCTCTCTCTCTCTCAACCAATTTCCCAATTCCCTTGTGCGCGTTTTACATTTAATTCAATGAAAAATAAAACAAGTGTTAAAAATCCTTAAAAGTTTTTAAAACATTTAAGCTCTTTACAAAAAGTGAGTAATGATCTCAAAGTCTTCACCGACAACCTCTGGTCTTGCTTAAAGATTTCCATGTTAAAGTATAAAAACCTGAATTTCAAATAATATAAACAAACCATTTCCCCACCTTTTATGGAATTTCACTATATCTTCCCCTATTTAAGAAAATCCTTGGATTCGCCTTGCAAAAAGAAAACGAAGCTTCTAAGGCTGAAATCATTTACCTGTTTATTTTGCAAAACAGTTTGTAAGAAAGTGCCACTTGAACTTACGACGCCCTATCCTATGACACAAAACATATACTTTGTTATCTTTAAGTTTTTGTATTAAAATCCTTTCTTCTTGACAAGACTACGGGAAATTGGTTTTATAATATCTAGTATGTACTACGTATCTATAAATACCCATTTTGTGGTTTTGTGAATTTAAAGATTTTTAATCAAAACGGTGGAAACAAATTTAAGAATTTCAAGTTAAAACACTTTCTGGCAGATGTTACAGTGAAGACTTAATGCATGTGGTTAGATTTTCTATCGAAAAATTTGTTTGTAAAGTACACTGCCAGTCATAAGAATAGATTCACATTTTTTTCGAAAACAGTGAAGTTGAATCAATCAATCAAGTCAATTTTAAATGACACATTTCAACAAATTCATTGTCCAATGTATCATATTTGATACAAAAACATTGCATTCAATTTCTTACTTTTTTACTTCCGTGTAGCATATATGATCAAAGCATAGAAGATACTTCAATGTCCCCAAAATCAATTTTTCACACCCCTCCAACATTTTTATAGCATTCTTTTCATCTTTCTTTCTATGAAAAATGTCTGTCAAATCTTACTCGAGAATACTATGGTTTACAGATATCTTATCAAGAGTAACCTAGCATTCATCAGTTTTTCCAAAACTCACCAAATGTTTCAAACAATATAATCATCCAATATACCATTTTAAAATCGAGGCATATGTATTTTTAGGAAGGAAACTTTATAAAAAATAATTTTTTAAATCAACAAATTAATTTAAAATTAATGGTTTTATTTAAATTATATTAAAATGTATAATTATTAAATAACTACAGCCACAAATCTGCATTACATATCCACTATTATAAATAAAAATAAAATTCATTTGGCCAGTTTTTTGAAAAAAATGATTTTCTGTATTTTATATTTTGAAATAAGTAAACCTAGTTTTTAAAAGTTTCATTAAAAAATTGTATGAAATGAAAGGGGGTTGCACAAACTTGCTCTTGTGGCAAGTTGTTTTCGTGTTAACGACTTGAAAATTTATTCATTATTAATTTTTTTTTTTGATTTTTTGAAAACGAATGTGTGGAATATAAAAAGGTTTATATGCAAGACATCACCACCGCCGGCAAAAATTCAATTACAAGACATTTTATTGATTGCATTTTTTCCGAGAAAAATTTTCAAAAATTACTTTTTTTTTATTTTTCCAGTATTATTTAAATTTAGCAGTAGTTTTAGAATATTAAATTCAGTTAAAATATTTGCAGCCATTCAAAAGATAGTCTGTGTAATAAAAAACGGTTCTAATGCAGGTACCGTTAGTAAGTTGATTTTGAAAAAAAAAATTCCCATAAAACACACATCCGCATGGGCAACAAATCATTCATGTAAAATTCAATCGAAATTGATCGTATTTTTTCAAAAATATTGAATTATTGGTTTTTTAGTCTTATTAAGGTTTAGCGGTTTTTAAGAATATAAAATTTCGTTGAAATCGGTGCAGCCGTTCTAAAGATATTCAGAATTTCGCGAATAAGCCGTCAAAAAAAAACCGTTCATCCATGCAAAAACTTGAAGCTTGAACTGGAAGCTCTTAAAGAAAAGTTTTCGTAAAAATAATTGGAAATGCGGTTAAAACAGACCAAATGATAATAAACTAATTAAAACGTATGTATGTATTTTCTTCTTTTAAAGATACGGTATACACATTTGCAAAACAAACATCCTGTGAGTGTTCACCTTCTGTATATCTACATTGTACGTACTCCTATAAACAACAACTATTTTAATGAAAAATTTGGTTAAAATCATGAATTTATTTTTATCAGAAAACCAATATTTGCCTTCAGAACAAATAAAAACATAAAAAATATTGAATCAGTTACCGTTGTTCGAAGTCCCCCATTATTTTTACTGCCAAATTAAAAAAAAAAAAAATACCCAAAACCAACGTTATGGATCGAAGAGTTTGTATATTTATATTTTACCGCATTTATTTACTGCCCTCATCAACAACCACCACTTTTCAAAAATAAAATAATAAAAACAAAGTAGGTATACAATCAGCAGTCTGTTCCGACATAAGAACGCACTGCTTATGAGTGCACAATAACTCCTCTCCTGTTAGCTGTTCACAAATTATTCATGTTTTCAACGTTTTGCTGACATTCTACAAAATTTTCTGTGATTTTTCATTCGGTCGAGGTCGACTCACAAAGGCTTGGATATATGTAGCTTGGCCATATCAACACGAAATTTTTGTTTGGCCCAAAAGAACCATTTTGCAGTCCAATTTAGAGTTTCCGGTGGTGAAACGTTGTTTCTTTATTATTCTTCTGTTTTTTTTCCAGGGGGGGAGCTTTTTGCGAAATTAATACCTCAATTCAGGACGTCAGCCAATTTGTTTTAATGAATGAATGACGGCATTTTTTTGTGCGAGCTAAAGTGCACGGTAGATATTTATGATTTAAATTGAAAAATGACATATCACAGTTCAAAGTTCCAGCAAGTAGAATTTTTATTGATGTCTGAAGGTTAGATTTGAGCTCTGTATGGCAGCGTTGAATATGCTTTTCAGAGAAGATTAATAGATAACTGGGTACTGAAAATTATATGGTTTTCGATTGGTTATCTGAAAAAAATATCCGATCCAAAAATATGTACCACTGAAACATGCAAATTTAGTTTAAACGATTCCGATTTTTTTTCTGTTTCGTTAAAGCTCAGAAGAGCGAAAGCGTATAGAAAAGATTGATCTGTAATCTGTAGGTTATCCAATATCTGCATTTTGTAAGGGAACACCTTCACGTTATTCATCAAAATGCGATACATAGATATACTTGCATAGGTGCAAATTGCGTGTTGGAATACTGGCATCGCATTTAGTCGAAGTTGGGGTTGAATTCTCAACTTTTTTATTTTTAGCCACAGCATCGACTTTAGAGGCAACAAGTTTGTGTGGGGTTCTGGTTCTATAGAGCTCATATCTGGTCAAGCAACCTCGATGAAGAGATGGTGTATAATGACTTAATTTTTTTTTTAAGACTTTAAACAATTGGACTGGCAAATAATAAGTTTTTGTTCCTGCAGCTGTATTGTTTTGGAGGTCTGTCACTTCGTTTTTAAGATACTCAAGTTCATGCGGATAAGATACGCATGTGTCAGCGTCCTTTTGGAACGGTTTATAACTGTTTATAACTGTGGCGTTTTGTTTAATATCATTGTTTATAAGATTGCAAAAATAGTCTTTTCATATTTTCAGTGATTCTACTACAACGTTTTTATTTCCTTCCTTCCTAAAAATTACTAATTTCTTGTTCTTAGAACTCACTTTTCATCTTTTTTATCTTTTTATCTGGCAGAGTTCAATACCAGATCTAAAATTCTTAACAGTTTACTTTTTTTCTCGATTCCCTTTATACACCTCCTGTGTTGCTACATAAGCAGTTGGCGTCCAACGTGGGGCACGAACATTTTTCCATTTGTAACTATAACATCATCGGTGTTTATTAATAGAAAGTATGAACCAAATTACATGACTTTTACTGTCAAAAATAAATGGCGAATAATAAACGGCATTAATTGTAGAAAAAAATTTTAAAAAAAACTTTGCCGATTTACTTTGACTTTGATTGATTTTAAATAACCAGTTGCATGTATTGAACAACACCTTTCGAGGATTTTCGTTTATTGCAATCAGGATGCAGTTACTAAGTGAACACTTCGCAGAGCCACTATGCATATGACATATCCCTGGGGTTTATGGACTGGTTCTCAAAATATTGGAGGGATGTGCGTTGTGGTATAGGTAACTATCTAGCTCTGGGGACAAATATAATTCAGCATCGACCTTTGTTTCGGTTAACAAACCTGGCTTAGAATTCTTATTATTCAGAGTAGCACGATAGGATGAAACTCAGGTATTTAATATGGTGCTATTTGCTAGAAACATTAGGTGTCGAACGCATAATGATAACACGTTCATTGTTGGCGAAAATTGGGAACATCAACTTGATTTGAGCAGAAGCCATAAAAATAACTGCAACCACTGAGTTTATACGCATAGGGAAATCAAGATGGTTTCAAACTCATCGAAAGTAGATGTCGCTAAATGAGCATATCTAGTAGTTATTATTGCTTTAATTCACTGTAACGAAAAACACTAAAATCGAGTCGAACAAAATTCTTCTGCATACATTTGTAACTGTTTTTCTTTATTTATCTTGCCTTTTAACTCAAAAATAATTGCTACAAGAGTAAAAAACAAAACAAGTTGATAGTAACGACATCCTAAGAGGCATTTTAGAAACTTACTTTTCAAACAGATGATTTCCCTATTACCTAGTTTATATGCGTGGTTGGAGCGAGCTTGAACTTAGGTTCACCCATTTGTAAACGGGGATGAGTTGGAACGAAATGTAATTCGACTCGATCCACTGATCTCAATATACACTGATCTCAGTATATATTGAGATCAGTGACTCGATCGCACTCGAGCAGTGGTGTTGAGTCGAAAATTAAATGAAATACCTGGGTTGAAATGGTGAATACATAATTATTTCTCCATGTGATCAATTGCATATTAACGAATGAATATTTGTTGTTGAAAAGTATGCCCATAACTTTTAAAAGCAATACAAATATTTTTTTCTCGAAAATTCAATCTTTTGGTCTTAATGTCTACAAAGCAACGCAGGTTTTGTCCTGTCATTTCAACTTTTTCGCACTTAACTCAACTCCTCAACTAGTTGGCTGAAATACCTGGGTCGGAATTTCGTTTCAAATCAAACTCGATCTTTCGACCCTGCATATAAACTAGGTATATGTGTATAAACTCAATGTTGCAACCCATGTACTTAGTTTTACTACACTACCAAAAAATCTTCTGGTTCGATGATGCATGTAATATTATCTGTTAAAAAACATTTTTTTTATTTATTTAATTATAACCATTCCATAACCACATTTTCTGCACTAAGAAGCACGTTTTGTTTCGAAACAGATGGCGTTATATTTACAACTGGAAACCGATACAATGTGGTAAAAAAAAAAAACTATTATGACGATGGTTTATCCGGTAGGCTTCGTAGTAGCTTCAAACAACACATAGACGTACTATAACCTACAATCAAGAGAGCAGCACACAGTTTAAAATTAAGTTTGGCGAAGGCCACTCGCTTAACCCATCATATATATGATGTGTTGTAAGTTACAGTTTTCAAACAAGTTCGAACTAAAAGATCGGCTAATTAAATTTTCCGAAATCGTCTCCAACGATTTTGATAAAACTTGGTGTACGTGATAATTTTAGTAATCCAAATATAACTATATTTCAGTTTTTTGGCTAAAAATGCACATAACCGAGATTTGGTGTTAATTTTTTTACAAATTTTTCCATAAATTGATAACGGCCAAACCGATTTCATTTAAATTTGGTACTAATCTAAAGATTCAACATAAGATGACATTTAAAGTTTTTGCCTAAACATCCATTAAGTGATAGCTACCGTACAACTTAATCTCATATTTAGGGCGCTTTTCCACCATTCAAAATAATTCAGTAAATTAGTTTTTCATCCCATAGTTTGCTACAAGAGCTAGTTGTGCATTTTACTTTACTACTTGCACTAATATCTCTCTTCAATGTTGTATTTATTTGTAATTGAATGTTATTCTGCACTCGGTTCTGTGGCAGAAATGCTATGGTGTCAACTTGCCTTTATAAAAGAACTAGCTGAAATCCCGTCGAAAACGACGGTGGAAATAAATTATTCTTGGTGAAGATTCTAATTGGTTTTAACCTGAGTAAATTTGTTATTCCTGTTTAAAGAGAGGAATTGTGACCGGATGTGTTTTTTTATGAACTTGAAAATCTTAAAAGACACTTCGTAGCATTTTGATTTCGAAAAGTCCAAATGAATGGTTTACTAACCTGAGTTAATTCAATTCGAACAAGGAATTATTTTAACACAGTCACAATTCTCTTTTTAATACGATTTTTCTTATTAACAAACAATTTATTCACTAAAATAAAAACTTGTCTACTTTATTTTCACCAAAACATCGATTTCAACTTTAGTTTTCACCAAAACTTCGATAAAGATTTTTTTGCACAATGTTCATATTGTGTTCAATGTTAAAGAATAATAATTCAGTACGTAGTACATCTTAACCACTAATGGTAAAAAAAGCTTTGAGCTTTCTTTTCGCGGGGTTATTTTTTACAGGTTGGGGTTACCGGTAAGCGTTTCAAAGCTCATTTAAATTCTTTAAGCGTTTCAAAGCTCATTTAAATTCTGTCTCTACTTATGCATTTTCCGAACACACCTCTTTTGAATCTCCAAAAAATGCTAAGCTTCCCGTTAAAATTTGAAATAATTAAAATAAAATTTCTTATATCCGGTTTGAATTTCCAATGAGATTAATTTTAACAACTTGTTGTGGTGTCTCACCTTAGCATTTATTCAAACAATAAACTCTATTTTTCGATGTTTATGGTGGTTCGGATATTAAGTAAACGAAAAATGTGCTAAAGCTCATTTTGGTGGTTGTTTCTGCTTAGTCAGTTTTTCTAAAAAAAATCTCAATAAATAGCTTTAATTGTTTTGTTCCGAAAATGCAACTTTGGCGTCGTTTGCCAGGCAAACCGTTGACATCTTAACGGAAATATATGCCATGTTTCGGCGTCAAGTGATTAGCGAGCTCAGTAAAATAAAGTAGATATGAATGATTTAACTGTTGAAGTGTAGATGGCGCTGCAAGTGGAATGGAGAAAAATATTCTTCACTTAATTTTTGGTCGCACTACTATTCAAGTTCTTTGCAGTGTGTATGTCACCCAATATTTAAAATAAATATTTGTATGCCCAATTTTGTCGAGTTCCGGAAGTTAAACTTTGGTGTCGTTTTTTAGCCACACCTTGAGCATCTGTTTAGAAATATATAGCGCTGACGACCTTGTTTGACATTTCCTCTATCCAACAGCATGTAAGGCGTGTAAATCGGTTCAGTGATTGCTGAAATACAGACGGATTAAGATTGGTCTTTTAAAAGGCTTAACTTTCGGTAAAATTTTAAAATTTAAATTTAACCTTTCCGGTTCGGATTTCCGGTAAAATTTAAAATTAAAATTATAGGTTTATGGTTTGGATTTCAGATAAGATTAATTCGAGCTATAACATGTATAAGTACATGTTCAGAATCCAAGAACATAGAACAAAAAAGCTTTACCCAACAATAACGAACCAACTGACTTTTATTATAGAGAGGATTACCACAGCAGTGACTGTTGGTTTACTGGTTCTTGTTGTGTATTTCAGATGCATTTTTTCGAGTAGTCTCTTGATAATTTAGTAGCTCCCACTGATTTGAAAAGTAGTTCTCTCGTAAGTCCTGTACTGACAATTTTTTTTTGCATTCATATACTTAACAAATTAATTGACAAAGTGTCAATTTCCAATTGTATCAGTCACTCCTCAGAGTCATGTGGACAAATTTTAATATAAAATTCAATTCAAATATAGTATCTAAATATTTATGTACAATTTTTAACATAAAACGTTCTCTATCTAATTTATCAACAAATCCATTTCATTAGACCATTTCAGGACAAATACGATCCCTTGATGCTTCCCACATATCCAATTGATACCTATAATAAACTCAAATAATAATCCACACCTAATCAAGTCTGCCCCACCTAAATCAAACAACAAATCCAATAGCAAAACAACATTTGCATAAAACATCCAAGCAGTGATTCCGGTACAGATTTTAGAAATCGGAAGAGCAAATGAAGCTACATCTATATAAATCTCTATAATACTAAAGGATCAACAAATCAAAAAGTGCATAGTAATCGAAAAACCCAAAAGTACACACATGGACCGGATGGACATAGAAACTGAGTTTCGTCCTAAACTAACTATTAGACAAACATAATACACAGACTATAGTTGAACGGGAAACAAATCCTTATTTATTACATTCAAATGTCGTTCCATAAATACTGAAACAATTACACCCTTTGGCTAATAAACTTTATTTAGAATTCGGAGGACGGGCTAAAGCGGAATTGTTGTGTTCTATCCACGATTCTATGACAGTTAAACTCTAAAAATGGATCTTCTGACACCCTGTGGCAGTGTCCAATTATCTGAACCAGGGCGGATGCAAATTGCACTCTATTTTGCGGGAAGTCAACACCCCAAACCACACAATTCCCGAAAATACAAAGGAATTGCTGCAACGTGACGGAGTTATTCGAATGGAGTTGGGGTGGGAGCGCATGACCAGGAATTGGAGGCTCGGCAGTATATAGACGGTAACCGAGGACACATTGAAAACACTCCCTGAACCCGGTTTGAAATTTATTCACTGACTATGTTTCTAGTGCCAGTTTTATTATTATTATTTTTTCGAGTAAATTCATGGCATGTACGATTTTGGAATAAAATAATTTACATTGTAATAGTATAGAAAGGATAAATTGGAAGTTCTCTGTTGACTCAATTTGTTCACGAAATCACAAAGATATGTAGCTGCAGGAGCAATCAAATTTATTTATGTTTACCAATAAATTCAACATCATTGTGCGGTTATACAAATTCAATGTCCGATAATATTTAAACATATACATATGTAGTTGTGGTCAGGACCGTAGCCAGGATTTTGAAATTCCTTAAACATTTTTTTTATAAATAAAATTCCAGTGTGCGTGTGCTCGTAACTCTTCGTTGGGTCACCGCAATGGTACTTAGTTACATTTATACCAAGTAGGTGGCACTGTTGTCGAAATCCAAAAAAATTGTAAACGCCGAGCGGATCAGCTATATAATTGAATCTATGAGATTAACGGTATCGTTTTAAGAATTGGGCAAATAACAGTACAAAGCATCCGGTGCTCCCCAGTTGTTAATCGTTTAGTTCTTGTCAATTAATTCTTTATCTGTCAATACTTGAATGTCAAAGTATCACAATGACATTTGACGTCATTTGCAAATATGATTATAATAGGCGTGTTTTATTGAACAAAACTATTTTACTTTATATAAAGTAGAGTAAAATATCCATGCATTTCAAAAACAACAATTACTTTATAGCGAGTAACTCTTACTTCTTCTTTTATCCCTATTTATTCTTATTTGGGATACAATATTCACAATAGGTAACGTGGTAAACAAGTAGTGCCAATTTTTAAAACGAAAGCCTTATAGGCGATGTTATTCGAAATTGTTTTATTGAAAATTTCTTACTCTACTTAAATTTCCCTAGTAGGATTCTCAATAAAACATGCCTAATAATAATATAACAATATAACATATAATATAACATTCCTTCTTGGCAGTTTGTTTTTTTTTTATATTTAAATTACAACAATTTTATTTAAAGCAATTTTGGGGGAATCTGCAGTCCCCTATTCTCCTGCTCACGCGCCTGGCTTCAGATGCGAGGAGAAAATAAATGAATTTATGTCAATATCACCAACATCAGACAATATTCTGGGAACCTAACTCATAATTTGAAAGTAAAGAATTTAGTTCTCAGAACGTAAATTGATTTAATTGATTGTACTATATTATGCACCAATCGCTACTCTCACAGGGTGATCATTCAATACCATATTCAGAAGCAGATTTTCACTGAGCAAAGTCTGAAATCTTTATGAATGACATACGAAAGCGAAAAGGCCAGTCTTTTTGAAAGTTTCTATAAAGGGTATAGAAATATAAACAAAAGCTGAATTTAAAATGTATAGGGCCTTTTTCCGGTTCAACTTCGACGTTCCCTGTTTGACAACTTTAAGCAAACGTCTATAATTAATAATATTAATACTGTGATGTGTCATAAATGTAAACAAAAAGTGAAACAGAAACCTTTATTAATAGGTAACATATTATTAATATAGTATGTAGTATTCAACAATGAAGAAGTTGCAATATATCCTTAAATGTAAAACCACTAGTTGAAGTATAGAAATATGAAGAGAGTGTCAAAAACACGGAATGCAAGACGTTATAAAAAAGTACTGGTGTAATCTATGTCATTCGTTTATTTTCTAATGGTACATTTAGCCTTAATAAGTTTTAAACAAATAAACCCGAAAAAGCAAAACAACTTACTGAAATGAACTCCCTTAACCGCGCTAAGCTACTTCTTGACAAATACAAATAAACAAACAAAACAGGATAACTCTACACAGAGTTTCACCTGGATCTCTCATTTTAAATTCAAAAAACGACTTTTAAAAAAGAAGTGTAAAAACAATAGGGAAATAGAAAAGAGACCGCCTAGCAAAAACCAACAACAACAAAAGCATTGACAAATGACTAAAAACATTTCAAAACGAAACAAATTGAAAATTCAAAATGATTAATGGACACAGGACATGAGCTTGGTTGGGTTATAGTATAGCGGTTTATACCTATGTATAGCCAAGCAAAATATACCATCTAACATACCGTAATGAAAAAAAGAAACTCCTTTATGCTCAATCTCCGGTTCCAACACCAACGTGGCGTGTGTACAAAGGAAGAGCTCGGTTCTTCTTCACATCGTCTTCCTTTCCGTCAAACGAAAAAGAAGTCATCTTCTTGGAAAAAAAATCACCACCATATTTGCACCGTCTTTGATATTTATTTTTTTTTTTTTTTTTTGTTTAGTTGTTTATTTACCAACGTTTTAAATCCCCCCATTCCAATCCCATACACACACTTCATGTTTGACGATTTAAACCAAAGAAAGCTTAAAAAGTAAAGAAAGAGGGTGAACAAATGCAAATAAAAAGAAAATAACTCAAAAGGTCGTTGAAAACATTCAAGATTCTGGAAGAGGAAGGATTAAAACGGATGAGCTGACTGAGTGAATGAAACAAAAACAAAAAAAAACTCTATACCATAAGTTTACCATCATACAGTATGCCGGAACTACCTTGAAGCTTGAACTTGACTTAAGAAATGTGAAAAGTTATGTACTTACTTCATCCGGATAATCTGAAAGAATTTAGTGAGAAGCACTTGAAAAGGGCACTTAATGCCTTTGGTAGGAAAAATCGACAAAAAGTGAAGACATTTTTTCTTAACAGCTTTTTTTTTATTTCTATGAATATAGATAAGTATTAAAAGTGGTAAATTTTTAATAGGATGCAGTCTTTTCTTCAAAACTTTTAAGTACTTATACTAATAAGCTTATTGCTCAATGGATAAGTTTATGCATTAAAGCAGCATTATTTGATAAAGTTTTTCTGGGAAAATTTCCCGATGCATTTGATCGATTTTTATGATGTGTTGCTGTCATTTTATCTCCAGTTTTCGAAAACAAAGGAAATCAATTCGTATAGGTTATTATTCGGTTCTGATGCTGGTGATTTCACAGGATATTTCAATACATACAGCCGGAGATGTTGGTCTTTAAACAGAAATACTGTTACTCAGAATTTTTTCTGATAAACATCTGTCCATTTTTGGTAAACCAAACAAAGTTCTACACTGACACCACTGAGATAAAAAAAAAAAAAAAAACCAATTCGACATGAAACTAAAACTTTTTAACTTTCCTGTTTTTTTTGTAAAATTTCAACAAACGGCAACATTCCTTTTTCACAGGGCAGGGGTTTTTCTTTGTTAGCTCTGAACAGAGCAAATATATTAGAGCCTGAGCTTGTCGAGTAAGCTCTGAACAGAGCTCCGAGCGCTCCGATCTGTCAAATAACATAAAAACTACATGAACTTGGCATCGCTCTACTTCATAAGAAACATGAGTTGAGCGCTCTGAGCGCTTAGTGCTAAAAAAGAAACACATATGACATGTCTATTTTTGACAGGTTAGTGCACTGCACCGAGCTTAAATAGAAAAACTCCTCTTGTCGCTTTCCACATGAAATACATGATAAGCAAGTTTACCGGTTCCGAAAAAAAATCACTCCATAAATATTTTTACAGGTCGTTTAGGTTGATGTAAAAATAATGCATTTCAATCTGTTTTCCGTCGCTAGATAAATATAGAACTCTGCGGTCATACAATTATGTATATGTATATTTTTACTTGCTCAATGGGGCAAGTATTGGTTTCGTGTAAAAAGAAATTCGAGGTTTTAGTCAAACCTGACATTACGTCCAAAAAAGTAGGTTTCGTCATGCCGTTCGTCGGTCTGTCTGTGTGGATGTGCAAATGTGCGTATTTGCGTTTGTGCGGTTATCTGTGCACCGACCTACAGCCTTAACGGATTGGCAGATTTACTTCAAACTTTGTGTATAGCTCTTTTTAGTGATTTCGTTTTAGCCTGACTATAACGGATACCAACCTCCTAATATTAGGGTTTTAGTTTATAAAAATTTTCTCGAAAACGGCTCTAATGATTTTAATAAAACTTTTTATAGGTTGTATTTGGAGTGTTGTTAATGTAATTGCATTTAAAATTTTTGGCTAAAAATGCACATAACGGAGATTTGGTTTTAATTTGGCCATACATTTATAACAGCTTAACCGATATCATTTAAATATTTAACACAAAATGGCATTTAAATTTTTTGACTAAACAAGCTTTTAATAATATAGCTACCATACAACTTGGTTAAGGATAATTTCTGATAAAACCTAAGGGGAAAACCTTTGAACATAATTTATTAAATAGAATTTTTTTCAACCCCATTATTTATTTATTTATTTATTTATTTACTTGAGAATGCTTAACACAGTAAGATACAATATCTTATAATTTAGCATTAAGCTAATTTTATAACAGAGCTAAAAACTTAATTCAATTAATTTTAATATTTACAAGCAATACATATTACAAATTGAAATTCAAATTAATCCATAGAATTTGTGAAAAATATAACTTTAAGGCTTTACTTATGCTTGTAGTGTTCTGTAATTCTTTAATATGACGTGGTAAGGAATTCCACAGACGCACAGCATATACAAAAAATTGTCGTTCAGAAGTTAGAAATGAATAATGGGGATGAATTAACTGATGAGACCTGTGCGAGGATGCTAATCTTATCCTTTCAAAGCAATAATTCGGTTGGCGAGTCAGCAAAATATCCGAAGCAAAATTAAGCTACGGAGTTGCAGATAGTTTTCAAAAGACATATTTAGCGGGCGTGTAATGTAATTAGATAACCTGTCATATCTCCTTAATCCATAAATATATCGCACAATACTATTAAAGGCGATGTGCAGTTTTCTTTTGCTTACAGAGTTGCAATTACAAAACATTTCGCATCCATAAGTTAAAATTGGTATTAAAAGAGTTTTCGCGATTAACAGGCGAATTTTAACCGGTGTAAACGAATTAGAGACCCATAAACTTCTCAGTATGCCATAAACTTTACCGACGAGTACGTTAACATGATTATCCCAAGTTAAAAAGTTATTAAATGTCATCCCGAGATTTTTTGCAGTTTTGACGTATTCGATTGGAAGACTATTCAAATGAATTAGAGGAAAATAGGACAGATCTAATAGTTTCCTCGATATAACCAAACACTTAGTTTTTTTTGGGTTTAAAACAAGACCATTAGATTCAGACAAAAGTACTAGCTTTTCAAGGTCTTCATTTACGCACGAGGCACCGTGCTCAATAAGACCAAGAGGACAGCTTAGATACACTTGGACGTCGTCCGCATACATATGTGACTCGCAATTTTCAATAACTGAAGGGATTTCATTTACATACAATGAAAATAGAAGAGGACCGAGTATCGAACCCTGAGGAACACCGGAAACGTTCGGAAGGAAATTCGAAAGGTTATCACCAAAAAGGACTGCTTGCTTTCTGTGTGTTAAGTACGAGTAGATCAATTTTGTAGCAGCACTTGAGAAATTAAATTGTTGTTTTAGCTTTCTACAAAGGTTTAAATGGTTGACTGTGTCAAACGCTTTTGAAAAATCAAGTAATACGAGAAAAGTCACTTCATCCCTATCAATTGCCTGCCTAACATCGTCAGTTATATTTAATAAGGCTGTGATACAGCTGTGTTTTTTGCGAAAACCCGATTGCTTTGGTGTAAGCATGTTGTTTGTGGCAAGAAATATGCTTATTTGTTTTTGTAGGACTCTCTCAAATGCTTTTGATAAGAAAGGCAGTATTGAAATTGGTCTAAATTCATCCCCTTTTGCATTTTTAGGTAAGGGCAACACTTTTGCAATCTTCCACTGATCAGGAAAATTACTTGAAGTCAAAATAGTGTTAAAAATAAAAGTGATATACGGCAAAACAATTGGCAAAATCATTTTTAAGAAAGAAGGATGAATATCGTCCAGTCCCATGGCTTTTGATTTTATAGAGAGGATACTTTCTACAACATCGGCACTATCAACTGCACGGAATCCAAAACCAATATCACTTTCTTGATCCGCGAAAGACATAGGAGTATGTGTACTCAATGTAAGTGACGATTGTGAGGTGATAAAGATTTCGTTCAAAGTATTAGCATCAATATCCAGAGATTGTCTGGACCTTGACTTACCTATGCCTATGCTACTTAAATTCTTCCATAGCTGACGGTTACCTAGCGATGTATTTAGATGATTCGAATACATTTGTGTTTTAAGCAAACGTATCTCTGAAATTACCTTATTCCGAGTTTGCTACAAGAGCAAAGCTCTAGTGACCAAGTCGTGCTTTTATTTTCTTTACTATTAATAATAATTCTATATATTTTAAGGTTCACAATACCTGTTTATACCTTACTATAGTTTGTTTTACACTATAGTTTCGCCATTCTTTTTTAACTTCTTCATATTACTTTTATTTTTAAATATAAATGCGATTAAAGTTCTAACTTACGTTGCAATTTGCATTACAAAAAGGAACTACCCAAGACCTAAAGGTAGGTACATAATAAGATGAGAATTCCTTAATGAAAGGACATCTGCTGCCATCCTATTACTTTGTTTGATTCAATAGAAAAGTTTTCTCAACAACAAAAAACAAAGTCCTACCCTCAAATTTTCCGAATTCTTTAGAATCTATTTTCTTTTTTATTTTTGAATTAAATTATCCTAGAAAACAAAAACTAGCATAAAGGCTTTTGTTATTTTCTTCTTGTAAATTAAATTCAGATACTTTTTTTTGAGTTGGTTTCGTTTTTTTTTTTTTTTTGTACGGAAGTGATAAACAAAGTTTTTCACTGACATCTCTCATTTTCTCTACGGAGACTGTCTCTTTTATAAACGTTATGTTAAGTTGCATTTGCATCTTGCATGGAAAAGAAGGTAAACAGATAATTTTAAGCAGGAAAAGAACATCAAATTATCCGTTACCTCCCTCAAATGCAGAAAACTACCATTACCGAGACAAAACTACACAATGCACTTTTGTTTTGCGTTGACAGAGGTAGAAAGTTTTTAAATTTTATCGTCCCAGATGTGACTGTCACAATGACAGTTAAGGAAGCTGCAGTTAGTTCTTCTATTACGTAAGTATATACCTTTATACGCACGCATATACCTATAATGATGGCAGCCGTGGGTGACCCAATTTAGTTGTGTGGCTTTGAGCTTTTCTCCAAAAATAGTTTCAAATTTACTTACATTTCTGTTGATCCTCTTAATGTGAGGAGCAAACTATTTGTAAAGCAGTTACCTACAACAGTGGGAGTGCAAGCTACGTGAAGTTTAAAAGGCAGCCGCACAAATGTTGTCAAGAATTTGGCTTTTGGGTGTGCACTTAAGCTCATTGTAATGCTGACATATTGCTCATGTTGGACAAACTAATTCCAAACAGAAAATACTAGATGCGTTCCCTTAAATGGGGGAAGGATTCAATAATCAGTAGGTATTCATTTTCATACCTATAACCATTGAAATATACATAATACAGGGTGGGTCATAATTAATTACTTGATGGGATTGGGAAGTAGTTATAATTTTTGCAAATGTCGGCAACTGTCAATTTCGTTTAGATATTTATGGAATAAACAGACTTTTGTGGATGATGAAAGAATTAGACCCTTGCGCCGAGATTCGCAGTTATTTTGGCGAGTGTATGGCGAGATGACTCGCTTTACTCCCTTAGAGCCACTTCCACTAAATAAATGATACATTTACAAAATCATAAATAACTATATCTACAAAGATGAGTTTTTAATCTTGCTCTTGTAGAAAACTATGGGATTGAAAAAAATTCAATTAAGTAAATTATGTTCAAAGGCGAAAAATATCAGAAAACATGAGATCAAGTTGTATGGCTATTATTAATCTTTTGTTTAGCCAAACACTTCTAATGCTATTTTGTGTTGAATTATCAACTAAACTTCCGTGCCAAATTTAAAAGAAATCAGTTAAGCCGTTTTTAATTTATGGCTGAATTTGTTAAAAACCGGTAACACTTAATCTGCGTAATGTGCACTAAATCTCTGAAATGCAGTTATATTAACTGTATTCCAAATATAACTTTAAAAAAAGTTTTATCAAAATCGTCACAGTGGGCAAAAAGTGGAAAAAACTAGTTGGTATGAAAGTTTGATTTTTTTAAATGTTGGAAACATTTCTAATAGTAATTCTGTTGTAGAATCAGGATATGAAAGAATTTTTCTTCAAAAAACTATTCTAGACATGTAAATTTTTAATCAAAGTTGAAAAATAGTGAAAACTGATGTAAATATGAATATTTCTTAAATGGTATAAAATCAGTTAAATTTCGAATTTTCAAACCTTTTTTTTTTTTTTTGTAAATATATTTAAAAAAAAAAAACAGATTAACAATTTGAGATGCAAGTTTAGTTTAAACATTTTTTTTTTGATTTTTCATTTAAAGAAAACTTATAATTTTCCCTAATTTTAAATTCAAAAATGGCTTTAACTACTTCCTCTGTTTGCCTCTGTAGGCGGACATAGCTATATCATAAAATAGTGTTGCATCTCAGCAATATTATAAAAATATCATCCGAATACGTCCAAATTCGATTTTCAGAGCAATTTGAAAAACGTATTTTCTAAAAATGCAGATTAATAATAAATAATACATTTCAAAAGAAAAAACAACCAACTTCAAATTTTAGATTTTTATGATTTTCTCATGGATGCCACTGTCAGAACTTGACCAAATTGAAATGATACCACATGGGGCTCACCAGCATTCACATAAAAAAGAATCATCAAAATCGGTTCACCCAGTCAAAAGTTCTGAGGTAACAAACATACAAAACATTCAATTCAATGAAAAATTGACGGAATGGTCAAGAAATAAAACTGACATTCTAGTACGAATAGTACAATATAACAACAATAATACAGTTGAAGAATTTTCTAAAAAGCAAATATTTTTATAGACTTCAGTTTTGAAAATATCCACATTTGTATTTAAAAAAAAAAAAGGACAGTTTGCAGGGTTGTTTGTTTTTATTCAAAATTTTGTGGGGGTTTACGTATAACTTGTGTCAGATTGGAATTCAGAGCATAAATAGTAAAACCCATAAATTGTTTCTTTTAATTTCCTTCTTAAAGTCTTAAATAATTCAGTTCAAAAGAAACTCTAATTTTCTAAAACTTTGTTCGAAAGAGAGGGAGTTAGTAAATCATACACATTACTGAGTAGAAATCAAGTTTAATTTTTAATAAAATTTTCTCTCTTTTATTATGTCTCAAACACAAACCGTTCGAATTTTGATCGAAAGCTTTTTATTTGTTCTTTTTTAAACATGCTATTTTAAGTTGATGCAAATCAGGTTAAATTCAACGCGAACGCGGAAACCGAAAGTAAGGAAATTATTGACGAATATAACAAAATTTTTTACCGAAATTTAGATGGCGGTTCCGTGGTTGTTCATATAAAAAAAGTTTGTTCTATCAAAGAAATAGTGTTTGGTTAGATGGTTTTTTTGAAGTAAAAAATCATAGTGAAAGTAATACTGTGGAATCGTGTGTGAGACATGACATGGTGGAAGGCCCACTAAAAATTTTGAGGAATGCTGCGATCGCAGTAAAAAAAAATAAGAAAACTTCAAGAAAATGACCTTCAAATTTTAATAGATGCGGCAGCATCAACATCCTCATCAAGGGCATCAGCTTTTGATCCAGATCCTGCTCTTGCCTTGAGCATTCAAGCTAAATTAGCCAAAGAGCAGTATGAGACGAAAGAAATCGTATTTTTATTTTTTAAATGTTGGATTTAAGAAAAAAAAACTTTAATTTTGGTTAAAAACCATTTCTCTTCTTGTGGGCGTGGCAGTTGGTAATAATTTCTGGAGTTGATTCCCCTTGCTTTTAGCAAACTTTTTTGAAAATTTCAACAAAATCGTTTCTGTTGGTTTGGTTTTTATGGCGTTTTTTTCGCTCTCCCATACAAGTGTGTCCCCACTGTGCGGCGTGAAAAAACTTTTTTTTTAAGCTTCTCAAGTATTGTATTGTCAGATTTGATAAAAACCTCGATTTTTGTTTACACGAAACCAATACTTGAACAAGTAAAAATGGCTTTAACGTGACATCAAGTTGTATGGTAGCTATCATTAAGCGATTGTTTAGCCAAAAACTTTAAGTGTCATTTTGTTGCAAATATTCAATTCAAATGCCATACAAAGTTTGAATGAAATCGGTTTAGCCTTTATCAATTTATAGCCATATTTGTAAAACCGTTAGCACAAAATTCCTGTTATTTGCATTTTTAGCCTAAAACCTGATATGCAGTTATGTTAAGCGCATTGCAAATATAACATTCAAAAAGTTTTATCAAAATCGTTAGAGCCGTTTTCGATAAAATTAGAAAAAAAATAAAACCTTTATATGGGAGGTACCTACCCGTGTTTTAGCCGGGCTAAAACAAAAATTCGAATTTTTCCTCTAAATAAATATTTTAAAGATTTTTCAACGAGTTTATATTATTATTATCGATGGCTAGTATAGTGCTTATACTTACCTACATGGATAATTCAGTGGTTAGATACTATTCTCAAAAAAGTTTCGTGCAAGTGGGCCTAACGAGTTATCTGACGTTTCACTTCTCTCCCTGGATCATTCATCATAGTTAGCTAAATGCTTTTCATTGTTGCTTTTCACTAAAAGGCAACTCATGACTCATCTCACTCACTCCCTGGCATTTGGAATTAACTGAATCTCGGCGCTGGCGCTGTTCTGATTTTCGTACGGAATGATTGAACTAGGAAACGAATTGACTTTCGTACGAATTAAACTAAAGGGCATGACTGGATCGCCCAGACTTGCTCTTGTGGCAAGTTACCTGAGGGTTTAAACTTCATACAATTTTTTAGAATACGCTAAGAAATTGTATGAAATTTTATTTAAAGTTCTAAATTTATGTCTTACTCGAAGTATACGAAAAATTTTCTTTATTAAATATAAGTTTACAAAAAAAAAGGTTTTCTCAAAAATCGATTTTTTAAAAATATTTTTTCGAAAATATTTTTCGTAAAAAAAGTGGGTACACAAGTTTTTTTATCTAAATTTGTTATACCTTAAAACTAAATTACATACAAATCTGTCAACAGGTTTTTGAAATATTGAATCAACAAAAACAGGTTTTTAAAAATTATTTAAAACTTAACAAAAGATTTTTTTGACAAAAATTTATTTAAAATAGCCACTACAAGTAATGTATTAAATTTCGTTCAATCGTACTATCGACTTGTTTTTTTTTTACTCTTGTAGCAATTATTCTTGAGTTAAAAGGCAAGAGAAATAAAGAAAAAGAAATACAAATATATGCAGAAGAATTTTGTTCGGTTCTGTACAAGTATTTTTCGTTACAGAGAACTAGGAAAATAATAATTACTCGATATGATTATTTAGCTACATCTACTTTGGTGAGTTTGAAATCATCTTGATTCCTCTTTCGAAAAAAAATAAGTTTCGATAACCGTTGTTATTTTTCGACTTACAGTGACTCTGGGCGTATTATCCTAAAAACCATACCTACCGAACTTGAAGTAAATTGAGAGAAGTAAATCGAGAGAATCGCAGGACCCATTTTTTTTGTCTTCAATATCAACTTCTCTATCATGTTTGATTGTTTGGGACAACATATTCGCGCGTCAGTTTATTGCTTGAATTTCACTTGTAAATAAATGACAACTATGGCTACCGGAAATGGCTGGAAACCAAAGATACATCACTCCAAAGTGCAGAATAAATGACCCAACAATGGTAAATAATTTTGACACGAAAATGAAGTTTGAAATTTTTAAAATAATAATGTATAACGGCCATAACATGAGGCGTTTTTCTTAATTCGTTCAGAACAGAGTCTGAACGTTCAGGGCATGCTCTGAGTGTTTCCTGAACTGAACATGGTTCCCTTTCAACGGAATGCAACACCAAATACACAGGTTCTTATGAGAAACCACTCATACACTAAACGCTCCCTATGGGCCGCTTCTCATTACAGCCTGTGAATTCAGTATTGTACTCAGTTGAAAGCCACACCTCAAAGCACGCAGCTGAAGATATATGTATGTCCCTTGAGAAGGATTTGGTGCCAGCAAGATGGAAAAACTGCACACATATTATCCAGACCAGTTGTGGCAGGGCTGCAATGGAAATTCCGAAACAAATTAATATCTAGAATCTCCAAGACCACGTGACTTGACTGTAGAAATTTTATTAAGTTGTCAAGATTAGTCTATACTTGGTACAAACAAGACACTTTTTTTTAAGATCGGGATAGTCTCAATCATATTTGTATGATGAGCGTTCAAATGGTTAGTAGTTGCTTATACTATATAAATGGGATAAAATATTTTCTTAAGAGACCAATTCATATATTTTCGTAGGAACCTACAATCTTACAGCTACAAATTCTGTTGTCCCGACATGTCGCTCGAGTACTTTTGAAATATATGCATGACATAATAACTTATAACACGCGGAAGGAATAAATTAACCAAAATATTTCTATATCTATACTTCTGCTTCTTCGCTGCTTCGCAATACTGCAAATATAAGTTTCGAAGTTAAATACTATTGGAACTTAACTTGATTGATTTTGTTCCTAAAAATGTATAAGAATCATCATCACACTATGCTACAAGGTGCTGCAAATATTTAATTGTTGATTTTTCTTCAACACCTCTTATTTCATAAAAAATACTATGTACCATTTTTTAAAAAAATACACTGTCTTATTTTATTGGTTTCCTTCTTTTGTCTAAGGCGTCAACTTTTAAACTAATATAACCTTCGAAAATGTAGGGGCTGCCCCCTTGGCTGTTGTCCGGGCATTTGTTGTTGCTGTTGATGGCTAGGATTCACCCCACTCTGAGAATATCCTTGAGTTATGCTTCCTCCCGGTTTGGTGACCTATGGAGTAAAATTATTGAAATAACGGTCGCGAGTACAATTTTAAAAATAAAAGAATTTTTTTCAAAGTGCATGCGTACCTGTTGAGGATTTCCAGTCATTTGCATCACACTTGGATGCATTGGCATTCCAGGTATCATTGAAGTATAAACCACTCCTTCTGGCAGATGCGTTGGCTGCGGTGGCCCATGAACCGAAGGATCGACTTTCATCTCCACATGATACCGATCTGAGATCTTTTCCATCGTCACCTGGGGTTTATGCTGTGCCCCAAGTGAGACCGAAGACTGCGATGGCGGCTGATCTAAGTTGATGTGGTATACTTGGGCGGGTGGTTTCTGCGATTGTTGGTCGTTTTTTGTAGGATGACCTTGCGCTGATTGTGGCTGCGGTGGCATTTCCATGTGATAACTCTGACGCAGAGGTAGATTCAGGTTGGGATTGTATGAAGGATAGATAATGGCAGGCCCCCGACTGTCCTGCGGACCGTGACTCAGCGCATTGCTAGCCGTCTGATAGAATAGTGTGCCAGGCGGGTTTTGATACTGGGTCGGGGGTTCTACAGAAATAAAAATCGCATTGTGAATTAAAAGAGAGGAGAAGAATAATGTCACTTACTATTCCACAAAACTCGGGCAGTGTCAGCCCCACGACGACTATCATCGTGCTCTGGAAAAGAAGAATTGAAAGAGAAAGCATAGCTAGATTGGTAATTCTTTGAGGTAGGCTCACTTGGCTGTGGGTAAGCGGCACTCTTGTAGTAGCCTTGATGCTGTGGCGGCGAAGGACTACGATTCCGTTTGATACCCTGGTTACCTACACCAACAGGCTGACAGAAAAATGCATTTATTAGTGTTTTAAACAAATACAGTAGAATTTTTAAAGGAATTTACAACTTTCTGGAGAATCTGTGGATGCTGGTGTTGAAGTCTTTGTGGGAGGAATACTTGTGGTTGCTGCACATTCTGAGATTGCATTGCTTGCATTGCAAAGAGTTCACTTTATCAAGAGTAGGTCAAATTAAAAACATGTGAAACAAAAAAAAAGTTGATTTTCTTTACCTATCCTTTTGTTGTTGTTGTTTCTTACGATTTTCATCTTCATTAAGAACCTTCTTTAATTGCAAAAACAACTGCTGCTTTTGATTTCTAAGTTCAGTCAACTTTTGATCCAACTTTGTGATTTGTTCTCGTGTTTCGCCCAGCGTCATTACATTCTGACGTTCTCGGGCTTCGCGCTCTTTTCGTTGTCGTTCCTCTTCAACTTCAGCTTCATATTCTGAAGAAAAGAATAAATATAAAATAATCTTCAAACTATTTTGGAAGCCAAACCTTCTTTTTTTCGTTGTCGCTCCTTTAATATAAATGATTTGAGAGCCTCCCGTAGATGTTCGTCACGCTCAGCCTTGCCAGCCTGGGTAACTACCGAAGCTGGTGGCATTTTGTTCGAATTTTTGTCCGAAATTTTGGCAACTTTTTAAAAAAGTATAATTGTCTAAGTTATAAATTAAGTACTTGAAGAAATTAAATAAGAAATTCAATTGGAAATAAACGAAAAACGCAGCCAAGCTTATTTTGTGAAAAAGTTTTTTATTTTTTTTTTTTTTGAAAAAAGGATGTGACATCCGACAAATGCTTGAGTTGACACTTTGGTGAAATGTCATTATTCACTTTGGAAATGAATGAATTCAAAGTGAAATGTGGTTGAATATGAAATTATTACACCAAGGTTCAAGAAAATTGTTGTAGAAAATTTTGATTTTTCATTGATTACCCCGCGTTTTCATAATTAAATACACTTATCCGCAATCTCGTCCACAATCCATTTTTTATTTGGGCTATGCAAATTATGCACAAACCCTTTTCGTGTCATCTGTCGAAATCAATAACCGCATTTTGTTTTGGTAAAGAAGTGAAATGAGAAAGTGAGTCATCCGCCTCACTTGCAATAAAAGTTAATCTTGTCACATATCGGATCAGAGGGAATAATAAAAAGAAGCTTATATTAGCTGTGTTTGGTTACATTCGTAGCACGTTGTCTAAAACCTGTCAAAATTTTGAAGAATGAGAATATTCTCTTTGAGAGTGATGAAATTGCTACAAAGTTAACAAACGCGATGTTTCAATTTGTTTCACTTTGTATCAAAACATAAACATTTCAATTTTTTTTATTTTATCTCTGTAAATTTTCACTTACAACAAGAATTAAACATTTAAATAAAAATTATTATATATTGTGTCAATATTCAAGAACAGGCAATTATAATGGGTTTTGTGTTGGTGCTTTTTTTATTTGATTCCCCACAAAACCCGGCTCACATATGGCTTTATATGCATTCAAGGGTGCTTTCATGCAAAATGGCTCAGAAAACTCCATACAGTCATACAAATTTATTTCTTGATACGGTGCGATCAGACTGTTTGGATCATTGGAAGAAAAAACAACGCCAATCATGTCAAAATTGTTAGAAATGTCGATCCTTTACACAATGCCGAAAATTCGAAGTATTCCTATGCCTAAATGAGAAACGAAATTGCTTTAAAGATTTTCACGAGACATAATTTCCGGTTTTTTCTTTAATTTATACGAATCAAAATATGAATCTTTTGTTTTTTGGATAAAATGGAAGAAAAAACACGCCAATTATGCCAACATTGTTACAAATATCGATTCTTTACACAATGCCAAAAATGCGAAGTATTCCTATGCCTAAAAGAGAAACGAAATTGCTTTAAAGATTTTCGCGAGACATATTTTCCGGTTTTTTCTTTAATTCATACGAAGCCAAATATGAATCTTTTGTTTTTTTGCCACAATGCATACGAATTGTTGAATTTCTCATGACGGGCTCACAGGTCATCAACTTGTACTCCTCCGTCTCCTCCCGTAGAAAAAAATGTTTACACGCGCTCTTCTACACGTGAACCCGTGTGAACAGATAATTGCTTTATCTGCTTAAGCATCGTCTTGTCTGCTGATTTTAGGAAAATTAATAATGGTTTTACATGTATTCATAATTTTTGAATAAGGTTTATGACGTCACCTTGTTCGTTGCATTTAAACGAAGATAGCTCTACCTCTATCTCAAATTTTATATCTATCCACAATCCACAAAAATCCAAATTATTCCTTTTTTTTCTTTTTAATCAAAAATCTTCCATAAATCGTGTGTACTCGCTCTTTCACATTATCTTTTTCATATTCGCTGTGGTCGCTGACGATGACGAGTTCGTGTTCTTCTGTCAAATAAAATATATACAATTTTTCAGTCGCACGTCGAACCTTTCATCACCATTAAAAAGCAATAAAATAAAATTAGTTTTTCTTCAATAAAAAAAGACAAATGTAGCATAATTAGTGTTTCAAATTTATCGCAAAAGTTTCTCAACCATTCAAATATTAAATTGAACTATTGAACTATATTTTTATAGATTTGTTTGTTTCTTACTTCTGGTGTTGTGTTATTCTATCTTCGGTTGTGTGTCTCAAGTGTCTCCGACGAACATTAATTTTTCACCCTGTTTAGAGAAAAGCCATTAAAATACGAAAAATCTTTTCCGAAAGTGCATCCTAACGAAATAAACAAATTTAAATAGATATCCAACCATGACGAGTAAGTAAAATATAACTTAGTTTCTATTTCATCAATTAAGCAAAAAAAAAAACTATATAAACATCAAAAAAGAGATTCTTCCGAAAAATGGGGGACGAAGTCATCCGTGAAATTCCAATGATCATTTTTCTTTTTTTTATTAATTTGTAGTTTGTTAATTAATGTTGTCACGTAAGCTTGAAAAGTTATTAAATGATGGTTCATCTTATTAAATTTAATTGCATATATTCAGAAAAGTCTAGGAAAATCCTGAAGAAATGCTATTTTGTTTGAAAAATCAATATTAACGACCTTTGTTGGTGCCATAAATAATATTGTACCCTAACCTCACTTTAAAAACAGAGTTGGCAGCAGAAAAAACAGTGTTCTTAGACTGTGGGATATATTCTTTTTTGTTTGGTATATTCTTTTTCATAATTAAATTTTAATAACGATAGGAATTATTGCTCTTGTGAATTACGATAATCGTTGAAAAACCCTCGTTTTCGTTCAAATGCGACTACGTAAGACGATTATCGTTTAAGTTTCAACGATACTCGTTTCTTTCTACGAGTGCTATTTAGCTGTCGTCTAGCCTTTGTTCTCGTTGTCAATTTTTTTTTGGGTTGTGTTTATATGTCTGTCGGTTATTTACCATTTGGGAACAAAACGTGAATCCGAACAAAGAAAAATAATAAAAGATCATTTTATTAACAATATTAAAAAAACAACCATAATAAACGCACTTGCACTTATAATTAAACAAAGTCCGAAATTGCAAAAAAAAATACTATTTGGTTTTTAAATACACATTTTACATGCTCTTTTCGTTGAAATATTTGTTACGAATTCTCCGTCTTCGCCCCTTGGAACAATGTTTTCAATCCCAAAAGTAGTAGTTAATAAACATTTTAATATTTTTTAAGATAATATACCGCACTTCTTTAATTTCATACTCAAGTCTTTATTTATTTCAATCAATTTTTGACATCTATACACCGACGTGGAGTTAGATGTACTTTAAAAAAATAGTATTTCTTCTTTTAATCTGGCAACATTTTCGTGGATCCATTTTCGTTTTATGTAATCGTTTTTGGTGCAACTATCGTATCCTGACTATCGTTATTTTTGCCGTTCGTTTCGTAATACGTAATACGGGCCCTGTTCAGTAAGGTATTTTCTGCTCAAGACGCATCTTTTACTTGATTTGCTGTTCATTCAGTTTTTCTAGAGTAGATAGTTAGAGTAGGTTTTTTTGCACTTGCTATTGAGGAAGTAAAGGTAGATCCCATATAGAGTAGAAATATCAAAATCAGCTGTTATTGAATTTTGTCTGTGATATTTTTGCATAATGAGGGGTTTAATAACAATACTTTAACAAAGTTTACAATGGAAAAAATTAAAAAAAGTTATTAAAATTTCCCTTTAAAAAATCAAATTTAATATTGTATTTACAAATAGTTAGACAAAACCACGAGCTCGGAAAACAAAATAATTTTTTGGTTAGCATATTCATCTTTGACATTTCTGCTCTAACTTCATCTGACATTTCACAGCAGAGCACAAAGTAGATCCTGAGCTTTTTGAGTAAGCTCTGAGCAGAGTACTCCGATTTATATATGAAACACACTTGAGCACTTTACTGTCATATGAGTCCTAGAAATTCCTCACAGTCTGTCAAATAACAGGAAAACTGAAGTTGGCCGCGCTCTACTTCGTGCTGGGTCTACTCCATCATTTATTCCTGAGCTCATAGAACGCGCTCCGAGCAAGCACTGATCGAAAAAAGAAACACAACTTGAGCGCTCGGAGCTAAAAAAAAACATAGATCTATTTTTGACAGCTCAGTGCACTTCAATCGCACTGCTCCGAGCTAAAAATGAAAAACGCCTTAAGCTGCTCTCGTCTAATCTTATCTGACTATTTATTCACTGCTTTATCAATAAAAAATGAACTGTAATTATACTGTATAAAACTATAAATCTATGTATTACTAATGTTCTGGAATCAACTGGAGCAGTAAATAATTGCCTTTACGTTGAGTGTGAATTTTTTTTAATTAATGGATTAGTTAACTTGGAAATATGACTTAAAATTACTGTATATTTTTGATTGCCAGTGAACAAAGCTAATAAGTAATAATAACGAAAGAACGACTGGAGTCTAATCATAACCAACAATCAAAATTCGTCAGAATATATGTATGCTCGTGTAAAAGAGTTCTATTATAACATGCAATACCTCTTTTTACCAATCTTTCAAACCAAGCCCATCTAGAGCATCTCCCTTATTATCAAGTTTGTCTGAATGACATTTATAAAAAAAAAATTGACATTAATTTGCCTTTTCGCCTCAATTTCACCCGAAAGATGTTTGAAAAATGTCGCCTATAGTAATCACTTTTTCCGGGTGAAAATCAAATGTTTTAAAAGCTAAAAAAGTTAACTTATTTTTTTTTTTAGTTTGAGAACTTTTTAACTATTGGGTAGAGAAAGTATTTCAAAAAGTTTTAACAGCATATCAATTTCAGCTTTAATCTAACGTTTTGTCATATTTCGGAAAAAAATTGCATATAAGTCCTGTAGGTCGATTCCAGAAAGTGTTCCGTTGCGCTTTTGGTTGTTCAAGTTAAAAGTATGCTGCCTCCAGCTCATATTTTAATCAATAATAAATAATTGTATAAATATTTCAATTTTAAAACGACTTGTTACAGCTCTAAATTTTATGTTTCTCTAGAACTATTATCACTTCAATCGCACAAACTGATTATATATCAGGAGCAATCAAAAGAATAAAAAAATAGAACAATGTGATAAAAGCAACTTCTTAATAAATAAATAATATTAGATAATATAATACTTAGGGATAGGATTTTGTTCACTTTTTCTTTTTTTTTTTTTGCGCAGTCGTATAGGCGGTACAACTCTTAGGCTTTAAACGTCTTGCTGACTTCGAATATGTGTATTTGATTTTTCCTTTTTTGCCTTTTCTTTACCGATTTTGCTGCTTTTTTTTCTGTTTTTTCCTGTTTTTTAACTTCAAATTTTCAAATAGAAGATTCAAACGATACAAACAAATATATGAAATCAAATTCAACTTCTTTTTTAACATGCATTGTCATACTATGCGAAATATTTTGAGCAAATAAAAAGTAACTAAGAACGCAAGCAGTGTGATACATATGTATTTACAAAAGATTTACTCGAAGACGCAGCTACATAGCTTATATACAAAGTAACTAGCTTTATAGTAGATCCTGAGAAATATATTTTTGAAAACTAACAGAATAGAGGTAATTTTAAGCAAATGTTTTTTTTACAGTAAATCACACTTTTGATTTTAAGGATGCACGATAGGAAGTTCTTGAGGTTTTACACAAAATAGAAAAGACATTGGGGCATATTCATAGTTGTTTTTAAACTACAGTTTTTCTTAGCCTCGGTTTAAGCAATGTAATTTAAATAGGACAAACTCGAGTTTTTCTAACAACAGCTTAAACAGTGTCTATGAATATGCTCCATTTTAAACAACAGAAAGGAAAGATGTTTAGACTGTTTTTGAAGGCGATATTGGACTCAAGTGAAAACCATGAAGAAAATTAACTGTATACAGCATACCTATAACAACAAGCAACGAGAACCATGTTTATGCAGATGTGAAAAGATCTCTTAGCACATTTAAAGCGGTTTTTCAAGTCGAAAAGTTTTTTTTTATTTTGTTAAGTTATTTTTTTTTTGATAAACTCCTTTTATTGCCTTATTTGTTGTTTTCTTTCGACATTGTTAAAAATGTTAGGTCCACACAAACCCTGATAATATTCAATAAAGTGTTTTTTCGAATAAACGAACGACACTATAATTAACAAAAAGGAGTCTGATGATTGGCTGTGGCGGCCATAAAACAGCTATAACTCCTGCCAAAAATAGTGTTGGTGTGCCTAGGTTGTTGTTGTCTAATTCACCAACTTCTCAATGTAAATTAAACAATGTTGTTTATATCAGAAAATAAATAAAGGGAACTGCAAGAGAGTTACGAAAATGGGGACTTATATAAATGAGGAACAAAATAGGGTCCATTAGTGAACCTTGAGGTATATCTAGGTTAACAGTTTTCCTGTCACTGAAACAATCCTCAATTTTTACTGATTGTGTTCTATCTTTTAGATAGGATGGCAAACCAAACTTAACATAAAACTAAAGAAATTAGCACAATATAGATTATTTAATGAAATGTCGTACTCGGGATTCAACATTCCGACATGTTTGTAATGTCAATCATAAAATTAGCTCAACATTTTTTTTCCCCCACACGTTCGATATAGAAAAAACAATAAAAGAGCGCTTGCGTAGAAAAAAAAATATATCATTGCGCTGAAAAAAATATACAGCATTCGAATACAGCATTCTAATTTTATTGGATTTTTTCTAGAGATGTTTGGAATAAGGTAGAGCAGAAAATTCTGCATATAAATATTCTTATTTTAACGGTCCCCCTTTTTAAAAAGATTTAACACATTTGCACGCTTAAAATTGTACGAATTCCAGTTTTGATGCTTTGGTTAAAAAGATAAACAAAAACATTAACAAAATTTAGAGATATTCGTTAAAGGATGTTATTAGAAATTCCATTTATTTGCCATGAGAAAAGGTTGCGTATTGCGTAATTAGTTAATTAGAATCAAAATTGCATGACCCTGAAATGTAATTTTCATGTAAAATTAAAATTGCAAATTTCTTTACTTTTTGCCTAAAATATCCTTTCAACGGTATTAGATACAATGGTATATCCGATTGGATGACGACTCACACAAATATTTATAGATTTTTAAACAAATTAAAATAATTGCAATTTTTGTTTCTATTATTAAAAAAAAAAAAAAATATGGGTAAATATTTACTAAATATCAAGGGCATTTTATTTCAAATCTTCCTAATAACACTTGCATTTTAACATTATAAAAGAGCACAAAGCTATCATCAACAGCGCAGTTGGTGATGACTCGGAGAATAACTAATGCTTCTGTTTTTTGTTGTTCGTCATGGTGCGGGTGAGGGTGTTTTATTTGTTTCTTCTGTTTGGTTCCAGATTTAACTTAGAATTTAGTTAGATGGCTGTGGTTGCTGGGCTGGATATGAATGATGCACAGGAATTGGAGGAGAAAAGTTTGTTGTTGATGTTTTTATTTTTGTAGATATGTGTAAATTGTGTAGTGAATGTTATATGAAAGAGGGTGCATGGAACTTTTACATTAGCAATAGAAGTAGAAGCACTAAAATGATACGTAATGGCATTCACCTGTGCAGATGGTTTTGTGTTCATTATTTGGTTCTTGCTACATTCAAAAGAGACTTTAATTTTTTCTTTTCATTCAAAAAAGTTTACTTGATTTGTTAATTGAATTATGCAGCTTCAACTAAGTAAATTAAATAGACAAAAATAAAATACACCACAAGGGGTTGGTATTGGTTTTTTATTTACAAAGTTTTTTTTTGTTCAGTAAAACTTTGTTTACATGAACATATTATGTCAGGGGGTGGTTTATGGTTTGTGAAAGTACACAGATATATTTTGAGATGGCTAGATAGCTAGTCGATTTTGTTGCTTTTGGCCTTTTCTTCTGTTTTTTCCTGTTTTTTAACTTCAAATTTTCAAATACACTAAGTTACAAAAAAAGTGGCGCACCTTGAAATTTTGCAACATTTTGAAGTAACTTAAACAAATAAACGTTTTTCTGGTACAGTTTTGTTTATTAACATAGAAGTAAGTCATTCATGTAATAAAAAACGAAAAAATAGGAAGAACTTAGAAATAAACCATAAATTAAGGAAAATGGGCATAAACTTTAAAACTAAAACTTTTACATTTTTTTTTTTTTAAACTAGTCCTTGTTTCTTCAATAGTGGGTATTGCCTCCACGAACATCTAATAAAGCTTTAATTCGCCTGGGCATACCTTGGATAAGGTTGTCAAAATGATAACAACACATCAAAAAGTGTGACTGCGCCACTTTTTTTGTAACTGAGTGTAGAAGACTCAAACGATACAAACAGTCGGCTTCATATACGCAGAGAAAGTAGTTGGCTTATGTGGTTTTTCAAATGTATTATAATCATTATTCGATTTGAAGACAAGTATCCCGACTTGTAGTAGTTTTAAGCCCATTCGCTCCACATTTCCCAGCCAGCTGACTACCTTTTTAACCAGGTTAATGTTAAAAGTTGAAACGACTTTCCTTCGATACATACATGACCAACAATAACGAAAAATCTTCCTCTGAAAGCACCCAAACAAGTTTTTATGCGAAACGTACAATACATGCAAACTTTATTTTATGTTATTAACAATGTTAAATGTTTTTTTTTTTTAACTGTTATAAATCACATACCTACATCGCTAACAATTGAAATGTTTTCATAAATATTTAAATACCAGACACACCTAGAGGCAATTTAGTATTTTATGCTTAAAAAAATTGTTACAATCAAAATTAACTCCAGAGCTATTTTGATTTCAAAACTTCCTCAACAACATTATCATTAAATGCTCTTAATCTTCTTCATACAAGTAGTTTCCGTATAAAACTATCGAAGCCATTTTATCAGATTTCTTTTAATTCTTAACTTTTGTTTAAACCCCAAAAAGCTGCTGGATTAGAGGGGAATCGAGATGAGTCGAATCGTTGCATCGAAATTGCCCTTAGGGAAGTCAATAGTGGCAATTATGAGAAAGCACTAAAATTTCTGCGTAAAGCTCAGAATCTCTATCCATCGAAAGAAGCTGAAGACCTCATTAACACCATAGCTAGCTATCAAACTGAATCTCAAAGTGCCGAACAGAAGCGAGAGCAAGAAAACAATACTCGTCAAAGAAAGCGCAATGAAAACGATTTCCACAACGAAAATGATTACTCTGCCGAGCAGACAGAACTTGTTAAGAAAATTAAAAACTGTAAGAATTTCTATGAAGTTTTGGGTGTTACCAAAGACGCCACAGATTCTATTATTAAGAAATCTTATAAACGACTAGCTCTACAGCTCCATCCTGATAAAAATCGAGCTCCAGGTGCTGTAGAAGCATTTAAAATTGTTGGCAATGCTGTTTCCACATTAACGGATCCACAAAAACGTAAGGAATACGATATGCTTGGTTCCAAAGCTACCATTGGTGGTTTGAATGGTGGCCAAAGTGGTTTCCAACAATACTATGCTCATCACAACCAAAATCGAACATTTGAGAATGCATTCGAGCGTGACGGAGATATGTCCGCCGAGGAACTCTTTAATATGTTCTTCGGGAATTTTCCAGCCAATAGACGACGTGGTGGTGGTGCAGGCAATGGTGGCCATGCCCACCGCGAAACTAATCCCCAGCCGAGCATGGCTTTTGGCCTCATCCTTGTCCTCATATTGATTTCAATGTTGTCGTCGTTCTTCACATCGGACCCGATTTATAGCCTATCTCAGTCCACGTAGGTTCCAAATTAATTAATACATTTTTTTCCAAAAACCCATTATACATACAATATGTTGAACACACATGACTGACATGACTTCCGTTTGAAAATTTTACAGAAAATACCCGGTGAGAAGAGAAACGCAGCATCTTAACGTTCCGTATTACGTGCGAGAGAATTTCCAAAGTGATTACCAAGGCTCGCTAGGGCGCCTAGAGAATTCAGTGGAAGAAGATTTCGTTTACACTATGAAACAGAACTGCTTTCGCGAGAGGAGCTACCGTAAGTGTTGTGTTATTGTGACCACGATAATTTCTAATTTGATTTTTATTGATGTAATCCAATGACACAAATAACTTACTCTCTCTCTCTCTGTTTTTCTCTTTTCTCTCATTTTTTTCTCTAAAATATATGCCTCGACAGGCGAATCAATGATGGCTCGAGCTAGAAGTTTTGGCAGCCGTGCTCAATTGGCACAGGCACAAGGTCTGAAGATGCCCTCATGCGATAATCTCTATAAAATTGGAATCACCCGTTATTCGCTTTACTAGAAATAAGTACCTAGCAATGTCTTTGCTGAAAGTATTATTATCCTAATATATTAGTATAAATATAAAAACAAGTACATTATGTTCTAATCTCAGAGTCACCAAAATGTATGTCAAATGAAACAAATAGTTTTGTCTAAAAAAAAACAAAGATACATTGAATTTAAGTCATTAAATAAATAAATATTCTCTAATTGCAATCATTTATCTTTAAATGTGATAATTTATTTGCATATATGTACACACGTGCATATATGTCGAAACTTTGAGTGTAAATAGGTCAAGAAACATGCAAATTGGAGGATGATGTCTGGTAATATCATTTAGATTGAAGAGCAGTTGGATAATTGGAGGCGTTCAGCATTAGCTAGTGTTGTTCTAATTTCATGTTAAAACACAGGTGGCAAATAACATAATTTCATCAGTAGAACAAATATACTATATACTTAGGGCATTTTTTTTTTAACAATTGGTTCCAATCCGATTATGAGCGTTGATTAACATAAATGATACCCCATCATCAAGTATACTCATCTCGAGGTTACAAGAATAAAGCGTTAAGTTAGTTTAGTAAAAGTAAAATAGCGTTTCGCCCAAGTAATAGATTGTGGTCAGATGACGTTTATAAGCAAGCATCTGTCATTACGCAAATTTTAAGATTTTTCTAACTCAGCTATGTAGGTATGTACTTTTTTGACAAAAAGGGAATACATAAGGGGTCAATTCTTGTTCTGTGAAAAAATTTAATGAAAATATTTTTATCCTTTCACTATTATTTCGGTGCCTGTTATGTCAAAAGGTGAAAAGTCAAAAATTAGTTTTATTTTGTAACAGATTGAATAATAAATATCCCCTGAAGAAGTAAGGAATTCTTACGAAACGTTGGGAGAATAATGGAATAGAGTTTTTTATTCGCATTAAACTTCAAAAAGACCAAAAGAGCCAAAACATCACCATCTTCAAAAATGTTAAAGTATTTGAAATTCTAGTGAAAGAACTTCGCAATTTGTATAAATTTATTTCATTGACTTTTACACAGAACCAGAATTGGCCCTTAGGGAAGATCATGATAGGCGTTCGGAGACGAAAACTAATTCCATCGCCCGATTCGTTCATAAAGTTATAAATTCAATAAATAGATGAAGATCTTTTTGCAGTGGTTTTGGACCCCCTCGATACAAAGAAAAAGGAGTAGTTGATGCGGACAGGATTAGCAATAGTAGTTGTGTTCGTTGAGTCGCCCTGAAGTCGCCCCATAGCGTTTTTTTTAAAACCTCAACTCGCCCTGGTGAACAAATTCTATGTTTTTTTAGACCTGCGGGGTCATTCCGTAAATCGATTATCGCCAGACGATATCGTTTTCAACGTTCCTCTATCTATCATATGAAAGGATTATTGTTTGATCGTTTTAATTTTACGGAATTAGGCCCCTGGGGTCGCCCTCAACTCGCCGTGAAGTTGCTCTAGGTTTTTGCTGGGGCGAATTGAGGTAAACAAATTGCCATGTGTGTTGTTAAACCTATGTTTAAAATCGTTAGCTGGATTGAATATTTTATTTTACTTTTGCAACGCAAAGAAAAGAAATTATAGATTTATTTAAATAAGAAAAAATAGAAAACATACAAATAAAACAAAATGTAATTGTTTTATGTTTTAGAATGTAAGCAACAAATTTCAAATTTTAATTTTGGAAACAAGTATTTTTTTGTTTCTTTCTTTTTGTCAACAACACAAAACCAACCCTTGTGCGTTTTTTTGAGAACCAAAAAAATCCCGATTTTTTGACAGATCTTGGGGCTGTCAACGAACACAACTAGTAACACCACTGTGATGTCAATACTTCAACAAATCGTGACTGCACAATTATTCCTTGTGTCAGATTAGATAGGCTGCAGGGGATGAACGTTTCTTGTGTCATTTTCCATTCAACGTTCGGAAGGCCCTCCGAATGAAAAAAAAACCTCCCTAAACCGTTCCATTCATTGTTTGGAGTTATGTTTGGGAGTGCTATTTCGCGTTCCGGAATTGAATTGGGAGTGTAATACATATGTACGTATTGTTTACATCGATCATCGACCAAAGCCATATGGAACAATACGCGCATCCTTTTTTCATTTCTTTTTTACAATTCAGAAACTTAAAAAATATGTGTGAATAGTAACAAATATTGAAAAAAAAAATACTTTTTAATTTGTTTTTGCTTCCTTTAATGTTACAAAAATTAAATTTAAACTATCTTTGGTCACTTATACATACACGATTGAAATAGGGAGGGTTTTTCGCCGATCCATTGAAATCATATTTCCTTCCCCTTCGGAGTTAAATGATTGGAAAATGACATTAATAATGAAATTACAAAAACAATGCTGTAATAATATGTTCTTGTTGTGCTTTTCAGTTATACTTTTATTCGTGCATGAAAAATTGATAGGTCCCAATGATTTAAAAAAAGCTTTCCCATAAGACAAACTATAGTAGCTTTATAACTTTAATTATCGTAGAGTAGAGTGAAATTTAATTGGCGCCTACAGCATGTTTAATTATAAAATACAACTTAAATATTTTGCAGTAAAATAAGATCAGACTGCTTGTTCATTCATTCATATCTATGGTAAATTTGTATAAACTACCCTTCTTTAAATCTATTGCAAATAACTTAAATGCTTTAAATTTGCCCAACATTGCATTATAATTCAAATCAAAAAGTTCAACAAAACCGAAGTATGCCTACTTATTTTAATTTTCACAACAGAAACCCTGCATGGATCACCTTCGGCTATACAAAATGTAAAAACAAAAATTGTAAAAAAATAGAACGTGTTTTTACTTATGTGTAGGTGGGTATATACTATTTATTCATTTATTCCATACCACGCATCATCAATGCATCTAATAAAACACACACCCCGACCGTTACGGCCCTAGTAGACTGTTGAACAAATAAACCGACAAAAACATAAAACACACATTCTCTTGACTCTGAAACTCATTCAATAAAGGGTGCTTACCCTTGTTACCCTTGGATTGGGCTTTTGGAGTGTACAAATGATAAACGTGTTCTGTGGATTCCATTGCAATCCTAAAATAGGACATACTTAATGCGTCTGCAAGCTCGATTGAGCATGAGGACCAGTCTGGTATAATAAGATGAAGTATGAACATTTGTATTTATTAATTTTTTTTTTCATTCATTGAGCAAACTGCTGCTTTTGATTGTTTATTGACAGAACAAAGGGATGAAAAAAAAATAACATTTGTATCAAACAGAGCTCGAATTTTTGATTTGTGGAACAATTATCCCGTTTTATTCATGTTGCATTAAAAAATATTGTTTAAAATGAATTATTTACCTACTATGGGCGGCCTTATTAAAGTTTGCTTATTGGTAAATGTGAGACTTAGACACATTTTTTTGGGCAGCAAAACTATAATTTGTTTCCATAAAAAACAGTAAGATAATACCTAATCCATATTTTCATGGTTAATTATTGCTGCTTTATCCAAAATTAACTAGCTTTCCTAGTGAGTTGCGTTATATGAAACAGGTAAAAAAGAGGCCTGAAATTCTTGGATTTATGAACTAGTTGTAAATAAAAATAAATAAATGTTTAATAGAGTAAAAGTTGTATGTATAAGTTTGTGAATTTATTTTGGAAACACCTAGCAATATAACCTAACCTAGAGTGGAGAAATTCCTTTAAGTGCTCTATAGTACCCGGACAGATTTAATATTTAAAAAAATACTTAATAAAAATATGCAATAATTATAAAAATAGGTTTTAATGTACAGTTTAATTGACTCATTTTTTTCTTTTACATTTTCCAGAAGAAATTGATGATCTCATAGAAAAACTAAAATCCACCTCGATTGACAGTACAAGCGACGTTGATAAAACTGCCTCACTTCTTAGTGAAATATCTGCCACAACTGACCCAAAGAGTTTCGATAAATTCGAATTGGCCGATTCATTTCTCAGTCTCATCAAATCCGAGAACCAAGTCATTCAAAAGGAAGCTGCCAAATGCATAGCAGAAATAACCAAATCCGAAATACAACGAAAGAAATTCACAAATAAAATTGTCATCGATATGTTTGTGGATTGTCTCAAGAGTGTTAACAGCACCTCGAACCTAGAATTACCCATACAAATATGTCGTGCTTTGGGCAATATTTGTTTTTTAAATGACGAAGCACGTGATATAATTTTGAATACCCGAGGCGATGAGCATCTTATAAATCTCCTTGATGTTACCACCGAATCTGATAAGGAAAATGAATTGTTATTTATTAAGGTCCGTGGAGGCCTTATATCTAATTATTTGCTTGGCGGTGAACGTGTTGCCAAGCGTGCAATGGATCTTAAAATAATGGACAAGATTCAAAAAATTATTGATACGAGTATTGAAAATGCAGATGGACACGAGGATCTCTTGCTAAATACATTACCAATTTTGAGTATTCTCACAGAAAATGTTGCTGATTTAAATTTTAGTTCGCAACTAAATACGCAATTGTCGCGAATACTTGCAGCCTCAACAAATCCCGATCTAGCTGAAATGTGCCTTGAACTTTTGCATTATCAAGCGGAAAATGATGATGTGAAACTATTGCTGGCTAAAGATGGTCTCTGTGAGACAATCTACAATTTGTTGGAGAAATATAAGAATTTGGCTAGTACTAGTGAAGCGCGGGCCTTAATGAAGTTGGCATGTGAACTGATTGTACTTATATTGACTGGTGGTATGTAAATTAAGATTTA
Source organism: Baccha elongata (assembly GCA_951217065.1). Classification (NCBI taxonomy): domain Eukaryota; kingdom Metazoa; phylum Arthropoda; class Insecta; order Diptera; family Syrphidae; genus Baccha; species Baccha elongata. Next base: position 122,526,985 of record OX578272.1, on the reverse strand, counting down.
ATATTTTTTTATCATATATATAAAATATTTTGTTTAAAGATGAATCGATGCATTATCTATATTCTACGCCTCTATTGAAAAATATGGAAGATTGGTTGGACTCGGTTGATATTGACTTGTTGACCACTGGTGTATTAGCTTTGGGCAATTTCGCTCGAACAGATAGTCATTGCATTTATATGGTCGAAAACAAAATTATGAATAAATTGCTAGGTAAGTACAAAAATATAAATATGTATCCTCTTTGATGAATGATTTTTGTAAAGTTGAATGTAATTGTCCGACGCCGTCTAACACTTAAAAAAAAAGACGATGTTGTGGCAGAAAAGCAAATTTAATCGAATAGGCATCATTTCAGTAGTTGGTCATTTAGTTTGTATTTAGTGATAATCTTTGGAAACAATAATGGAACTGAGTGATAAGGAAATTTAGAAGCTTAATATAACCATGTATATGCTGAGAGAATATTTTTACTTGGTGATCAAAAATAAGTTAACACATCAAAAACTATTGAAAGAAAGAGTGTATTGAGGCTAACCGAAAAAATAAATCAAGTTGACCCAAAACGAAAAGACTTCTGCCGGATCTTTGCATATATATTTTATTAAAACTCGCAAACTCTCTGGAAATAGTGGGAGCCAAAACACTAATAATAGGAACTGCATCAGTTTTTGTAGATAAAGTGTTAATATTATCAAAAGTTTCCTAACGTGCCACTGCAAATTAAAAAGATGTTTGACATCCAATTTTGTTGATCAAATGCTAATGAAACATTTATCTGTGAATGCTCAAAATACTATAATTGTATTTATCAAATCAATCTGATTTATACAATGTGTGTCCAAAAAGTATTATTTCCGGTTTTAAAGATTGTAGTAAAAAATAACTATGCATAATTTTTTTATTATTTTTTAATTTATCAATATATTCACTTTTTTCAGATGTGCTCTCAAAAAATAACGGTGTTAGTAATGACGTTCGATTACAACATGCTTTACTAAGTGCATTGAGAAACTTAGTAATACCAAAGCCAAATAAAGGAGCTGTTATACAAGCAGGTCTTGTGCAGACCATCTTACCGATGTTGGAAATTCACCAACCGCCAGTTGTCTTCAAATTATTAGGAACACTTCGTATGACTGTCGATGGACAAGGTTCGATTATTAAGAGAAAAAAAATCTTCAATAGCTTTTATTTAAATATAATTTAATTTTTTTAATTTCAGAGCCTTTAGCTATGGAACTACTAAAAAACAAGGCCCTCATTACACAACTAGTAGAATGGAGCAAATCATCAGATTATGCTGGAGTCACCGGAGAATCTCTACGTCTCTTGGCATGGCTGGTAAAACATGCTTATCTTTCAAAAATAGCCTACGTAATGCACAGAGATGGCGCCGAACCATCAGCAAGTGCTGCACCACCAAAACCACCAAACATAGACGAAACAAGTTTAAAAGCTTTTATAAATACCGACGGTACAGTCGAATCGATGGTTAATATGCTAACGTCACAGCATTTGGTAATGCAAAATGAAGCCCTTATTGCCTTATGCATTCTCTCAGTTGTGTATTTAAATAAGAAACCAACCGACAGTGAAATCGAATTGCCCGTCATGCTTATAAAATATGAACTTGGCAAAAAATTGGCTGAATTAATAAGAAAGTCATCGGACACAATGACAAAAGAGATTGTAGAAAATCTTCAGAACTTCACAACATTACTTAAAACATCAGAAAAGTTGGTTAGTCATTTAGATCAGAGTAATATAAATGAATTGTTGAAATCGATTCCACGTTTAACAGAATATTGTACGCTATAAGAGCTAGGTTGGGTGTGGGAAGGGGGCGAATTCGAGATTGTTATATAAAGAAAAGTATTCTATGACGTTAGGTTTTTTAAGAGGTGTAATTTCTGGAATGACCATGAAACTATGAAGATAAAAAAGTGGAATGAACTTCTTTTGAAAAAGTTTTATTATGTATCAAAATCAGATATAATATTCTCCATTTTTACAAGTTTTGGAGTGAAACAGAATAAAAAAAACATAGAGTCACAACAAAATTCATTCCAATAATTCTACTCAAATTGAAGAGATTTATTCCCACAGAGCGTATTACTTTTATTCTTAGATGTAGTAAAAAGATTATGTTGTGAATATTTTCTACAAGTACTATTTAAATTTACCAGTAACCCCAAAACTTATTTTAATGATTTTTATAATACTTTGCACTCCTTACAAAACTGATGAACAATCGGTTATTTTACACATTTGATGCAAAAACGTTAAGATGATAAATGAGTGATTTTTCTGTGCAATCTATTTTTTTTTCAGGAACACGCAGTGTTAAAAATGTTTGCATGTTTCTCTATGATCAAATTGTTTTAAGTAAAATTATTTTGTTCATGCATACATCGGCAAAAATAACTTCTATTCCAGGGACACCCTGTAGCTAATAGATTAATAACCCAATAAAAAAAAAAAACTACCATTGTCCTAAATGAGGATGCAAAATCCTTTCTCCTTTCCGCGAAGATATATATACATCCATATTTATCGATATTGACATAATGCTCATCTCCAATTTAAAAGCAACCAATCTAAAGAACCAGCCGTTATTAGAGTTTAAGAGCTCCATTACTTCGGTTTAAGTCCACAATAACTATATACTCTTGGCTTCAGAATTACGCAGCTTTTCGAGCAGCACAATGGTTTTGAAAATATTTTGGTATTCGACTGGCTTCACTCTTTACAAACAATTTTCTAAACGTGCCGTTCTTGTTATGCATGACAATGTGAATTTCCTTTCAACAAAACATCGATAATGGTAATCAAACGAAACGAAGTTTCTGTTTACAGTATGTTTATCACCACTCTGGATATTTTTCTTAACAATATGATATGATGGAAAATAATTCGCTAAAAACTGCATGAACTAAGAAAAAATAAAAAATAATGAAGAATTTTCTATAAAATCAACACGCACAACAAACATATTTAGCAATATTCTCTTATTTTTTAAGATAATTCTAGCATTTATTTTATCTACTTACAAGTTTACTTATATCTACATGTTTTTCTGACTGATAGTTTTGAAGGAAACTACTTTTATGTTATTGTATTTAATTTAAAATAGCTAAAAAATATTCTTAACCATTTCTTATTGTGCATGTTCAGTATTACATTATCTAATATGTATTTTGTATAATCAGATATAGGAATTTCAATTTTTTACTACTGTAAATCTCGTTTTTTTTTTTTCATTTTAGCATCAAAACAAAAAACAAACCGATCATTTTCTCAGTAAATTTGTTTTGTTTAAAAGTCTAATATATGAGGTGTAGAAAAAAAACACTCTAACATTCATCATCTGAACAAAAGAGTCGACATGTTTGAAAATTTCTCCAATCTGAATAAAAGTGTGTTACTATTTTCTTTTTTTTTAATATAATGTAAGAGAGAGTGATTAAATAATAAAATGAAAAGTTAACGAAAAGCATATATAATAAAAAAATGTGAGTAAACATTTTTAAACAATTAAAGAAAAGAAAAGCGTTTGTGTTGTGAAAATACAAGTTTTTTTTAAGTCTTACCAAACATTATAAGTCAAAGCACATTTTAATATAAAGTAAATGAAAACAAAAGAATGCAACGAGTTTTATAACTTAGAATAAAAAACGGAAAGTTAATAAAAAAAAATGAAGAAAATATATCACAAATCGATTGTGAGAAATCATTTTTAATGTAAGCATTTATTTACATTTATTTAACAATTAAAAACTCATTTATAAGTAGAATTAAAAAAAAAATAAGTTAAATTAACATTTAAAAAAAAACAAGTATTTTACTACATATAAGATTTCTTTTAGCAAAGTAGTTGATACAACAATCATAACATAAAGAACCAGTTTCAAAAAAAATATTTTACTTAACGAAAAAAGAAATATGAACGCAAACAATCAGTGTAACAACAAAACAAATATGATTTTTTAATTAAGAAATAATTCCAGTTCAAATCAATCTGCATTATAAATAGAAAACAAATTTTTTGAGTAAATTTTTCGTAAAAATAAATATTTTTTTTATATTATAATATAGAGAAATGAAGTAAAAATCAAATTCAATTTGAATAAAATAATAACTTAAAAAAAAAATAGAAATAAAATAATTATTTTTAAATTAAATATTGAGGAAATAAATTGATTAAAAAATTAATATAGTATGTATTTATATTTATTCTTAAGTGAAGTGGAAGTTATACTTAAGAAATATACATAAAACAAAATTTGAAAAATGAAAATAATTTAAAAAAAAGTATATATTTAAAAATTATATTGCAAATTTATTTAAATATATAGATACAAGATTAAATATTATGTAGTTTTATTGATGAACTTTTGAAGGAGTTATAAAGCCACAATATGAAATGATATGAAATGATGTTTGGTTATCTGAAAAAAATTGTAATACTTCGTACAAATTGTTCCCTATCAGGAATTCTAAGCGCCGCGCCGGACGCGTCGGGAATATTTTGTTCATTTTAGGTAAATTCATTAACGCATCACTGCACCATTGATGCCAAAACCATATTGTAAACGTTCACAAATGCAAACAATTCAATCGTCAAGTGTTATTATTACTATTATTGCATATTTTCATAAGCAGATGCGCAAAAATTAAGCAAACAAGAATCGTAAAAAATGTGATGCCGGTGATCGTCTGATACAATTGGTGCAGAAAAATGAAAAGTAAACAATTAAAAATGTTGTTTTATAAAGTTTTTGTTATTTATTCGGATGTTTTCGTACGATCCCGTACGCACTGTTTCGACTATTATAGTTGGACCTTCGTAAAAAATTTCTAATATAATGTAGTTCTTCGGCTCTTCGCTTATTTTGTATTCAATAAGTGGATTAAAATTTATTTTACTCCTTTCACCACCACCGAAAACAAGTGTTTTTTGACCGAAAACAAGTGTTTTTTTAACGTGTCTGAATTGACCCAATATTGGTATAGAAAAACAATATTAATGCCTATTACCGTTGTCGTTTGTCGACACGACAAAAAAACGTAGGAGACAAACGAGAACGGTAAGGGGTATGAATAATAATGACTGGGGCTTAACTATGTAACTCGATTCTACAATTAGGATATTCAAGTTCGCAAAATCGAAACTCTGTTATTCTATAAGAACTAATGATTTTTAAGTGGGTTTGACCTAAAGCCCACTTAAAAATCATTATATCTTATCGATAAAAAGGTCACTAAAATTATCATTTATTCTATAAGAACGCTATAATAAACGAAAGTCGAATGAAAAAAAATTTCCTTTGGCAAACTTGGCACTACCTAACTCGAAAGTAGATGTCAAAACCTTTCGAATACGCATAATATTGTTCGCATGCAAATGTGTTTGCGAGCAACCCTTTTAAATTAAAAGAAAGCATACAATATGCATTGTATATACATTTCTATAGTATTTTCATGCTGAATAATCACCGCCTGGCCATCTTGAGAAACGTGTGATAAACACATTTTTAGGTTCGTGCATTTAATAGTTGTCTATTCTGTAACCCTGACAACAGTCGTAAACATATATTATTTTTGTTTTGTTTACGACTCTTGTCAAGGAAATATGGATTTTAGAGCCAATAAAATACATTTTATATTATTAATTTGTTTCGTAGACGACTATTGTTAGGGTAACAGAATAGACACTTAGTAAATGTAAGAACCTCCAAATGTGAAGTTAACAACTTTGTTTAGATGGCGCTGCTCCATGGTTGTACTATAGAAATTTATATACAATGCAATATGCATGAAAACATGTTTTATTATAATTGTTAATATTTATTTAACTGTTTTAAATTAATGAATAATACATTTTTAACGTAAGGACTCACTTAAAAGCGCGAACACGCTATTTTTATTGCAAAACTGAAAATAAAACATTTCACTCTGTAATCGCTTTATTATACTTGCATTTTTAATAATTCTTTTTGTGATAAGCACCATTATACCTACCTCCGTGTTCTAAAAATGGATTGTGTATTATTTTTGTTTTTCATTTCTTACAAAAAAAAAGTAATTCGTTTTGGAGTTATTAAAAAACCTTTTTTATATTTCTAAAAAAAACCACCACCAAACACGCCATACCGATTCGAAAATAGGCACCAAAAAATCTAAACATTTTGATTTTGTTATCCGGTATCAAAAAACTACCGTTCTATGACATTTATGTACCGCTAAATAAATTAGATAAAAGAATTTTGATCCTAGCTTCTTCAATCGGGACTTTGTCCAATTGAAATAAAACTTGATAACCTACAAATAACAAATGTTCCAGGCATTCTAAAGTTAACTCTAGGTGAATTTGATTTCAAAAATGTGTACATGTTAAAATGCACCAATTGGCTTCTTTTACACTGTACACGTTCAATTATATTCACATCAACTTTAGTTTTTTATATGTTCAACGAAACCGCAACGAAATGAAACGTTACCAAACGAAATATCAATAGTTAAAAAATCTTCGGTTTCTTTCAAAAACTATGTTAAAATCCCATACACGCATCAATCTGATCGATAAGTCATCATACAAAACAAAAATGGTTTGATTTTCTACATGAAAATCAAATAGTGGAACACCGGTAGGAAAAATAAATCTTAACCGGAACTTGGCAAGAAGAGTTCGAGTCGATATTGTGTAGTCGGGCACATACAAATAAAAATAGTTTATTGGCATCACCTTTTTAGCACGAACATCTCAAAACCCCAACAGAGGTCGCTCTTATATGCTCGGCCACGTCAAAATGTGCTCAATTTTTGCCTTAAAAAAAAATTAATTGAAGTTTTCTCCGTACCATTTCGTACGTACAAATCTGTTAATGGATTAAACTGCCGTGGTTTTAATTCTGTTATGTTAAAAAAGAATCTAATATAATAACTTTTAAATAACTACTAAAAACAGATCTATCGTAAAATTCTTTATCAATTCTCATCGCAGTGAAATCAATTAAATAATTGCTATTGTCTAAAAAATCCCTTTCAAAATTGGATTTAAAACGAAAATCAATTTTCGCTCTGTCACGGACAACTTCATCGTCGTCGTCGTTGTAGTCTCGTCCTCCAAAATTAAAAGAATCTTTTTTTTTTAATTGTATAATTTGTGGTAATTTTAGTGGCCCCAAATCTACACACGGAATTAATAAACAATACAGAGACTCGGACCGAGAAATTAAAGCAATTGGCGGTGCTCTTTCTATTAAGTGTGGAATGAATTGTTAAGGGTGAGTTTTCTTTTATCAAAGAAATTTGTGTCTTTTCATAATGAAAGGGGCGAGCTTTTTATGTCCAATTAGGAAATATAAATCAACTTAATAGAATTGATGACAGATGAGATACACCACGATTGAAATTCTCATCGAGGGAACAAAGTTCTCTACTCTGTTATGCCAATTCTTTAACTCTATTGCATATATCTGTTCAGATTTTCGCAGACTATGTTGATTGACACGGTTATCTTGTTCCGATTATGAATATTTATGTATCTCGGTTAAAATAGCTTCATTATCATAGACAAATAATCAGGTTTGTGAACGAAAACGAAAGTCTTCCATCTGACAGAATCAAGTTCCCCACTTAAACACTTTTGACCAAATACTAGATTCGCATCTCCTGTATATCCAAAAGATCTCAGGTAAATACCTACCTCACATTCAATTGAAGTCAATTGTTTTATAAAACAGTTGACCTACATCATGTTTTATATTATGAATACTTAATAGTGTCATCAATTCCGGGTATGCCTTTGCCATTCACCCTCACCATGGGAAAAACGTATAGCTTGAAAAAAAAACTACATACCCTGCATTATGACGCGTGGAGTGTTTATTAAACTAAATTTCAGTCAAACTATTCAAACTTCCGATTGAATACGTACTTATATATACATATTTATTTTTTTTTTATCAAGATAAACAATCGCACTTCTTCTTGGGTTAAAATAGATTCGCGCTGTGTGTCTATTTTGTTTTGTTTTGTTTGTTAAAGTGATACTTTCATTGTGACACTGACCTCGAAAGTTTAGTTAATAGTTTGGGGCGTGCAAGGTTGCTGTGCTTGATTAATTCATAACTGATAACTACAAAAAATAACAAAGTAGTTGTTAAGTAGCTGAAGATAGGTATTTATTGCACACGGTATCACATTCTTTATAGCTGATTCATAAACTCAAATTATGAGTCCTAAAAACAAATACGTATTCTGTTAAGCTTGTTCAGAAATTTAATTGGCTACCAAATTCTTTAATAATATTACGTTCAACAAGTTTTGTTTTCATTACCTATGTGTTTCCTTATGGTGTTTCATATTTTCATATTTAGTTTGTGCTTTTAAGCATCCATTTAAAACAAATTTCTTGCAAATATATTCTTGCTTTGTTGATAAAGTAAAAGTTATTATCCCTACTTTGTGTTCAAAAAAATATGTATTAGAATTTGCATCATTCATTTCACTTTTTGATTGCTTTTATTATTATTTTTTGTTTGTTTAATGTTAATTTTTCTATTCTTTATAGTTGAATGAGTATCAATTCTCTTATTACAATCAATCTTGTGAAGTTTTCTTTATTTTTTTTTTGTCATGCGGGCCAGCTAGCCTTTGTGTTCAGAGAATAACGCACATGAGTTATTTTATTTGTTTTTTTTTTCTTTCTTTTGTTATTTTTTGTAAGTCAATAAAACTTTGTACATTTAAGTTGAACTTTGTTTTAATCATTCCATAGTTTTATTTCATCGTGTACCAAACTCTGTAATGGCACACATGCTTATGTACTGATCGTAAGTGAAGTTTGATAATTAGCTTGTCCTTAAACAATATTCTTTTGACATGGATCTGATATTAATCTTTGTTAGTAGCAGCTCCTCGGTTTCTAGCCTGCCGTCTTCCGTTGTCGTCGAGACATTGTCGAGTCAAAGATATGAGGTATGTCCCGGTGGCTCCTTCTCTCTGGTTTGAAGACCTTACGGGCTGAATCTTCTGTATACAGTTTTTGGTCTACAAGGCCCAAACATTTTAACCGTTGAAGACGAAGATTTTTAACTAGACTTAGACTTAGACTTCAAGGAAACTTTCAGCTGATTGTGATAACAGCGTATGCCTACATACTTCGTATTTTCTTCGTCAACAAGAAGACCCAAGTTGCAGGCGACTTGAAATTTGCAAAGGTATGAATGAAACTACTAACTTATCCCTATAACGTCGAAGTTGTCAGTAAAACCAACATGATAGTTTTGTTAAAGATGTATTTGCGCTGGGTTCTACCTTCTAAAGTCCAATATTAAATTCGATTAAAGTGCATGTATCCTTGTTTTTAACCTCTTGTGGTGTTGATGGTTAATAAAAAGAAAGCCAACGCTTGTCAAATAATTATGTTTTCTAAGGGCAACTCGGCGGGGCGAACATTCAGATCATTAATAAATAAGATCTTATAGAAATTTGTCGAAATACATTTCCAAATCAAAAAAGTTGTATGCATAGCTGTTATCGGAACTTAGCAACACACGTGCTGAAATAAAGCTGTGTTGACATAATTTTCTAAAGTTTTAATTTTGGTTAAGTAGGTATTACCTTTAATTTGGCTTTGAACTCAGCATATGTTTACACAACTGATATAATACATTAACATTATCATTATTGTATTGCGTTTTGTTTATAAAAATATTTCCTTGTTGCTTTTTAATTACATATTCGTATGTTATGAATTGCGTGTCAAGTTTGAAGTTATAAACAAAATACCATCTGCCATCTTCACGATTTTCTTTTTAAAGCCGCTATGATCGTATTCCTGAAATCAACAAAGTAGCAAGCATTACGAATTGGACAGACAATTTGTCGTAGCCAATGGAATTTCCTAACTAGATAATAGGAATTTCACTTAATTGACTAGAAGACCTACATAATATGTATTTTAACGCACATGGCGAATAACGATATCTTAAGTAGTTTCTGTATGTTCTTTCGTTTTTATTAAATTCATTAAGTAAATGAACCCAGAAAATTATTACCTGTTATCTATTTGAAGAACTGAAACAACTTACAAAACGTATATCTCTGTTTTTTAAGTTCCCTTCCTCGTATAGTTTACGCACTTTGATTTTGCGAATATTTCAACTGGTTACCTTCCTTATCTCTACGCGACTACAATCAGGTAGTTAAAATAAATCATCACGTTAAGCTTTTATCATAGAATTTGTACTTTATCAGCTAATTTTTCAATGCCATTTCTAACTTATTGTCTTGTTTGTCTTTTCCAGTTTTTTTTTTTATATGTACGCATGCTTCAAGTAAATTAATAGGATTAATTGAATAAAAATAAAATGTCGTCATTTTCAAATGCACCACCACCACCACAGCAGCAACAATTAATATCCGGAGGTGGCAATATGATGGTCAATGGAATCACTACACAAACTATGCAGCCAGTTGGACAACAACCACAACAACAACAAATGCAACCTGTCAAAACAATGCAAAACAACTTCCCTCCAACGACTAATGCAATGCCAGCCATGAATCAATTCATGCCACCATCTTCACAATACATGCCACCACCAGTATCATCAGCAGCAGCACCACTTGCACCAGGACCACTTTCAGCAACTCAGCCATCAATATCAACGGTATATGGAAATGGTCCTCAGATACATGGAATGCAAGCGAATCTACCTGCGCATATAAGACCACCGGCCGGTGTACCTTTAACGAATGGTGGCGGTGGCAGCAGTGTTAACTCATCACGAACCGCATCGCCAGCTTTAAATAGTTCACCCAATCATTTTGCACAACAACAGCAACAAAGAATGCCACCACCTGTAGCGCAACAGAACCCAATGGTGCCCGTCAATAATCTCAGTAATAGTATGCAGAATCTTGCTTTGAATAGGCCTGGCAATAATCCACAAATGTTGCCAGCAACTAAAACAACGGCCAGTAGTGCATCGAATTTCCCTCCCAATTTTCAGGGAAATTTTAAGACAGCAGCTTTGAATACAAGCTCAGGAGGAGGCTTGCAACAGCTTCCAAGTGGTCCTCCACAACCAAACGCTTATGGAACATCCACTTCCCCACTAGTTCGGACTGCTATGCCCTCGCAACAATCGCCTTATCCAACGCCTCCACCACCCCAATTCGCCACAACACAGAACGCCAATTTTCCTCCAACAAGTTCCGCTCCTTACCCAAATACATTCAATCAGAATCAACTGAACAACAACATGCCACCACCACAGGTGACCGAAACTCAACAGCAAGCGCCAGTGGCAGCTCGGCGACCAATGTATCCACAACAACAAAAGATTGCACCACCAATACAGCCACTGCAGCAGCAGCACCCTCAAGCGTACCCACAGCAAGGCTATCAGCAACAGCCAATGGCACAACAGCCAACGAATGGTCCCTTAAATCCTGGGCAGCAACAGTTTACCCAGCAGAATGCACATCTGAGTGTCGTCAAACAGGGTTTCAACAGTCTCTGGGGCCAGGACACAGTGGATCTGATGCAGAACCGTCATGTACTGTCGCCAGCGACATTACCATTACCAAAAATCACTCTGCACAATCAGTTTCACGAGTCAATCAATTGTCATCCTAAGTAAGTTATACGTAAAAGTATTCATGAAAATAGTTTATTATTTTTAAACTTTGCAGCATAATGCGATGCACAGTTACTAAAATACCAGAAAGTAATTCATTACTTCAAAAGTCAAGACTGCCGCTTGGTATACTCATTCATCCATTTCGTGATGTTAATGTAAGTTAACTAACTTTAAAACTCAAATAGATAATGATATAATTGTCTGTATTGCTTGTTTTGGTTCTAGAGTTTGCCTGTTATCCAGTGTCCAAATATTGTGAGATGTCGCTTATGCAGGACATACATAAATCCATTTGTCTACTTTGTAGATAGCAAGATGTGGAAATGTAATCTATGTTACAGAGTTAACGAATGTGAGTTTTATATATATTTACTTACACTATAGTTTTTTCGTGAATAATTTATATTTTTGTTTTACAGTGCCTGATGATTTTCAGTTCGATCCAGCGACAAAAACATACGGAGATGTAACACGAAGACCTGAAGTTCGTGCAAGCACTATCGAATTTATAGCACCATCTGAGTACATGGTAAATATTAAAGGGTTTTCTTTTTAAATTGTCTTTAACAAAGACCGAATGGGCAGCCCTGGACTATCCATTGTAGGCAGATTTTAGGGGGCGTTTACACTAGGTATAATGCTACTTTGGTTGTGGAAAATGCATCAGAAGCAATTAATTCGGTCTTTTCGACTTGTTCAACGAAGAAGATAATTGCAATCAAACAAAAACAAAACAATCAATCTTGATTTCAATCGAAGGAAAATATACGACGGTGAAACAAGAACAGGAAAAGTGACATTGCTCGGAAGAGATCACTTTGGAGTCAACACATACAATGTTATTTTTGACAAATTGATATGTGATTTGAAGGAAAAATGCCGCAAATATGAAGAAATTTTTGAAAAAATCGGTATTATTATTGATTTGGTAAATTTGGATAATGATTATACATACATATTTGAAAAAAAAGCAAAATATTTACAAGAAGCATTCAGACAAGATTTATAGTGTTCAATTAATGATGAACTTGTATTGAGTGAAATGAGCATACGAAGCTGAAAATTTAGCTCTGCAATAAGTTCTTAATTTCTAGTTGTAGAAAGTAGAAATCCTCATACACATAATTGTTTGTTTAACAAAAAAGTTAGCTTATTGTGCACTAAAATAAGTTTTAATTTCTTGATAACACTCTGTAATACAAAATATATGTAAAATGGCAACAAATGAACAACAAAGGAAAAAACTAAGGTCGGCAGAAAAGCACTTAAACATGCTTGGATCCCCTTCACCAATGACAGCTACGGCAAAATTGTGGAGCAAAATTAAATCTCGCCTTGAGTCTCTTACTAAAACACTTACGGATTCGATTGTATCGCAACTAAAATCTGAATTTAACACCATGCATAGCAGTTTATCTAAACGAATCGACTCCATGGAACTTGATTTTGATAACAAAATTAAATCATTAGAAAACACATTTAATGGTAGACGTAATATTTCCAGCGATCTCGTACTTCATGGTCTACCTGTTGTCGCCAATGAAAACCTCAAAAGTATTTATCTAAGTTTTTGCACACTAATTAAAACTACCCCTATCAAACCGATGTGTATTCTTCGTACTGCCCCGAAAAATAAATCAACAAGCAGCGCCATTATTGTACAAATCCCGCATGCAAAAGATAAAATATGAAAATATGATTTTTGTAACCATTCGTGACATAATTATTGTTGATTATTTATTGGAAAAAAAAAAAAAATAACGGAGCGAATAAATGATGTTTTTAGTTATTTTATTAATCATTCATAACTAACCTGAAATCGTATACCCGGTTACACATTATCTAAACGTAAACAAAATTAGGTGAGTAAAAAAGGTGGAAGGGGTAGGGCGGCAATTTAAGATTTTCCTAGGACGGCAGAATGTCTTAGTCCGGCCCTGCGAATGGGACTTGGTATTTTGTTCTAAACTTTTGCTTAATTACACCACGCGTCAAGTTTAAGTTTTGAGCAACTGATGAATCAACACGAAACATTCATTGTTGCAACGTATCTTCAAAGCTTGAGTTTTCTTATATGACTTCCACATCAATGAATATATTGCTTACATCCTTTATTACTCATTTGGTTCCACATCGTCCTTATGCTATTTACACAACACACGAGGCAACCGTTTTTCGTTTGTTTACTACACACGTGGCAACTGTTGCCGGAACCGCAGTACTGTGTGTAGCTGTGAATGTGATTCAGAAAAGACATAACCGGGAGAAAAGTTAAATTAATTTTGTTAAATGAGTGACAATGGTACTAAACAATGATACACACGATGCAACAGTTCCAGCAACAGACAGATAAAATCAAAAATGTTTGATATTTCTGGCAACGGTTGCAGAAACACGAATATCAATGTTTAGCAAGACAGCTACACACGAAGCAACATGACTGTGTTGTTGCAACGGTGGTCTCATGTATTTTAAAACTTTTCTTCAAAAAGTCTAGAATTATTAAGTTGATCTATCAAAATATTTGTTTTCTTGTAGTTACGGCCACCACAGCCAGCGGTCTATTTGTTCCTGTTTGATGTCTCGATAATTGCTCAACAAAGTGGATACCTTGAGAACGTGTGTAATGTATTATCTAAACATTTAACTGATATGCCCGGAGATGCACGCGCACAAGTTGGTTTCATTGCATATAACAGTGAGGTTCATTTCTATAGCATGGCTGATGGTTACAATCAGCCCCACGAAATGACTCTAATTGATATTGATGGTGAGTGAGACTTCTCAATAATTACATTTTAGGGCAAATTTGACATCACCTCAATTTTCAGATCCATTCCTACCACGACCAGATAATCTGTTGGTGAATCTTAAGGAATGCAAAGACTTGATTAAAGACTTGCTAATTCAGTTGCCTGAAAGATTTGGAGGAACCCACGATCCTGGCTCTGCTCTAGGAGCAGCTTTACAAGTTGCATATAAATTAATGGTAAGAAGAAAAGAAAAGCATTTTGTTTTTTAGACTGATGAAATTTCTTTCTTTTTATTTTTAGCAAGCTTCTGGTGGGCGTATAACCGTTTTCCAAACGTGCCTTCCAAATAAAGGACCTGGTGCTCTAGAGGCACGTGAAGATCCAAATAATCGTTCCGCAAAGGATGTCGCACACTTAAATCCGGCCACAGATTTTTACAAGCGATTCGCCCTCGAATGCTCTGGTTATCAAATAGCTGTTGATCTATTTTTACTTAACCAGCAATATAGTGATCTGGCTACAATGTGTATGTTTTTATGAAAATTGTTTTTTGATAGCACGTGACGATAATTCTTTATTGCTAGCTGGTATTAGTAAACACAGTGGTGGAGCTGTTCATCATTTTCCACTCTACCAAAAGACCAAGCCACAACATGTGGACTCCTTTAAGCAATGTTTCAAGCGGTATCTAGTCAGGAAGATTGGGTTTGAAGCTGTGATGCGAATTCGATGCACGCGTGGTCTTCAAGTTCATACATTCCATGGAAATTTCTTTGTCCGATCGACAGATCTCCTTTCTTTGCCAAATGTTAATCCTGATGCTGGTTATGGCATGCAAGTAAGTTTGAATAGAATAATTTCTTCAATAAGTGAGTTTAAAATTCGTTTTCTTCTTTACAGATCTCATATGAAGAATCACTTACAGATGTTAAAACAATATGCTTCCAAGCGGCTCTGCTCTACACAAATAGCGAAGGTGAACGTCGAATTCGTGTGCACACACTTTGCCTTCCAGTAACCGCTAGTTTATCCGAGGTAATGCATTCGGCGGATCAAGAGGCGATTATTGGACTCCTATCAAAAATGGCCGTGGATCGGTCGATATCATCAAACGTCGCCGATGCCCGCGAGGCCTTCATAAATGTAACTGTCGATATTTTAAGTGCTTTCAAATTAGCACAAAATCTACCCTCTGGCCAGGGTGGATTGATTGCACCACGAAATCTAGCACTCTTACCTTTGTACATTTTAGCTTTATTAAAACACGTAAGAATATATGAGTTTTTGCTAAAAAAAAATGTTTGATTAAAAAATGCCTTTCTTAGCCCGCGTTTCGTGTTGGCACTAGTACACGACTTGATGATCGTGTCTTTGCAATGGATGAGTGCAAGACATTACCACTAGATCAACTAATGAAGTACATTTATCCTGAGTTCTATCACATCGATAGTTTATTCTACAATCTGCAAAATTCAAATGACACCGATGATGACGAAGATAATATTCCCGATCTGCCAAGATTACAATTATCAGCTGAATAGTAAGTTTTTAAAAACTTATAATGTTAAATTTTATGTTTATTTTATAATTTTTGTTTTCTATTTCTAGTCTTGATTCGCGATCAATATTCTTGATAGATTGTGGACGACTGATAATTATTTATGTTGGCCTAAATGTCCCAACTAATATTTTGGAAAATGTTCTAGGTAAAAAATAGATTAAGTTATTTCAAACAGTTTGTTAACCTACATTTTTTTTTAAATTTTAGGCATTAAATCAACAGCAGAACTACCAGATTATTGTTATGGTTTGCCAACAATAAACAGTCCCGAAAGTACTGCGCTTAAACGATTCATGTTGAAATTAAATGACGATAAGCCATATCCACCCCTTATACAAATCATAAGGTAAGTGATTGATATTTAAAAGTCCGAGGTACCCATTAATATTATTGCAAGATCTTAACTCCTCTTTGAGTTTAGAACATCAATAAACCTTGCACCTCATTGCACGTACTTTACGACTCTTTTGAAAAGTTTTAACTGGCTACTTTGTCATATAAGCTGTCATGATGTATCTTCACCTAAGCTGCTCTCAGTATAACATTGTACTTTTTCTGCATTCTCCAACATTGCTGGACGCATAACTGCAGTTGCAGCAGAGTAAAAAGCGTTTCCAGCGAGTTCATCCACCCTTCATGGTTGATGTCTTCTTAATTTGCTTTGCAATAGGGTCTCTCACGTAACTGCGACAAATATCTTTTAGGTTCGCAAGTCATTATGGAAATGATTTATTTCTTTGAGAGAACAACTTCAAAAAGGTAGAAACAAAATGTGGTTAATCTTTCGGGTTTCTTCCTTTGCCTTTGTTTCCCAAATATTTGTTGAATGTTTCTACTTTTCTCCTAGTTTTACTCCTTTGCAGTTGGTTGGTCATAAATATTCTCTATCGTTTTCGTACGGTCCTATATTTGCGTTAAAACTTTAAATTCAACCAAGCTTCGTCAATCCTGCTGCCATACGAATCATTTTTTTTTTCAGTTGCCCTCAATTGACTCTCATACTTCTTGTACATAGTCCAACATTGTAAAACGTATGTAAGCGCTGATAGAACAATTGCAGTTTAGAGATTTCCTTTCAGATTAACGCACGTAGATTTCCGTAGCTCCTGCTTGCCTTAAAGCCACCCATATGTTGTTGTTTCACTACCAAACTATTATGAACAACGACTAATCTCTATTTAAAATCTTTCAATCCACGTTTGAAAATTTGTCCACTATTTGCTTGCAAGTCAAATTAGGTATCGAGGACCAAAACACTTAAACATTTCAATATGTAACAATCTATTAGAGAATCTACAAATGTGTCCTATTTCTTTTTTTTTTTCAGAGATACAAGTACGGCAAAACCAACATTTATTGAAAAACTCGTTGATGATCGAAGTGAATCTAGTTTATCCTATTATGAATTTTTGCAACATATACGGACTCAGGTAAAGTAGTACTTTCTAAGCTTAACTAAATAACTAGTGTAATAAATATCGAGTAAAACAACAATTATAAAAATAAAATAAAAGAAGATACAAATGTTATGATTATAATAAAAAATAAAAATTTAAAATAAAAAAAAAAAAAAAAACATTTATGTATTTACGAAGTAAAGCGAAAAATTAGCTAGATATTTAAGAAACAAAAATATTCAAGTGATGAAAAAAAAAACTATATAAATAGAACCGCTCCCATGTGTGAAAATTATTTATTTGGTATTATATTACAATACATAACATATACACATTTAAAAAGTAAAAGTCAGTGGGTATGTTAATTAAAGTTTCTCCTCAACAATTTTTATTTTGGCTTCAAACCATCTTTCGCTAAGATTTAAAACTTACAATTATTCTTAATCAGATAAACATAAAATAAAATTTTGAACAGAAGCAACCCATAAAATTAAGAAAACGAAATTTTAAAATTATTTTTTACGAGTTTATATTTTATCAAATTGATTTACCGGTATTTGCAAAGCAATTAAAAACAATTATTGCTTTTATATTTTATTTTATTATAATTTTCTTAAGGAATTTTTTGTGTGTCCTGTAAATAATATTGAATATCCGCTGTTTTTTTTATAATTTATTTAAATTGTTCTTTTATTATCTAATTGTTTTTTTTTTTAAATAATTTCAACTGTGTATTTGGCTTAAGTATTTTTACTATACGAACAAAGTATTGGTCGTTATAATATTTTATTAGTTTTTAACTAAACTATATTCAGTTGTAATTATTATTATATCAGGTTTAATAAGGAATATAAATAAAAGCATATTTTAATAGAGTAATTATTATATTTATGTATTGATTGTATGTAATGTAAAAGAATAATTATCATTTTAAACAATAAAATAAAATTATTACTCACTGATGTAAAATATAAATTGTATTTTTGTTGGGCTAAACTTGAACAGCAAAATTAAATTTTCGATCCACAGCTTGGATTGTCGCGTGAATGTCGAATCGGTATTGAGAGTTGGATGTGTTTTGTTCAGGAACGAATGAGACAACCTGCAATCAGTCAAGGGTTTATTGCTTTTTGGCTTTGACATTGTCATCATCCAGATGGGCAGTCGTCCAAGTTCTAAACTGCTTGCGACTCCCAAAAGGTTCGATGTTTGCGTCGAATGAGGTTGTTGCGGTCTATAAAGACAAGATGTGTTCCTTGCTATAAGCTTCCGAAAGATGTGGTATTTTCAAAATACTGATCGAATGTTTCCAGTGCTCGTTCTAAAATTAAAAGGACGTTGCTTCTTGGGCTCTTGGGAAATCACTTTTTTTCTTTTTTTTTAAGTTCAGGAACACGAACATTGTTCCGAAAACAATAATGGCCACCAGCTCTGTTTAGTTTCGTGGAAAAGATGTTAGGTGTCGTTGGGAATGATAAAGATGAGAATCTTTGATTCAAATCATTGGTTGGGAACTGTTCTCAGATTGTGATTGGGTAGATAAGGAAAAATACTTTTTGCAGAATTGTTGCGAAAAGAATGATGGCCACTTGAATTTAGTTTTAGGATGTTCAACAGAGGGCGCTTCTCTGTTCACATCATTCACAGGGACTTATATATTTATTACAGATTTGATTGGTGATGCTAATCGAATGATTGCAATGAATCAAGAGTAAGCTGGAATGATATGGGCTTCAAAAAAAAAATTATAATTTGGAGAAGTTAAATTGAAACCAACTACCAAAAAGGTTCAAAACTTAAATTATAAATTAAAAGTAGTTTGATTCTTGTTTCTTTTAACCTTAAATTATTTTAAAGAAGGTTATTAATCAATTTTAACATAAAATGTTAAACCTAAAGAGTGTGTTAGCTGTGCAAAAAAATAATTAAAAAAAATTAACTATATAAAGCTAATAAATAAATACCGGCATTTTTTTGGATTAAAATAATTTATAGTTTTGTCTGTTGGTAAGTTTTTTTTTAAAGACGTTTTTTGTGCAAGGTGTTATTAATTTAGATAATCAGGATCTATATTGGCAATCACCGGCGATCTTGAAGAGGTCGGGATCGCCACCGAAAACCTGACAGCCCAAGTAACAATTTTACTTTCATAAAGGCCAATAATGGAAGCTATTTTCTTACTCCCGTAACAATAATATAAAATCTTATAGAAAAACCTTTTTGGCGAACTTAAGAGAAGCTATTTACTTTTATAAACTAGGTCTATGAAAGCAATGATTTGTAATGAATTGTTTGAGTTAAGTCTTATAAAGGCTTTGCGAAGATAGCAATAGTTTGTTAAAAAAGGCTTTTAGCTTCGATAAAAAAGTTGTCCAAAAGACTTTTTTAAAAAAGCATTAGCTTAGCCAGCGAAGCAATTGTTTTTCTTAAAGGTTATGCTAAGGGCTTATAGAAGTAATTACGGAAATCTTACGGTATATAGACGCAATATAGTTTCTTCTCAAGTGTTGTGCTAAGGACTTACAGAAACCGTTACCGAAATCTTAACGAAATTAAGAAAAAAAATAATTATTCATGACATATTTTGTTTTATTTTTATTTTTTTAATTTGACCATATACATATATTATTTTTTAGGGGTTCTTAAAAGAGTTCGCGGATCTTCTGGCAACACATCTCTTATGTCAGTGTTAATTATTTTTATGAGATCTTTCAATGCCGTGATGTTGGATGGCCCATTCTCGCAAATGAGATCTGAACATCATATGCCTCTCCATCGCAGAGACATCCTCATTTGATGTTTCATCATCATTATATGCACTGTTATTTAAAACAGCAGGAGCAACATCTGAGCTTAGATCTATACCTAAAAAAAAAAATGCATATTATGCGTATGAATATGATACAAACTAAAAAACACTTACCTTGGTCGTCTAAATTGGCACTATTAGTTATTTGTGGAGAAAACTCTGGCACAAGAATATCTTGCTCTTGCGGATTGTTAATGGCCGATGTATTTTGATCCACAATGGATCCAGAAGTAAAATCTCTTTGCAGAGCTGTTCGTCTTAATTCGTTGGAAATTTCAGAGGCTGCTTTAAAAATTGAATCACGATTTTTTTTTCAACGTTCTTTGATACGTTCCCGATCTTTTTATTTTTTTCTACGAATTATTCATATTTCAAGACTTCAATGAACTTACTTTGATAGGCATTAAACGAGCCTTAAATAAATAAGAATATCCCACTTGTGAAATTTGTTTCCAAAATGCCTTAAAGAAGCTTGAATTTTTCAGATGTTATCTTACTAACTTCGGCAGGCCTTACAGCGCCCTTACTAAAGCAGATTATCAGCCTTCCATAGAGCTTGCCAATTTTTCAGCCCGAATGCCTTAAAGAAGATAATGTATGAACTCTGATAAACTGTCAATAGGAAACTATTAACTTCTTATAGAAACCCTTTGCATTGACTTCCAATAGTAAGCCTTACAAAAGCCTTAGTTTTTCACATGTTAGCTTACTAACTTAGGCAGGCCTTATAGCAGCCTTACTAAAGCAGATTATTTCAAACCTTCATAAAGCTTGTGAATTTGTTCACCCTAAAGCCTTAAAGAAGCTATTATTTAAAATATTTCGTGAAAAAATGTTAATATGCATAAAAAAGCCTTATGACAACACTATAGAAGTAATAGCTTATTAAATTCAAGAAACTGGACCTTATACAAATAAAATTGTTAGTTGGGAGTGAAGACAGAACCATCAAAATCTCAACAAAAAAAAAAAATTGTTATCATTTAATTTTCTTCTATTTAAACAAAAAAAAAAATTAAATTCTGTTTGTAACGCAAATAATTTAATATTAATTTTTTTTTCAAACCCAAATGAAGTGATACATATATTCACAAAAAGAAAACCGAAAACGCATATTATATTGAATCCTCAGAAAGGATAACCATATATCTATACTGAGCTCAATCTAGGTCAGTAAAATATAATTACAATTCATATATATTATTTGGTGTAAAGTATTAACCATGTATGCAAAGATTAATGTGAAAAGTGGATACGAATGAATCTGGCCTTTGATGTATTCAGTGAAACTCGTACATATAAGTATATCTCTAGCATGTTGTACTTTGTTATATTTAACATAGGTATACTAAATCGAATCGAAACCCAATTATGTGTGATGTGTATATGTATGTTTTTTTTTTTTTTTGATTCATTAATTTTTCAAGATACTTTTTTTTGCCAGATACTTTTTTTGATTATATACTTAACCTATTCAAAAGTTGATGTTATTCCGGAGGTAACTAACCTCACAGTTCGAAATTCGAATTATTGCTTTTAATTAGTTATGTTTTTTTTTTTGTTATACGTTTAGATTGTTTCTTAAATTTTCTTAGTTTTCAATAAAAATTTAATATTGTGAATCACGTCGGAATGATTGAAATAATTGGTTTTATTCGAGCAGAAACTCGATGGATTCTTAAGGTCTTTAGTTCCAGGAGATGTGAAAGGCGACTAAAAGATTCGGTGGGACTGAACGGAGCTGAGAAAATGGGGAATTTTATCATTGGTTAAGAAACTTCCAAGGTAGGGTGGGTTCGACCTCGCTAAAAACATCTTAGCGCCACTATGTTTTATATTCAAAGATTTTCTGTTTGAAAATCTATTGGCATGATCTATGTTACAGTGGTAGGCAAGGTTGAGTAGCGGAGACAAGAACCCTCCCATTCGACGAGCTCAGCCGAGCAACGCAAGCATTCCATGCCTCTGTACTCAACAAATTTGGAGACCCATAATCCTCCACCTGCCTATTACAGATTTCAGGGGCTTTTTTGATGATTTCGTTACCCTGGAAAATAGGAAGGTCGCACTGATTTAAAAAAAGCTCTCCCATAAGACATGTAATGACAATCTTTTCTGAACGATCTATAGTGTGGTTTTTCCTTGGTTAAAAACTTTATTTGATCGAGATATGTACATTATTTTTTTTCAGATTTTGCGTTTCATTGGTTAACTAAAATATATCTCGATTTAATCCAGATCAAAATCTTTGAAAGCGATTTAAAATTACAAAACATTAGACGTAACTCAAGCAGCGTGTTCCTTGCAATCCCGGTCTTTGGTGGTTTTATATAAAAAAAAGATCAGATTATTGGATGGATTATGTTTTAAGTACCTGAAAAACTAAAACCTTTAGAAACCTTTTCAAAAACCGTCCTCAATGCCTTTTTTTCCACGTTTCTCTACGATACTTTTATATCGGGTCAGTACTTTCATTTAAATGTGCCCTATAGTTGATAGCGCCCTTAGTTATGTTAGAACACATATGAAGTTGGCTACTGGCTGTCCATATCTAATACACGTCAATGATGAACATGTTCATCTTTATCTATAATTTCTAATCTTTTCCTATAATCTTTACCCATAATTTATTTATGAAGATCTCTGCACTTTCGTCTTCTCTCTCTATCAAACAAGCAAAGTTTTCCATTACGTTTCTTCTTTCTCACTTTAGTTTTCTGCAGTTCTGCCGGCGCAGAGACATGTAAATCCACCATTACACTTTGTCGGTATTGTAAGGGTGCAAGTACAAGACTCTTATATCCAGATCGTGAATACCCCTAATTAAAATGGACAGTTATAAAACAAGTATCTATTGTGACTGAAAATTATCAATTATTCAATTGTGAACTACAGCTCGCCAAAAATTGTTGTTTTTTGGTTTCTCATAAACAAAACATGTACATTTTTTTATCAAACCAAAAGTTAACTATAAAAAGTTTAATAAATTAAATAAAAACAAATTAATTTAAGTATACTTCAGTGACTTTTAGAAACGATGAAAAACAAAAAAAAACTAATAGGTACGAGATTATTCTAATTTTGTCGAACTTCTTAATTGGATAAAAAAACTGTAAGCATTTTTTAAAACAAACTTTTACATAAAAAACAACTAGCTAGTTATTTATTATTAATATTGTTTGGCAATTTTGTAAGTTACGCATGTTACTTTATTTAATGCAACTTCCTGGGTTCCGGATATCTGTGTATAAAAAACTTACATCCAAATAAAATCACCGAATCCCACTTTACCCTGGCTTTACATTTCTTGGTGTCTTTTAGCTTTAAAAGTGGTAAGATTATGCCCTCCGCCTCCAGCCAGCTAGATTTATACCAAATGGTTTGAATATTTTTCTACTTGATAAGTAACTCGTTCTCCTACCTACCTGTGTTCATTCGCTCTGTATGGCCCAATTATTTTTTGACTAGACAAATATAAATTTGTCACATTTTCTCCGCCAAATGTTGCGTTCTTTGTCAAAGCAGACAGGAACATTAGTCGTACGTAGGACTTATCTCCATTACATCAAAAAAGTTTACATCCAATCAGGAAAGGGTTCATGTATTCTGAAGCATAACATGTGAAGGACACAAATTTACTGACCAAATCAAAATTATAGGTATTTATCCACCATTGCGTTCTGCCTGACGCCTGTCTTAATTAATACTTAATAAAAGCATACGGCTCCCTTCCGTCTCGAAATTTGCGAATGCATCACTAAATACTTGTGTACCTAGTTATTGCACAACATATCTTTTATTTTGTGAATCCTAGAAATTTGTACTAAGGTTCTAATCGTCGGATTATCTTCGTCGCATTTGAAAAAAATCAACATCAGCAACGGCCGGCGCTTTGTTTGACTTGACTGACGATGGCTTTTTTAATCTACTGGTCGAGAACTTGGACCTTTTGGTAATCATGTCGTTAACATAGGTGATAGTTCGTTGGAAAGATCTGGCACTTAATCGTCCTTCCGCAGTTGGTTGAAGAAGTCTCTCCAGATGAATAACATCGAATGCTTGATCACAACAGTGTTTGTCGCAAGCTCTTGAAAATATCCGGTCGACTTACGATTCTGTGATATCTAGTCTTTCAACTTTTAACGTTTTCTTCTAAATACAGATAATGGTCAGAGTCGATTTAGAACAGTTTAAAGAATATGACAGTTAATTGACAATAAATGAGGCAAAGATGCTTCCCATGACTGCAGGAGTGACATAGTTTGATCGAATTAGAATAAGAAGATCGGAAAAAGCCTTTAACGTTAAAAATACTATCATGAAAAAATACAACTCAGCAATAACTGTCGTACCAAAAAGAGACACTTTTAAAACCCCGTCCTAAAAGCATTATCATAAGACGTTTTGTTACAATTGCAAAAAAAGAAGCAGGCCCAAGAACTTCTCTACAAAACTAATGCATTCTGTGGGTCTCAGGTATGAAACAATCCATAACCGGGAAACTTGCTGACGTTTCTAAAATCAAATCGTCGAACCCCACAAGCAGATCTGAAAATAAGAGAAAGAAGGTCAGATACGGTGTAGGGTACCTGAATGTAAACCCTCACCAACTCTTAACATAAATGATAATAAAAGGCGTTTTTCTTTTTAAGCTCGGAGCAGTGCACTTATATATCAAAACTGAAGAGCGACCGTTGTTGATTGCCATCAGCACTCAAACACAATAACGGTTTTACAAAATAGAGTATCGACAACCGCAGCACGAGATTGTTGTGATTGAGTTCAATTTTTGTATTCAAGAATAAATTACTTACCCTTAAAAAAGCATCTAACTAATAAGTTCATATTTTAATATAGTCATCTTACTATAAACAGATCCTCCAAATAATTTTTACATAATAGGCTTGTAACATTAAATAATTAAAAATAATAATATTGTGAAAATTTTCCATTATGCCTGGCATTGAGCTTGTTGTACTGATTACAAGCACAAGGTCAGGATCAAGCAGGCCGTGACAAATGCATTTTTATTAATATCAGTATCAGTAGTTCAAAAAATAAAATACATTAACCAGCTTCTATGGATGAATCAAATTGGAATAACATTACAATCGCATATTCAGACTGTGAGGCAATGGCACCCGTCGCGTCCGTTGACTACTTCTAAGAATAAAACTGATTATTTAATTTCTAACAAGTATAACATTTCAATAATATTCTGCCGTTCTCAGTCGACATACAGTTTCTCTACCATTCAAATCTTAGAAATCAGTTCCGTATTCCGTGCAATGATGGCGAGTCTTAAAGTTTTATTTGTAGTATGTCTGATTCTATTAGTTGGACCGCCGCCGTTTACCAGTGGATATTCTGTGTTAGGTTAGAAATACAGTAATTTAAAATAATTTTGATATTTGTTTTAAAGAATAATTTAATGTTTTAGGAGGACGAAATCAATATGAAGAAATCATCCCCAAGTTTCAAAGAAATAGCCCGATTTTTATGTTTTGTGATCAAATAGGAAATCATTTGAATTGCATTATGCAATGCAAGTCGTGGGGTTATTCGAGTGGACATTGTGCTAGTGACTTTCTATGCAATTGCTTGTGATTCTTAAATTGAATTGGTTTCGTTTTTTATTGTTAATTTGATGTGATTTGAGATTGAATGTTCTAGCATTAAGTTTAAAAAAAAATAAAAAAAAATAATTTTGTAAATCTAACTTCAGGAGTCAAATTGGTCGCATTTAATATAAATTGTTTCCAGAATCGTCAGAAAAACAATTTAAAAGCTTAAGAAACCAAACCATAAAAAATTAAAAAATTCTAACAACATTCTTCGGCGTCACCAAACATTCAAATTCAAGAAATCAACAACATGACATAATTTTTTCTATGGCTAATCTGTAGGATACGTTTGCAATAAAGCGTAATCAGGTTAGAGTACTGATCGTAAATGAATGTAAAAAACCTTATTTGTTGACAAGGAATAACTACTTTTCAACGTATCCTTCCGCTTTTGGATTTTTTTTTTGTCCATGAGTCTTTTGGCCTGATAGTTTCATTTGGACGGAATTCTCAGCATCTCTCCTTTGACCATGACAGTAACAGCCGAGTTGCTTGTCCTGTATTTTGTGCACGATATTTTTTTGGTGAGAAAGCTTGCTCAATTCAATCAAGTTATGTCACTCATTCATAATGCTCATTTTGCACTTGGAAAGCACTGTCCATAGTACGCCTGATTATATCAAAAAATAGGATCAGAAAATGTTCTGCCTTTTTCGCGCTTATGCGATACCAATATGTAAATTCTTGTAAAAAGCCAAAACTCTAATTAGAGTCTGTGAACAGCTTATTCGCCGTCAAATGGTTATAACTTTTGTCTAAAGATTAGTTTTTTTATATTTAACATTTAAGCACATGAAAAATAAGTGTCTATTTTATCAACAACCGATAGAATTTTATTTAACAAAATAAAAAAATATATATAAATATAAACCTTGTTTGTATTGCTTCTCGTTATATATGTATGTATCACATTATTAGATATGTTTTTAAAGCTTGCTTTGAATTGGCGGTGTTTTCATTTCCCACAAATTTTGCTGACTACCTTTTGCAACTAATTTATTTAAAACAGTTATATCTGAAATAGAAAAAGAAATGTTATCCCTTTACACAACAATACAATCTTCGTTAATTCACCATCTGTTCTGGCATACTCCTCTAATGTCAGTCGAATATCATTTATCGGCACAGCTGTATTAAAATTTGGATAAATAACATTATCCATTTTTGTATTAGAAATACAAATTCCAAGTACACAACCATTTTCATCAAGCATTGGCCCACCACTTTGTCCAGACTGCAAACAGCCATCTGACATTATTGCTCCAGGGAAGCATTTAATGATTCTTCCCTGAAATATCGAAGGATTGAAGTCATGTTTAATGTGGGAATTAATAAAGAACGGAAAACCCGCATTGTAAATCATTTGACCAGGATGGGGTTTAGATGTGGAAAGTTTTAAAAAATATTTGTTTGGAATGTTGGAGCGCGGTTTAAGAAGAGCCACATCAAATGGCTGATTGAAGTTTGGATTTTTCCATACTATATCGGCATTGAAATCTCTATCAAAGCTTCGGCAGGTAATCAATGTGTTGTCCTTAAATAAAAGCAAATAATTTTGTTGTGTCAAAAAAAAAAAAAAAACACAAAAGCCTTACGCTTGAGATGATATGTGAGCAGGTAAGGATTAAAGTTTTGTTTCTTATTTTAACAAGAGTACCAGTACATTGTCCGTCATTCGTCAAAACAACCACTAAACTGTGTTCCCCTGTTAAATACAAATATAAACAAATAAAAATAAAAGTATTCAATTTTATATTTTTCAACTAAAATTGATGGTCTGGGAGATCATCGGTGGTGAAGATATCCTTAACAAGTGCAGATCATATGGTCGTACCGTGTTAAATATAAATACTGTGACAAAGTTGATACTTGGGCACTTACTTAAATAAAAAACATTGAGTTTTATTAAGCCGCAGTGAAAGTTGCTGACAGATTTTCGTTTATGGAACCAAACAAACTAACTTCTCGGCACAATCTGTTTTCTGAAAAAAAAGGGGAGGCACTAAAAACGCCTCTGAAAAGCAAATCCAACACCAACATTCATTTGACAAAGCGGCGGATTGTCGACCATTAAAACGCACCGAGCACATTCTTAGGGTAAAACCGTAAAGTAGGTGGGTTGTGGTCCTATCCGAGATCATTAACATCGTCGGAAGGGAGAAGACCAAACGGGTCTACAGCGACATTGACATGGTCAGGAAGCAGACTAAACCAAATTGGCTGAGGCACGTCAATAAAACGGACGGGATCGCACTAGTTGATTTAAGCTTTGAGGTGAAAAGCAGCAGATAAAATCTCCATCTTGATATGCGTAGCTAGAGACAATCTTAGTAAAACCGTTGTTCATTATGGAATGCAATAACATCAAGTTCTCCTTTCTTCTTAAACTTTTTGAGCATTCCCCAGAAGTTGTATCCTGCTTTAAAATATTGAAAATAACTTACACTGAAAGTTGGAAGTTTTCTTCGGCACTGGAATCGATGTAACATTTATTCCGACTTTTTTCAAAAAGTCCACCAAGAGATATGAAAAGCTAACTGCCACTGTTAGATTTACATTTTCGTTTTGTCTTTGGAATCCGGTTGAAACTATCATTCCAATAAGTCTCCTATGATATCAGATACAAATATTAATTAAATGCATTCAGTATTCACAAATATAGAAACACAATCTTACAGTTTATCATTGAAAACGGCTGCCCCTTCACAGCCCATTGGTAAGCTATTGGACAAAACAAACATACTTCCATTTGGATTAATCAAATTGGATATCTTTCCAATATTAACTGTTTTATAGAAGCTCTCTAAACCAAATGGAGTACAGATAGTTAGAACATCATCCAATTTCTCGACTTTGTACAGAAACCTTAGATAGTTTCTAATGTGTGTTGTGAATCTAACAAAAATTTCTTTTTCGTTAGTCCGTCGAAATGATAGCACTACAAAGCTGGACAAAAGATATTCTTCGTGGGCACCTGTTGCAGAGATGTGTTGAAAAAATTGTGAAACCTCGGGGCACGTGAACACGTATAGTAATTTAGCGCAATAACGTGTTAAGATTTGTGAACGATTGACTACCCCACCGCGATCAAAGGTTATTTGATAATTTAAAGAGTTAAGTAATTTTGACTCATCGCATTCTTCTTCCTGGACATTTATCAGCAAATCGTTTTGTAGTTTTTTGTAAATTTTCGAAGAGGAACATTGTTCTTCTTTTCCCAGGGGTCGAACGTAGGGTTGAAGAATACTACCTGATGATAATATAATTTCGTCATTAATAATAATTGCTGACTTTCGATTGTTCGGATAGTTTGGTATTTCCAAAATGCCATGACGAATTTTCAGAAGCATCTGTTTATAAAGAGTTTTGTAAGAAGAATTAATAAGCTTAATTTTGAAGAAATTACTCACAATTATTATGTGTTGCTAACGATGTTATTTCTTATGAATATCATTGCAATAAAAAATTTTCCTACTTAAATATTAATAAAGGAAGTGGAAAATTATTTAAACTAGTTTCTTTTGTTGTGGAAAACCAAAAAAAGTTGAAACAAAACAAAAACAAGTAAAACAACGAAATGTCAAAAAATTACTTTCTATTCTCAGATATAGGTGGTAAAAAAAAGCTTATAAAGCTCAATGCGCACGTTCGGGTGCACACCGAAATTGCTTTTTAGATACGTCTGTAACGTATGAGTTTGCGAACGACCAAAACCGGATAGGTGTCAAAAGACACACAAACACATATTCGTTGTCAGCTGTTTGCCAATCCTCCCTTGGCTTCGTGAGTATACTAAAAATTTTAGGATACTTTCAGATTTATTTCCCCGCCGCAGCTATATGGTCGATCAGTTGTGTTATAACATGGAATTACAACAACAGTAAAGTATGCGAACCACAATAGTTGTGCACGCGAACGCAAGCAATGTCTGCTTCCATTGACTTACTAGATATGGACCGCCAGTCGGTTGAAATTTTCATACAACCAGCCAAGAAAAGTTGTTCCAGCTAAAAACAGTCTAAAAACGCCATCATCTTTTAGTGTTAAATACGTGTACTAATTTCGCCATTAGAATTTAAATGAAAACGATAATATATTCTCTGTAAGTAACTCATGGCATAAGGAGTGGATGTGTTTTGTAAAATAAAAGTAGTTTGATAATAATTTCCACCAAAATATTTCAATAGTAAATAATTAATTAAAGAAATCATATCACTGCTACGCAAATTCCCTGCTAGTAGTTGATGGCGCCCATAGTTATGTTGGAACACGCGTGAAGTTGGCTACTGGCGGTCCATACCTAATACGTCAATGTCTGCTTCCTGTTGTTTAATTCATATTTATGCTGTGTTCGTTTGGCGGTTCGGAGTAGAATATTTGCTCCTATTATAAGTACGTTTAAGCGACCTTCACACTAGCAGTCATTTGACATCAATCTGTAATATAGTGATTGTAAAAATAAGATTGATTTTGATTTTGCCTGATGACTGATTATATGTGTATAGATACTGACGTTCTCTGACTGACCGTGTAATGTCGTTTTCCATTTATTTACGTCAACAACTAATATCGCTTAAAGCGAACATAATGCAAGGCGATGCAATGTGAGAAGCGTTTGCATGAGAGATGATTGCCATTCGTTAAGTTCAAAAACTATCAGATTTTGAAGTAAAATCAAAAATAACGAGATTCAGAGGTGCCTCTGATTATAACTTTCAGCCGAGCCAAATTGCATTCAGAAATGTTTAATATATTTCAGATGCTCTATACATAGTAAGGGTTTCTTATTTAATCTTTATTAAACAGCTGACAAATTGGGCCTCAATTGACAAGCCGAGTGCAAGTTCAATGGATATTTATGTCATCGCAAAACACTTTATTCAATTTCTTACACGGTGTCTCCACGATCTAGTTGTTTTTTAATCCATTGACATCCAAAGGATCTTGGAATAGATTTTAACAATTTGAGAAAAGAAAATATATATAATATGTAGTGTATTTACTTCAATATGTCACCGCAAGGTACTAAAATAACTTTTTTCCCATAAAAAAAAGAAAATATAAAATGTACGGTTTTTTCAGATGTTTTTTTTTTATAGTTTAGGGTTTTTTTTAACTTTGAGTTGAGGTTGAGGAGGCATGTCGAGCAGGCTCTGAGGAGAGTGCTTCCAGCGTTATCACTTCACCAATTAATAAAGTCGTTTTTCCTCGGTTTCAAATTCTAAAAAAAATTGATTTTACTTTCTGTTGATTTTGTTCTATTGCAAGGGTTTAAGGTACCTAATCCGAGCAAAACGAAATCAAATTAAAGTGATCATATAGTAATTTCTAAATGTATGGCGTTACTTGAAACATTGAAAAATGAAAATGGTTAAAATCAATGCTTTCACAGTGAAAATTGTAAGTGTAACTTAATTTTGGATCAAGATAATTGAACCCCATAAAACACAGGATCTTGTTGCGTTGTTGTGTTTGTAGGTAAACTGATGATCCATATGGTTCATCTCAGATAATAAAACGCGAATATACATTCGAATAGTAATCTGAAAAATGAAAACTATACACTTTGAATAAAAAAACACACATTTTTTCTTTAGTTCTTAGAATATTTTAATTGTTGCATCAACAATTAATTTGTCCTATACAAAAACATATGAATACAAAATTATCATAAATTAAAAATTAAACATAAAATTAATTACAATTATATTTAAAAAAAAAAAAACAAAGAAAAATATAAAATGAAATGAAAACAAATAAAAAACATAAAAAAGATTAATAATAATAAAAAAAAACAAAAAAAATTATACATATACATTCATCATTAATTTTACGACTAGATCCAAAGAAATTTAATCATAGTAATGTTGTTTATTGTTCTCCCCTACATTTTTGATTATATTGTTTTTTTTCTGGATTTTTTCAATGTTTTCTTTAGCTACACTTTTCCATTTTATGAAAAAGTCTTTTAAGAAAAAAATTACAAAAATAGTTGCACTTAATTATGTTTTCATAAAGTATAAATAAAAAAATCATATTTACATCAGTTTTGTATCGGTTATGTACTATTTTCAGTATAAGTTTTGCAAATTAGAATGTAAAACGGAATATTTGTTGCATGGAATACTTATATTTATTTTACAAAAAAAAAAAAAATTGTTGAAATAAACATCTGAGGCAATTCAAAGCGCTTGAAATTGATGTAAGAGAAAAACAACATAATGTTTAATTTAGTTTAAGATTTAACACTTTCATTTAAAAGAAACTGAAAATCAAAATTTATTAAAACAATTTAAATAATCAAACAATTTAATTGCTTTGTTTTATTTTTGTTTAATAATTAAAATGGTCAACATTTTCAAAATAGAAATAATTTACTTAAGTGTTTAATATGAATATAACCACAATTGTATTGGGACAACATAAATATATCTTTTTGTGTCTAGTTTTATTTAATTTTGTATTATATGTACATTATTTATGTCAAAAAATTACATGTTGTTTTAAAGTAGTTATTTTATTTATTTGTTTTAGTTTGCATATAATGTAGATGTTAACAATAGATAATAAATAAATATATGAATACATGGATTTTTGTATGTTTCTTTTAATATTTCAATGGTTTTTCTAGATTTCTAATGTCGTCGTTTTGTTTTTGTTCAAGTAATTTCTGAAATTCGATCCTTGCATATTTAGCTCGAGTGAAGAAAGTTTGATTTTTAGCTTATTTCTTCCCAAGTTGATCGCGAAAGTCGACGAATTTATCCATTTCCTCGTGCAATTGCAATGCTTGGATGCATGCTTCGAAGAATTCAGTACCAAAGCAGTTTTGCCTGTAAATTATTAAGAAAAGAAGGTGTAAGAAACATTATATAAAGTAATGTGTCGTTTTTCCGATGCAAAAACTTTTTCTTGGTTTACAAAAAGTTTTTAAGAAAAAAATTTTATCGATTTAAATTTGAGCTCAAAAATTTCAAACTTTTTTGTATCGAACTGACTCAAAATGTGGCCGATTTTTCAAAAATGTGTGATCAAAATACAAAATGTTAAACAAGAAGTTAATGAAAACTACGTTTATGTTTTAACTGGTTTTTTGTTCGGATTCTAATTACATTTCTGTATAACAAAATTAATTTTAATGTCGAATATACTTTCTTCAACGTGGCATAAGGTTATAATGACTATTCAACGTTGCATAAGATTTATAAATAAAGTTTTTGCGTTTAAAGGCATTATAAGGAATGTATAATTTTATTCACTCGATATAAATAACGCTCTAACTGAACTGCACACTTAAAACACGTAGACACAGTTTACTAGTAGTGTGTTCAAAGTTTAATTTACTATTTATACAGCGAACTTCAGGTGTGATAAAACCTGCTGTAGTTACCCATATGCCGTAAATTATTTTCATAGCTACAATAAAATAAAATATTGTCATTTCGTTATTTAAATGGTATTTTAAAATGCTTAGCGAACAGATCTTTACAGAGTTTAGAATTTTCCACAAATGGATGGTTCTTTTGTTTTCACTTCCGTTTCCGTTCATTCTGACAGATTTGAATCGAATCAGATAGCGAGCATGAACAAAATATTGAATTCTATTCGATTTTTTTTTTTGTACAACGACCTTTATTATGGTTTATTTTCCATTTTCCTAGTTGTCAAGTGAACCGCAAACATAAAACCAGTATATAAACATGTTATGTAGCTAATAACCAAAATCAAACCAAAAAAATTTACTTTTGTATATACATAGGTTAAACAAAAAATTAACCCCAAAAGTGTGTTACAAAAACATTACTGAAAAAAAAAATATTAAAAAAAAATCAACATACCAATAAATTGAACATAAGCCAAAAGAAAAGTAAAAATTAATGTATTTTATTGTGATTGTTGTAGGTAAAGTAGTGTGTTGTATATTTTATCTCCTTTAAATTCAGTAGCCTTCTTAGTTCCATTTCTCATCACCATTGCACTTTTTTTTAAATATATGTATGTATATTGTTCGTAATTATTTCCATAAACATTTTGAAATTCGTTCGTAAAAATCCATTAAAATCCTTGTGTTTAAGCTGCTTAGCATGTGTGGATGCGCAATTCCTTCTATGCGGTTTCATTTTTTTTTAATTTATTTAAAAATCACTTTACATTTTAAACTATCAAGTAAATTAGTAGTAGAGTAGTTTTATTTTTGTAAAAATATAGAAGTAGTTATATCACTTTGTTTTCGTTTTAAACTAATATAAAAATACAAATTGAGTTATTAATTAAATAAAAATAATAAAAAAAAAACTAAATTATAAAAAAATATACATAAGTATAAAAATAAATACAGTTTCGTTATGTATATAATATACCCAAAATATTTTATAAATTATGTATCTAACAACAATTTAACAAGAATGTACGTTTTATTTGATTTAACTTTCTAATTTTTCACTGGAAATTTTGCATTTTTTTTTATAAGTTTACACTTATTTTAATGTGCATTTTTGCAAACACAATGCACTTTTTTTTTTTTTTTGAAGTTTTAAACTTTGCACTTGAAATATGAAATTAATTTAAGAAAAAATGACATAATGTAAGGGTTCCGTGTTTTAATATAATATATTTTTTTATAAATAAATATGAAAAATAAATTTAGAGAAAAGCAAAGACAATGAGAAAAAAACAAATAAAAACATATTTTTTTTTTGTATTTTTATACCAATTAAACTACTGATTATATTGAGTATGGCGTTGGTGGTGGCGCAACACCATTTATTACTTTTACATATTTTTTAAGTGCTTCAATGTCCTCTCCTAGATGTAGCGCTTCCACACATGCTTTAAAGTAGTCCGTTGTAAAGCATTTTTGCCTAAATTGACGAAGTAATTGGGGAAAAAATTATAAAATATATCTTTTAAAATTAAAATTAATACAAGTGAATAATAATAGAATTCATTATAACTTGATTTGGTTTCTTTTTTGGGCGGAATTGTAGAGTTGAATAGTAAATTATTTTAAATCTATTTTTATTACTTCCAACAAACATTGAGTATTTCTATTAATTAAAATATCAAACCAAAACGTATTTAATTAATCATAATCAATCACCAAATAAAAAAGGGCAACGACCAGACCATGACGCAGTTTGAATGTTATATCATTTTTAGTGAATACATACATATGTACCTATATTAATTTTACTAACAAAATAAGTTTATTTTCATTCTGTCATTACTGATTGAATTAGAAAAATAGAGGAGAACATTTTTCCTCTTTTTTTCCATTTTTATTATTAACTCACGAAACAAAATGTTGACTATGGCTTTTTCTTGAAAATCACATGAATTAAGAATTTCTAATTTTAAGAAATTTGCAAAATAAACAAAAAGAAGTCTACCTCTCAAACAGCACGAAGATAACATAAACATTATTTAAACAAAAAATGCCAAAAATATGATTGATGGATATTTAGATTGGTGGTCTAAATTTTTATTTCAATATATTATAGCAACTAATTTGTATGGGGTTGTGTTATTTTGTATGCTTAGTTACATTTGAAAGTAAGAATGAGGAAGTAAAGATAATGAACATTTTGTCATGTCATCAGAACAGGTGTTATAAAGTGACATGAAACAAGATGTAACCGTATTTTAAATTTGAAGTTTTTGTAGCATTATGAGGGTTTGGTTTACTGAAGGTTGTTTAAAACAAAATAAAAGTAACATGATAGCAACAATCTATAATTTAACGATCTACCAATATTGAAATAAAACTAATTGTGTGTGATATATATCATTACACCTTTTTCACTTGCTCAATAGGGCAAGTATTGGTTTCGTGTAAAAAAAAATCGAGGTTTTAATCAAACCTGACATTACGATGATAGAGAAGACGAAAAAAATAGGTTTCGTCATGCCGTTCGTCGGTCTGTCTGTGCGGATGTGAAGTTGTTTGGTTGTATGTTCGCCGAGCTACAGCCTAAATAGTTGGACGGATTTTCTTCAAACTTCTTGTGTAGTACTTTTAGGTGATTCCCTAGAGGACAAATTTTAATTTTTGTTTTAGCCCGGCTATAACGGGTACCTCCCATATAACAGTTTTAGTTTTTTTCAAATTTTCCCGAAAACGGTTCTAATGATTTTGACAAAACTTTGCGAACGTTATATTTGGCTTGCTCTTTATGTAACTGCAATTCAGGTTTTTGCCTAAAAATGCACATTACGGAGATTTGGTGTTAACGGTTTAACAAATTAGGCCTTATATTGAAAATGGCTTACCCGATTTCATTTAGGCCTTAAATTGACAACGGCTTACCCGATTTAATTTAAATTTGGTATGGTATATAATCTAAACATTCAACACAAGATGGCATGTATGATAGCTACCATACAACTTTAACTCACATTAAAGCCACTTTTCACTTTTCAACATAATTCAGCAAATTAAATTCACGTATTTGATACTGTGCAGCATTCTGCTACCTACGTGAACGCATTCGTTATACAGTTCTATACAAAAGATTTTGAAGTTTGTTACAATTATTTAAAAATGATAGGAATCGATAGGGAAGCGGATGAACCAAATTTTCGTGTTAAAAAGGCAAAGAGAGATTTTGCTATTATCATTATTCTTTGTCAAATGATTCGTATTTGTTATAATGTTTGCATAAAAAAAGAATTGTCAACTTACTTAGTCTCTATTCAACATATTTTTTTTTTATAAATAAAGATTTCTTGAGTAGAGGCACTTTTTATTTCGTTTCTGTTTCGTGAGGGTCAATGGGATTGAAAATTCTCTCTTTTTCGGAATGAAACCAATGGAAAATGACATAACTTGCAATAACCGACTTCTTATAAAGTAGTTGGCTCGGTCGATAATGCAGTTCCAAAGTATATCAACATTGATATGTTATACATGGACTTCCAGACAGTTGAAATTTTCATACAATGGGGCTTAAAAAATTTCTAAAGTTACTTCTAAATTTGGTAAAAAGCTCATTCAATTTAGAGTTGTGAAATAGTGCAACATTTCCACTAACAGTAGAAGTAGTAGTAGTACAGACCGAAACAAAAACATCGTAACATCGGATGACAGATCGCTGCTGGGCGACGAAAACTGGCGTATGGAAGACTGCGTTCCACATCATAACTCTTTGTCTTGTTTCAGTTTTGATAATGAGCAGGATGAGTCGGACTAAAGGATGTTAAGATATAATAGCCACGTTTTTTTGCAAGTTTAAATAAAGTTGTCAAAAAAAACGCTAAAGGGGATTAGCCCAAACCATTCCCGACGAAATTTGACGTTTTCATATAACATACACGTAAATGTGTCGGTAATAGGGACTTAGCTAAATCTCGATAATTATCTGGAGTTAGCTAAGTGCAGATAAACACGTCAAAATCGTCGATTATAGTGTGTGCCAATCTCCAATTTCGTTTTTTACGATAACACTATGTGGAATTGCAAAAAATGCAAACATAAAAACACGGTTAATATTTCTTAACTACATTACCTAAACAAACTGCAAAAATGTTTAAAAGTTTAAAAGTCCCTTAATTTTATATATATATATATATTATTTACGAATATGATTGAGAATACCGGTTAAATCCTTATGTCTCAATTTATTTTACAAATCTTGATGACAAATTTATGACACATTCTTCATAAGAATAAATGCAAACGCGGTATTCGTATCGTATGTCCTTCAAATGCATATTATTATTAATATATTCACAATCGCGCTATTCCAATTTCCGCTTGAGACGTGATCATTTTCTAAATGGATGAATTTTACGAAATGGAATTTAAAAAAAAGCACCAAATCAAATTAAATTTATATTTTCATACTATTATTCACTGTAAAATTCTCTGTAAAAATTCTTGTAAAAATTAGTAATCTTTTAACTCACTTGCACAATCGATGCACAGTCGTCTCTCGGAATAATTGATAGCAATCTTCACAGATACGGTCCAGCCGGAAGAACATTGATTTTTCGTAGACACCTTTACATTCCAGATCGAAAAATGTGCTGCTTCTCTTGGACAAACTATGATTGTGTGGCAGGGTTACGATAAAGGGGACCAATAGTAAAATTAGCACCACAGAGATCTTTAAGTTGCGGGAACACATCTGTAATTGAAACAAATTAAAATAGTTGTTAATATAAGTTTGAATTATTGGGAAAAGATTTAAAAAAGTTCTTCTGAACACTTTATTCTTCTTTTTTAGACAAGATCTATTAGATAATTTGCTATGTACGTATGAGAGGACGCATGAATAAAAATTGACTAGACCGAAAGTATTAAGTCAAAAAAATATACTGTACAAAAAACTCCACAATTTATAAAAATAGATCCACTATAAGTGAATAGTACTCTTTTTTTTTTTAAGATACTTCCCTTTTCTGGATTAACCGTATAACCGTATATTAGCCGTGTGCTTTTAACTTTAGTCCCACCAAAAAACAACGTTTTCTTAAATAAACTTGTGCAATGAGTTGGATAAACGTCTCACAAAAAGTATTGGTATTGTTCGCTAGAACGTGAACGTTTACGTAGTAAGCGAATCAATATATCAAATAAGTTAGTACAATTGTGTTGATTCAAAGCAAAACTCTTTATATATATAGAAATTATTCGTGACCAATTTAGAATATGTATATGTTTAGATGGAGGAGTCCTCTTCCTCTTTTACACATCGTCTAATACAAGCTTAATGTATGAGGTTTTGTTCATATCGTTCAAACGCATACGATGAGTCCAGTTCCTAATCCGAAATTATATTTTGTCCCATAGAAATCAGACGTCAAAATCAATAGTTAGTTTTAAAACCCATTTTATTCATTTAAGTTTTTGGTTCAAAATTCATTATGTATATCCTATCCATGTACATATAATAGTGTAATAATGTATTTTGATTTTCATCAAAATCCATACATTCACTACAAACTTTGAAATTTCGATTCTTTTCGAGTTTTCTCGATTATCTGGAAACTATTAAAAATGGATATAACTGGCTTTTGCT
Source organism: Baccha elongata (assembly GCA_951217065.1). Classification (NCBI taxonomy): domain Eukaryota; kingdom Metazoa; phylum Arthropoda; class Insecta; order Diptera; family Syrphidae; genus Baccha; species Baccha elongata. The sequence goes on along the minus strand of OX578272.1, from coordinate 122,488,165 downwards.
TTTGATCAACACAATTAATAGGTATTTAGTATTTTCAATCAAACCGTCGATAATACAGTTTATGATTTCATAAAATCTTCAAACGATACAAAATATATAGTAGTCTTTTATATAATTTTTTTTTGTATTAAACAAAAAATCGCAACCTTTACTGGCTGTAATTTAAGTTTTACTTAATATAGGATCTAAATAAATACTAATTGTCCTCAGTCCCAAAAACATAGTTTTATAAAACCAAATAGACATTTCTAGTTTTTTTCACTGACAATCAAACAGAACTGCATTCCTGGGTAAATAAAATCTGTAGTCATGTGTCATTTTGTAATTAAGTATTTTCCCAGGCGAAACAGCAGCAGCCACTTTGTCTACGTGCCGCTTGCACATTTGATGAATGGCTGAATTTATTTTCCATCCTTTGTTTGTCTATATTATATGTGATCAAAAAGGATTGAAGTTTTTTGCTTGATTGACAGTCTTAAATACTTGCTTTTGAACGTAAAGGAATACATCGAGTCAAGCTTGCGCAGTGCTGCCGTATGTAAGATAATTGTATTTAATTCAAACATTTAATCGATCCATTATACTCCGTCTACGTCAACTACTACCTGCTTAATGGAAATTGGTTTATATTATAAGACCGCAAAAAAAGAAGCATGAAAAAATTGCAAACACAATTTGCCACATGTGGGAAACAAAAACAACGATCAGACCTGTGCAAGCACAATTTACACGCACAATTTATGCCCACCCGGTGCACATGCGCACAAACAAGATAAAAATAAAAAAAAACACTTACCTACCTACAAGTGAACGACAACGCAACGATTCCCCATTATGATGTCTTCCTGACTATTTTACTCTACTCCACCAGGCTCTTCACAGATACTCTCCTCAACAAGGTCTTATCAATTAAATTTCCACCCAGAATTAACCATTTTGCCCACCGTGAAGTTGTATTAACAACTTTTTCCTGACTCTCGGTGAAGCGGCAGCACGCCACCTGCACTGCACTGAGCTGCACTGCAGTATCAGCAACAACATCATACTGGTGATAGCCAAGTTGGAGCTATTGCTCTTTTGATCTGTCTGCCGCAATGTCTGTAGAGTGTGCAATGTTTAAGGCCTGTTGGCATCATGAATTAGCTATCAAGCAGTTGTTTTTGAAAAGACACCAGATTGCCGATGGAAGTTTTCTAACTTTTGTTTTTAATGGATAGAGAGGATCAGAAACTTGATTGCTGATGAGTATAGGTATACAGTGCTATTAATAACGATGTTTTTTCTAGCCAAGCTGCCGCTATTTAAATGACGTTGAGTTCATAAGTGTGTGTGCAAGTATGATTTAGAATGAAGCTTAGCATTGATTTCGATCACAGTTCATAATTCAAATACTTTACTTGACAGGTACCAATAAAACGAAATTTTCTTTGATTTTGAGTAAAATGAACAATGTTATTACACAGCCTTATTCTGCTATTCATGTAAATCAGTTCGTTCTGTCTTTCCATTCTTCTACCCAGTTTCAATAAATTGTTTCAGTTGATTATTTTTTAAAATATTTTTGTCCACTTCCAAACTATTCAATGAGAATGAGAATGAAAACAAAAAAGACGGTATGAAAATGCAACCCGCAACATAAATGTGGACATGGATTGTATAGAATGAGTGCGTTCACATGAATTAATGAATATCACACCGTATTACCGACCCTACTGCCGATAATCTACATGTTTCTTAAAATTTGGGGTGTTTTTTTGCAAGTCCATATAGGCTATGTTTGAAAAAAAACACACCAGTTTACACGTCAATACATAATTCCATATAGACTTAGTTAACTCCAGATAATTATTAGGATTTAGTTAAGTCACGACACAAACTGTATTACCGGCACAGTATATTGGCCGTGTTTTTTTGCAAGTCTATATAGACATGTATGAAAAAAAACGACATTGGGATTTAACCCACAACATTACTGACGTTCCCCTATAGCCACATGTAATTGGATTTAGCTAAGTCCCTATAATTGTCGAGAGTTAGCTAAGTCTATATGGACTTATGTTGTTGTTGTATTCACGTGTTATTGTATTACGACTTTTGTCGTTTTTTTCATACAAGTTTATATGGACTTGCAAAAAAACACGGCTATTATATGGGAACGTCAAATTTTGTCCGTAATGGTGTTGGCTTATCCCCAATGACGCGGTTTTTATATGAATAAGAATGTTTAATAAGATATTTTACTGTTTGGAAGAGCAAAAATAGGCCATTACAAGCCGTAATTTTTTGCAAGTCCATTTAGACTTGTCGAAAAAACGACATTGGTAATAAGCCCATACCGTTACCGACGAAATTTGACGTTCTCATATAACACACATGTAAATGTGTCGGTAATACAGTTTTTAGCTAAGTTCGTTTCAAATGGGACTGTCAATTTCGGCTGTTCACACGTATTCACGTATAGATAAGCGTGTCGTATTCACGGGAGGAGACGGAGGAGTACGAGTTGATGACCTGTTCGTCCGTATGGACTTAATTTTTTTGTAGTATTAACGTGTAAACGACGTCGTTTTTTCACACAAAAAAACTTGCAAAAAAACACGGCTACAGACATCTTAAGTTTGTGTCTGTTGCACCAAAGTCAGACACTAAATTTATAATTTAAATACTGGAGCTTACATGAGAGTGAGTGAGGTGAAGCTATTTATTGGGAAATTCTTTGTCACTGTCATTTGTTTGAAATTTGAAAACCAACTGTCATTTTATTTACAAGACCCTTTCAAAATATGAATAAACTAAAATCCAAGTAAGTCCTTCCATGCTCACGGAATAATTGAAGGTATAGTTTATATGTATACAAAGTAAATTTGTATCATCGTTCAAGCGGTAACGTTCACCATTAATGAATCACAACAAACGATAATTATTATTAATAACATTAAGAGATTGCTATCGTTCGACTTTGTGATCATTTACGACTGAAACGTCGGTCGTTGGTGACCGACTGTAATTTCTTAAAATTATAACAGAGTCCTTATATTTTTATTCCTCTAAGCGAAAATCTTTAACTGCATAATATCTTCATTTCTGATCATGTTTGTATCTGCAACGCAACATCAAAGGATACCAACAGGTATCAGGTTTCTCGCTTCCCTTATGGGGCGGTATGCCTTAACTCTAACTCTGTCGAATGACTTGCATTCTTTTTCGATTTGGTATGAATTTGTAGCCGCAATTGGTGCTGCTCTTAAACCAAAATTGTCCTCATTCGAAGGTGGTTATACTTATAACCAACATTCACTAAGTAAGTTGTTATTGCAATACAAATCGTCGATCGTATCTACAGTAGAGGAAGGTAATGTGGTGGTGTTTAGCCACAGCTGCATTAACCGTTCAGTAAAGCCAATTTCTCTATTTAGTTTAACTATTAATTTAGTCGCACGTATTTGCTCAATAATGTTTTAGTAGATAATAATTATTTAAAATCTATAAATACATTGATAACGAACATTAGGCGTAATAACGAAAATGTCAGTCCTGCACACATAAAATATAAGAAAACAACCTTGTTCATAATTTCGAGATCTACTGATCAACCGATGTTCTTTGTCCAATATTGCTTGTTTAGCTGAACAGACGTGATTTTCTCGCTTTTGACAAGTTTTAATTATTGACAGCTTACAAAATTAATCAAAGCCCTGAGCGCTAAGATCGGTTAAGAGAAGATTCAGAGTTTGCTCTAGAATCTAAATGAACAAAAGAAAAGAAAAACTTCTAAAGTGAGATAACGAAAATTCAACTTGATACTTTGTTCTGATTCGATGCAGTACTGTTTGTGGTTACGTTACTTGGCCCTTAAAATGAAGTTCATACCACAAATCGTTGTAGTGGCGGCGATTCCGCATTGATGTTGTGATCAAAACATAATAAAGAACAACTTTAAACCACATAATAGACCTAATCATGAATTTTTCATTCAGACTTAAAAGATCGCTAAAAATAGATTTTGTATATTGCCTTTGTTGCTGTTGTTATTTCTGTCCTGCGGGCGATTTCATTTTCGAAAACTATTTATAACTTTCCGACACTTAGCAGCTGAGAGACGGGAAACTGAAAACAAGGTTGTATTATTGTGAGGTCTTTGAAATTCTGCACTCAGAAGGCGAAGAGCCCACACACATATGTGCTTTGGAAATCTCGATTACGTATGCGTTTTCCTTTCCAATCCACTATAATGGAGACGATAAGGGAGTACACATACATAAATATAACATGGATTGCTTCACTTGAGTTGGCTGGTGGTTGTGCTGCGTTGAACATGATCTCCCATGGGAAACTTGGCTCACTTATTGGCGCTGAGATTTCTTTCATCTGGTTGTGGTTGCGGTTTAGCTCCATCGTAGTCGCAGCTGGAAAGGCCGCCTCCACCATTTATGTTTTGCGAACAACTGTAGACGAAGAAACATTATGCGCTAAGAAGCTATATACTTATATATTATATACATATGTATGAAAAAACTATGGGATTGATCTTGAAATGCTATTTCTGTTCCGCGAGGGTAATGTAGTGTACCTACAAATATTTAAATTTTGTATACATATGTAATGTATGTTAACCTTTCTTAACCGCTTAGTGTATCTCGATCTGAAATAATGAATACCATTACCAGTTACCACCAGTTGCTCGTTGTGTGGTGTTTTTGAACTGAGTTATGGCCGCGGTGTGCAATAGAGTGGTTGGACTGTATCATGGCCCACTTCCTTGGTGGTAATGTGAATCATGTTTTGTCCAAGCCAAGATAGTTCTTAAATTAAATCGATGTCGTTTGTGTTGGTACCTACTATGATTTCTGTATATAAAGATGTTTACATGTCGAGTTATTTCCGTGGGCTAAATTGATTGCGATAAATTGAAGGCTTTTATAAATAATGCTTTTATGAATAATAATGATGCACCTGTATGCAATGCGGTAGGTTAGAAATCCTCATACAATGTTGTTGATATTTTTAATTTATTTTGTAATTTAGACATTCGAGTTGTTGTCAAAGAAAAAGTTGAAATTTTGTTGTTTAACTTCTTTTTTACAAACATAAAACAATTATGGGAACTTATAACAGTTAGATACATTCACCTTAGCCCATTAAGGTTGCAATTGGGAACAAGAAAAGGCATGCATGAAACTCCTGGGGAAAAAATGCAACAGTACCGGAATTTCATTAGCGTTAGACATGAAACAATCCAGGCAGGCTTGCCGACGTTTTCTGAGTGAAAAAGTTGGGTTGTTGGGTCCCTTTCGAGACCATAACATCGTCGGAAAAAACGAAGAAGAAGAAGGCAGCATGCGATTATGGGAACTATAGTCCATAGTTAAGATATGCGTTCATAAAACAATTCAACTTGATATACAAATCAAACGAAAGATTTCGTGGATAAAAATACAAGAATATGGGTACCGGCAGTTCTATTTGTCATTTTGGATGTATCAGCGCTGGCAGAAATCGAAAATTTTAAAAAATAAAAATAACCACAAAAAAATGAAACGTCAAAATTGTGTGCGTGTGCCAAAAAAGAGTAGAGAGTAGTGGAGACTTCAATCGGTTACATATCATTTCACTACTATTCTGTCGTGAAGCAGCGTACCACAAAACGGAATGAAAAACGGAAAATTTCTTTTACGATTTCGCTTTGTCATTTTTGTATTGGATTTTTCGTTACATATCAGCTGCGTACTAAGCTTTATAGTTGATTTTTATACGAACTGCACCACTAACTTTTTTGCATTTAAATGTCGGTACTGCAGCTCATGGTAAAATTTAAAATTCAACGTATCAATTAGTTTTAATTAGTTTTTTTTTTTTTTGTTATTCACTTTTACTATCCAGACGACAGATAGTCAACTCGTAAGCTTCTTCCGTGCCCCAAAAACCTTGTTTCCTGGTCGTGAATACGTGTGAATATCACTGTGGGACCATAGAATAATAAATAAATAGAACATCATCTCAGGAGGCTCCACCCACTTTAGCCAATAAACTTTCAAAGCAAAGTTTTAACTCTGAATGCGTGCCCGTGCATTTCAAATGGGACTGTCAAATTTGGCGAAATACATCAGTATAAAAAAGTGCGTGTAAATTTTTTTTCTTCGAGAGGAGACAAACCTGTGTGTGGGAACATAACAAAAATTGTTGAAATGGGTATATTGCAATTTATGATACGCACATGTCAATAGTTTGTTGGCAAATGTGGAATCTCTTAAGATGATTTAATTTTATTTTGTGATCTAATTAATGTAACTTTTAACCGTAGGACAATATAAGACTTGTTTAAATAATGCAATAAGTTCTTTTAAACTGCAAATCTTCTACTTCGTTGATTTTTTTCAATCGAACTGAAATCAAATTATAATTTTGTAGGTTGACATTATTTAATGCGAATCACCATTTAACGTCCTCACGAGGAAAATATTTACTTATATATTTTTGTAAAATAAAAAAGAAAATTGGTTAAGGAACAACAAATCGATAAGGTAGTAACTTGAGTGTTGATAGCTTTTCCCAAGAATCAAGTATAACGATCAATTAATATTTAAATTATTTCGTCCGTAATGTGAATCAAGTGTTCGAACAATACACATTTCATAGTGAAGATAATTTATTTATATATAAAGATTTCTAAACACGCTACAAACGTGGATATACATATCTAATATATAAGTGTTTAAAAAACTTGTTTGTCTAGTTCTACGAGGCACACAGGATCCAATTATTTTCGCCTATTAATTTCGCTGTGAATAATAATATAAACGCGCGCGAATCGGATGGGGATGTGGTTGGTACCAAGCAGTCTCAAGCAGCTTGTGGTACAACTTTTTTTTTAATTTATAATTTCCACATAGAAAGGGAGCCGAGCGTCGATTACAGCGGTACAGAGTGACAGAGAAGAGGATTCCCCAGACGTAAATGCATGCTCAATTAATAGACTTCGCACGCAACAAAAAATGCCGATTAAATAAGAGTGTTACAATAAATTATAAGCAAGCTAAGACAGATGAGATGTGATGTATCTAGAATGTCTTTTCATTAAAATCGATAATATAGTATATGGGTTATAATTATATAAGTTATATTTATACCATTATACCGTATAAGTAAGCATGTTTGGTGTGGCAAATACATTTGTCAAGACTTTGTTTTGAAACTGCCACTTTTATGAAGTAGCTATTAGTTTGATTAGTCGTGTGACGGCAAGGCAGTTTAATATCCAAACATTTTTTTTTAAGTAAATTGCAAACAGTTACCGCTTATGTCAGTAGTTATCGTATAGATAATTTAAGTGTCTTGTCAGGTTAAACGAAAAGAAGCCCATAAAAATGTAAAATTTAAATATGTATATGTACTTATATGGAAATCGTAGCCGCGGTTTTTTTGAAAGTCCATATAGACTTGTGTGAAAAAACGACATTGGGAAATAACCCACAACATTATCGACGTTCCCATATAATCACATGTAATTGTGTCGGTAACAGAGTAAGTCCTTATAGACCTAGCTAAGTCCCGATCGTGATTTAGGTAAGTCTATATGGACTTATGTTGTTGTTGTACTTACGTTTTGTTGCATTACGATAATATTTCAAATTATTATTAATATTGCTTTCTAGACAAACGGAATCTAGCTTCGTCTTACCTCATATGCATTTGTATTTAAATGAAAATCTGCATCTTATTGCGTTGAAATGTCACATAAAGTTGTGTTTTTCAAATCGAATTTGTAACAATTCAAAAAAAATGTCCAGCCAAAAACTTATTAGTAAAATCACAAAGAAAATCCAAAGAAAAATTTAAAAACTTGATTTGTGTTGTTTTTTTTTTTTTTTGTTAAACGGTATAACGGCGGGCAGAGGGAACGATTAGTCGGAAATCCACAACTTTAATACTATACTTAACTTTCGAAAATCGAAGGCAAACATTCTCCGTCGGTAAGTCAGTTTGATATTCTATTAAAAAAAAAAAATGAATCAGCCCTATATAAAACTTTTATTTTTTAATCCGCACTTGATTTGTTGCGTTTGTCGTGTTCAAAAGACGGATACATATTAGAAAGAATATGAGAAAACACGTTATTTTCTATTCGAAATAAGGGTTGATAAAGTAGTTTCCCCGACAAACATTCAACAGAATATAGATAGAGGAATATCGAACGGGAATATATGAACTATCGTTAAGCAAAATAGGACTTATTGTCAAATGTGGCATTTGACAATGTCCAAAAGATCTCAAAGAAAATTTTTTTTACAAATTTTTAAGCTCACCCGAAAATAGCATAAAGACATTTTGATTGATGATACATAAATGAATGATAAATCTTCAATTAGTTTCGAAAATGTTTGTAATTCAACGTAACTGATTGTTTAATAACAAAATACATCAAAGATTCTAAATTACAAACGAAAGGTCCTCTGACTTTTTTTTAACTAAAATGTCCACTTGTTAGAATTTCTAGAATTTTTGTATTTTCATATTATATCGCTATTGAACTTAAATTTGACAGCTAAGAGCATCGTTGTCGCTACTTCCAAAACGGTTTGGGAGACTTAACACAAAAACATGATATTTTATAAAAGTACCTATTGCTAAACGAAAAATGCAAAAGGTAAGTGCAATTCTTATATGAAGAATACCATAATAAATTGATCCTTCGCTGACACTTCTTTGTTATAGAAAATATTACCATAAAAATGAGGATATTACAACAAAACTATGATTAATACTTTCCTATTGTGTTTCGCATCCAAATTGCTTTGCTTTTGACATACCTACAAATGGTTTCGAAAAAACAAAAAATACGTCCTTGTGATGGTATTCTCAGGTCAATACCTAATTAACTAACTATGCATAATAAATTTTATGATCCATTAACCATAAACACCACACCCACTGCCACATGCAATGCATTCCACAGAGAAGTAAAATCTGTGAAAAGTAACATCGGCATGTGATGTTCCGGTCATAAATTTCTATTAAAAGATTAATAGCAGCTTGCGCTCTGAAAATGAAAACGATTGAATATTTTTGTAACGTCTTGCTGTATCACGCATTTTATAAAAATAAAATCTATCTGCATAGCTAACATTTTTATTAATTGTTATTTAACAACATAGCACATCTGGCAGACGGCACAGATTAATTTTTTGATAAATTTGTAAGACTTAGCAATCTGTCAAAGTGACGGAAAAACTATTTACATACATATACATTAAAAAGTGTGCCTTGTGTTTATTTCTGGATATTATGTTGCTAAAAATGAAACTATTGAAGGAAGAGTAAATTTACATGTTTTGGTACGAATATGACTATTTGGTTGATTGACTGTGTATAAGGACACCTTTTTTCTTACAACAGAAAGTTAGAAAAAAATTTGCTTATAACTTCTTAAACTTGTATAAGTAAAAAGCTTATAATGAAACAGTTCTTTGAATTATTGCAATACAGAAGTTTATAAAGACTTACATAATTCTATCGTTAAAAAAAATAATTGCAATAAACGTGTTATGAGCTCTGATTTGAAATTTTTTCTTATAAGTCAAATGACTGAATATTCAAAACTGCGTCTGCATTAAACTTAAATTTGATACTTTTATAAAAACCAAAACAAAGTAATCTAGGTAGGTAGTTTCCTTATGATCTCATTTTCTATTTTAACAAAACGATTTGTTTGATGACATTGCTCATAAAATATTCAATTTCATACATAGGTACGTATTGCTATCACATGTGCATACAGAAATTGATCAATTAAAATTCAATCATTTAACATCAATAATATAAAATATGCACAATACAACACAGCCCACCCATTATCTATTAAAACCGATCTATATACGTCAATCGTATCTTGTCAGTAGTTGTACAGTTGTACTCATCACCAGCAACAAAACTGTTCATCATTATTTGATTGTTCCCGATTCTCTGATGGCAAATGCTTAGAAATTAATTGTTTACCCGAGCACCAGAGTCCCCCTCAACACAACGATCAAACAATGGCTAGATACAGTATAAACGGCAATAGATCGGTGACAAGCTGTCTGGGGAATATAAACACCACTTTTAAATCGAGAACTACAGTAAATTTATTAATATTAAAAATTATACGTTCTATGAGATTGGTGTTGTATGTGTGTTAATGACACCATCTCTAGATTCATAGAATCAATATTGCGTTTAGGCCATATATGGAATAGAAAAAAAAAGAAAAAAAACATAGAAAGGGCGGTCTCAATAGAATTTAAAACAGGGTGAATTTGTCATGTGGTACGCTATTAAAATGTTTACAATATTTATGGAAGATCTAATTGAAAATCTTGTGTAATTGTTATCTTCGAAGTACCTAATGATAGCCATAGCTATACCTTGAGAATATTAAAATTTAAACGAAAATAAAAAGAAAACAATAACAAAATTATTAATCATGTGACTGATTCGAGTTGTATAGAATTCAAACAACAGAGAAATTCAGACAGAAGCTATAACTATATGTCACACTTGTCACTTTGACGATGTCGAGTCCAAGCCAGATGGCTATACATCTATAAATAAGAAATTCCCATTGATGAAAAGTAATAAACCTCACAGTAGTATTTAATGAATAAGAGAGCAAGATCAGTCGGTAGACGGTTCATCTTAATCTGTCCGATTTCTTTCATCTAAGAAATATATTATAAACATCGGTAGGCGTGTATATTTTTATTTTCTAGGAAAATGACAGTGTTGATAGATTAGCTTGTATAATGTTATATGGTTAAATTGAGAAATTTACTGCTAGCACGCGTGTTACGTTTTCGTTTTTATTTTAATTGATTCATTTTAAAAATAGCTTATTGCATGAAACCCCTACTTTGTGAAAACTGCGCATTTAATTGTCTAAAAAAAAACTTTAAAGTTCGAGAAGATGAAAAAATAGCACCACGTTGTTATATAGTTTTATATCAACAAGTGAATATTGTTTTCATGGTAGATATGAGGAATGCTTACTGAAATCGACAGAGTTTTGATCAGCTAGAAAAACATCTTTTAAAATTTCGTCAATAGTTTGAAAAATTAATTAAAAAAAAAACAACAAAAAAATGAACGACTATTCTTATAAGTTTTAAATATTATTGATATAGTATTTGTTCGTTATTTGTTTCTCACCCCTACAATTTGAAAATTCACTCTCCACTGTCTCAATGTATTGTCTATGAATGGTAAATACTTAACTGTATTACCAACATTACTGACGTTTAAAAGATTCACTACTACGAACGATAACAAAATAGTAGAGGTAGAATAGGCTAATAGCCGTTTTTTTTTTTTGCAAGTCTGTATAGCCGTGTAAAAACGACATTAGTTTACTCTACACGCTGATACAACAACAACATAAGTCCATGGACTTAGGCCCGTTTGCTGAAACGATACTTAAGAATTTATGTTCGACATAGACCCTTAAGTGACAGTTTATGCAAAGGAAAAAGTACTATTTAAGGATTTATGTAGAACATAGATGCTTAAATATCGTTTAAGTAAATGGCCCTTAGCTAACTTCAAGATAAATAAATGGCACGATTGGGTCGGACCAACTTGCTCTTGTGTCAGATTACTAACCTTCGGCTATGGATACTTAACAAGAAACTTTAATGAATAATCGCAAGTAAAAATAGAATTTCTATAGCGTTTATATGGCCATATACCGTTACTAAGGAGATTTTGAAAAAAAATTCTCTATTATGGACTTGCAAAAAATTAAAAAAATAAAAACACGGCTACTATAACCATAAAAGGGAGACACAAACACAAGATAAAACTATATCTTTTGTGAAACTGTTATTACACTAGTGTTCTTTTGTTTCTACGAATTTCTTTTCTTGAGGATTATCTTAATAATCTGTTTGGAAGTGGAAAAACTACCTACAATAGTGTGATTATTTTCTTTTTTTTACAAAGCAATGAATCAAAACAGTTAATTGAAACTGCTCAAGAGTTTTACATCAACCGGAAACAGGTTTAAACAAATGTCAAATTGTTTTGAGACAATGTAGTTCACCCCATAGACAGCAGAATGAAAAGGCAGAGCGAAAGGGAATCATATGGGAGAATCGAACTTACCATACACGTAAATATTTAATATGAATATGAATGATATTCTGCTTTTCTTGAAGAGCAATGGAAAAGTGTATTTTGAAACCAGTTTGATGAATTTCCATCGTTTGATTCAAAAAACCGCAAACTATGAAAACGCATGAGGTCTTAACTTATCTTAGATCTTATACTATTACACATGGTAAGTCAGTAGGTATAAAAATTTCAAGTGAATGAAAACGTCTAGGTCTCATTCACGTGAATTGTAATAATTAAATTTATTATTCCAAACCAATTTGAACCTGGTTTTCCCTATTCATGTGAAAATCTAAAGAACTTTCAATAAATTATTTTGGTTGATTATTTTATTAAAATTTTGTTGTTTTATTAAAAAAATTAAAAGATTAAAATTCGCAGACATAAGAAAATCCAAAATAAGATAAAACTGCAACCAGAAAAATTTTACCTCTATAAGAAAATATCACACTCTATTACCGACATTGCCTACTTAAGTCAAAATTCACTTCAATGAAGTCAATTCGCAAAGTTCTTAGTTTATCTGTCTCAATTTTCATATTTTTTTTTGGCAAGATTCAAAAGGCCAGAATATGCAAAGAGATATTGTTATATGTATTTATCAAGTAGATAAAATCGATTACTTATTTATTAGAAAATTTACATAAGTATTCTATTTTAATAGATTTCTTTTATTTTAAATAAAACTTCCTAAGTGCCTTCTTTTTTTAAAGAAAAAAGTTAAATTTCAATCTCCTACCACACACTTATTGCTCATATTTTTGATATTTTAATTCATTTTATTATGACCTAGCAACAGCTTTGTTCTATATTTTTTTTAAATGCGTGTCCTTAAAGTTTCTTTATTCTTATTTTATTTGTCTCACATGTCTAACAATTTTTTTTTCAGTTTTTCTATACGTTTCCTTAATAATATAAAATTCTCAGAATGTATGGTTTGCAGAATGAGCCGCTTAGAGATAGGAAGACGAAGAATAAAATAAAAAGAGTAAAATGATAAAGGTTCCTTGTATCCACACAAGAGCGGCTTTCATAGTCAGCATCATAACTGCCATCCTGGGATTTAATTTTCGTTATTTATAGATCGATAGCATCATCGAATTATTATTCTTCGGGTTCCATATACGTATTTGTTCTCCCACCTCTAACTTACTTTTTTAACTATACTTGGATGCAGCTCTTTTCCGTCGAAATAAGATGTTTCATGGTATTGATTTCCGCTAATTGGTTTCGAATTGCAAAATTAATGGCCTTAATGTGAAGTGATAGAGTGTGTGTTATTGTGGTGAGTTCTAACTGCCCGCAACTAACGCCAATTTAAAGTTCAACATAAAAGAGACTGACCATCTGAACAATGGTATTTTTGGCGCAAAAAAACGTCAAACACAGATTCACATAATCTGAAACAATTATTGTCATCAAGCATTCCAGATCGAATGGAATTCAATAAATTTAATGTCTCCATGAGCGCTTTGTTTTGTGCGTATTGTACATATTACTTTTTCAAGAGCATACACAAAAGAATATTATTACATTGTCATTTGTTTTATTGGGGATCTTTCGCAGTTATATTCAACCAACAAGTGTTGGTTGTTTGGGCTGGGGGGCCGGGGAAAATATTGAATAAAATTAATTGAAAAGGAATTTTTTTGAAGGAGACGCTGCATGGCGTTTTTTAAGACACATATGCTTGTGGGTTTTTGTTTAAAAATAATAAATTAATAAAACAAATCAAAGCATCATAATTGTTTTGATTGCCATCACTATAAAGATTTGGATGGCAATTTTATTGTTTCATAAAAAAAAGAATTGAATGAAAATGGGAAACTAGTATACAATTTCATATGTTAGATAGGTATTTCTTAAATGTTTAGCTTTAAAGCTTTAAGATATACGTCTAATAAATTAAATTAAAACAAAAGTTTTATCAATTAAACGCATTTTGACAGTATTGCTATTATTAATAAAAATGGTGCAGATGATAGTCTATTATTAGAACACTTGATTGAAACCATCACTGTTCAATTAACCAATTGAAGTTGTCGGTAAAAATGATTGGAAGTGAAAAAATATATTTGTTTTTTTTTTTTTTTGCGAAGGTTCAAACCAGAATAAAGCAGTAGTTTTAGAACTATGGACTATGACGGTATTGATTGACAGACATCGTAATGAATATTTCTTGAAACAGAAGTTTCGTTCTCTTTGATCGTTTTCAACAATGAAACATATGTACATATCACAAGTAAATGCAAATAAAAATCGCAAAATTATATCCACATTTTGTTTTATTGCGTTAAAGTTGCAAGTGTCTTTTAAATATGTTTAGGTAAGTCTATTTTATAGGCATTTTTTTCGTTTGTGTTTGGAATATTTTGCGCAAGATATACATTTATTTACCTACCTACGCTATTGAAATCCTTATTTAATGATTTAGTGTTTGAAAATTATAAAAAAATCATTTTATTCTTAAAAAAAAACTCTGAAATATTTTTATTTGATTAATTGAAATTATTTAAAACTGAGCGCCACCAATCATATATGGCGCCTGACTCTGATATTTAACTTTCGAAAAGATTTCAGCTTGTTGATTGATTTAAAATAAAAAAAAAACAGAATTGGAGACAATTATCGTTTTAAATTGAAATGAGAAATTCATCGAACTCGAGTTTTATTGGTATGAATAAAAAAATTAATGTGGACACAACTTAATGCCCGGCTTAACGGGCACTATACATGAACCGTTTTGCATCATGTTGCCGGAATTCTAATTTCAGAATTGTAGTGCGAACGTCAAATTTTAAAATGAGAATTAATCAGCTTTATTGAAGAATCCGATAAATGAATAACTGTCGGTAACTTAGTTCTTAAAATAAGTATTACAGTATTTCATACAAATTTTAGTATATCAAAACTGCAGCGAAATTGACGTGGATGAATGTAATTTTCATATGAGTTTTAGAGATGGAAAGTTAAACAAATCTAGGTAGATGGTAAACATTTTTGAATTTTTGTAAACACAAAGATTTATTTTTGCTGAATATTTCGAATCTGTGTATTCCCCTACTGCACCTCTGATGAAAGATGGAAAATATAAATATGACCACTGAATGTGATATGAGGTATTCTTAAGCGATTGTTTTTGATTTGAGTCTATCATCATTATTTCAGTTTTGAGGAACTCTTGTCGTATGAAGCCAGTAATAATATGGTTGGTACTAAAATCTTAACAAATAGTTTTTTATTTTTTACATTCTGTATGTATTATATTTGTTTGGAAAGTGGAATAATATAGTTCGCGAATCAATAAATTGAACTTTACACGATCAATCAATTGATATCAAATTTTGCGTAAATTGATGCTTCTCTTAAGTACTCAATCATTTTGGCATCAAGTTTAGTTTGTTGACAATGTTTATTGAAACGAGACGGGCTGTAATCAATTATTAATAAAATCTTCGGTCTCTTTCTCATGCAATGAACATTTGTGAAAAATAATGTTGAAATCCCTTACACACACAATATGATTGATCAATCACCAATATCAAAAGTGCATGGTTTGATTTTCATCATTCAGAATTCATCGAGTGTATTTGCCAAAAACAGTTTTATTTTAAGAAAAAAACATGTAGGTAAGGTAGATACGTAAATTATCAAATCAACCATTTGGTCTTCTAACGGTCATATCGCGGATCTATCAATAATCATATTTTCGTTAGTTCTGGAAAAATTAAAACAGTACTTTAATTAAGTGGGACTTGTTTTTTCTAGAACCTTTGATGTAAATAATCCACTATTTATGAACATATAGATTGAATTTTAGCAATAAATTACATTATACTTTTGTACGCCCCATAAATGTTTTCATAATCAATCAGTGCAACAAATCCGAATGATTTGATATACGGAATGCGGATCACAATAATTGTGTGGAATGCGTTCACGTGGAATGATACTTAATGCACAATGTTTCCGACATTATCGACTTAATTCAAGTTAGTTAATAGTATGGGTTTTTATACTTAAGTAAAAAAAAGCACATCAGTTTACACGTAAATACAACAACATAAGTCCATTGACGTACTAGATATGGACCGCCAGTCGGTTCAAATTTTGATACAAACGTCCAAAAAATGTTGTTCCATCTAAAAGCGGCAAAAATACGCCATCTTCTTTTAGTGTTAAATACGTGTACTAATTTTGCTTTTAAAATTTAAATAAAACGTCGACATATTCATATGCAAGTGGCTCAATGTCATATAGAGTAGATTTGTTTTGTAAAATAAAACTAGTTTGATTACAATTTTCACCTAATTATATTAAACTTAAATGATTAATTAAAACAAGCGTGGCACTGCTACGCAGATTCCCTGCTAGTAGTTGATGGCGCCCCTAGTTATGTTGGAACACGCGTGAAGTTGGCTACTGGCGGTCCATATCTAATACGTCAATGCCTGTATGTTATATGGAAACGTCAATTTATTTCGGCAATAGTGTGCGCTAGTCAATGTTGTTGTTTTCGCCAACTCGGCTAATATACCATTTTCATTTTTCTGTTCAGATCAGGGGCCTATAACAGAAAGTGACAAGTACTTGTAGGACAAGTAAAATCCGACAACTTGTAAAAAATCCTGTAACACAAAATGGCAAGTAAGTGCACACATCGACAAGTGTAACGATGCAATATGACAAGTGAGAAATTGTTTAATTTCCTCATTTCTGTAATAGAACGTGACAAGTATCAGGAAATACTTGTCCAACTACAGCTGATTTTGGACAAGTGAATTGATTATTGTCAAAGGATAGAATGATTATAGATTTCAAATAATATTTAAATAAAAATATATTTTTCATTCCAACTTCGAGGAAAAAAAAATTAAAAAAAATAAACTAACCCCCCGAAAAAACATTTTTGTACTCTCTTATTTTGTTAATAAGGCAATCTTCTTGTTCTTCGCAATTTGTCTCATTCTCTCTTTGCTGAACACAAACAGTTTAGAGAAATTTATTATTCTGACGATTTTAACGATTTGCGTTGTGTTACAGAATACAATGGTCCTTGTCGGATAAGGAAAGTTGGACTAGTGAATTTAGACATGCTCTGATTGTTCTCTGAGCTTAACATGCTCTCCTGAGCGTTCAGATTTATAAAAAGCAATTGAGCACTTAATTTTCACTAAATGACATTATACTATAGGAATATTTTCATGTAATTTGGGGGCCAATACAACTAGATTACCAAAATAAAAATAAAAAAATAGAAGTTAAAATGTAAATGGATACATTTATAATAATAAAAAAGCACTCAGATTGTTTTTCCTTGAAAAAAAATCGATGCAAATGTATTTCCTTACTCCTTCTGTCAAATATGTCACATCAATTGTTTTGCGTTCAGTTTTCACTTGAAATGTTTGGTTGATTTCTCCGATTTCTCCTGAGCACATAAACCGTGCTCTGAACATGATCTTGCCTTGAACCGTCCCTGAACTAAAAAGAAACACAAAATGTTGGGCTGTGAACTAAAAGAAGAAAAATAATGTATGTTTTATTTCTATCTCCTTAAAGCTGGATTTACACTATCGTTGTCGTTGTTCGTTGTTCGTTCTTTGTCAATAACAACGAACAACGAGGAAACATTTACATTACTCAGTTTTTTTATCCAGTTCATTCCTAAATACAAAATAGGTGAGTAACATGTGGTGTTTTTTTAATGGACTAAGAAACGAATTCATGGTCAGACACAGAAATACGCTTAACGTGATTCAGGCTTCAAATACTGCCCTCCTCCTATCCTAAGATTCCAAAGCGAGAAGGTCGTATCTCAAATTACATTTTTTAGCGAAGCATGCTGAGAAATGACGAATTTTCTTAGGCTTTCCACTGTTTTTTTTTTTTTGGTATTTAATTACTTTATCCTATTTAATTACTTTATCCTATTTTTGAATAATATTAGTTTTTTTTATTAAAAATTATTATCAGGTTTTACAGTTTTAAGGCTAAACAAAAAAAAAATAAAAAATTGAGTTACGACCTTTTCGCTTAGGAGTGCAGAATAGATACTTTAGTATTTCATAGTAACTTTTCGGTGGTTTTTTTAATGCTGCAATCCGCCAACCATTATGTGCACCACCTAAACGTATAATTACAAAAAAAAAGTCGTGATAAAAAAAGGCTTCAGTCTTGCGCGGATGATCAGATCATGCCAAAAAAAAACTCGCAGATGATGCAATATTATTCTTTGATTAAATCAACATAAAACCAAAAACTATACCTTTACCTTAGTACGAAAAAAGAAACGGAATTTCTGACGAGATATATCCAAAATTGTTATAATACACAAACCAAATTAATGCAAGAATGTACTTCAAAATGAATTCCATGGCACTTACAATACTATATAGGTACCTACTATTTCTTAATGTTATATTTAAAACTCACAATACAGCACAGCTTAGTCGCCGCATTGGCTGCAAGCAACAGAAATGCAGCACCACCATGTCTAAACAAACTGACAGTCGGCCATTTTCAAAATTACTCTACGTTCACCTTGTGCACACACCGCTACGCTTCGTTCTATGGTTGATCGGCCAAAGACTCGAAACGAAAAAAATGCAATGAAAAATGGAAAACCCTGGACTGGAAAAATGAATAAAAAAAACAACTCTGATAAATTGCAAACTGCA
Organism: Baccha elongata; assembly: GCA_951217065.1. Lineage (NCBI taxonomy): Eukaryota > Metazoa > Arthropoda > Insecta > Diptera > Syrphidae > Baccha > Baccha elongata. Next base: position 122,469,344 of record OX578272.1, on the reverse strand, counting down.
ATATTGTGTCTGCATTTGCAAATGCTGTTAAGGTGCGCGCGCCAATCAATCTGATGTAGCACCTCAAATTCAACATCCCTCTACTGCCTCGGGGCCATGCAATGAACTAAACGTCACGTTTCAACTGATCCACCATCTTCCGTCAGGGGAATGGGCGCGGGGTCTACATTATCATACAACACTACATCGGGCCGGGCCTCCTCGCTTTGGTTGCTATAGAAGCTACTTTGATAGTAACACTGCCAGCCAGCCACACCAGACTATCTGTCGTCGTCGTTATCGTGTTTGTTTTTGTTGGTGTTGTTGCTGCTGGTGTCGTTCTGCTTCTGCTGGCTTGCTTGCGCTGCTGTTGCCATAGTCGATTTATAAATCGTCGCAATCGAGACTTTCATGTTGCGATCGTAAATTACATTTTTAACGACATAATGTAGAAAAAATACGAGCTACGTTTCTCTATATTTAGCATTTTAGACATTGCGTTACGACGAAAAATTTTATTTGTTTTATATTAATTTATCTTAGCCTTCTATTTATACTATTTATTTAATAGATTTCTGAACAATTCTGCGCTGCTATGGTTTCGTTCAAATACGTTGAGCGTTCGGCAAAAAAAAAAATATCGCGATGGAATGATCAATTTACCTGTGATCTGAATGCTTAAACAACAAGCCCATATCATTTACACTCTGGTGTAGGTGCTTTTAATAAGAAAAAAAAATAAAGACAGAATTCCATACGTTGAAGTAAACTTTGTAAGAGGATCGGAAAAGTTTATTTGTATTTAAATGCCTCTTCCAAAGTTGCTATGTCGCATAACATTTTTTTATAAATATCATAGCAATTCAAATACAATTGAATCAAACAAGTGGAGCTAATATGTTTTGTTGTAATACTTACTCCCGTAATCCTTGAATTCATGCAAATAAGCTCATGGTTGTATGTCTGTAATTTTATTGTCAATCTTTTCTTTGAACCACCTATCAAATTTCAAATTCTTTAAAGTCGATAGCAGTATTGCAAATAGAAATTCCATTAACAGAGCTATTAGTTTCATTTGAATTTCCAATTGATTACACATAACACATTCAATGACACCCTTAGCTGCAACTTTGGAAATATGATATGTTTGTTCGTATGAAAATAAAGAAGGTGTCATTAAAAGGTGACATTCAAAAATAAAAAAAAATCATTGTAACTGGAAATGGTGTAGTTAATGTTAATATTTCATAGTTAATTTTTATAAATATTTAATAAGAAAGGGTTGATTTAAATGTGAATTTTTTTAGTGTCAAAACATTAAGTGGAAAAAAATTTATGTAGAGATCATATAGTTAACAATATTATCCTGGTTGAATTTTAAAGGAATGCAAAGTTGAAATGCGTGAATTACAATCGTAGTAACATTTAGAACATGTCAAAAAATCAACAAAACTAAACAAATGTGTCAGTAAATTTTTTTCTAAGTGCAACAATGTAGAATTCCGTAACTGAGTGAAAACAAGAAATTAATACTTATATTGCGCCTTTTTAATTGCTCTGTTTTGTAAAGTTTCGATGAGTTTTGCTAGCTAACGAACTTAAATTTGAAGTTTGGTCAAATATATGTGATAATTTCTATAGCGTTCGTTAATGGCACTTAACTAAACTTGACGTTGAATTATGACATTAGGTTACGTTTGCTCCCGCTGTTATAGTTGGCTTATTAGCTGTTTCAAATTCCTACTATCCAATTACAATGCCTGACGTTAAAGCCTAACCATAATCAGAAAAGCTACCAGAAATATCGTTAAATTATTATTTACTTAAAAAAAAAATTAAATAAATAAATATAATAAGACAGACAAAAGCTAACAGAAGCGAATTGAAGAAATTTAATTTTTGTTTTTAAATTCACCAAACTTCAGAAATTTCAACATTATTACGTTGCATACTGAAGAAATCCTCAATCAGATCAAATTTCACCATAGGTACTACCTTGGTAAGAATATCAAAAAACCCTCTGCTTCAAGCCAACAGTATAAAAATTAAGAATGTCTAAGTAGAGACGAGATTGACAGGGACAACGATGAAGCCAGACAAAACTGCGCCAATGTAAAGAAAACAAGTTACGCGGTGAAATTAGTCACTACGCTTTACTGACCATGATACCTTGACATCTATTCTCAACTAACACTGCGGGATACTATTGAAGCTATCATCACATCAGATTAGTTGAATAAACAGATAATCTAATGGAAAATATGTAATGTACATAAGAAACGAAAAAGTCTTAAATAAAAATAAAATAAATAATGCAATAGATTGGTTGCAGTATTCGAGCTGTATTATGTAAGTACATTTGGACATCTTCAATTACCACACGCGGCGGGTTGGCATCACTTTTGATAAAAAAAAAAAACATTCTCCCAGTTGGAACCTATCACCATATTTCAATGTCATTTAACTATGCTGAATTTATCCTCGTGATGATAAAATATTATTTTGTCTTTATTAATTTTTTTGTTGTCTTATAATGATTGCATAATTTTATTTCATATAAAATTACCGCCAAAGTGAGAGCGAAAAACGCCATCGCGGATTTCCGAAATTGCACGTCATCCAGTTGACAGCAGTTGAATTGAAACACAGGCTACGCTCTTGGCAACCCATACAATGATCAACAGAGATGTGATAGAGGAGACAGAGAGGGACGTACAAAACCAAAACCACCATACTGGCCAATTTATAATGTGGTCATTAAGTTTACGTCGGTATAATTGAAAACGATATTGCTGTCGTTAAAATTAATGGAAAATTAACCATAAAACAAGCATAATACTACTATCCGCTGTATGCATACACTTTTGAAAGAAAAATATACGGGACGCGGGGATCAATGTAATGTTATGGCACTCAAAATTTAACATAAAGACCGCGCAAAAGAATCACTGGTAGATTTTTATGATCATTTATGAATGAGTAATGTGAAAATAAATTTTCTGATGACTATATTTGCATACAGAGAGAGAGAGAAAGATGGAAAGAGTTCTCTTATGTACGTGGATTTTTAGGATAAACTTGTATTTTTTTTTATATTGCATCGCAACTTATGTAAGTTATGTGACACTCTAAAATGAAACAATTTTCTCCGACGGACAAGTGATTTTACACCGACTCTAGTGTTGGCGAGACGGTGGGGGTGGATATTTCGATTAATGAGGGTCAACTTCATAAAGTTCCATATTAATGTGGCAACTATTTTTTTTTTAAGTATAGGTATGGGAATGGATAGACTACCAGATAAAAGGAAAATGTCATTGAGTTTGACTCTTGATGACAAGCCACTTGCAAGTCATTATGTCAATGATTTGCTGCCGGTTAATAACGAAGACATGAATAAGAAATTGATATGGCAAAAGAGAAAAAGGGAGGCACGGCAGGAAACAGTCACTTTTCGAGTTTTTATATTTCTTTTCGTTTTTTTTTATGGTAAGGTTTTTTTTTTGGAGATTCATGTTCATATAACGTGAGCAAATATGAACATATACATATATTAGTAATGAATGACACATGGGGTTTAAAAAGCCCTTAAACCGAAAATACTGAAAATCACATTAAATGAAGATGATTCATTGAGTGATTATTTTTGAATGTATGATGTCTTTCAAATTTGTTATGTGAATTTCCATTTAAAAGTTTACAACTCACGTTTATTCAACCTAAAAACATTCGAGGCCGCCAACATACTAGGCTTCACAGTCTTCACTTTCTTTATTCGAATCTATGTAAAGTTGAACCAAAAAGCCTTCATTTAAATGCAGACTCCGAAATTTTTTTAATCTAGTTACAGATGTAGACTACCAAATTAAATTTATATGTCATATACCAACTTAATATATCATTGGAATTTCTGCCAATTTGAATGCAATTATTGTTTATTGCATCAGATTTCCAAGAAATTAATTTAATTAGGGGCTTGCAAGAGGGTTTATCTATCCCCTTCTTTTTGTCTGTGCGAGTTTTTATAAGGTTAAACTAGAAATTAATTACGAAGGAATGTTAAGACTGACATCAAACTACCTTACCTACATATAAAAGATTTCTTTTTCATTTAAAACAAAACGAAAAGTGATCGTAATGATGAAGAAAGACTGACTATAAATTCACAATTAGATCGATAGACGTAGTTTTTTTTTTAATTCTTTTAATAGATACAAATTTATTTATAACATATAAATAATTGTAACACCTGGTGTGTTAAAGAATTTTACAAAAAAATGTGTCTGAAGTCGCATGGGTAGGAGAGAACGTTTTTAAATTAAATATAGCTAGGTAGGTAGATACATTTTACACGACTAGATATATAAACAAATAATTGAGTTCATTAGACGACGGTGGTTTGTACCTAATATGTTTTCTTCAAGGTTTACCTTCACGATCAAAATAAGATTGTTCTATACTTACAATAATGTAAATTATATAGACGCAAAATCGCACAGACATAAAGGCAACATAATCTGTAGTATAATTAAAAGATTTGTGAGTGTGGGTAAAAATGTAGTAAATTGTTGTTTGATGTTAATCGGTTACACTGACCCCAAGATTTTTCTAAAATACTAAAACTATTTTAACAATTTGCAGTTGTGGAATCATTAATATATGAATGTATGTATTTATGCATGTTAATAGACTTTTATATTTAATGAATCCCTGTATCTGTGAGTATAAAAATAAAGTGCCGAAGTTAACACTATCTCTTTAGACAGGACTTCTGAAGTTCTGACAGGACGGTGAGAGATACGACGGTTAAGCTTCCGCATTTCAGATACGACTTACTGAATGAAATCTGCTGATTGGGATCAATATTTTAATCTTCTTGTAACAGAACTAGCAAATATTTTCAAGTACAAGTTCAAGTGGTCGAGTTAAGAAAAAATAGAGGGGTTTGTCACTAGCCAGTTTATAGTGGTCGAATGATTGCAATATTTCAAATGACAAATGACTAAATGATTGCAAGTTAATTTAAGTGATTTCATTAGAATTTCAATTCGTGAGTTCATCATGGCATTTTTTATTGCATGCGATTGCAAAAAAAAAAAAAAAATTAAAGTGATTTCAAATTTCAAAATCATTTGAAATCGATAACCTATATTTTTTTTTTAATTTCATCACTTGAAATAGTGATTGCATCTGATTTCAACGTGATTTCAAATGATTGTAAGTATAAGTCCAATATTTTATTATATATAAAATATATTATGGATCCACATGTTTATGTCAAAATCATGCAGAAAGTCATACTCCTTCATGCAAGTGGCGAACAGAAATTGACTTGGGTATTTAAGTAGTATAACGATCCAAAATAAACGGGCAAAGTCGTCAAACAGTGGTTCGGTACCAATTACATAAATGTTTTGGAATGCCCCTCACAGTCCCCCGATCTAAACTCGATTGAAAATCTTTGGTGTGATTTTTGTTCTATTGCTCATTAAAAACTCACAATTAACACTTCGCGATGCTTGGACATCGATTTCTGCAGAGAGATGGCAACACCTGGTTAAATCGATGCACCGTTGCTGTGCTGCTATAAAAAGGGTCACGCAACAAATTTTATATTAAGGTAAACACATAATTAAGTTCACCTATGTATATTAAATAAATATCGTAAGCTTGGTTTAAATTTTCTTGTTTGAAAATATCAAAGCTACTATTATTTTGATCGTTTTTATTTTTCAATTTTAATTTATATTTAAGAAAACTGATTTTTTTTTTATATTTTCATTAAGTGAAAATTACAGTTACGAAAGTCAGTTTTATGCACAGCAAATATTTTAAGATAGAAACAGATTTTTAAGTATAATTTTCCAAAAAATAAATGATTCTGGCTAATTTAATCTTGTGCTATAACTCATTCAAGTCAAACATATTATAATTGGTTTCGCTATTATTGCGTTCAAGATTCTTGGCACACACTGAAATAAAATTAATAAATAAATTTAAAAAAAACTTCGCACTTATTTCTTTTAACGCAACCAAAATGCATTTCGATGAGTAAATAAACTTAATGTTCACACTCGTTGGCTGGTGTTATATTTTCTATAAATATATTCAATCATTCGGTAAGATGTATGATGTATCTACAAGTAGGTAAGTGTTTATTTTGTGTATGATATGTTCCGTTCGAGTAGATATACATAAATGTAAACACTTAAAAATATTGCCGAGGCAGCCAGAAGCATCAGACGTCTACATCTTTGAATTTAATTTTTTTTTTCAAGTTCATTAACAAGACCATGCTAAAAAGCTTTAAGTTTTCGTTAAATGATTTTTTGTTTCTTATTTTAAAAGTACGTACCCCACTTTAGTAAAGTGTAGAGTGATTTGAGTACCGACTCTAAAGAGATGTGCAGTTATTATAGAAATTGACTACTCTATCTACACACACTAGAACGAATTTTGTAAACACATTGCATGACTTTTTAATTTCTAGACCGTAAAATGTTCAACAGGTATTACCAAGACATTTTGGTAATTTATGTTTAGTCTTCATTTGATATACTTTTTGTTTCGATTTTCGAATAAGGTATGCGTATATAATTGAGATTGTGAATTATAGTGGGGCCGGTTATTGCGATCAGGAAAAGTTGAAAAACAAGAAAACAGGACTTTTTTTTCCTGATGAACTTTTGAAAGCAATGTCGGTGGGCTGTTTTCCTAATTCCAATGCACACAAATATTTTTTCCTGACATGAATCTGTCAGTGGACAAAAAAAAGATCTACCTCCTAATCGCAAATATGGTATTGCAAGATGTTTTTCCATTTTTTTAATGCAAATTGCAAGTAGAAATCCCAATGAAAAATATCTTGCAACACAAAGTTTTTTTTTATCGGAACACAGATCGCTATAACTGGCCTATTTAATAGATTTCAAATTTAAACTACATTACCGACATCATAAAATGATCCATAAATTTAAAATTGAGTGAATTAAAGATTTTAGTATTTTCGAATTCAGACCAATAGTTTATGACTACCTTACTTATTCAACTAGTGTTTAAAAGATTGAATACATTTTTAAAGGAGATACCGATGAACATTGGTTTTTAATGATGATACAAAATTTAACCTAAAGATCATTCCAATATAAATTCTTGCAGTGCGGCTTAAGAAATAATTTATTTTCTTAACTGGAGAGCAATGCAATTATCTATTTCCACAAATAAGTCTTTTTAAAAGCTGGGATAAAATAAATAGAAACAGAAAATGATACGACGGTGTTAATGGTGTTAAATGGTTAGCAACGTTTCGAGCATAAATATTCTCTTCCTCAGGTAATTTAAAAAGCTTAGTTTTCAAAATTTCAAATGTTTTCAGATTGTGTTGTTTTATTGGCCGGTTCAACCATAGCATTATTTCATTTGTATTTTATATATAAAATCTTAAATCATTTTGTTTTAATAAGTTGCTTCTGAAATTTTAGTTCTTAGGCCGTGTGCAAACAATGTCAAAATTTTATCCTCTGGCTAATTTTTGACGTTTGAGTTGTGGTGAATAAATGTTTAGCTTTTTGGTGTGCGAACTGGATTAAAAGAGATTTTTAACACTAATATATTTTTTTTAAATTTCCCTACAAGAATTGAAAAAATTCCCCTTCTATTTCTTGGTACGGGAAAATGTAAAAATTTGTTTTGGAAAAAATGAAAAAAATTCTGTTTAGTAGCTAAGAAGGTATGGCCCCATTTAGCATTTTCAACGTATACCTACATTTTGTAAATCCTATGAATTGTTTTTGATTTTGAACCAAATAAAAAACTGACTATGCAGAAAGTAGCTCGGTTCAAATATGTGTCTGGAATTATATCAATCATCCAGATCAGTTCATTGGTTTAGAAAATATGGTCCCATTTAATATTTTCAACCGCTATCGCTGCTGTTCTGTTCTGATATAAAACAAAAAACTTAAAACGCAGCTTTTTTACTATACATATGTATACCGCAGAAATAATAAAGGATAAAACATCGTTTTTGAAAGAGTTATTATAAACCTATTGGTTAAACATGTTGCCAAAAGCTTTCAAACTCATAATATAAGAGTTTTCGCAAAAGCGACCCCAGCCCCATCTATTCGGTTATTTGAAATAGCCTTAGTCATTTTGTAGAACATCAGCTATCCACCAGTAAAAGCCCCTTCAAAATCGGTACATCCGTTTTCCGTAGTCGCGTTCGTCAGTTGAAAAATAAAATTTTCCATAGCGCCACCTAGGGGATAATTTGCATCATAAGTTACTTCCTATATTATCAGCCATCTGGCACTGAAGGTCCTGTCAAAATCGTTCCTGTAGATTCTAATCGGTTTATATTTACGAAAATGCAAAAAAAAATCGACATTATCTATCGGTCAGTGAAAGTCTCGTCAAAATCGGTCTAGAGTTCTCGAGATTAGCCAGGACAAACAGACAGACAAACATTTAAAATATGTGTGTTTTGATATAAGGGCTGTGTATGCTTTCATATGCGTGTAGTAAAATACTGTTATTTTGACATTACAAACAGACACTCCATTTTTATTTATGTGTATAGATTTATTTTATTTTGTTAAAGAAAAAAAATTGAACTACTTTGTAAAGTAATTAAAATTATGGGAAGTTTTAACGCGGTACAGAACACTGGTTCGGCAGCTGAACTTTACAAAACAATTTGTTTCACAATTAATATTAATGTACAAAAGAGTATATCGGTTAATTTTAGTAATTCTTTTTACGTAACGAAGTTAAATTAAACATAAATTACAAAAACACAAACGGAAAATTTGACATTAATGATTAATATAAAACAAACAAAAATAAATGCAAATAAAAACAAACACACTACTCCGACTGTCTTTCTTACTCCTTTATCCACTGGCTAAATTTTTGAAGTTTATATTCACCACACTAGTGTCATAATTTAGCCAATGGATACAATTTTAACGCTGTTCGCACACGGCCATAGAATTAAAATTAAGAAAGAGGGATAAATAAAATTAAAAATAATTAAAAATATATATAATAGGTTCCTATTTACTATTTTAATTTTTAACTTTAATAATAATAATAATAGTTTAACTATGTATCTGTAAGGCACATTGCCTTATTTTTCAAATGCAACAGGTGTTGCACGACACTAGTTAGAAGGAATAGAAATATATGAAAGAACTTTCATGTTCTTATTAACTTTCTCATTTTTTTTTTTAATTATAATTAAAAATGTTACTCTTAATTTTAACAAAATTAGTATTTAATTATACTTACATTTGGAGTAAATGTCATAAATATGTGTATTTAAGTAGCAATCCAAAGAATTTTATTGTATTTATCAAAATTGAAAATACTTGTTGTTTTATTTGTTTGTTGTTTGATAAACTTGAATCAGATTTTGATGTTGTATAATAAAATTAAGTACAAAAGCACAGTCGTTGTTTAAGTTTGTTTAAATAGTGTTTATATTTTCATTCGTTTTTTTTTGTTTTTTCACTTTTCAATAATAGATATCACTGTTAAAGTGTTAAATTCAATATTCAAATCACATTCACATGTGAAATTTTAATTTTATTATTTTATGATATACATTTTGTATATTTCTTTCTATTTTAAATGGAAACACTGTAAAAGTAAAACATATAAATATTAAATTATTATAAACTCTTGTTAAAATAGTTTTTTTTTTTAATTTCCTAAAAAAAACGCTACTTAAAATGTTATTCATTATCGTTGTTATGCAAGACCATCATCAAACTGGCGTCACCGAGACGGAAATGTCGGAAGTATTTCGTTGCAAATAAATTTAAAAAAAGAGACACATACAAAATATTTCCTGATAAGTTTTTTTTTTATTTGTTCATAATGCCAATATATTTAAAGTTTATTTTATTTCTTATCTTATCAACATTTTTGCATTAAATCTACCTAGGTACGCAGTTTATGATAAAATCAATTTTCTTGTATGATATTCCATACTCGATAGGAAATAAGATTAAGTACTTACACCGCAAATCATTTATTTCAATGGCAACATTATCAGAATTTAAAAAAAAAATAAATAATACGGTTCCAAATAACGAGATACAAACGTATCCAGCACACTTGGTATGATTATTATAAAAATAAAATAAAGATGGTTTGTTGCGTAGGTATACATATGTATATGCAACCATGTCTTCAATCAAAATTTATTGCAAACGGAAGCTATCACATTGAAGAAACAAAACTGAAAAAAAAATAAAATAAACTGAAAAGTGGCAGAGCCAGCTAGAAAAGATTGTAAAGCTTCGTCGAACCGCGGGGTAGAAAAATGCAAAAGTGGGCAGTATCTAGTAATTGTATTTTTTTTTAAATTTCCAACTCGCGTGTCTATACACTTTTTCCGAATTTATGCACTGTTATTCGAATAGAAACACTTTCAGATAAAAAAGTACATAATAGCGTTTTTATATATTTTTTTCTGTTTACACACAGTGTGATCGTTGCAGATACAGCGATGAGAACATTGATCACAAATGCAACCAATCGGCCTGCCATCGCCAACATGATCATTACCACCATCACCGCCACCTCCTCCAATACCGGCACCTTCACACACTGTAAATTTATTGCTGTAATTTGTGTGACTGCACCAGAGTTTAAGATATAAAGTCCTAGTAAAAATTTGTTGGTTTAGTGGTCACACATTTTATAGTTACCGCCACTTTCAAAGAGCCGACACAAACACTCGGTCACAATCGAATTAAATTACATTTGTTTATTGAATTTATTTAATTTGTACACTTACTGGCCATACAATAAGTGGAGGACAACCAGACATCCAAACAATGAATACAAAAGAACTAGAACTTCACTTAAAATATTTGTTCACAAAAAAAAAAAAAAAACATTAGAAATTAAAAAAAGAAAAACACTCAAATTGAGTGTATTTGTCACACCTAATCTATTTCAAGGGTCTTCCCTAGGAAACACTTTTTAATTTCGTTGGTACAACAGGTAGAGGTAGACACTAGACAGTGATGACGACGGTACTTGCATCAAGTGTCCCAGATAGGTTATCAACACTAAATAATTGAAATGATTGTTTGCTCTCTTAATTTAATTTGAGTCCGAAAAAAGTTATATCTATTTTAATTTCGGTCTTCTTGGTTGCAAAAATTCAATAAAAAAAAACGCGCGCTTTTCATTCAGAAAAAAATTGCCGCGATATACAAAAATCAACAGAAAATGTTTTATTAAAAACTGCACACACACCCTCGGCGAGATAAAATAAATCCAATAAGGCAATAAATAAGTATCTTTCTTAAACCAAATTCACACTTCTTCGGAATACAGATATTCTTTTTTTTTTACTGAGAGGAAAATGAGAGATGTTTACTTGTTGCTTCTTATTTAAGGACTAAACAGAAAATTACTGAAACGAATGTATTTGAAGAGTACATCCCCACTCTATAAGTAATAAAATGAATAAAAAGAAGAAAAAAAAAATAAATAAATACCAACTAAACGAACCGAACAGCGGCGGGTGAAGTGACATTTTTATGAAATTCAACTCAAAAGCAGTCGAATGAGTCGGATGATGACTATGGATGGCGTGGCGATTACCAGCAACATCGCAGATACTTAGAAACTAGCAACATTTTTATCTTCTGTTCAATTGCAGAAGCTGAAAGTAGCAGGTACTTTAGTTGAAAGTAAGAAATCCATCCAGCATTACTGAATATTCTGCAATAAATCTTAAATTTATTCCGCAATCGAACTGAAGTACTTCATCATCTTTTGATTTCTCAGGAACACAAACATGAACATTTTGCTAATTTGCAACATTGAGTGGAACTTAACTTCCTGAGTGTAATTTTGTAGAATGTATCTGGTCTAGATATTCAGTTCAGATCGAATGGTAAGGTAGTTTAAGTGATCATGGTTTCTGTATTCTGTTGTTTCTGTAATATTTCATTGCGATGTTGCTATTTGCTCTTGATATTCGCATTAAGAGAAAATTCTTGGAAAAAAATGTGATGCACCGATAAATGGTATGGCAGTTCATAAAACCAAACTATACACAACAGGTAGGTAACCATTGAAGTACATATTAATCTAACAAGTGAATGGATTTGTATATGGCAATGGCTTATTATATGTATTATTAATGACAGTTCTAATTAGTTTTTGCGTATGGGTAGAGGTGCCAGATGATAATACATTGAAAAATTATGTGTGTCGTTTTTTTTTTTTTAATGTTTTGTTTTATAATGAGTGTGATTTTGTGATATTTATAAATAAGGCATAATTTATCAAAGTAAAATATCAGTAATCGTAAATAGTGAAAACATTCTTCACTGAAATTAAAATGTGCATTGGAACCTCCTGTAAGAATGTCATCTTTATACTCGATGAATATATACTAAACGTAATCTTTGTCTCTCGAAATCAGAATTTGATTTTAGTGGAAAAGTTGAAAATACAACACAAAAATTATGTAGGTAGATGCGATTAAAAGTAAATCACGGAGACAAATATTGCTCCGGGTAAAAGCAAGAATTTAAATAGATGGAGCAAATATAAATTGGGGTCTAGAAGCCATGCACTGAAATTCTCTGCCTTTTCCAACAAATAATAATGTTAAACAATGTTAAGGCAAAAAAACACGACATTGCTGAAAAAATGCGACAGGTAGAATTCAGTCGACAGTCTCTTCTGCGATTCAAGAAAGTCATAATAAGACTCTGGTAAGTTATTTTCATGAGGTTATGTCAAAAAAGTCTCATCACTTTTGAAAACAATTAGTGTCTAACAACAGAAAAGAGGTATTTGGCGGGCTTGGAAGACGAGTCGATATCGAAAAGTGGTGGATAAAGTTCGATAGGACTTCAAATCCAAGTCTGTAGAGAGATTTTATATTTAAAATTTAAAAATGGGACGATAAATGAAGTGTTATTTTACAATTTAATCATTTGTTGTTGGGACTGCAGACAGATGGTACTGGCAATACCTAGAAAAAACTCTTTAGATGACCTCAATTACCTTAAGACTGAATTGTTAAAACAATTAAAAAATAAAAGAGATCATGAGATAAATAGGCAGATGACATGAGAAGTTTTATGATCTTATAGCGATATAAGAGCGCTCACACTCCAAATTAATATAGCAGTCCTCCCGAAAGAGATCTCTTTGACATTCTTCGAAATATTCAAAGTTAACTATCCTTTTTGTAATAAAAAGTCTAAAAGATAAATTTAATTTGTGAATTTTTAAATTATTTCTTATTGTATAATCTGAAAAGTATCTATTTTAGAAATTAAACTTTTAAATTTAAATGAAATAAAAAAAAAAACAATAGACCATAGTTTCTATATTTTTTTCAATTTTTTTTTTTTTTTTTTTACCACAAAAATTAGCAAACTGCTCATCATTTGCTTTTTATACTATACTTCCGATCGTCATCGTTGAATAGAATCACTAGAAAAATCTAAAATAGAATCCATTTCTGATACATCCTCCATGTGTCATTTTAAAGTCTGAATAATTGTTTAAGCTATCATCAACAGCATTTAGTTGGGAAATGTTTTGAAAGTCCATTTGAATCGTAAATACAATAAAATGACAAAGTCTTTAAATTAAATAACATGAGAAGTAAGTCCGTTTAAAATGTTGACAAGAAAATTTCTTTATGAATCATCTAGCGTGTTTGGTACAAAATACTTTGACGTCAGCCTATTGTTATATCAGAGTAATTAGTCTAAACTAAGTGACTTTGAATATCCATGGGAATCACCAATAAATAAAAACACAGGTTTCATTCTAGAAATCTGTTCTATGTAGCTAGCATTTCACTGCGTGGGTGAAGTATTTCTAAGAAACTATTAAAACAAAGAATTACATACAAATCTAACATGCCGATAATTTGTTACTTCCGATCATAGTGGAATACAATTAAATTCATACGAAAATCGAAAAGATAAACTAAAAAGAAAAACTAGAATTTGCAAAGTCATCTAAAACAAATAATCTGACTTCGTATGCATATATATAAAGATATTGCTTTTTGTTTCATCAGCGATTAGTCAATAACCAATTACTCGAATTAAATATGCAAATGTAATATCTTGCTATGATAATTTATAATTATTTTTATGGTTGACGTTTGCATTCATGTTCTTATAACCGTTTAGCATTTATTTTTTTAAATGATAGGTAAACAGCTTATGATGATATAAAGTTGTTTAGCAAATTATACAATTTTATTAAAGTTGATCGATAAAAAGCGTACACATAAATGTTATCTTGACATGTACGTACAATGGATTATTATTCAAAATATATTTGGTTTGCGGTTTCAGAAATGTGAGTATTTTCAATCAAATCAATTAAAATTTAACCCAGATGTGAATGAACGTTTTAAATGTCCTTGATAATCATGGAAACATTGTTAAAACATTTCGTAGATGTTTTTTTTTTCGTCACGATTTATGATATATAATAGATAAGACAATTTTTTTTAATTTTGACTGCTTAACTTTGGAGAAAAAATTGAGAGAAAACAAAAACCTTTATCTCTGATTTAAAAAAAAAGCAGAACAACGAATTCCGGTGATCACGAATGACTACGGAGAGCAAGTTGAAATTCTTTTAATCTTAAATACGGGACATCTCTATGGTACTATTTACTTCGAAAACTTTTGACATAAAATGCATTTACTTACTCACAACAATAAATCAAAGAAAATATTGTCGTTGTCATTTTTGACGTTTTGAGATATTTAGAATTAAAGTGACGTGGGACGTAGAGAGTTTTTTTAGATCGTAGATTTTGTCTTTTAAGGACAAATGGTGTTGTTATTTAATTTTTGCAACGACGATATGTTGTAGTTGTAAAATAGTTAATTCTCAATTTTTAATTGATGGACCGTTATCTCAAAAACTATATCGGGATGTGCAAGTAATTTAGATAATACTCGTTTCGCAATTATAAAAATATATTTTAATTATGTCGCAATTATAAAAATATATTTTAATTATGTCGCAATAGTATATATGCATTTTTTTATGCTAGTCGGCAAAGTTTATATTTTGCAACAGAATACCTATCCAATTTTATGATTGGATATGGTTCATTAGTCTTTCAGGAGTATCCGGAGAAAATGGTAGGGGGTTTGCGCTAGCCGCAATATTGAAAAACGTTTTCACAAATAATTTAAAAATGGCTTTTCGGACGGAAATAACTTGAGAACTTTTCGGTAGAAAATTTTAACTTTTTTTCATACCTATAAATTTTTTCGTTGGTTTAATCACGGCGTGACGTAAAATAACGCCAAACTGTTATTTCGTCTTCAAAAATAAAATAACGCCAATTTGGCTTTGTTTCCTTGTAATAAACGTAATTATGCTAAAAATCATCATCATCATCATCGGCTCGACAACCGGGGTCCGGTCCTGGCCTCCTTCAACAAGTCTCTCCACCTATCCCGGTCTCGAGCCGACGCCATCCAGTTGCGCACCCCAAGGCTCCGGGCGTCCTGGTCTACGCCATCTCTCCAGCGCAAGCATGGTCTACCACGCTGTCGTCTGCCATAGAATGTACCACAAAGAACTTTCCGAGCAGGTTCCTCTTCGCTCATGCGAGCTAGGTGCCCTGCCCACCGAAGTCTACCGAGCCTAATTTTTGTCACTATATCTGCTTCAAGGTAGATTGCGTACAATTCATGATTGTACCGTCTCCGGAATCGTCCTTCCTCACATATGGGGCCAACAATTCTCCTTAAGACTTTTCTCTCGAACGCGGCTAAGAGGTCAGAGTGCTAAAAATGTTTTGTTTAATTTTTGAAAATAGAGCCAAAACATTTAATAATAAAAAGTAAGGTATGTATGAGGGGCATGGTGCCCCCCCCCTGCAACCCCCTGCTATAGGATTTGGGGTGGGTGCGATTTTTGGTAAATGCAAAGTTTTTGAATAAAGAACTCTGCATATACCCAAACTTCCACACACCCCAAATCCTATCGTAGGCACAGACAGGGGGGTGGCGGGGGAAAGCATGCCCCCCATACCAACTTCACTGTTTACACGCTGCAAACCTGGAACACCTTGTTCTTGTTCATTGGAAACGAAATAAAGCCAAATTGGCCGTTTCGATTTATAAACTGAAATTAAGCCAAACTCCAAATTTGGTGTTATTTCGTTTTTGCAAACGCAATAAGGTTGGCGGTATTTCGTTTGGCGCTACTTTACGTCCCCATAATCATGTAGGTATACATCGCTTTAGGAGTTACGGCGGCGTGTAAAAGTTTAATTTTTTTTTTAAATTTCAGCAAAATATTTTTCTTTTTTCTAAATTTGACTAAAAACTGAACTGTTACACGTTTTAAGTGTTATGCTTACAAAAAAAAATTGTAGGCATGTTGTTTTCCTATCAAGATGCTGTTAATAATTTTTTTGTCTGATAAGCCATTCTTTAGTTATTCAAGACAACAGATTTTTCAAAATGTTAGCTAACGCAAACCACCCACCATCCCGCCATTAATACTCCTCAAAGACTAACGAATCATATTCAATCATAAAACTTATTCTGTTGCATATACTGCAATTTAAATTTTTGTCTCTGCCGACTGGCCTATTTGACATTATTTGAATCGTTTCGCAAATTCATCATTTCGCAAAATCTTTTTGTATTATTCCAAAATGGATTTGAAGTTAATGTAAACTGTGTTCCCGCTTGTGAAACTTAAACACTTAAAAAACTTAATTACGTTTTGTGCTATGAACTTTGGATAAATGGGCAATAACAATGAACATTTCGATTTCGCGCGAAAATAATTAACAATGAAATAATAAATAGCGATGAAATAAAACAAAATATTAGAATGCCATATATAGCGAGGTGGAAAATGTGAAAAAAAGGGAGGCCACGAAATCGTTCTCCAAAAATTTCTTGAGGGGGTTACAGGTTTTTTGCTGGTTGATGTGTTGTTGGTTTTGAAAATGCAACTAATGGAAAACCACGAGATTTCATATGGAGAGAACCAATTAAGGCAACGAGAATATCAAGAAATCTACGTGTTGATGATCATGGATATGTACTTGCTTGAGCTTAACCTAAGCAGAAAAAGTGTACCATTTTGTAATATATTATTTCTGTGCAATGTAATATTTACATATTATGTATACTGTTTTCTGGAATAAAATTTCATTATATCCTAAATCTTTTCACGGTTTCCTCATAACTTATAAAGCTTTCTGAAAAAAACCTTATACATATGTATATATAAATTTGTTTGGCCAGTTATAAACTTAATAAAAACATTTTATATTCAGTCTGTAATTTATATTATTTCTACCTAAATAATAAATACTTTCTCGAACAATAATCAAAATTCCATAACAAGACTTAAATTGCCCTTGTCTTGATAAGTTAATATTTACAACACTTAAGTCACAAGCAACATTATTAATCTAATCTTAATAATTAATGCATTCTTTATTAAAAGAAACATTATAAAATCTAATCAAAATCATATCAATCAATCACGTATAATAATATCGTAAAAAATTATTGAATTTCAATTATTTTCTCATTTGCAGATTCAGATTAAAACGACAGTAGTTACGCAAAGAAAAATATCGGCAAAATTATCTGTTTGTATGCAGCTACGTAATTTTCCATCCATACATGGAAAGCATATAAAAAGCGAGTTCATTCCAAGTAACAAACATATACAAATAAATAAATGCGGTAAACCGTCGGTAATACAGAATTGAACAGCTGTCATGATTGCACATTACAATTACAAATGTCATTCATTACTGTTAGTTAATTTATAAACCGGATAGTCGAGGGTGGAAATGAAAAGAGAAGAATAGAAAAGTTACACTAATGCACCTTGTTCTGATTCGACGGAATTTTCTTAAAGTGGAAAATTTATTTCCTCCAAATCAAAACAAAACACACTTGCAAGTTGCAGGTAGATATGTACATACTACATAGTTAGCGGTACGCCTCCTCCAGTACCAAGGTCTTTACCACTCAACGGATAATTACATCAATCAGATTGTGTATAGACGTAATAACAAAAGTGGAAAATTATAATTGTAACTGCAAATTGCAAGTAAATATGAACAAGTATTACCTACCTACAATTCCTTTTCGGTGAATCAGTTTCACTTGTCAGATCAGATGAATGCCAAAACAGGGAATTGTCTAGTCTTGATTTGGAATGGAATGGGAAATCTTTTAAGTGGGGAAGCTGAGTGGGGAGGTTAAATACTTTCTATATTGACTTTAAATAAGTATATGAGTGGATGAAATTATATAACCATTATATGTTTTATTCCATTTCAAGACAACCTGAGATATTACGAAAAAGGTTGCAGTTGATTTAATGAGAGAACACAACAAAATGTCAAATTTGGGTTGATTTTTTAATGTAACATTTTATTACGTCTGTAAAGAAAAAGGATAGAAATAAATTAGGCTGTTAGGCAATATGAATTCTGAGAATTGTTTGTTAAATATATACCGCTTGATATACTGGAATAAATTTAGTTTTGAAAAGAACAAGAAGATTCTTAAGTTATTCAATTAAATGAAGTATTAAAAATGATATATAAAGAATACATGCACGGTGTGGAATTTACACAAAGGTTAGTTAGGAATACCCAAAGTAATAACGGGCATATATTGCGTAACTTTTCCAATCCCTCCTATGATGCCACTAGTTTGTTTCCAGCGGATTGGAAAACGAGTTTTGTTTGGACTAACTTATAAAAGACTCACATATGTTCCTTGTTTACAAACGTTTACTAATTAACTATCAGCTTGAAAAATATCTAAAAGAATGAAAAATTCTAATGCGCAGCAATCGATAAACTGCTGATTTGACTGCATTTCACACCAAAAATGCAACTAATCAGAAAATAAGATTCTGGTTTCTGATATCTAAAAAAACATTTAGTTCATAAATGTCAAATTAACTAAAAACCTTCATAAAGTCAGATTTTAGATCGAACTGACCTGGTTGAACTGCAGTATCTTCCATTTATAAACATTGTCATACAGTCGGCATCGTTCAGATTGCGCAGCCATATTTTTTTTGCTACGGTTTACCTTAAGGCTCCGTTTTGTCTGCGAATCTTTTCTTTATCTCTAAGGGTATTCAAACTACATTGATTTTAATGGAATTTTGAACTTTTTTCTCCAAATTTATATTTTAATTCGGTGTGAAAAGCCTATTAAAAGTCTTCCGTATAAAGTTTATTTAATAAACTATTTTATTGACAACAGCACTTATGTTTTTTTCATGTAGGTTGCCATATTCACAATCCTATTTCTTTAATATGAAACTTGAACGGGAACGTGTAAATAAGCTCTTGAATTATGATTAAAAAGAAAAACGTTCAATAGAGGAGAAACAACATCAATAAATTTAATGCTTGAAAAATTTAATGCTGTCTTCTGCTTCTTGAGCGCAATATTGCCATAACCATTTTCGACCACAAAACTTGAGTAAAACTGTTTTCTTGCATCTACCTAACAATAAAACCTACTTATTTAAAACATAATTTTTTAGCGGTCGACTTGAAGTATCTTTTCCTCACATGATTTAACCATTAACCATCAACTGAATGAAAATAATATTAACAAAAATGTTTTGTGAAATTTCCACAAAGCAGTTTTCATTTTGTCATACTGACATAATATGCACTACAAAATAGTTTTGGCAAATTATTATCAACATACATAAGTTTGTCATCTTAACGAAAAGAACAATGAAATTAAAGAACTATTTTTGTATGGTTAAAAGTAAGAGTAGCAGTTAAGTTTTGCCTTAACTTTCGAGAAACACGGTGAAAAGTGTCAATTGTCATTAGCAAGAAAACAGAACATAGTATCAAGTACCTGCGTTGTATAGTTCTTGTAACAATTCTTGTTGTAATTCTTTTTCTGGTCAGGGGTTTTACCGGCTCATCAAATCTGATGTTGTAGGAGGGTTAATCGGGAGTTTGCGATTGATCGTCACAAAGTTAAAAAGACAAAAATTTAGAACTAAAATTCCAGAAGCGTAACTGGGCCTCCATAAACTGCAAATTCAGTAAGGAGTGCATGTAAGCTATGCTTTCCACTTCCAATAATGTATAAGAGCGAAAATTGGAATTTAATTTAAGTACCCAAATCACGGATCAAAATCTATAGGCCAAATCAAAATTTTGCAGATCTCAGTTGTTTTATCTTGCTAAAAAAAATTCTTGGAAGGGTCCAATTATCAGTCCCCTGGCATGTCAGCCTCCCGTTTTAACATCAAAAAATGTATTGCCGTTAAACTATTTCAGTTCCCACACTAAAAAAAAGCTATCGTAATCCTAAATAATACAGAATTGTTATGAAAAAGATTAATATTATTTGGAAATTCATTTTATTGCGAAAAAAGTCACTGAACTTTATCCCCCGCATTTTTAATTAAAAACGTTAAAAATATCGTTAATTTCGAGATCGATCGAATTTCCATCTCAAGAACTGTCAAGTAAAGAGTCCTCTTAAAACAAAATATGACTCAAGAAGAAGACATTTTTGAGGGAGGTCTTTGATTGTCCGTTTAGTTTATCAGTCCCCTAATGAGTGTTTACATACAAAAATCAATATAAGTATGGGTTTTTAGCATTATAGTACAGACTTAGTGAAACAATAATATAATTTCTTTATTTTATTTTTTGAATTGATACGCAAGTATGTTTTTTGGCTTGAATAAAGAATTTAAGTTCTTTGGCAATTTCATGAAACAAGGGACTAAAATTCTATCCAGAGGTCTGGGAAATGATGCATTTTAATGGGTTTTGTCGAGGGTTTTGCTATACAATCTTCAATCGATGATCAAACATAACTTTTTAACGGCAATATTGAAGCTATAAAAACATATTTTAGAAGCACTTTAAGAGTCATTTAGATACAAGACAATATAATGATACCTTATCACGATAAATCGTGCTGATATCGATTAGTTGTTTCTGCCATTTAAATAAAAATCATATTTAAAATTGAATAAGTGATAATTTTTAAGATATAATTGTTTTTTATCAGTCCCCTGGTAACAAAATCTCAAAAAATTGATATAAAATGGTTGTTTTTAGTTTTTTTGACTGGCCGCTATCAATAATGTTAGATGACATTCTAACATATAACTAGAACTAATTTGTACGACTTAAAGCTTCCAAAAAAATTCTGTAGAATAACCCATATACTTGATTTTTTCAAGTTTCACAAGCCTTTACATACAAAAATAAAGTTTCTATAATCATTTAAGTATTGAATTTTCAAGTTCATAGCTATTCCCAGCAAATAAGCTAGTGGACCCCAATAAAATCGCGTAATATATTATTCACTAAACACCAACATCCGTCGAACGTGATGGATTAGTTTTTTATTCAGCTCCATTTAATTTAGCTTCCAATATCTATCAATGTCAAAGTAGTACATTCAACACGCCCATAAACGAAAACAAGCGTAACGAAATATTATGACTACAAAATACAATCGTTATAATCGCAGGTCTACACTGCATAAGCTCTTTACCATAAGTAGTCACTTTGTATATTTCAACCTTAAATATAATACATAATACCCTCATGCAATAACAAGCTTCATAGTAATTTTTTGACAAAAATTACAAATTGTTGTTTTTGTAAATATTTTGACAATCATACAAACATGCTGACAGGAAGGCCTTGTAACAAATTCAAAATTTCACATGATTATCTTCAATCAAGTAGAATAGTGTTCCCACTTGTAAGGTAAACTAAATAAAATAGGGCCAACCTTAATTTTACTCATATTGCACTTGATACACATAATATACGAGATTGAAAGTTCTGCCCCCAAATTAAGAAACACCCCTAAAAAAATGAAGTATGAGTAATTTTAATCTCGAATTTAGTTTTGTTTAAAGAAAATAAAATCCAATAAAAAAAGTAAATTAGGTAAATTCAAATACTTACCTTAAGCACTTTTTGATTTTTACCTTCGCCAATTTATGGTAATTTTATTTAGGTGAGGCCCGTCAAAGGTTATCCAAATAATGTGTGACTTAAATGAGTTAATTCCGCCGAAAAAAAAAAATAAATTAATTAATATATCTATTTAAGTGCGTGTTGGACATTTTCTGTTGTTGCGATTAAAATATGATTCAAATTCAAATACAAATTCTCTCTGCACGATTTAATTTTCTCCATTTTGTATGAATTTTTGTTAAATCTTTATTTACTCGATGATCTGGATACATAGATTTTTTTTCTTCCACTGTTGCACTTTAATTTTCTACTTATTGCCAAAGGGCCAGCAGATTTCACTCATATAAACGAACTTCATCGGAGGAATTTGCGAAGTAAATGAATAAATATGCAGGGAGTGCAATATTTAAGTTTACACTCATATTTCAATCGTTAATTGGATGACACCGCCATCCGCGAGATTATAATATTGCTGCAACAGCGTGTGATTGTAAAAAGATTCAAAGTGAGCGAAAAACTGAGCTAAAAGTAGTTATTTTAGAATGTTGCTCTATTCAAAACAATACGACTTAAATATATATGTCAATTTCGATGAAAAACGTTACGGATTTTTTTTAATTTTTTGGTTTCTATAGATGAGGAAGCAGACAACTTGGTTTGGTACTAGGCAGAGATGGAACGGAACAATCCAGTCACACGACAATTTTGACCCAAACAAACAATACTAAAAAAAAAACACACCAAGAAATAAGAATGCGTATAAATCACTGATTTTCTCTTTCCGGCAGATATATATAACTAAGTATCTCGAAAATAAAGTATATATATATTATTCGTAGGATAAAAATGTCGTATACGGCTTTGGGACGCGCAGTGTTGTCTTATCTAAGACAATATATACGGTCAACCGAAGAAAAAGAACTAAAGGCAGGCATAAGCGCTCAAAACTCAAAGCCCAACAGAATGCATAAACAACAACAAACGAATTGTGTTTTTTTTTTTGTGTTGTGGGGATGATGGGGCATGGGGCTTTAATACGGAGGAGTCTGATTCACAAATTGAATATATCCCCCCATCGAAATTATTTAAATTGTGCGTAACATTTATAGTTGGTTAGTTTTTAATTTTACTTTGAGTTAAATTTTGAACACGTCACAAAATAGTTGAAAATCGATGTTTTGACAAACGCCATAACAATGTATTCTAAAAATTTTGATAAACATACATTTGTTTGAAAACATCCGATTAAGGCTGTGGTTCTTTTGCCAGCGAATTTAGCGAATGTAAGCGATTAAAATTGAACTTGAAGTAACCGTCATGCGCAGTGCTATTAACCAATATAGTAGATAAGCCAGGGTTCAAATCCCAAAATTGGCATATTCAATTAAAGGTGTTTTTCGAATAAACATGAGATTATAATTAGATGAGCATAACTTAAGGTACGCAGCTTATGTGAAACGAAATAAAAAAATGACAGCGAAATCATAATCGAAATTTTCCGTTCTTCTTTCCGATTTGTGGTACGCAGCTCCACGACGGAATATTGGTGAAACGGTAGATAACTACTCTCCACTATCATTTCGCACACCGGGACATATCATTAATATAAAATGGATTTCTGTTCTTTTTATTTGTTTATTTGTCTATTTTTAAAAACATTTTTTTACAAGTCGTGAAATACAAATATACAATTTTGTCTGGTACCGTTTTGTTAACATTTCGTCTGTGTTTTTGGCTGAAAATTTCTTTTCACTTCAGCTGAGTACTAGGATTTAAAATGAATCTGAATTTAAAATAAAAATTTTGTATGTTATTTTTTGTATTTATATACGAGTGTGGTTCATTTTGGAAGCAATACAAATATATAATATCGCAAATCTATAAAAAAGACATTTGCGATCGCCCTAAAAACGACTTAAATACAACATTTTCAGTGTTAAGGTTTAAAAAGCTATTGGGTTCGTTTAACTCAACATGAGCTACCCTGTGGTATATTAGCGATCAGTGAGTCGGTCCCTCACGACAGAAGTCTGGTTTTAAAACCAACCTACTAAAACTTAAAACTTATAAGGTAAATCAGAGTTAACTCATCTAAATTAGTGAATTATATCTGCGTTAATTTGGGATCTCAAACTGACCGGAAAAGGTGTTTCTGTGAGAGTTAACTCGATGTTAATATATATATTTTCAAGATTAAAACGATTTTTAAAATTTATACCAAACAAAATTTAAATATCAATTTTTAAACAATTCAATTTTGTTTACTTGCTTTGTTTTAGAACGGAAAATTAGCATCATTCTGAAGCAATCAAATAAAATAAAAAATAATGACAATAATCTGTGGTGGTTAAAACTCCAGGAAGAAATTAACATTTAACCTTAATATGGGGAATTACACTCATTTGGGTATTAATTCGATGATATCTTAAGATCCGATAAAAAAGCACTACATAAAACCAACCACCGAATTATCAATTTTGTGGTTTACTTTTATGATTTGTAATAACTTTGTTCTCTAAAATATGCATTTAAATAATGTAGTACATATAAAATAAAAGTTATATTTTCGGTAAGAAAAATTCAATAATCAAAAGTTTAAGAAAGAATTATTTTGTAATTTCAACATGAACTTACTCCAATATAACTCTTGAAAGTTGTTCAAAATATTTCATAAACTGTTGGTCAGCTAACCAAACTTGATTCTAATTATTGATTTTTCGACATCGGAGTGCAGTACATAAATAGAAGAAGAATAATATAAGAACTCTGTTTTGTTCGAAGAAATCGATGTTTAAGCTCACATCTTGACCGCTACATTTACCTTTGATTTTTCACAAACCGAGTTAAACCGAGTTGAAATTTGAAAACCACGATAGACCATTATTGTACAATCAATATCGATCAAAATCATTTTCCTTTTCGTTTTCATCGATCGAAAGCTTAAGGCGGTGCCATGGCCAAACGTCATATGGCCATATCTATTTACAAATTTGGCCATTTGACACTTTCACAATGTGTCATATGGCCATATTTGTACTTATGGACATTTGTAGCTTTGCCAAAGTTTCATATGGCCTTGGCATGCTGCGGTCCTGCAACCACACTAATGCTAAGGACTCATTATAAGATTTGTTCTAGGTACAAGGTACGTTAAGAAACGAAAAGCATAGCTGAAAAAAATTTTGACGAATGGAGGATCAATTTTGGGTGTGAAAATTGATTACAATTACATTCGTCAAAATTTTTTTCATCTAGGCTTTTCGTTTCTTAACGTACCTAGCCTTGTACCTAGAACCTTGCACCTTAGAAAATTAATTTTCACATCCCAAATTGATTTTCCATTCATAAATATTTTTTTTAGCTACACTTTTCATTTCTCACCGTGCCTCGTAAATTCGAACGAATTTTAAATTTTCACACCCAAATTGATTTTCTATTCATCAAAATTTTTTTCAGCTATACGCTCAGCCTAAACTATATCCACCACCACTTTCCCTTGGAAGATTTAGATACTAACCAACTTTTAGATGAGCGCTATTTCAAAAACTGCATTTGAAAGTGACATTATGCCAAATGACACTTTCGGAAAGCGGCAAATGGCCATATGACGCATTGTGATAGTTTCATATGGCCAAATTTGTTAATATGGCCATATGACACTTGGCCAAATTGGCTATATATTCATAATGTCATAATGTATGTCAGTTCAGATACAGATACAATGGAATTGACTAGATAGTAGATATATTGTAAATTGTCGAAGCTAATATTGGAGCATATAATTATCTAACATGAATACTTTTATTAGCTTTTGGGTTAATTAATGAATATTTAACTTAAAGAAGAAGTAGAGGTACGTATGTTGTATAAGGAAATAGTAACGCATACGCCGTAGTAGCCCATAGAAGTTTTTTTTTTTTTTGGGGACATTGTGTAATGATCAATGAGTGAAAAATTATTTTTACATATTCACCGAGCCTTGTATCTTTTTTTGATTTTGAAATCTTACAAATAGTGCAGTAAATCCACATATCACGGTTCCATAACTACATTTAGATTCTATTATTTATTTAAGAACTGCAAATGTTTATAAATTTTCTCACCATCAAGTTTTGTTTTTGTCAAGATATTAAAAAGGAGATATTTATTTGTGTAAATTTAAATTCAACGGTTACAGAACTTAAATAAGCCGATATGTCATGATTATTTTTGAACATTCTGAAAACCACAAAATAATTTTCATCAACCTGAAGTAGATCTTTCATTTTTAGATTAACATCATCATCGTCACTTAGCCACGAAAGGGGAACTTTGGTTAGTCCATATGTACTTAATTAAAATTCTGCTATAATTTAATGTTTCAGGTTTGATTATGACACAGGGATTCCCCGTTCTAATAAAGAAACCAAGTGGTTTCACACCAAATGCTTGCACTGTTAATGCAAAAAAGATGTTGATCAAATCGATGCTCATTATTTTGTTATTTTTAAAAAAGGGTTCCTATTGAATCTACTAGGAGACATTTGTGAACACACCCTTTTGTGTGAATGGTTTCATTTGAAACGTCATTTAAGGTGTGAACAAATAATTTGCAATTATTATTTTTTTAATTAAAAAAAAAAATTATATACATACTTTTAAAAACCCTTGATGGCGAATTGTATTATCATATGTATTTTTCTTTTATTTAGTATTATTATTCTAGCTAATACAGTTGCCTACATAATTATAATGAAATTAATATTAATCAATTTTATGTTTGTCTTTATTTATTTTCCACAAGTTTCTTGTAGTTTTATTTATTTTTAATTTGTGTTTTATTTTTTCTTTAACAGGCGAAAAAGAACAAAAACTCAAATTAATAGTCATAGTTCTATCAACAATCATATCTCATATCGGTATGAACGAATTGACGGATCATCTCATAAATCATACGGAAAATATAATGGCAGGTAATATAATTTTTCTTATCGTGCATTTTATCTGATACTAATCAGATCTGACATGTACCTATAGTATCACTCTATCATTGAGTTATGTATCTTGTGATAGAATACAAGATATGAACATATCGGTCTTGTTGTTACTCCACGAAATTATTTAAATAATTTTCACGTCCCACGCTACGGGTATTTCTCTCATCTTTATGTCTTACCTAGTAGGCAATCTGAATCTGACTAAGATTTTTTCAGAGTTTAAAGGAGAAACCAATCAAAAAATTACAAAAAAAAACTTGATGGTCAATAAATAATTTAATGACTTCTAATTGTACAAAAAAAACTTTTAATTTAATTATCCACTAAATCAAAAAAACAAACTCAATATAAAATTAAGTTCAGTTGCAACATAAATCAAAAGGAATTCTTAAACAAGCAAACATTGTTGTTTTGTTCACTTACATATAAACAAAATTGATTCGCACAACCAAACTGTGGCATACCTACTACGTTATGAAACCTTTACGTCGAATCAGTTGTGCCATCTATTGCTCTATAGTTCCATTCCATTATGATCATTTGTATATGAAAATAATTATCCAGGTTTAAGGCTACGAACGGATTATTGTTGTTTAAATTAAATTATGGTAACATTTTAATCTAAAATCATGTGTGAGAAGGTAACATCATTGTTCACATCAATATAAAAAGAGAACAAAACAAATTACAAACCGGAGCACCAGTCCGCCAGTTACCGCTATATGTTTAACTTAATTCTGATTAAATAATGAAAAAACAAAAAAAAATCACTCTTCATTTCACCTCGCATCTGTAACAACGGTGGGTTAGTGACAGTGACAACAGAACAACCCTAACCGATGACATGTGACGAGACGAGTCTCAAATGTCAGTTATTTAATTCAACAGGTATTGGATTTCTCTTATCTATTTTTAAACTTATACTGCGGTTACACTCGGTTGCAATGAACTCTGCTATTGATTTCCTGGTGTGTACTAGCTTCGCCTGACTCGAACATGTGGAGAGTGTGCTTTTCATTTATCTACTCGTATCGTATACACAATAGCCATTTGTTCCTCATCCCGTTACTCCAGCTGTTCAAGAAAATGAACAAAAAATAAAGGCAACACAAAGGACATGAAGTTGAATTTTAAAGTGGCGCCCGATAGAAAGGGAGTTGCTGGAGATCAAAGTTTGCATTCAATAACAAATAATGTTGCTCATCATAACTGTTTTTTGTTTGAATGACTAGGCTTTCAAAATGCCGGCTGTCAGCATCCCGGGCTAATGGACACTCATCTCTCTTCCAGATGTTAATTTGTAGTCGAATTTCTTTTGCATGCGGCTTAATCTCAATTTTTTTTTATCCCAGACAAATTTGCGTAACGACTTTGTCATCGATTAACTTTCATGTGTTTCTGGAAAATTTCCACTGGTGTCCCCGTTCAGGAAACGAAAACAAAAAAAAGCAAAACGACGAAGTCGATAATAAATGCAAACAAAAATGCAGTTAACATGCGTTTGCACCTGTGTGATGTATATTATATAGGTATACATATTCTACATGGTGTCACTAAGTCTCCCAGATTTCATGGTGCACATGTGGCGGTTGCGGTACGGGGATCTATGTGTAGTGCAGAATATTCTCAGAATATTACCGTAAAACAGACGGGAGAAGAAATTTATTAAAAATAAATCGCATGCTGGGTTTTAAAAAGTAAACACAAGGCATAGCAATATGTACATACATATCATATTATGTACAAAATTATAATCTCGACTTTTTTTTATTTATTGTTAAAAGTTTTCAAGATCACGTGTTGATGCCTTTGTACTTTTGCACGTGGAGTTGAATTATTTTTTGTTTGTTTTTGGTTATGAGGTTTTGGTTATAAATATGGATCAACTAGTGAAGTTTATTTTACAGTTTTCTATGGCAAGATTTTATAAAATATGAAAACAATAAGAGGTTGATAAAATTTTGGGTTCGGCTCCTCAGACGGCGGACAATTTTCTACATAACCCACGTAACGAAGCAGCTACAAACCTTTTTCCCGACAAAAGGCACAAACCTAAATATGTTAAGAACTTCAATATATACAACGACATTTGAACAAAAATATTTTAATATGTACCAAGTGGTGGGATGACCGCGGACTTAATGTCCATGGACATTATTACCGATTATGAAATAGCCATAAGGTCCATGGAAGCAATGTCTGTATTGAAATTTGCACTTTAGTGAGGTAGGTGCCCACGGAAAAATGTTGCCCCTTGCAACCCTACTGCGAGGATCTCTAAGGGCTAGTTGTAAAAACATTTGAACCGCATTTCAGCTATTTTATCTTCCAAACTCGGCTACTTAATTAAGATCTAGTTCTGGTTAAAGGCACATGTATGTATGTACCTACATATGTGATAATAAGCAATTACATGCCAGGGTTCAGATTCTGTGGCAAATGCCTTCTTTTGCCTTTTGTTTGCCTTTTTTATCTTAAATGCCTTTTTTGCCTTATTTCCTATTTTCACTTTTTCTATTTTATTTGTATTAAATGGATAAAATAAATAAAATGACACATATATTGAGTTGTCCTCAAACATGGACCAATCCCCAACTGTCGACGCCAATGTTTTTTGAAGTCAACCAGACAGCAGAGTGAAGCAGTGAACTAGGAGAATTGCGGCCCATTTCGATATCATAGCATTGTCAGAAAAGAAGCAAAAGATGAAGAAGCTTTTCAAAAGCAAACATAATCTTACAGTAATAATACAAAAATAAAGCGATCACTCTATCAAATTGTTATCGTTCACTTTCTAGCGCAAATTATCATGCGTCAATACCAATCATGTACCTTCTGATTCAGAAAAATAAACGAAGTATAAAATGGTGATTTGAACGCTTAAGTTCTTGGAAAATAAAAATGCATCAATATTGCAACTTTAAACTGGGGCGATTCTATCGATAAAAAGTAAAGTAAAATCATACAATGGATAGCTATTTGACGAAAAATAAAAACCTGATTCGTTTTTTTGGGAATACTTCAGATGTACTATATATATACTGTCAAAATTGCAGGTGTAAATGAGCAATAACACACATACAGTTATGTACATACAGGGGCGTACCGAGAGGTCGATCCGTGGGGGTGAGTTTTATTGAAATGCCAACTTTTATTAGAAATTTGTAGACTTATTTTGTGAATTTGCCGACTGCAGCTGGTGAAAAACTTCGGAACTGCCGAATTATTTGCTTTAAAAAATTTAAAAAACTTTAAGGATGCTGTGCAAAATCACTAAGTATATTGTTGGACAGTAGAATATATTACCAACCATCCTCTGCTAAACGTTGCCGGAAACCTTTAAGTGATGAAAGAAGATTAGCTTCGAAGATCACTTTTGTGCACTGAGTTACGACCGGCGACCAGGATTCAAATATGTACCTATTTTAAACATATTAATGCGCGTGTTGGTCTTGAAAGGTTATTGACCGACCTCCACAAGTACAGAAATAAAAACTGCTACCCAAATTGAGATAACAATCAAACATGACATTAAGATGATAGCGAAGACGAAAAAAGTAGGCCTGGGAATTCTGTCTATCTGTCTATCTGTATGTCTGTCTGTCTGTCTGTCTGTATGTATATCAGTCTGTATGTATCAGCACCTGCAGCCTAAACGGCTTAACCGATTTACTTCAAATTTGGTATGTAGGGTTTTTAGACCATTCCTTAGAGAAGAAATTTAATTTTTTTTGTTAGCTCAAAAATAACGGTACCTGCCAAATAACGGTTTTGGAAAAGCTTAATTTTCTCAAAAACGGCTCCAACAATTTTCTTGAAAAAAAAAAATACTGATTGTTTCTGTCTGATTTCCTTTTGGTAAGTAAAAAAAAAATGTTGGCAAGTCTATCAATAGTACCTCCCATAGAACCGTTATTTTTTTCTTGAGCTATCTCATAAACGATTTAATCGATTTCAAACCAAACATTTTTTTAAGAAGGTCTTAACGACTTGAAAAAATTTCAATACCAACATTTTGCAAAAAAGCAAAATTTTAGTTTTAACTAATTGTTTAATTTATTTTTTGTAAATTCAATATTTGAAAAACACCTTGACAAAAGTTTTTTATTTTTTGTGCATAAAATACAAACAATTAAGCATTTAAAAATGGAGTCCTTCAAATTTGTAAAAAAACCTTTTTTATAAGAAATATTAAGTAAACTTCGATTTATTTAAAAACCGGTCTAACAATTTTGGAATATTTTTTTTGGTAAACTGTCCTTCAAATTTGTAAAAAAACCTTTTTTATAAGAAATATTAAGTAAACATCGATTTATTTAAAAACCGGTCTAACAATTTTGGAATAATTTTTTTGGTAAACTTCTATTTAGGCAACTAAATTTTCTGCATACTTTGATTTTGGCTTGAATCATTGTAAAAAGAAGTTTTAGCACTTTTGTGAAAAAATCTTTTGATTTTTTTTCCCTTTATATTAATAAAAAATTATAAAATTTTATTTTATTTTCCTGGCAACTTGCCACAAGAACAAGTACGTGCAACCCAGTCGTACTCTTTATTTTAGTTTGGATTTATTTCCCGTAACTTCACAAACTTTTTCTCAAAATTATGTTGACTTCATATTCCTTTTTTAATTTTATTTTATATTTCAAATCAGATTAAAATTATTCACTTAATTTATCACCTACCTTATAAGTTGTTAATTACACAAAAAAGTTTACTTCTTGGCTTTAAAATCGTAAAGTATAGTCTACCTATACAAATTATGTATGAAAGGATTTTTAAAATTTTTCCACCGCTTTTCAATTATGTAACTGAAACCTTAAACTTGTAAAAAGTTATCCTTGTTAACTTGTTGACAAGTTCAAGAGGAATAACTTAGTTTCTTATTCGTTTCTGACTTTTATATGCACCTACATCAGAATTTGTTGAGGAGGTATACTCCTAGTTACCCCCTCACTCCTTTGAAACAAATACATAACTAGCTATTGGTATTGTCTGTCAATCAGACAAAATCGCAATGTCGACTTGAGACCAGCCATTATAGAAACATCCCACCAATGTTTTTACATCATTCAATCATTTTTTGCCAGCCAGATGAAAGTGCCAATTCAATAGGAAAAAGGTCTGAATTAATAATATTATTTAGCTTGAACCATCGTCCAACTAGATGCCAATTGTTCTTTCTATATAGTATTGATGAATATCCTTTGGTTTGGGCATGGTTAGGTGTTGTCAGCTGAGTTAACTGGATGCATGTCACATTGCACGGTTGGTGGTAAATTACAGACCTACTTTGATAACAGTGAAGGATTATAATTTTCTTCACTTCATCAAAATAAAAAAAGAACATCGAATGAACGTTTCATCACGGATAATGGTGTTATGTGTTTATATTTTGTATAATATAGGTATATTTTATAATACATCATATACGTTCAATAAAATATTATGATGAAAGTAGTATACAATTCAAAGCGAATTTTGACGCAAGCGGTTTTGTAATAAATATAATATGGTATTGGATGTTATATTAATTAGCTCTTCAACTTCAAGGTTTCTATTTACTATCTTATTACGTTCTTCTAGGAATGATGACGATGTTTCACAAGATGTTGTTCCTTACCAATATTGATAAATGGATGGAGGTTTATATATGACGTTTTTAATTGACATTTTAAATCTTTGCCATCAGAATCAAAAAGCTCCTTTTTTTTAGAAACATATTCTGGGTTTTTTATAATAATTATTTAGGTATACACAAATAATATCGTTGGGCTTGTTATAATCTCAAGCTGCTCATTAATTTTATAGAGAATTAAATTATCTACCTTTTTTATCTAGACAACTTTTTTGTAAAACAATTATTTATTGGTAATATTAAGCGAAAAGTGTGTAAAAAATGTCCTGACGTTAAAAATAAGGAGATTTTTCACAGCTTAAATAATTATTTTGCAAAAAAGTAGTGTGCGTAAGAAAGGTAGAAAATTTAATTCTCTATTACTTTAGTTATGGCCACTTTAGCGAGAAATGCACAATACGCCTGCAATTTGACTAAGCACGAGATCCAATATAAAAACTGTGGTTCCGAATTCTATTATATTATTGATTCCAACCTGCATCGAAAAATGTCATACTTTATTTAAGTTTGATAAAAAGTGTTCTCCCAAAACTATTTTGAACTTATGGTTACATAAAGTGCAGTCATTCGGCAGTTTAAACTAGAAAATTTCGGAGTAGTTTTAAAAAAACTTACTTTATGTATCTTTGCCGCTACATAGAGAAACATTTTTTTGGCAATATCAACTTTTATTCAAAATTGTCAAGGCCTAAATTAATTCCTTTGATATTTCCTACATTTCATTTTTCATTTCATCATCATCTACACCATGTCAAAGTAATTAAAAGCGTCGTGGGGACCTATTGGGTTTTGAAGATTAGTTGGTGGGTAGAAAAAAGGGCACAAACTTGCTCTTGTGGCAACATATACTCTCGTGTTGACGACTGGAAAATTCATCTGACCAGTTTTTTATAAAAGATTTTCAGTATTTTATATTTTGAAATATTTTTTTTTTTTAATTTCTCGAAAACGTATGGAATAAAAAAAAATATATATGAAAAACATCACCGCCGTTAAGTTATTTCCCACTCAAAGTGGGAATTTACTTCACCAAAAAAAAGTGAAATTAGTTTCCACTAGTGGTGAAGTTAGTTCCCATGTGAAGTTAGTTCCCGTGAAGTTAGTTCCCTGCACCGTTATCTTCCTGTAAACAAACAATATTGCACGTGAATAATTAATTTTTAGATTTAATTTTACATCTGGATTGAACTAGTGAATAATATGGCCGAGTAAATTCAACTATCGATTTTTTTTACTATTCTGGGTCATAAAAGTTTTTTTTTTGCTATGTATTTTTTTTTCTAAGAGATACGCAGTCGCAACCGTGGGAAAGTTTCTTTAAATCGCCCCACCCCCAACACACACTATAAAATTGCAAGGGATTATTGATTGCATGTACAAACAAACCGCCCACTACACATTTACTATTAATTAATAGGTTTGATACTGGAATAAATATCCACTCTCACTCCTTGCTTTGCATCCTGTTTGAACCAAAAAATGCTCCTTTTTTTGCAAATTCCATATTTGTAAGCTTCTTTTTCATCTCTGTCTGTTATTGTTTCCAGTGTTTTGAGATATCAGAAGACTTCCAAGATAGAAATTTTCATTTATTAACGAAACCATTGTATATAAATTTCTATAGAAAGTTGTGAACCGCACATTTGGAGGTTCTTACATTTACTAAGTGTCTGTTCTGTTACCCTAACAAAAGTCGTCAACAAAACAAATTATTAACATATAATGTATTTTATTGGCTCTAAAATCCATATTTCCTTGACAAGAGCCGTAAGCAAAACAAAAATCATATATGCTTACGACAGTTATTAGGGTTACAGAATAGACAACTAGTAAATGCACGAACCTAAAAATGTCTTATTCACAAGTTTCTTAAGATGGCCAGGCAGTGATTATTCAGCATGAAAATACTATAGAAATGTATATACAATGACGAAACTAAAAAAAAACGTTATTTTTATGTTAAACTGTTCTGCCATCTTCATAAGAGATCAACGTCAGTTGCTTGCCAATTACTAATTAGTTTAAGGAAACAGCATCGATTTAAGGGCTGCTTGGCTGACTGAGAAGATGCGTATATCCGATGTGGACAGCACGTTTTCCTTTAGCTCAGATAGAACCTCTTTTATCTCCAGAATTTCCACGGGGAACATGTTACAATGAGAGGCTATAATTTAATCTGAAGGAGTATACTCCTCTGTGGAGTGCCTTAAGAGGAACATTATTTTTGTTCTATTTTAATTTGTTGCAAACAAAACTTGTTCTAAACAAATACAAAAAAAAAAAAAAACATGAAATAATGTACATATATTGTACTATTATACTCGATAGGTATTTTTATTTATGTCATATTTATTTTATGCCGCAATTTGCATGCCTAGTTTAACAGTGTTAGTTTTAATAATAAAATTGAATTCATTTTAATTAATAAAATCATGTTCACAAGGTAAAAGAATACAATTTTGACATTCTTTCATAAATCATCATGTGTTTAATTTAAACCAATAAAAATTAACGGTTTGTTGATGTAAATATATTTGATTTATCTCTAAAATCTTCAATATTTATATATGTATTTAAATAGAAAAAAAATCAGCCACATACATTTTTCTTTAATACTTAAAATCATTTTACAGATTCACTTCCACGAACATAATTTTAAATGTATAAAATGTCAAAAACTATTCGTTTACCCATCCAGGTATGGTATGTGATTAATAATATTGATAGCTTAATTATTATAATAATAAAGTTGAAAAGATAAACAAGTGTTTTATTTTGTTGTTTTGTATTTAAAACTAATGCCCTTCATCCAAGCATTGGTTGACATGAGTTTGTAGAACCCCCAACGTTTTAAATATCTTGCCACACAATGGACAGTTGTAGATATTTTCAGGTTTATAAATCTGTTTAAATGAAATAAATAATTTTATTTTAAAAAATATTATTAAAAAAAAAACCTACACTTGGTCTTGGAGATGATGTACAAGATATAGACTGAGGTCTTGTTTTGGGAAAAGCTCCTGTTGTGGCCATAACTTGCTTAGTGTGTTCCTCAAATCTATAAAAACAAGCAAAAGTAATAATACAAAAAAACAAAACAATAACTCATCAGCCTCCTTACTGTTTTTGAGCCTCTTGAATGAGTTCTTGATTTTTTCTTTGCAAATCTCTTAAATCGGATAGTAGTTGATCCTTCTCATTAGCTAAATTCTCACGGGCTTCTTGTTCCATTTTGAAATCTCGAGAATAAATTTGAACTTGTTGGTTCAAGACATCAAGGTCAATTCTTAAACTTTGACATTCGCTTTCGTATTTATTGAACATTTCAGTTTTTTCCTCATCACTAGCTTTTAAGAAATTAATATCGGCTTGAGTTTTCTTATGTAATTCTTCAGAAGCAGCTAGATTCACTTTGAGGCAATCGATTTCGTCAATATAAATTTGTTTCTAAAACAAAAGTCAAATTAATTATCGAACCAATAAAATACAAAAGAACTTACCATATCCTTAAGTTCCAAGTTTTCGGCAACAATTGCTGACATTTGTCTTTCGAAATCCTTAACAACTCGTTGATGTTCCATTAAGGTCACATATTCAGCAGCAACAGTTTCTAGTATTGTTTTTTTAGGTTCATTATTTGATGATGTCTGTTCCAATAAATTTTTGGGAATAAATTCAAAAGAAGACTTTTTTTTAAATCGATTTTTTTTTTTCAAATATTTTTTATGAGAAAATAAAAAATATTATTCAAGATTTATTTACCAATTGTTGTTGTTCTAGCTTCATAATTTGTGTACTCATGTTTTCTATTTGAGCAGTTTTGTCAGAAAGACTTCGAATGAATTCTTCATGTTCTTGGCGTCTGGTTTCTTCGTTGATATTGATTTGTTCAACTTTATTTTCAAGATCTTGAAGAAAAAATAATATTTTAATAAGATATTTAACTTAGAAATTAGTTGACTTACCTCGTCGAAGCTCAAGGTTTTCATTGCGAAGCTGAAATAGTATCAATGTAAATAAGATCAATTTATTTTTTGGTTAATGCATTAAAGTTAAATCTTAGATTTAAGCAAAACTGTTTACAAAAAAAAAGGAGATACGAAAGTGAAGTCATACTAGGAGGTTTTAAAAGAAAGTTTGTTCGGGAACGCCCGTTTACTGTCCGAAGACTACGATTAAATTGAAAAGTGCAACCAAACATTTTAAACAATAGACATATCTGAAGGTCAAAACTATAAGGATCATATTTATCAGACTCTCCATCTCCATTCTTGGAATTAACTAAGCGTATTGGCCTCCATGAAGGGGCAATTTCCCCACCACGGAAAAAAAAAACAACCATCGAATTGGACTGTCACTGTATTTTTTATGTTCATAACCTCGGAAAACAAAAAATGACAACCAATTTCCGATCAAAAAGTTTTACAAGGATCATGGTCAGCATGTGTCCATGCGAGAAGTCTTCGACTTTAATCAAACTAAAATTTAGACCGTAACGTTGATCTGTTCCACACCCACAACGAAAATTTAAGTCATGACTTAAAATTATTGCGTAATAGCGCGTTTGTAAAGAAGAATTTGAAAAAAAGGTCCACATATCTATGGCACCACAACGCCAAACAAAAGCTGTAAGAAGATCTGATGTCGCGAAGCTGAAAAACTGTTACCAACAGCAACAGTACAGAGAACCAGTGAAGAACATTGTCAACAGGCCTCAGGATATCCTGGGTTTTATTAAGCCATCACAACGAAACTCCTGATTTGATTAAGAAAGTTGGTTAGCCAATGCAGTTAAAAATGAGGCCTACAAATGAGTGCTGCAGTCAAGGATCAGAGCTACTAAGAGGCAGCTTGGGAGCTTTACGGGTAAAGCAAGAAGGGGAAACACCGGCTTCTAAGGAAGAATAAGATAGAGTGCATGAGAAGCGGACGGGCGTGTCTACTGAGATTGATGTTAGAAAGTTCTGTCAAAGGGTGAATAAATCTACACTAGGGTCTAGAAATCTAGAGGCTACAACGAAACCCTATCCAGATGAGAAGGGGAATATAGTAGTAGACACTCATTCAATGCTGAGGATTTGCAAAGAACATTTTTCTAGAGTGCTAAACGGCGAATATAATCAACATTAATAAAGTAATTTATTCCATTCAACTTGGACCATGATGACCATCAGCATTTCCGTCCACCCAACCTTAACCTAAGTGCGGTTAGCTATTGCCAAACTTAAATTGCATAAAGATGCTGGTGCTGACAACATACCAGCAAAATTGTTGAAACCGCAGATGATGATTTGCATGCACCAACTCATCTGTAAAATCTGGTCGGATGTAAGTATGCCCGATCAATGGAATTGTGGCATATTGTGTCCCTTCCTATTGAAGGAGAAAAGAAAAAGAAGACGCTCCAACACGTGCTAACTAGTAACAACAGAGGAATTAGCCTCTTAAAAGTCGCTTATAAAATCTTGTTAGCTGTACTGTGTAATCGTTGGAATCCCTGTGAAACTTGTTCGTGTGTCCAAGATGACGATTATTAAATCTGGCTGCTCCGCCAAAGTCGGTAAGAAAAGAACACTGCCAAACCATTTGATGTTGAGGCTAAGGCAAGGCGATGCATTATGCAATCTTTTTAACATTGTTCTTAAAGCAATTCTACGCAAACCGCAAGTCAACACCACTGCTAAAATTTATCAAGTCAGTTGAATTACTTGCTTATGCAGATGACATAGACATGAGCGTCAGTTTGGTTGCTGCATTTGCAAGTATTAAATCGGAGGCTACGAAAATGATATTGACTGTGGAGATAAAACGAAATAATTGTATGCTATCAACACGAAAGGAATCTCAACATCGTCGCGATGGATAGATATAACTTCCAAGTAGCCAAGGACTTTGTCTATCTGGGATCAGAATGGCATCAGTGCAGAGATGAAAGAAAAAATTGCTCTTGCCAATCGCAGTTTCGTCGGAGT
The DNA here is from genome assembly GCA_951217065.1 of Baccha elongata. Lineage (NCBI taxonomy): Eukaryota > Metazoa > Arthropoda > Insecta > Diptera > Syrphidae > Baccha > Baccha elongata. Next base: position 122,430,767 of record OX578272.1, on the reverse strand, counting down.
TTATGGTAACCAACGGACCAACAAAAAAAAAACTCAAGTCAAGTAATGCAAAATGACGGCGTCAACGACGGAAACAATCTCACGGAGACCTTTGATGTCAGTAAGGGATTCAAGCAAGGGAATAGTCTGTCATTCAAAATTTTTCACAATCATTTTGTAAGGTGAGTGCTAGCATATGCCGTACGTTTCAAGGCGTGTTCAAAAGAATCGTAATAAATGGGAAATATGTTATTCAATATTGGATTTTGGAAATAATTTACTACCGTAATGTACCTATGTACCTACGTCACTTCTTAATCTATTGTGATTAAGATATTAAAAGATACCTGTGCAAAGATTGTCTTAAATAGAATGATGACTCATAAAATAAAAATGAGCATTGAATTACTTACCTTAGCAATCTCAGTTCTACGTTCTTCTTCCATTGCCTTAACATCAGCTTTCCATTTTTGTGTTTGGTCATACAACTGTTTCATTGTTATATTTGTGTTGACCAGAGTTTCTGAATAACAAATTCATACATTCATTGATGAAGTTCCTAATTATTATAAAAGAAATTCTTACTTTTCAATTCCATATACTCGGACATCATATTCTGTAGCTTCATTACATCTTCAGCACCGGCACCCATCGAACAGATACTTGGAAACTGAGAGTACACACTTGCCTTCAAAACATCCGAATTAACTTCCCCAAGAATGAAACTCGCTGCTAGAGAAGTCTCAGCGACTGGTGGTCGGATCGAGTTTGAAGCCACCGATGTATCCATGCCATTGGATGTTGCAGCAATACTTTCCGTCTTACCTGGGATGCTGTTCTCAGAAGCCAGAGATGATGGTTTAGAAGCAAAATTACAGGATCCATTAGAAGGCAATTCTTTAGGAAAAGTTGATACACAATCAGCTAATAGATCACCATCCACTTCATGGGTTCCATTCGTAATTTTTAATGAGTCACGATTATGGACGATGCTGAACTGACTTCCGTTGGAAGATGAAGATGTTGTTAGTTGGCTATCAGCAATTCCATTTGCGTTTATATTATTTAATATGGGATTTGCGTCAATAGTTTTTGTCGCCGCTGTATTTGCTGCCATGGGCAGTGAATTAATTGTATCCATTGAGGATGTGGGTGACGAGCCCAAAATAACAAAGGATTCTTCGTCAGACATTATTTTACAGTTATAAAATGAAAATTCGGTGAATTTGTCTGAAGGTATTTTGTAGTTGGTGTCGATCTAATTATTGTTGAACGAAGTTTTTACAACGCAATTATATTCTGCAAAAATAAAAACAGGAAGAGTTTATTAATAAAATGTACCCAAATGAATCACAAATTAATTATTATATATAGGTATATTTTAATCAGTAAATAGATTGTATAATAAACAAACTTTTTTAGAAAATTGCACTTTCAGAGTAATCGTAATCTTCAGTGAGTTGTGAGAGTAATTTTAATTAAAGAAAAAGGAAAACAAAAAAAAATCGACGTACGACATTCCACAGAACAATTTTTTGTGTGAAAAAATGCAAGCAAATGCATTCAGCAAACAAAATGACAGTAAACATCTGATATGGTGTTGTTTATGTTGAAATATAGGTGACGCAAGTTTATTAAGAAGAAGAAACAGCTTTCATTAAGGTAGAAACATAAGAAATTAAGCGTATGCACAATTGCTGCAAACAAGGCTTGGTCAAACAGAGCGCGGGCCGACGACGCCACACGGACCGGTCAATACAAATACGTACTGCGAAAATAAGAACGCGGCGGTCAGATTTTGTTTGTAAATTTGTACAAAGAACACAGGAACGCGCTCTGTTTGGCTGGGCCTTGAAATATTGACTGGTTTGCTGACTAACTGCCTGAACACAACAGGGGGTCAATTCCCGATCTGTGAAGCTGTGAAGTGATAAAAAAATTATCATTTTACTTTTCACAGCGATTTTTCATTTTATCACTTCATGAACTCGAATAATGCGATTCTCGAACTTATTATGATAAACAGCTGTCAATGTGTGTACTAAAAAGTACTAAATGATACACCCAGAGCAAAAAACAACGTTCAATCAGAGAAAACCACTTTGATTTAAGCCTATTTAAAAAAAAAAATTGCTTCGAATACGAATGTTTTAAAATCAAAGTTTGGGAAAAAAAAATTGAGAACGAAGCATAATTAAATCAAATTTACTCGAGCTAAGGTACCATTATAAAACGGAAATCAAATTTAATCTATTAAATTTTAATTTGCCTTTTTGTCTCTCAGTGTAAGATCTATCAGCGCGTTTTCACTGCTCTTCACAGAACGATTTTACTGTGATAAGATATTTATCATTATGAAAAGTTTTGAAGTTTGTTTTCACAAATCGGGAATCGAATTTAACGCTAAGGCGTGAAAAAGTTTATCATTTCACATTTTCACAGATCGGGAATCGACCCCCAGGGCTTTTTAGGTAACAACGATATATCTCTTTCTCGTTCGCAGAGCAGTGTCAAAATCAACAGTACGCTGATGACAGCTCAATTTTTTTTTTATCATTGGTGACAATTTTTTTAAAAACAAGAGCGGACATTTTAATGCTGTGCGCGAAAATTGTGCATATTATATTATTTAACTTTTAAGTCACGGAAATCTCAATTTCAAAGGAAAAAAAGAGATTATTTATAAAATACTTTTATGGATTTTGAGCTTGACAGATTGAAAAAAGCCCGATACATATTCCAATCTGTCATTTTTTCTTTTGACAAGATGGTAAAATTCCTTATAGCGACGGTGCTGGAACTGGAGCTGCAACCGGAATAACTGTCAAAATATTGAATACACGCAAATCTAATCTTTACGAACACAACGCGACGCAACCGTACTCGGTACTGCATACGGTGCTGCACAGGTTCACCAACTTTTAACTTTCGACGTACAGCACTTTTGACGTTTCACAATAAATAAAAAAAAAACAATTTACCTTACCGCGACCGCGTGTTTTATAAAGAAATATTTTATTTAATGTTTGACTGGGCCTTTAAATATTGACTGGTTTGCCGATTAACTGCCTGAATAGCACCGGTCCTGGAACTGGAGCTGCAACCGGAATAACTGTCACAATATTGAATACACGCAAATCTAATGTTACGAACACAACGCGACGCAACCGTACTCGGTGCTGCACAAGTTCACCAACTTTTAACTTTCGACGAACTGCACTTTTGACGTTTCACAATAAATTAACAAAAAAAAAAAACAATTTCCTCTCCGCGACCGCGTGTTTTGTGAAGAAATATTTTATTTAATGTGTTAAAAAGCAAAGAAGTTAATTTGAGAGAGTTTAATTGTGTTTCTTTTGATAATTTTGCAATCAAATTTTATTCAGCTCATACAAATTATATAAAATGTAAGAAAGCTGTCCAGCCTCATTGTGGGCACGCATAAAACAAGACGTACGACATATTTTGACATCAACTCGCATATGTGGTTATTAAATTTTTTTTTGTCATTTCCTTTTTCTAAATGCTTTATTGTACTAGTTGCATTATTTATTATTTTGCTTTTTTTGTTCCTAATTATTAGTCATTATGTTTTACAAATTACTTTAGCAGTTTCATAGAATAATAACCAGTTTGTAGTTCTTGATTTTCGCTTGATTTAACGTCACCTAAGGCCTCAAACATGCAATGAGCGTCGAAGCGGCTGAGCGGCGAAAAAAAATAAAACATACCTATGAAGCTGTATGGTTGTGGCCACGTAGTCGTTGAGCGGCGGCCCATACAACTGAGAGACAGAGCGACGCCGCTTTTTGTTTTAAATATTTTTACGTTTTTCTTTTAAATAAGTTTGCTTTTTTATTTTTATATGCAAAAAAACCAGTTATTATACTTTCATATTTCATTCCATCGTCGGGTATTTTTCTAGGGTATTTTTCTAAATTGCATCAATCTCACTGACATAAGTAAATATACAGGGTGATTGGTATAAGGTGCATTAAAAAGCTTGAGCGTGTAGGTGGAGTTAAGACAAGAAAAAAATCGTATGGGAGGGGGGGTCTATTTCCCCTCGTTTATTTTTAATCAAAAACAGAAAACCGAATGCCAAAATGTATCTTAGTTTTTGAGAAATTAAGAAAAACTATATTTTTTTTCCAAGAAAAACACTTTTTTTTTGGTTTCCCCAAATTTGACCTGCTCCGGTCAATTATTAATTAGGGAATTATCCCTTTTTTATTACATACCATCCGATTTTAATCAAATAATAAAAAAAACGAATTAACTTTTTACTTTACTTACTAGTTTTACTTTTAATTTTTTTTAATTTCTCAAAAACAGATACATTTTGGCATACGGTTTTCTGTTTTTGACTAAAAATTAATAAGAGCATTGAATTTTGAAAATAAAAATTATAGTTAATAACATAAAATTTTGAAAAAAATTAGTTTACAAATTTTTTTTTGTTTTTTTTTTCAAAATTTTGAGTTTGAAAATTAATTTTTTTAAAACTGTTCACTTAAACAACTTAATTCAAAAATTAAATAAAAGAGTAGTTTTCTGGCTTTCCAAAAAAATATAACAAGGCTTTGTATCATTCACCGTTGTTTTTAAATAATTTTTTTTCTGATTTAAGTCAATGTTTTAGAAAATTGCCCCTCCCGCCTAAACGGGGGAAAAAGACATCCCCTCCCATACGATTTTTTTCTTGTCTTAACTCCACCTTCACGCTCAAGCTTTTTGGTGCATCTTATACCAATCACCCTGTATAATCACAATAAACATAAACAAAAAAAAACATTTCAATCAACACTTTCAAATCAAATACACTTTAAATTCAAAACAAACAGAGATTTATAACAGACCGTTTAACCCTTGCGTAACTTGTCAAAAGAGCGAGTTTTGTTACTGACTCAGAAGTCAGACATTAGACGTCAGACGTGCCTTTATTTTGTTTACCAAGAATTAGAAGAAAAAGAAATAAAAATTCATCAAACTAGCGCGAGCCTATATAAGTAGTCAATCACTGTCAAACAAAACTTTATTTTTTAATATCAGGTATACCTACGCTTGATCACAGTAATATGGTAATAGTGTTTTCTTACCTAATGTACAAAAATGTTTTTAACTTCGCACCGCACTCTCACTTTAAGATAGATAATACCTAGACACCTAGTTGATTTCAAATCCAGTATTTTATTATTAGTTTTATATTAATTGATTCAAATAGTGTTAATCAATATTCATTCCGAAATTCTTTCTATTTAATATTTTCGAAAACTAAAACAATGAGTACTGAAGTATTAAAGTTTCTGACTTCACTTGTACCTACTAATAATAAAATAATTCACATAAAAACCGGGGGTTCCCCCTTTAAAAAAATTGTTTAGCTACCACAAGCATATTTACACCACACAAATCACAAGCATTTACCATTCCTCACGTTCGGGTGCACACCAAAAGAGCTATCTGGATACTTCTGTATCGTATTCGTATGAGTTTGCGAACGACCAAAACCGGATAGGTGTCAAAAGACACACAAACACATATTCGTAGTCAGCTGTTTGCCAATCCTCCCTTGGCTTCGTGAGTATACTAAACATTTTAGGATACTTTCAGATTTATTTCACCGCCGCAGCTATATGGTCGATCAGTTGTGTTTTAACAAGGAATTACAACAACAGTAAAGTATGCGAACAACAATAGTTGTGCACGCGAACGCATTGACGTATTAAATATGAACTGCCATAACTAGGGCTAGGGGCGCCATCAACTACTAGCAGGAAATCTGCGTAGCAGTGCTATGTTTGTTTTAATTAATTATTTAATTTTGATATATTTTGGGGGAATTTGTTATAGAATTACTTTTATTTTACGAAAAAAATCCACTCCTCATGTTATTGACAATTACATATGAATATGGTATAGTTTTCATTAAAATTTTATGGCGAATTAGTACATGTATTAACACTACTAGATGATGGCGATTTTAGAGTAGACTGGCGATCCATATCTAGTACGCCAATGGCATTTACCATACTATAGTATACAATACATGTATCCTAAATAATCTCATTCATAACACACACTTTTGTGTTTTTTAATTACCTCCAATGAGGGAGCTTATAGTCGTCTCGTAACTCGTCATACGGTTGAAGTGTGATTAATGGAAATGGGCAACATGCAAGTCTTATAACAAGTCTTATAGGTTTTGTTTTCCTATAATTCATGAAGTGTAGTGTATTACACATTAGATGCGACCGAAAAAGTGAGAATTATTGTGTTTGAGTAGGCAGTTTTGAAGTCAATTGTGCATTGTGAATTTAGGTTTGACAGTAGGTTCGCTGCTGGTCGCTTGGAAAATATTAAAACATGATAATTTGTAAAATTAAACTGTTTAAATTTTCTATGTTTTTTGTAGGCAAAGGACATCCGCCACTCTTCATACAAATTTGGGCTTATTTTATTTTAGTCGGCCACCAAAATCACTTTTTATGGGTGATTTGAGAAACCTTGAGGCTGAATATCTCCTCAGCCAATCCACTTAGGACTTTGGTGCAATAATATAAAATGTTCATTTTAATGCGGTCTATCATAATAACGACTTTTTTTGGTGGCCGGCTAAAATAAAATAAGCCCAAATTGGCTTTGTTCAATTTGTCGAAAAGTTAAAATAAAAAAAAAAGATTTTAGCTTTAAAAATGGCTGTAAAATTTTGTAATTCAATTTTTTTAAAAGAAGCAATTTTATTTAAATTGAATCATCTATTTCATTAGACGAAAAGTTAAAATAAAAATAAGACGTTATTTCATTTTAAATTCACTTTTAAGAGTCGCAGTCGCAGCTCATGTGAGATACGACCAACGAATTGTGAATTTTGAATGGTCGTGGATTTTTAAATTGCATGCACATTTTGAGGAGATTTCTAGGTAATCTACTCGAAATATGAAAATGTATGGGAAATCTACTTGATTTCGAAGAGATTTTGAACTTTTTGCTCGAAATCTAGATTTTCATTCGGTGTGAATAGCCTGTATAAATAAAAAAACAAACCTAATTTTCAAACTGCTGAAATTCGAACCATTAAAAATTTCGAAGAAGTGAAAGTTTACACACCTAATGAGAATTCTCTTGGTAAAATGTTATGTTCGTTTCACTACAACTGCGTTCTAGGCTTCAGCATCTTACAATGCTTTAATAGACCGTGCCATGTTCGCTTTAGATCTAGCAATCAGAAGATGAAAGACAGAAGTTTTTGACGGCTAAAATGAGCTAAACTACCGAAAAACACTTAAACCTACATATATACATATTTCATTTAATTTTGTTGTTAATTTTATTTCTTAATATTAAATTATGTGTAGATATATACAATATACATTTATAAAAAAAAACTATCAAAAAATCACTATTTTCTATAAATATAAAAACAAATTTCTTTGGCTTGTTGAATTGGAAAACACATACAAACAATCATTCACACTTTACTTAAACTGCGGTGGATTTTTAACCTTTTTCGAAACTGATACACGATACCGAAAAACTGGTCTAAATACATTTACTTCCGCCAATTCTAAATCATCTGCATTTTCATCGAATCCAATATTATCAGATGCTTTGTTCCCCAACAATGCAGTCGTTAGAACAAATTTTGATTCTTCTTCAAGCGGCCGTGTTAGAAATTGAACTTTTAAACTCTCTCCGCCATTTGATGATTCTGTTTCGAATTCACTTAAAGGATATCCATTGACAAGCATCACAAAGTAAACCAACAACGCGATCAGCTTCTGCAATAAAACAAAACTGTTTCGATATATTTGTCAAACTATTGAAACAACTTACTATAAAACTAATTTTTGATGATAACATTTTGTTGCTGTCCAGAGTCACTAGTCACACAGTATCTTCTTTACAAGCTTTGAAATAGTTTGGCCGATAGTTTTGTAATGCAATTGGCTTTTATAGAATGAAACTCGATCGTGATAGAATTCAAATTAGCTGCGAAGAACTGCCCTATGGCGTATTAGCACATCAATGTAAATTAGAAGAACGCTTTCTTAAACTATTACAATTAACAAAATATTTACACGACGGAAGTGTGACTTGACTAATTGGTTGTAAAATGGGTTCTGTTTCGTTTAGGTGCATATTCGGAAGGTTTCCTTGTTGTTGTTCTACTTAATTTGATAGATCAATACTCTTTTGAGTATCAGGTGTAAGAAGAGTGAGTCATAAATTGAAAATACACATAAGAAACTTATGACAGTGAGTTAGGTCAGGTGAAGAAATAGAAGTATTTTACTAGTCACCAATTTGTGTTTGTTTTTGTATATATTTCAAATTTACAATGCATGTTCATGTGAAACTAAGTTATTTTAATTTAAAGAGTTTTAAATCAATCAGAATGACTTAAAATTTCTTTTTGTGAATGTTTGCAGTCACGATAGCTCGTTCCTACCTCTAATATTTAAGTAAATTATATTTTAAGTACTATAAAAGATGTTATCTTACTTAAATCTTAATAAAATAAAATATTGGCTATATGAGTACCTATGTATACTTAAACTTTTAACAGCCTTATTTATTAGATTTCGCCAAAATGCTGTTGAACGGTTGAGTAAGTGCGCAACGTCAAAAACCATTTACTCTGCCTTTACTCAACATTTTGTAACTCCTTATTTATAAAACATTTGTTAGCCCGTACATAGTAACTTAGTTAATAAAACAGGAACATTTTTGATGTGACCGCCTTTCTTGATTTATAAATCAGGTTGAAGGGAAGGGAACATACTATAAGGATATTTATTCAACGAAGTAAATCGACGTGTCAAACGTGTAAACGAGCTGTCAAAATTTGTATGCGGAAATTTTCACTCGAAACATGTAAAATTCTATCATGACTTCGATGCGAAAAGCTACAATGGGCGCGTACAACGACGACTTTTGACAGATAGAACTGTCAAAAATCTGCCTTCTGATTAGCTGTCATAAAAACTCAGTTGACGTCGATTGGCTTTTAGTTACGTTTGTTACGTTTTTCCCCTTATTTTCAGATGAAAACTTTTTTTTTTATTCACAATAAAAAATAAATTGTACAACATCGGGATACAACTTTTTGTTGAAATTTGGAGTTCGTTCTACAATGTTTCCGAGACCAAGCATTGCAGGATCATCAAGCATACTATTTTTTCTAAACAAATTATTGTACGTAAAAAGTACAGCACTGTCCAAATAAAAAAATCGTTTTCTAGTCAACTCACAAATAACTAAATTTTCAAATTGCACAACACAAAATTTCATTTTGTGAAGAATTTGAAAGAAAGAAAAACTTGACTTTTCAGAGTTTTTTGGGCGTTCAACGTTACGTTTTCAGAACTGAATTTTCAGATCTGTCAAAAATTTTGCTGATGAAGTGATGAACGTGCCCAATGTAAAGATGTAAAGAAGCAAAGTCGCCATTATTGTTGACATTTCACGAAGTGGTTAAAATTCAATTGCATAATGAAAGTGAGAATTAAAATAATGTGCACTACTGGGTCGCACGAACTTGCTCTTGTAGCAAGTTACCACAAAATAAATTAAATTTAACAAAAATAAATTAAATGAAAAATACGAACAAAACCATATGCATTTTTTTTAAAGGTGCTAAAACTACTTTTTAAGAAGATTCATTTAGTCAAGCCGTTTTCTAATTATTGAATTTAAAAATAAAAAAATAAAAAAAAAATAATAAAAATTTAAACTAAGAACTTTTATAAAATTTTGGCATCGAAGTTTTATCAAGTCATCTAGATCTTTCAAAAAAAAATTAATTAAAATCGGTTAACCTGTTATTTGAACAAGAAAATAACGGTTCAATTGAAGGTACCGTTAATAGACTTGCAAGAAAATTTTCAAAAAAAACACTATTTTTATTTTTTTTAAGAAAATCGTTTTTGAGAAAATTAAGCTTTTCCAAAACCGTTATATGGCAGGTATCGTTATTTTTTGAGCTAAATTCCTCCTATAAGGAATGATCTACAAACACTATACAAACCAAATTTGAAGCAAATCGGTTATGTCGTTAGGCTGTAGGTCCTGTTAAAAATAAACTGACATATACATATTTTCCGGACCCACTTTTTTCGACTTCTCCATCATCGTAATGTCATGTTTGAATGTAATCTCAAAATATTATTATTATTATCAATAGGGCTTTTTAGGTAACAACGATATATCTCTTTCTCGTTCTCACAGAATTGTCAAAAACAGCAGTATGGTGAACAGCTGATTTTTTTTTTATCATTGTTGAAAAATTGATTGAAAACAAAAGTGGGAATTTTAAAGATTTGTGCGCGAAAATTGTGAAAATTGTTGGTTTTGCTAATTAAAATAAATTTTTAAGCCACGGAAATCACAAATTTCACACAAAAAAGAATACCGCATTTAAAAATTATTTCCAAATTGTTTTCTCCAAGATCTTGAGTTTGACAGTTTGAAAAAAGCGCGATACATATTTCAATCTGTCTTCTCCATAGTGTGAGCTTTGACAAAATGGTAAAACTCCCTATATACCCTAATCGCCATTTTGTCTAATTTTGTGATAGTGACGTCTTTAGTACGATTAACGCCAATTTACGTAAGTTAGTTCACAATTAAACAACCGCAAAAGTACTAAAATGGCGGATTGTATAAAGCAGAATATGGCTGCAGTATTAAAATAAAATTAAAATGATTTAACTTGAATGTGAGCGATGCCCATTGCCCATGGCTACTCCGACCCCCTATGTTTTTTTTTTTTTTCTTATCTGTGAATACGTCCGAATAGACAGACGCTGTGAAAATGAAAAAAAAAAAATATTAAAATGCTCAATGAATGAATAAAAACTTACACAAACTATCTTACCTTGGAAGCTTGTTGGCAAAAAGGAGGGGTCTCCCTAAAAATATGTTGACTATGACTTATTTGGTCTATGGTGAGTAATCAAGTACTTACTTCTATTTGATTTTGCAGCAACTAATACATTTACAACAAGTTACCTATTTTATTTATTTTAAACTACACAATTTCAATCGAAGCTTGGAAAATGTGGTCGAAAGTATAAAATAACAAGAAAACAGAAATCCTTTTATTATTTTCACGGTCACCTTCGAAGTATCGATCTATGTATTTTGAATTTAACTCCATTTACTTTTTTTGTTCTTGTGGCGTTGTTATTTGGTGGCTATCATTATAACTCATAAATGAATAAAGTAAAGTCAATGGAAACACGATAGCTCGGATGAATGAAGAATTTATTAACAAACATTTTCCGGGAATATATACCAATAGATTTTATGATACCAGGGAATACTTTATCCAGACAAAGTTAAATTATTATATTAATTTGCTAAATTTTTTTTTGTATTAATTATTAATGGAGAAATGTTAATTTGTAAGAAACAACAACTCTTGTTGTCAAATATTGTTAATCGTATGTAGGTAAAAATATGACCTGTTGCGGCTTTCCACAAGTGTCATAAAATCGAAGAAGGTCGAGGAAACAAAAAAAAATGCTAAAATCTAATGTTTATTACGCATTTTCTGCAGAAAATTAAAAATGTACCTATATAAATTTCATCTTAAAATAAACTTAAGTATTATTGAGTGATTGTCTCCCTATTAAGGCTACCAAAGCACACCCTGTGCCTGTATATATTTAAAATATATTCCTTAAATAATTTTTAAAATTTTCATTTAAATTCGCATTTTAATTTCAAAATTAACTATGCAAACAAATATTTAAATGCACGCAATTCTTCCTAAAGTCTGTCTATACCTACACAAAAATAAATCTTATATATTAGCGCTGACTTATATTCTTAGTTTTATTTTGTATCTTTAAAACAAAATTTATTGTTTCTCTTCCAAGCCTGACATTGGCACAAGTCGGTTATAATGTATTCATACATATTTTATTCGTGATTGACGTCAAAATAACGTATAAGTATTTCAACAATTAACTTAATTGTGTTATCATTTTCAGGCGACCTTATGCAGTTAAAATTATGTGAAAATGTTAAACAGATATATTTTTGAATATTTTAATCTTTATAAATTTAGAATTGTATATTTAGCTTGTTGGTATAGTCTCGTAATAGTTTATTTTAGATTTTCACAATTTTTCCATATATCTACTTTAAAATTTTGCCAAATAACATTCTCTCATCTTATATAACAGATACTCTAATTTATAAACTATACTTATGTTCATTTGTCTTATGGTCAGCACTAGTGCAGAAAACTTCACAAACTACATATTATACGAGTATAAAAAGCTTGGGCTCATTAACTTGTCAGAATTAAAGTAAAAAATTGAAAACTCATTCTTTTTTCAAAAAAAAAGATTGAAACAAAACACTTCATTTCCTGCTATAACCTTACACTTTAAGGGCCAGTCTTTTCAGCTCTGGTTAAGTTTAATCATTGATTATTTCAGCTGGTAACCATAGATTCTGTCTTTTCAACAAAATCTTAACCAGAGAATCTATGGTTAACATAGATAACGTTAACCAGCTAATTTTCCGTGGTTAGTGTCATTATTCCAGTCGGTTAACAGAGATTTGGTCTTTTCAGCAAAATTTTAACCAGAGAATCTATGGTTAACAGAGATTTCGTTAACCAGTCAATTTTGCTTGGTTAACCACAGAAATTCTATGGTAAGCGATTATTTTTTTCACATTTGTGTTGAATGATAAATAATATACAGATACTTATTGATCATCACTACTAATCGTTACGAATAAAATTAAAAAAAATGATGATCTACCATCTTAATAAATTCCACCCCTATATTTTATGTATATTTTTTGTTTTCCTTTGTTTGTGAATGAATCAATTCAGTTTATCCATGTACATTGAAACGAGACAGGCTGTTATCAATTATTGACAAAATCTTCGATCTCTTTCTCTCGCATTCAAAAAAGTGTAAACAAACTTAACCAGAGATTCCGTTTCACAACCGGACCACTGGAAAACTGGAACTATCTCTGGTTTGGTAACCAAAGTAGATAAAATGGTGAAAAGACGAACTGTGGTTAACCGACTTTCGAAACAACTGGTTTAGAAAATTCTATGGTGAACAAACCAGAGATTTAACCAGAGCTGAAAAGATTGGCCCTAAATGTATTAACAGCGCCGGATTTAGCTTTTTGGGCCCTAGGCCTAAAAGTAAATGGTGCCCCCTATAAACATCTTATTTTATATCATCAGATTTATTATAATTATATAGAAAATAAAAAAAAAAGTTTTTATTACAGCCGATATGACAGCATCTCTTTTTGATATCGTTGATACCATTTTATGAAACTCCAAATTTGTCGATTAAAGTCAAAGTGCACTTATTCCACTAATATTATTAACGATTCATTTCTTAGTAGCAAATTCTTTTATAATTTCATCAAAATTTATTTCGACAAGGACTTTTTAAACGCTTTAATTGATAGAATGATCTTTCCGCGAAACAATATGTCACCATTAAACTAAAAAATAAACGTAATGCCGTGTCTAAAAAAAATTTAAAAATTAAAAAAATTAAAATTATTTCCATTTTTATGCATTATACAGGGTGAGTCATGAGCAATGCGACAAAATGCTAGGGCGTGTAGGTTGCGTTGAGACAAGAAAAAAATCGTATGGGAGGAGGGGTCTATTCCCCTCCGTTTAGCCGGGAGGGGCAATTTTCGAAAAAACTGACTTAAAATGGGAAAAAAATTATTTAAAATCAACGGCTTCATTCACAATGCTGTGCGATGCGTTTTTGAAAAGCCAATAACTTTTTCTTTCATTCTGTGTTTAAATAAATCTATTCTAAGAAATAGTTTTTGAAATATTAATTTTCAAAGTCAAAATTTTGAAAAAAAAAATTGAAAAAAAAAATTTCAAATTCATTTTTTTCAAAATTTTACGTAATTAAGTGCTAATTTTAATTTCAAAATTCAATGCTGTTATTAATTTTAAGTCTAAATAAGAAAACCGGATGCAAAAATTTTATGTCGTTCTCAAGAAATTAAAAAAAAACCAAAACCACCTTTTTCTAAGAAAAACATTTATTTTTATTGTAACGAAGCAATTTATTTATTTATTTAGCATTAATCTTAGTTTTTTTACTTTTTTTTTAATTGGAGTTTTATGAGAACGTAATAAAATTAAATAGTATTGGAATAACCCTGGATTAATATTATTTTCATTGATAACTTCTGAAAACTGACCTGTCAATATTTTTGCCTTGGCCTGCCCGCAGCCCATGGGTTCTACCTGTTATGGGGACAATAGGGACAATAAAACCGCATTTTTTTTAATGAAAAAAAAAGAAAATTGCAACGCAAGATAAATAAAAGGCATTGCAGTTTTGCTTAGTAATTATTTCAAATTTGAATATTAACTCATTAACACGTAACGATGTCAAGCTCATACACCCGAGAAGAATTAACGGACATGCATTTCTGCTACGGTTTAGCTAATGGTCGAAGTCGTGAAGCCGAAAGACTGTACGCTGAAAGATATCCCGATACGAGGTGTCCCCATCATAGCACGTTTCCAAGAATCCACCGACGTCTAAGAGATCATGGAGTGCTGGAGCATCGAAGAAGCGAAAGGCCAGTTTCTGATGAGTCAAGAATCTTAGATGAAATAATTCTGGATTTAGTCCGAAATAATCCCTCCGTCAGTACAAGAAGGATATCCACTATGCTTGGAGTGTCCCAATCTAGAGCATGTCGAGTACTTCGGGCGGAAAATTTACACCCGTACCACTTTACGCCTGTTCAGGAACTCACCTCAAACGACAAGTTATTGAGAACCGAATTTTGTAGAACATTACTACTTAGAAATGAAACCGAACAAAACTATTTTAGAAGAATATTCTGGACGGATGAAGCACAGTTTACTAGGGATGGGGTTACTAACTTCCACAATTTACATTATTGGAGTAGCGCCAATCCACACAAAAAAAAACAAAACAAATCACAACACCGCTTTAGTTGTAATGTTTGGCTTGGTATTGTTGGACACACTGTGATCGGGCCCCGGTTTTTGAATTCCATTATTAATGGAGAATCATACCTGCAATTCCTACGAGACCTTTTACCCGATTTATTAGACAGCGTTCCATTGGTTATAGCAGATACTTTAATCTACCAACAAGATGGTGCTCCAGCACACTACAGCTTACAGGTGAGAAACTGGCTGGATGATCATTTTAGTGACCGTTGGATCGGAAGAAGGGGCCCCACGGAATGGCCGCCTAGGTCACCAGATTTAACTCCCTTAGATTTCTATGCATGGGGATTTATGAAGAATTATGTTTACGAAGTGGAAATAGTATCATTGGAACAACTGAAGGAACGAATTGAAGTCGCTGGAGTCAAATTGCAGGAAAATTTGTCAAGCATAAACTTATGTGAAGCCATTACAAGGAGATATAATCTATGCCTTCTAAACAATGGAGATCATATCGAGAATTTTTTATAAGTACTTCCAATAAAAAACATAGTAAAAATAAAAGGAATAAAAAAAACTAAAAAAACTAAGATTAATGCTTCTTAAGTTGCTTCGTTACAATTAAAAATAAATGTTTTTCTTAGAAAAAGGTGGTTTTGTTTTTTTTTTAATTTCTTGAGAACGACATAAAATTTTTGCATCCGGTTTTCTTATTTAGACTTAAAATTAATAACAGCATTGAATTTTGAAATTAAAATTAGCACTTAATTACGTAAAATTTTGAAAAAAATGAATTTGAAATTTTTTTTTCAATTTTTTTTTTCAAAATTTTGACTTTGAAAATTAATATTTCAAAAACTATTTCTTAGAATAGATTTATTTAAACACAGAATGAAAGAAAAAGTTATTGGCTTTTCAAAAACGTATCGCACAGCATTGTGAATGAAGCCGTTGATTTTAAATAATTTTTTTCCCATTTTAAGTCAGTTTTTTCGAAAATTGCCCCTCCCGGCTAAACGGAGGGGAATGGACCCCCCCTCCCATACGATTTTTTTTTTGTCTCAACGCAACCTACACGCCCTAGCATTTTGTCGCATTGCTCATGACTCACCCTGTATATCGATGGAACTGTACAAGGTCTTCAGCAAGCCCGGAATTTAAATCTTCAGGATATTTCGACAAAAAACTTTTGGGGGTCATATTCCAGATCTGTGAAACTGTGAAGTGATAAAAAATTTATCATTTCACTTTTTACAGCGACTTTTCATTTCATCACTTCATGAACACACATAATGCGACAATGTCATAGAAAAACAAGTTTTTTTTAAGGAATTTTCTTGTTTAGGTTTAAGTAATATAGATTTTAATTTAATTTACATTTGAATTTACGCCGAAAGGCATTTTTAATATATAGCTATAGTATAATTTAGAGCGCCCGTATGGGGCCAGTAAGTTAGTTAAGTTATTCTGTAAGCTAGTTTTTAAGATTTTTGTCTAGCATTTAAGTTAGTTATAAGTTAAATGGAAAATAAAAATGAATTTAAAAAAAAAAAAAAAAAAATAAAAAAAAAAATAAAAAAAAAAAAAAAAAAAAAAAAAAAAAAAAAAAACACATAATGCGACTTTCGAACTTATTATGATAAACAACTTACAATGTGTGTACTAAATGATACACCCAGAGAAAAAGCAACGTTCAATTTTCAATCAGAGAAAACCACTTTGATTTAAGAAGATTAAAAAAAAAATACAAATGTTTTAATATCAAAGCATGAGAAAAAAAATTGAAAACGAAGCATAATTAAATCGAATTTACTAGAGCTAAGGTACCATTGAAAAACGAAAATCAAATACTTACAGTATAATAAATTTTAATTGCCTTTTTGTCTCTCAGTGCAAGGTCTGTCAGAACGATTTGACTGGTGATAAGATATTTATCATTATGAAATTTTTTTAAAGTTTGTTTTCATATTTTCACAAATTGGAAATCGAACATAACGCTGCATGATAAAATCTATCATTTCACATTTTCACAGATCGGTGCCGAGATTCTGCTAATTTAAACTTCCAGGGAGAGAGTGACATGAGTCGCATTGAACTGAAAAGCGATTTAGCTAACAAATGCGAGAGTTCCAGTGAGTGAAATTAAACGTCAGATTACTCGCCTAACATTTCGGCCGTGAATGGTGAGCAGACTATAGAGTATAGACTATATTAAGAAAAGAAATAAATGTTTCGTTGAAAATTATTTATCAATTTATTTCTATTTTAAAATACTTGAGTGTTGCCACTTTTTGTAGAGAAGATTATGGTTGATTTAAATTGTGTGGTGCCCCTTCTGTCGTGATGCCCTAGGCCAGGGCCTTGTTGGCCTATAGGTAAATCCAAGGCTTTGTATTAAGCTAACATTAGTAGTTTAACTAATATTGATTTTGTATCCAAGCTATGTTGTTTAAATAAATGTAAATGTAACATTGTAACTGTAATTGTAAATTAAAACTTTTAAATTAAATCTCCACAACAACAATCACTGTTTTTCAAAAATGTGCTGCAATTTTCTATGAGTATTAAGTTTTTTCTTAAAACTTTAAAACTTCTAGATCGTGCGTACAGCTGTTGTGTATATTTCTTACTGAATTAATCTATAAGAACATTTCTTGAATTACGTCAAAATATATTTTATTTATTTGTTTTTTTGATTTATCTTTTTTTATTACGTCTCTGTCTGTTTTGCTCTAATAAGTGGAATATCCCTATGAATATTCTTTGATGAATTAACAGTTCTATGCAAATATTTCGCACATTTCAAGAATTTTCCATACCCAAATCAAAATATTAATGTTTGATTTAAAAACATTCCATGAGTATAGAAGGTGTTATCAAAATTACAAACAGAATATTATGATGTGTTTGTTGATTAAACTTATTCAAATAAATAAAATTTAAACTTTCTATCAATGGATATCGTAATTAAGGTACAACGTACACAATATGTAAGAAGTAAATAATAAATAATTTATTTGAATGCAACCATTGTAATCCGGTTAGTAACTTTTTCCATGGAATGTAATCTTTTATGTTTTATTAATATGTGTTAATTAATAATAATATAACAACAATATTATTGATGTGGTTTTGACAAAAATATTTGCAATAATATTTACAGTTAATTGAAATATTTGCTACAACAAATTCAAAAAATCAATTTAAAAATCAAGGTCCTATTGAATATATTTTAAGGATCTCCAACTTAAAAACGAGGATTTAATTTTGTTTGGCAAACATTTGAGTTATTCTCAGAATAAACAACCCATTTTTTGTGTATTGGTGTATTTTGGCAGCTAGTGAAAGCCAATTATTTTTTTATTGCACTAGAATAATCGAAACAAAAGTTTATAAAAAACAGCATTTGAACCCAGTAAGGCTATCTACCAAACCAGAAAGTGTCAAAGATCAGTTTACTGACTTTCGGTGAAAGTTCCCATTGAATATTCCGCAAACGTCAAAATTAAGTTCGTGTATGTCTGTCAAACAATAATAGGCGAGCGCTAACCAAACCAAGCGAATCCAAAAATTTTCAGGCTCAGTTTTTTGACAGCAAAAGTGTAAAAATTCACTGAGAAATTGTGTTTATATTTCTGAGCATACGGAGACCTCGGAGTTCTTAGAAATATAAACTGGGCTAATGTTTCGAACATAAATTTATACTTTTCTGATAACAGTTCACATTGAAATAAATTCGTGCAATTTTTTTAAACTACTGGTGTGAAGAACGATTTGTTTCATCCCGTACCTTTCAAATAACAAAGAGTTCATGTGTCATGACGCGCGGCATTTTACATGTACAAGTGAACCTAGAATGCTTGTTTGATGTAGAGATTTTTTGAGTTGTTTTTTTTTTTTAAATAAGAAAATAAGAAAAAAATTGCTTCTTTAAAAACAGTTAAAAACGTTTCTATAATGACTTCGTTTTGGACCATTAAGATGTTTGACCATATCCATGTTCATTTAGTGTTGTTAAAATCGATTTGGAGAAAATAAACGTATATTATACTTACATGGCGTATCCTTGGTTCATGAATTAATATACTTCAATACAGAAATTATTGTGTAGAAAGTTTTAAAAAAATCGAAATAGCTGCAGCTGCACGTGCTTGAAAATTCGGAAAGGATATAGGAGACAGCCTTCGTAAAATTATATTTTAAAATTCATAAGTATTTATCAGAAAAAAAATTCTTGAACTTAAAACGAATTTATGTATGTTAATAACATCATAAATTGATTCTACCTACATTTTGTCAACAAATATGTTTTAGTTTACTCACGAACTTCTATTACAAGGATTTTAAAATTTACAACATAAATCGACATGAAACTTAATTCAATGACATGCTCATCACGCTGACATACATTTCGTGTGTTTGAATAATTTTCCTATAATAGCTAGTTCTATTAATAACAATACTTTTTATAACTATCATCGGATTTCGAGTATCAACAATGATTTTACTACGCGTACACGTGTTTCAGTTTTCGATGGCGTCTGCGTTATAATGTTTGCCCATACATTTCAATGACTTAGTTTAATATTTCAAGTTATTTCTTAGAATTATAAATCATGATCAATTAAAAGCAGGTATACATCAATATTGTGGTGTTGATTTTCTGTGGAAATGCATTTCTTCAACGCAATGACACTCGAATATCCTTGAATATTATTTTAGTCAGTAGAAATTCTGAAATGAAAACATTATTTTGGATAATCTTTCATTTAAAATTACCCCCAGATTTATTTTGTTCATCAAGGCAATAAACAATTTCTATTTAGATGCAGCTTTTTTGATTCGAAGTAAATTGTTGGAATTTTCTTATACTCGTAGCTGAATTTATAATCAAAGCAGTAGCATATTTACAATAAAACTGGTGCTCATTAAAAAGCCATCTCTGCGCTATTAACTGTAAACAAATGTGTTTGCGAATTGTATTTTTTTGCAAACTTAGGAGAGGTTTACTTCGGAAACTAATCTACAGAAACAATTATAGTCTTATATTGTAGCCAATGTAGTCTGCTTTAAAACCATCCTAAAAAGGTACTTATTAGTCCTCGAGTTATAATCGCTAAAGTCTGAAAAAAACCGAAATTGTTCGGTTTCTTTTTATTTTTGACATATAATTGCCTTTAATTGGCGCTCTAAGTCATTAGGTCAACATCATAAACAAGTCTGCAAAAAATCAGAAACATCGGATTTCACGCATACACCGATGTATAATTTTACTGGACTAATATAAATATTTAATTCTGTATTTATTCTAGAAAAATCTTGTCATAACTGAAATATCGGTGAGTCTATCACTTACAAACGAAACTTGTTGATTTGCTTACAATCCAATAAACAAAGTATCATTTAGTCATCGAAATTAAATACATATTTACTCAATTAATTTAGCCAACAGTTAAGTGATCAAAATAACATCGTAAGCTGATTACGATTTGGTATAATGCATCACATCACATCATATCCAAATTCATCGAACTTGCGCATTAACTTCCTATATCACATATCACATTGTTCGGACAATCAATTAGAGCGTTTGAATGTGATTCAATTTCTCCCTGGTGGTGAACCTGAAGATCGACAGAAACTTACTACGTTCATCACATACAAAAAAAAAAAAAAAAACAACAACAAAAACGACATGTGAGTAAAAAAGCGTTAATGGATTTTTGTAAATCAATAGAATGTCGACTATATAAGGAAAACGTTCTCAAAGAAAAGGTATCACAATTGAATTGGAAGTATTCAAAACAGTCAAACATAACGTACTATAGATACAAAAAAAGATTTCTTTACCTAAGATACATATTTAGTGGATTATTTAAGAACCAGCCATGCAAATAACGGTAAATATATATTTTTGAACTCCAAAACGATTTAGGTTACTAAAACATTCTCCTCCTTATATTTTACAGATCATTATACTCTTTGCGTTGACATGCATATTTACTGCCTCAATAGCTTATCCACAAAGTTATACAATCGATCGGTTTGATAAAAATTACCATGGAATCGATGATCCACGTCACATCGAAGACTACAGAAATAGCCGGCTCAGGAGAACTTATTACAATGATGATGACTACCATCGTGGTTACTATCCATCATATCACACGTACAGTAGTGCACCCGTGCCAGTTCGTCGAGAAGATACAAATATTGACAGAGCATTGAAATTCACACCACTTGTACGTTATAAGTCAACACATACCAAGCGCAAGAAGTTGTTTGTGCCAAATCTATGGGGATAAAGATTTTCAGTTGCACAAAAAAAGATAAGTTAGATGAGAGTATAGACTGATGACGTGCACTATAATGTTGTTCTTAAATGTTAAAACTTGTGTACCGACATATTTTTAAAGCCATTTTACATTTTAAACTTTGTATTCTATTACTTATTATTATTCTCAATAAAAAGTTGTAAAAATAATTTAAGAACGTTATAGACTTATTCTTGGTTGGTTGATAAGTTCAAAAATACATTTTAGTTAAGACTTGAAGATTGCTGATTCAAATCAAAATGGCAGCCAAGTAAAAAAAAAAATTCCAAGCCGATCCTGTAAAATCTAGATTAATGGTAATGATTGCAAATGATCAAATCTTTAAGCGTGAAAATAGATTGATAACCGTGGAACACCATGCAAATAGATTGTCAACTTTGCCATCTCATTGTCAATTTTGCAGTTCATTTTGTAATCAAAGTTTCCCCAAAAATCGTGGTACAATCAACCGAAATCTAGGAAGAATTTAAAGTCATTTGTTTTCAAAAAGGATGATTTTGTAATTGTGAGAACTAGTTTTTTGAGATTATTTGCTTACGATAGTAATCTTTAAAGTTTTTAAGACGTAACGTTCTTTATTGAAGCGCTTATACAACTTTCCGAAAGTTTAAATAGAAAGAGGGGGTGGTTTGTCAAACCCAGCAACTATAGCCATTGTTTAATTGATGAACGTACAAATTAACTATTTGAACGTAAGTATTCGAACATTTTGCCCCAGATTTTGCAATTGAAATTTTTCGTAATGCGTTTTTCAAAATATGTAGTCGAAAAATTAATCAAATTATTGAACTCAAACATTAACATTGTATATGTACATACATATATAAAAACAAAGGCAACAGTTACAACATGTCTAGAAATCCGAACATGAATGAGAAACATTTAAATTATGGATTGCTAATGGCACGAGCTGGAAATTATGGTAGCTCATCATTAAAAATAAGTGTGCATGAAGATCAAATAAGTGACGTCTTTTTTAAACAAAAATATAACCAAAAGAAACTTTACATTGACGTCATATTGACACCTATAAATTATCATCTTTAGCTTGATTTAATTTTGATGAAGTTAAAATAGAACGAAAGCTTTTATATTGCTTGTATGTGATTAACGACACATTATGTTGGTAAAACTTAATAAGGAAGTTGTATACATTGCGGTTCTAAGATATCGAATCAATTTCCAATTTTTATCAATATCAATAATTAACAATTTACAATCGTAACAGGAGTGTATTATAAATGTTTGATCATGCATCATTCATGTAATGCATGATCAAACATGAATGATGTATGATCATATATGGAAGAATAATGTATGAAATATGATCAAATGTATGATTCTACATCATTATCATACTTGTATTATGTATGATCAATGATCATACATTACGATGTTTGAAGAATGTTCATACAAGTATGATGTATGTTTATACATGTATGATGTATGTTCATACATGTATGATTTATGTTCATACATGTATGATGTACGTTCCTATATGTATGATGTATGTTCAAACATGTATGATGTATGTTCATAAATGTATGATATATGTTCATACATGTATGATGTACGTTTCTACATGTATGATGTATGTTAAAACATGTATGATGTACGTTCCTATATGTATGATGTATGTTTAAACATACATCATACATGCTGATACATGTATGATATATGCTCATACATGAATGATGTATGTATGCTCATACATGTATGATTTATGCTCATACATGCATGATAACACATTTTTTGATGGATGCATACATGTTTGAATAAATGAGTATACATTTATATGTTCTAATATTCTATTCACATTTCGTTGATTTGTTACCATGGAGATGGAGACAAATGTAATTTGATCCTTAACATTTCCCCCTGTCGCTGTCACATTTAGGATCAAACATATGTTTTTATTAATTTTGCAATTCTTGTATCCGTGTGATTTAATTTCGCCTCAATTAGATAAATACATAAAAAATAGTCAATATATTTTCCACTTACTTTAGAAAATTTGGGCCATTTTCATTATGAAAATCACATCAAACTAAAAAATTACAATATGTATTTTGTTGCATTTTTAAAAGATTTGAATCAACCGGCCGGCCGGCGAGGAACGCAGGTGATTTAAATATGAATGTTTACCGCTGCAAAATATGCCTTATAGTTCAAAAGTTGGTGTTTGTTGGACAGTTTGAGATACACATATGTAATTACAGTTCTCCTAAAAGTATGTTTTAAGTTTGAAATAGACGAATTTAAAAGAAAAAAACGTTAAAAAAGGTGACAAAATTATTTTAAGTTAATAAAAAGTTGATTATGGTTAAGAAAAAGGCTCTTTATATAAATTAAAATAAATAAAATTATCCCACGCCTCTATTCCCCCTAGATACCGCAAGCGCTAGGGTCCATTTTCACCGAACACGACGACAAATATGGTTGCACGTTGTATCGGCACTTATTAAAATTATGTCATGTTATGATAAAAAATAAAACTAGTTATTTTGCTTTGTTGTAAGTAACATTACTAAATAACCAATTATTAAGGATACCCGAGTATCATCCAGAAGTAAAGAGAATGGGACTGCTTAATGCAAGCAGCTAAACAAATGTATACAAAACGTAAAAAAAAAAATAAAAATTATATTAATATAGCAAAAAAAAAAAAAAAAAAAAACTAAAGAAAAAATTCAATAATAAAAATAAAAAAAGCATGCGAGAGCAATTGTAGAAATTGTTAGGAACAGTTTCAGTTTCCCCTACTGTGAAAAGCATTTATTTTTAATTATACTTAGATAGACGAGGTACCATACAAGACTTCTTTGCGTGTTTTTGCTGTGATTGTAATCAAAAATATTACTATTAACTTTGACTTCCCTCAACATTCTGGTTAAGGGCTCGTTTCTGCCATAATCAGTTCTGTGAGAAGCCTGATTAAAAAGAGGTAT
The DNA here is from genome assembly GCA_951217065.1 of Baccha elongata. NCBI lineage: Eukaryota > Metazoa > Arthropoda > Insecta > Diptera > Syrphidae > Baccha > Baccha elongata. The sequence continues at coordinate 122,406,552 of OX578272.1, read as the reverse complement.
TGATCTCAGAGAATGTGAGTTGATGTTAAAACTCATAGCCTCAAGAAGAGCAGATAATCAGTTAGACTAGATACAATTTGATGAACAAAGATAACATCAGCTACTGCACGACGTTTTTCAAGAGATTGTAAGCTAAAAAGCTGCAGCCGATTTCTATACGGGGGAAGGTTGTAATTATCAACACATGGAAGTCCCCTTAGAGCGAAACGGAGGAATCAACGTTGAATTGCTTCCATTTTTTTAATATGCACATGGTGATAGGGTGACCACACTTAGCTGGCATATTCAAGCAAGGGTCGTACAAAGGTTGTTTAAAGAGATTTCGTAACGAAAGGGTCTGAAAATTCCTCCGACCAACGCTTTACAAACCTGAGAGCAGAGTTAGCCCTAGAAACTATGCTGTCATAATTTGATCTGAAGTTGAGCTCATTATCACAAATAACTTCTAGATCCCGAATGGTGGTTACTCTTGGAATTAGGTTATCATTAATATAGTAGTCACGCGGTAGTGGGTGGATGCGTTTACGGGAGTAAGTGATTGCTTGGCATTTGCCAATATTAAGTTCTAAATTTTTCTTTTGGCATTAAACATGAAACTTGTTTAAATCGTTCTGCAAAAGTAAAGCATCGTTAGGTGACGAGATTACTCTTAACATTTTCATGTCATCTGCATGCGTAGATAGTTCCAAATGCTGAATAACAGATTCGACGTCATTAATTGTCAGGATGAAAATAATAGGTCCCAGATGACTGCCTTGCGGAACGCCAGATTTTGCAGTGAAAGAATCTGAAATTGTAGATCTAAACAGGACTCGATGTTTATGGTCTAATAAATATGATTCCATCCATTAAACGAAACCAGGAGAAAATCCAAGAGTTTTAAGTCTAAACGAAATCATTTTATGTGAGATTTTATCGAAGGCCTTTCTAAAGTTCGTTGCTATGACATCAACCTCGTTTTTTTTCTATTGAGTTAAACGTATAAGAAACAAATTCAGTTAAATTTGTGGTCGTAAATTTACCTTTTAGAAAACCGTCTTGTTTGGTGAAAATATCGATTTGCAATGAAAGTACATGTCAGTGTCAAATATAATACTTTTGAATGCACGATAATTTAGCAATTGGTCTATAGTTAGAAATATTTGCTTGACTACCCTTTTTATAAAAAGGAATGATGTATGAATCCTTCCACATTGTTTTAGAAAAATCCCTTGGTATATAGACCTTTGAAATAGAGTAGCCAAAGGCTTGGCCAAAGTAGTTGCACATTTCTTTAAAACAATAAATAAATATAAAATAAATTACAGAAAAACATAATCGTTATTATATGTGCAATGAATGCTTAGATGGTGTCTAGGAAAAACAATTTTGTTATCCCTTTCCTTAGAACCTGACAAAATTCCCATCTTGATGAAGGCTTTGATCAGCGGCCAATGTATTTAACAAATCATAACAATCCTCTTAGCTTGATAAAACGTCGTAGAACATTTGAGCTAATTTGCGAAAGTGCTTCGACGGGTTGGGTACAAAATCTCAAATGAAATGACAAAATATTGATTCAAGATCTGGAAAGACAAAATTTGGAATAACAAAATCTCGAATAATGAAATATCAAATGCAAATCTACTATAACTGTACTCGAAAAAGTAGTTTAAGTTAACGGTGTATATACACCGAGCCAAAAAACAACGTAAAATCGAAGAAAACAACTTTGAATCAAAGTTAAATTGATTCAATTTAGGACTAAACAAAATTTTTAAAATCAAAATAGTGCAACTTTAAAAACTATTTAATCAAAAGTAACCGAAAATTACGAGCGCATTAAAAATTACGTTGCTATTTTCTCTGAGTGTATAACCCCCTGCTTGGTCTCACTATAGAATTTTGAATTCGTGAACGTTTGGCTATTTGCAAAGTTTCTTATGGATTTAGTATTTACCTTATAAACCGAACCATTGATTTGTCGAATGTCAAGCAAAAAGTTATTGTTTAAAAAAAAAGTAACAAATAGGCTGATTCTTCTTTGTTTGTCAAATATAGCACAAGGACCTAAAAATTATTGAAAAGTTCGGAAATTCGAGGTTTTTGTTTCGTACTAATCGACATTTTGTCATTCAAGATTATGACAAACAAAAAAAAAACATTTGAGATTTACGGCATATTAAACTTTGTCGTTCGAGATTTTTATACTTTTCTTTGGTAGGTTATGGTTTTATTGATTTAACCGTAAATATAAAAATCATGACACGTTAAAGATACTAAACACCCAACTTAAGCTGACCGGAGTTAGTGCTACTTTCTGCAAGACCGAAATTAGAAAGAAATTAATATTGATTACATTGCTCCCATAAGTATACCACTTTATCATCTCTAGTATGTTGTTATTTTTAAGTATCAATTTTTATTTACATCAATTTTTATTTTTTTTAAATTTAATTCTGGAATGTATATGTATGCAAATTATGATCGAGTCTATCATGCATCCCCATTCGTGCGTTTTTTTTTAACATTTCTGCTTCTTATATCGAATTGTTTTAATTTATATTTTTATGAATTAAGATATGTAAAAAGCTTCTTTATTTTTGTCTAACATTGTTTTCTAACACACCTTAGTATTTTTTCAGTTTTTTGTTTTCTTATTTTTTAGTTACATACATTTATTATTTTTTTTTTGTGCAATTATTGTTAACTTAATCATTGATATGACCCTTAAATAACATTCGGCATAATTCACCACCACCGGCTTCTTCGCAGAGAAGTAGCTGCCGAGAGCGTTCTTCACTTTTCTTAACATTTCCCATGATGCGTCTAGTTCGAGTTTCAATCCACGCTTCATTATTTTCACCACCACCCCCTCCACCACCAGCTGATACCCCAACACCATTGTCCCGCAAATTAGTCAAAGGGCTTTCTGAATTTTTCACTGTAGATGTTGCTCCAACTTCACCTAATTCCAATTGTGATTGAAAATTATCATTGTAGGGAGATGTTGGTGAATTATTTGCATTGTTGGTGAACATTCCTGGAATAGGTAATTTCTTACTTGCTGACAACGATTCCGAAAAATGGATTGTTGGATTTGTTGGATACGACGATAACTTCTTGAAGTTTCTCTGATAAGCCCAGTTTGAACGAATATCCTCTTCAGATGACACTGTTGAAATGGTTGGTGAAGATGATATAAATTTGTCACCGACTCTGATAAATACACGATGCTTCTTTCTTCTTCGCATATTATTCATTTTTGAAAACTTTCTGTAGTTTTTTTCCTTTTTATTTGCTCTGGAGTTTAATTGCTTAATGAAGACTTCGTTGACTTCGGTGTCATCGAAGAAGTCACCGCTACCACTTCCAGCTGTTTCGATTTCCGAATCGTAGACGTCATCGTCTTTTTGCAATTTTAAGAACTTATTTTTATCCCAGCGTCGTTTGTTGTTGATTCTGGGTTTCAAATCGTTACCGCCTTCGTTGATGGTAACGGCATTTGAAGGCTCCGAAATAATTCTGGTTTTATAAATAATGGAAGGGGCAGCCTCTTCCAGATGTACATTGCTGGTGAGTTCCTCCGATGGCTTCTTGCTGTCAACATCTTTATGATCGACAAGAATGGTATCAAAATAATCTATGTTGCCCAATTCACCTCGACTTTTAGTACTGTAAGTGGGTCTGTCAAAATCATCAATGTAAATTGTATCAGGACCTGTGTATGCATCTTTCTGGCCTTTCGAATTAATACTCTTCGACAAAGAAACTGGTGTTTGTTTCTTTCGATTGGCCTCGAAATCTTGTGAAGCTTTCAATATTGAATTACTGCTATTTTCAATTCGAACTTGATCATTTTCAACATAATTCGAATAAATACTCAAAAGTTCTTGATCGGATTTGTATTCGTTCTTTTCGAGCAAATTCTGTCTATATTGCTGGATTGGCTTGTCATCAACATAAATTGATTTCAATGGCGCATCAAACAATGGTGTACTACTTTCGTTGAAGAAATAGATTAAGAACATCGATCCAACTGCTCCAAGTGTAATTACCATACAAAATAGTATCAGTGCTAGAGTGCGACGCGGAAACTTTGGATACAGCATGTTTGCAATTCTTATAGGAATTTAGATTCTTGTTTTTATCATCAAATTTGTATAAACTGGAATTGATGTTTCAGTTTTTTTGCATTGCAAATCGGTCTGAAATAGAAAAGATTTCTTTGAGTAAAAAATAAAATAAGATTCTTATCCTAATACATAAATAACGTATATATGTATTTTATAACTCAAATATTGATATAGATTTAAGTCAATTTAGACTGGAGTCATACCAAATTAGACAGAAAGAAGCAAAGCAAAAACGCCTATATAAAGGGTTATCCAATAAGAGGTGTTATTTTGAATAACCCGCTATATCGGTAGTTGTCACTTTTAAAGCTGTCATTTTTTGACATTTGACCTATATAAAGGGTTATCCAATAAGAGGTGTTATTTTGAATAACCCGCTATATCGGTAGTTGTCACTTTTAAAGCTGTCATTTTTTGACATTTGACAAGTAGAAACTACGCCATTAATAAAAATGGAACGATACACGCTTCAACAACACATTGAAATTCACTATAAAAATGGTGAAATTTTGGCAGAGACGGTTCGTAAAACTAAAACATTTTTGGGTCGTCGTGAAGCACCTTGTCGGACCGCAATACAGAAATTGGTGGACAAATTCGAGCTGTTGGGACAAGTTAGTGATGTGAAGAATAAAACCCGTGCACGTCGCTCAAGAACAACTGAGAATATTGCTGTTGTAGCCCAAAGTGTTGAAGAAAACCCAGGTTCCTCGTCGTTCTTTGGAATTAGGCATTCCACAAACGTCATTACACCGTATTTTGCATAAAGACTTGGGTCTTAAGGCTTATAAAGTTCAGTTAACACAAGAACTCAAGCCGGCTGATCATCGACAACGTCGTTTGCTGATTGGGTCCTTGAATATCAAAATAACACCTCTTATTGGAAAACCCTTTATATTTCACACCAAATGAAGCAAAACAAACCGTTTTTTTGACTTGCTTAACTTAATGTTAGTTATTATTAGTCATGATTTATTTATTTTCTCCAGCTGCAGAAGCAAGAATTCTATATATGCTTATAAAATATTATTACCCCAGTATAAAATATAAAAACCCTTCTTTTAATTTGAATTAATATTATTGGTTCCGAATTTTCAATTTTCGCCTGTTTGTCTAGGCTATGGTGTGACTGCTCTCATTTAACCGCCTAACTATGCTTTACACAAACACGTTCTTTTTGCTTAGTTTGATCTATTGTGTAAAATGATTTTTTAATTAGCGTTTTTTCAACAAGATATTTCGCCCAAAACCAAATTATTTTGAAAAAACACTTGACAATGAAGATTTTAGAAAACGATCGCTGTAATAACATTCTTCAATTAATAGAAGAGTGATGGGGTCTCGTTTAGCCAGAAGGGTGAATTTAAAAAAAAAAAATACTCAAAACAGCAACAAAAAATAAAAACGACGGTCATGCACACAAAACCATCAAGCTATACCGCGTTTTGTAAAGCCAGAAATCTTTCTTTTATTATTATAAGATTTCTTAGTTTGATACTTAACAAAACAAGAAAAATAAAAACTGAGTTAAGACCTTTTAGCTTAAGAGGGCAGTATAGTACTTTTTGGCTGAATGGTCTGCACTGCACGTAGTAGCCTGCACTACACTTGTAGAAAAGCATTGGATGGAATACACCAACCGAGTGCTTCAATCACAGTTTCACAACGAGTACTGCAACCTAAAATAAACTAAAGTGCCTAATTACTTTGAAGACAGCAATTCAAGTGAGATGATTAGTATGGCGTAAAAAGCAAGATGTAGTCTGCTCAATATCAATGCTAGAGCTCTTAGCAAGGATTCAGTATACATATGTACAATATGCAACCTACAATTTCTGGGAAGCGAACTGCTTAACCGTGACCATTTTATTATAACGTTCTCAATGGAGAAAACTACAATCAACTGTACAATTTCCTGAAATGTTCTCTAAAATATCGAAATTCAACTATTAATGAGTTCTCATAAGAAATATAAATTTATCGCTAATACCATGTTCCCATCGACCTGATTTAGCTAAATCCACTTGATTTAGCTAAATTATGTAATTAATTATGTGATTTACCATACATTTTCATGATTTACATTTACGTGATTTAAACTCGTTTTATTTTAAATTACGTATCTGTCATCGTAAATCTTTATAAAAACAAACTATAACACATCTGAACTGAGCGCTTTATTCAGCAGCAAAAAACAAAAACAAAACTTTGAACCTGTCAAAACAAATTAAATTTTAATGTTCCCGAAAGAAAAAAAGTATTGTTCTCGGTAAGTTTTCTTCTGTTTTTATTAATTATTTATAATTAAAAGCTATTTTACAGGAATGGCTACCTTTATAGGAATGTCTCAAGTCAAAAAAAAAAAAAAAAACGATTTGAAAGGAGTCAAGATTGACATAAATGTCAGACTAAAACAGGAAATAGTTCGGTGGGAACGCCTTTCATGATTCACAAATCATTTAGTTAAATCAGGTCGGTGGGAACATGGTATAAGATTCAATTTATCAGTAAGAAAACACTTTACCTGACAGGCAACTTAATAAGTTATTGTCAATCACCTTAATTTTATAAAAATGCAAAACACAATTCTTTATGAACTTTTTTAAATAGACATTTTTTATCTAGTACTTTTTGGAAATTCCCAGGAAGACAAATTTAATTGTATGTTTTAGCCCGGCTATAACGTGGAGCCGATTTCTTTTAAATTCAGTACAGATTTTTAGTTTGATATTTTTTAACACAAGATGGCATTCACAGTTTTTTGCTAAACAACCGTTTTTTAATGATAGCTACCATACAACTTGATCTCACGTTTGGGCCATTGTTCGATATTTGTCGCACTTTCTTCAGAATTTAATATATTAAAAGGTTTGTAGTCCCATTTAGTTTACTACAAGAGCAAGTTCGTGAGTTATTGTGCAACGTCGAGTCGCGGTGAAAAAAAAACTTTGAAGTTCTTTTTTGGGAAAATTTTGAGCCGCAAAAAAAACTGTTTGCCAAAACATTTTTATTTCAAAATAATAAAATAAAATAAAAGAATATATTTCTATGGGTACACAAAAAGGTGCTATCGTTATTTTTTATGATTCAATTTTTATTTTAAGTCATTTTTTTAGAAAATTTTCCTATCATAGAGAGATGAACTCTGCTCTCATACGATTTTTTTTCTTGTCTTAACCCAACTTACAAGCTCTTGCTTTATATCAACACTTTATGCGACACCCTCTTACTCAAAGAATTTTATTATGTTCAATGACTGTAATCTCTAACATTTATTATAAAATATATTTGATTTTCTGTAGTATCGCATTTCCACAAAAAAGTGGATAGTAAATTTAAAATTTAACCACCACTTAGTTTAACAAAGACTGAGACGATGTAACAGATAAAAAACTATAAGGTAACATTTAAGTGCAGCGTTATGTGCAGGTTAACTAACCGAAACTTTAGTTGGAACATATTAAACTGGCCCTTAGACTTAGAGTTTCAAACTGTACTTCAGATACAAAATTATTCACGCCATAGTAAATTTAAAGGGCTTTATCTTTGGTTTCCGGCCATTTCCGGTAGCCATAATTATTATAAATTGATAAGTGACATTGAAGCAATAACTTTTGAAAAAAATTCACGAACGCCAAAATTTTAGACTTAGCTCCTATTCTATAGACAAATTCATTTGTTGTCATATTTGTTTTTATTAATATTAATGAAATATGATAAAGTTAAAGTTAAACTTATAATTTATAAACGAAGTTGTATAAATTGTCAGTTTTGCTGTATACCTAATACCTGACAAAAAATTAAAGCAATTCAGTGCATACAAAAATAGTTTTTACGTAATACGATTGGTACGTTGATAATATAATTTATATAAAAAACTTGATATGAATTGATGTTTACATACATACATACATGTGTTTGTATATTGTATGCAAGTATACAAGTAATTCAGAGATCATTGACTTCTATGTATTATATTTAAAAAGAAACCCTGCACCAATACGTACTTTCTATAACGTAACTCAATTCAGTGATGCAGGAAACTTTTTGATGATTTGATAAATTAAGGCGCCATAATTAAAGGAAAAATATGTTCCTAGATCATTTAATTTTTATGCAAAATGTTACATATTTATACTCGTATGTGTTTTGTTTATGTATGATATACGTTCCTTTCTAACTTTTTCATTAAAGATTATAAAGTACAAATTATTCAGAGATATGTTGTATTTGAAATAAAAATTAAATTTAAGAATGTATCTTCTTGAAAAAAAATAATGAAACGAATTTTCCATTTGTAACTTTTGTATACCTACATAAAATTATTCCGATGTGCATCGAAAGTCATTCCCATTAAAATCTTAATTCCATTTTATCGAAATACCTATATTTATTTTTTCAATAAGCAACATCACAAAACGAGATAAAATATTAAACAATTTTTTTTAATTTATATACTAAACGATATTTAAATTTTCATCATTTATGTATATCTTATAACATCATAATTTTTCATATTAAAATACACAAAGCACAGAACACTGCACCCAACGTTATTATACCGATAAATTTCTTACCTTAGAAAATTCACTGGCTACACATTTTTTTTTCTTTAAATCGTTTTGGAAAATCTTTGCATTTGAATTCAGGATATCTTTGAAATTGTCTTAAAATAAAACTGCACTTTTATCTTTATCATTTTATCTAGTTCTTAAGAGATAGTAATATTTTATTTATTAAATTTGTTTTCTTTATTTAAATCAAAAAAAAATCAGCAGCGAGTCGCGTATCCTGGAATTTTCCTCGAATTAATATTTTACTTAAATTCGCAGAAAAATACGCAATGACTATGCATTCACTGATAAAATTAAATTATGTGATAGAAAGAGAAGAATAGATTTTCAATTATTGATTATTTTTCGGGATACAAATTTCTTGCACTTGAATGAATTTAAAATATTATAATTTGTTTAGTTTGTAATTGAATTTCTTTCTATTGATAATATTTTAACAACTTTTTATACAAATTTATTAAGAAACTTCACATTAATATTATTATTGTGTTAGAACGATAGATATATTTGTTTACACCATCCAAGGAAAGATACATTAATGCGCATGATGTTTTTTTTTTAAATGAAGTTATTTATTTTTTAAGGAGTAAAATTTGTTTTGTTGGTTATTTTGTGATGACGAACCTGCGCAGTATTTGAAAATAAAATAAATCAAAATCTTAAAATAAAGATGTCAGTTGTATGTATAATGTATGTTGCCATTTCGATTGTACAATATATTATTTTTGTTTAAAGATGGTTTGAATTTATTTTATTAATCTTAGCTGAACACCTTATTAATAAACAAAATTCGAATACAAAAATTAGATGAGGTTTATTTAACGGAAACTGACATTGGTTTTATTTAAATGTATCACTGGGACATTGATTGAAATAAAACTCATTCGAATTGATGCGAATGTCTGTTTCAATTTACAGAAAATCATTTAAGCAATAATCGCTTAATGAATCTACAGTCAACACCGCTTATGTGAAATACCCAAAAACTATACTTTGGAACATTTTAACAAAAATAAATGTTAACCGGAGAATTGCCTAAGCTAAAGAAATCATTTATTAATGTTTATTGTATTTAAAATTGGTGACGTGGAATAACGCCATAAGAAATAACACCGAATTGGCCTTATTGCGGTTTCAAAACCGAAATAAGACCGAATTTGAAATTTGGCTTTATTTCAATTAAAAAAAAAAAAAAAACGAATAAGGCCAATTATAATTAGACGTTATTTAGTTTTCAATCTATAAGAGCAAGGTATTTGAGATTTACAACGTGGCGTATAACAAGCGTTTTTGGGTATATGCAGAGTTTTTGATTTATTTTATGTATATTAATTTGCATACACCCAAAATCGCACTCACCCCAAATCTTATACAGTAAGGGAAACACGTCGTCTTAGATTTTAATACCGCCGTATTTAAAATAAGGATACTTGCATTATAGGAGGAGATCTAACGACCGATTTTGTGACATTATTTTGGCGCGCCTGAATGTTTGTCCTGTTATTGCTTCAGGGCCACTACCGGAAATGGCCGTAAACCAGAGATACAGCCCTTCAAAATGCAGAAAAAATTACCAAACTATGGTAAGTAATTTTGATTAAAATAATAATGTATATAACTGCCATAACATTATCAAGCCGGAAAAGGGTTACCAGAGGAACTCAAAAAACAGTATAAAAACACTTTATTGAATTTTTTAGTTTCGCTGGCAACCCTTTTCCGGCTTGATAATGTTATGGCAGTTATACATTATCATTTTAAACAGCAACATTTTAATGAAAAAAAAAAACATAGTTTTCTTCACTTTTAAGGGCTGTATCTTTGGTTTTCGGTCATTTCCGGTAGCCATAATAGTCATTTTGAGTGGCTCTGAAGCAATAACTCAACAAATATTCAGGCGCACCAAAATAAAGAGCGTTCGAGCGTTTAGACAGACAAATCGAAAAATACATGTGACGCGATACGCATTGGTTTTGAATTTTGAGCATCACAATGTAAGGGACAAATTGGGGCAAGGAAAGTATTTCACATTCGTGTGGTGCGGCTAATAAAAACAACTCTCTATATACTATACTGTACGTCCGAAGTTTGGCTCTATGAAGAGCGCTCCTTGCATTGCGACTATCATATTTGAATTTTTTTCAGCGAAAGAATGCAACTAACTGTTTTTTCGGTAAAAATACCAGTGAAATAAATAAATACAAAAAATATTACGAGTTTGTTCAAGCGATGTTAACGTTTCCGTTATAGGCCTATTCTATTACTATTCAATTTCAAAGCTATTTTCTAATTCTATTCAGGAACTTCAGACCTGATAATAGCACCTATCAGATCATGGGAAGCAAACAGTTTTTTGCAACGTCCGTCGTAAGTATTTGCTTAACTACTGCGTTTTTGCCGACGAGTCGCGACGTCAAATATTACTTGGTCACTTCACTTAATATGGTCAGTGTCGCGCATACTGAGAATGGAAATCTGTTCAGTTTCCGCCGCCCATTGATAATTTTAGGAAAAGAATCATCTTCTTTTTTACACTATCAGATCCTGTTCATAAGGAGCTTGAAGCAAGCTTCAGCTTATGAACAAAGATTTGCCAACACATTATATGTGTTTTACTGTAAAACAAATCACTACAATAACACAAGCATTATAATACAATAAAACAAATAATTTAACAATAAAAAATACATAAATCATGAACTAAAAGCGTGGAGCACTTTTTTAAGTAAATTTTTTAGATTTTCAATGAATTTAAAATTTAAATTGAATAGCCGGCACGTGAGAGCAAGCGGCTCATTCATACCGTTTTTAGTCCGATGGTGTGGACAATGTAGGAGCTCAAGGTTACGCTCTTGAATGATTTTTCGCAAGAAACGATAGAAAATCAGAACTTTGGCATGCATTTTCGCATTAAAACTTTTCATTTGTTGAAATTGGTATACTCAACATTTTTTTTTTTAAACTGGACTTACGATTTTGAGTAAAAAAAAATAATAAAATACATTGTTATATTTAAAAATAACTGGCATACCACGATTTTCTGGGAAAACTCTTGTTTGTTATAATTTAGTTTTCAAAGTTTTTTTTTTTAATTTTTTAATAACTGCAATTTAAATTATTTGAAAGAATTTACAAAAATTGTAAAAGTACAACATCCAAGACAGGAACACGCTACCCAGTTGTGATTTTTTTTTCTGTTAAGCCCTAGCTTTAACCTATATTAACTATAATAATACTTGCCGCAAGAACAAGTTTGTGCGACCCAGTCATGGCTTTTATTATTTTTTTCTATTTTGGTTACCCATTATTACGAGGAGAAAAGAAACATTCTTCATTCGAAAAATTGATACAGTTGGTTCACACCTATAAACATTTTTCGTTATATAACCTATATGAAAATTCTCGTGGGAATTGTATGGAAACCAAGAAGGAAAAATGTTAAATTCCGGATAAAAATAAAGTTACTATTAACTTCGAATTTACTATCAAAGATTGATCAATAGTTTTTCGTGAAAATTCTTAAGGGCCAATTGTAATAAAATTTAAGCCGCAATTCAGCTATATTTATATTCCAAGCTCTGCTACTTAACTATCATATAGTTCTGGTTAAAGGTACGTGTATGTGATAATAAGTATAGTATGGATGAATGACTTTACAAGAGTTGAACCACAGTTAACCCGCCGAAATCGGTGGGTAAGCAAATTGAACCACATTTGTATAACTGGCACTAAATGTTTAATAGTTCATTCACACGAAATACTAGTGTCTTTAATCTGTCACAATTTAGTCAAATTTCAATAATTTAAGTGCTGCATGGCTTCAAAGTGATAAGAAAATCCTTAAAATAAACATTATTTAGACATCGCTGCTATAACTTAAGAGTCAAAACGAAACCCTAGGAAGAACACCTCGCCAATGCTCTATAAATATCCCGATGCCGGACGCCGAAGCTTACAGTCTTATTAATTTTTCTTTGTATGAACTATACATCATGTATACATAATATATCATTAATTAAATAAATCTTGCTATTAAAATTAAAAAAAAATATTATTTCTGGTTTCATTCTGATTTGCTGCTAAACTGGATTCTTCATTGATACAATTTCATGTCATCTGGTTGTTATGCAAACAAAAAATTAATTTTGATTTTCAAATTGCAATTAAAACAAAAGTGTAAATTAAAAATTGTATGTACATAATGGAACTTCCGTTTTATCTTAAATTAGAAATACATTACTCATGTTTTTAAAAATTATGGGCGGTTAAAAATATGCGGAATATTGACTGATTCACTTGTTTTTCTGAGGTCGTGAAATATATACTAATTAATTCTAATTGATTAGCACAAGCTTTTGGTAAAGCAAAAATAATTATAAATTTAATAGAAGGAACAATGCGATGTCTGATGAGATTGTTAGTTAGCATCTTTTTTTTTTTTTTTTTTGTATTTATTGTAAATAACTAAAATGTTTTTGTTTTTATCTATTTTTTTCTTTTACTGAGAATGTGAGAATTAGTTATAAAAATATTTATTGTTATGACCTACACTAACCAATATGGTAGAGTCACTTTAAAATGTTACTTGTTATACAAATATAAATTTTAAATTTTGTTTTTAAATTAAAATCGTAATAAATTGATGAAGTAAAATAAAAGTCACAAATTTTCTATTTTTTTAGTGACCCATTTTCCAAGAAAATCGTTTTTCTTGAAAAAGTAAATTTCATCTTAGGTCCAGTCAAGTACTCTAGACCTCGCAGTCGCAACGCACACAAAAAGGTTGGTTGACAGTATAATTCACTCAGACACGAAACTTTTTTGACAGTGTAACCACTGATTTGTCCATGCATAGGCACTAGCCATCGATAAAAATATAAACTCGTTGCAAAATCTTAAATATTATACCCTCTCATTTTTCTCTGGATAACTTTTTACATCCGTCAAATAGAATTTGACAAGAAGTTGCTATCGGTGAAGTTCGCATTAGTGTGTGTAGCAAATGTTGTTGTTGTTGTTTTGTGTAGGTTTTCTGTTTCGTTCCTATTTTTATTTTATTATATTTGGTTAGCTGTGTTTTCATTCGTGCAACGTAAAATCGAAATATACACATTTATCTATTTAATCCTGGGGATAGCCAACTGCGATTTTATAAATTTATCCCTTGTTTTCGCGAAAGTGGCCCTTAGACTTGGTTCTCGTTGACACTTTGGTATAAAAAGAAGTAGGTAAATCATTCACTTTGGGGTTTAAAAAAAAAAAAAAAAAAACATTTAAAAAAAAATTAATTTTAATTAAAAAAAAAATTTAAAAGAAGAAACAAACCAAATTAATTTTTCTGTGTGTTATTTTTTACGGTCTGAAATTTATTATATAAAAAGAATTACAAACACTCTAATTAAATAAATTGTATCCACCATGTTATAAAAATATTCAAAATATTATAGAAGCGTTTTGTCATTGAGATGAATTGTTATTCTAGATCTAGATTATAATTTATTTTCTTATCGATCGATAAATAGATATAATATTAAAACAAAAAGTAATTACAAAGTACAAAAGCGAATGCAAAATTAAAATCTTAAACTTTAATCAATAAAGTGGTTGGAATTTTTCAAAATATTCAAATTGATAATAATTATTATAAGTTAAATCAATAGAAACTTAAAAAATAATTGAAACTAGATGATTGTGAACAAATAACCATAAAAAATTCCAAGTGCAATGTGAAGATTAAAACATTTCATATGTTGGAACAACGCTAAAACTCCTATTGCTTGGATTGGTGGATTAATTTTAGGTCGTCCATCAATATTTACTTCCAGGCTATGATACAATTGCAATTCTTGGATCAGCAGTATGTAAAGATAGTTCATGGTTACAGTGGATCTGTTCTGATGTCTATATTGGTATAGTCGGTCGAAATTCAGAGCACATGAACTATGTTAGTTCGAAAGGCTTAAAGAATATTCAGGGGTTATACAAAAAATCATTGTATCTTTCCAGACGCTGCTCCCACAAGTTGCAGAAACCTTTCCAGCTGGCTCCTCAACTAATTCGTTAATTCACTTTTTTCAAGGACACGAATCGGGTTACTTCAATCAATATGATCATGGCAAAAAGAAAAACATAGAATTGTATTGCCAGAATATAACACCAAATTATACAGTTGTAATGATTTGTTTGCATCAGTTACTGATGTGAAAAGAATTTAAAACTTGTTACCAAATTTAATTGAGAATTATGAAGTTCCTTTAAGCGACTGGGGTCACTTGGACTTCTTATGGGCAATCAATGTGAAGGAGTTTATTAACGTTAAAGTGATTTATACCGCCATCTATTTTGAAAAATTGAAGAACAGTTATAATATTTAGAAAATTTTATGTACTTGTATAACTTAACAATGTATACAAAAATTATAACATATGTATATGATGTATGTAATAAAAAGTAAAGTTAAAAAGTAAAATTTGGTGTCGAAGTTAAAAACAAATGAGCCCTATAGTAATATTTCTCTTAAAATCTAATTTACATATTTAAAAAGATGTTTGCAAGAAGTTATCCCTTTCAGTCGCAAATATTGTGTCTATAATTCTTCAGAAGTCAAGTACGATAGCGCCTTAACTTTTAAACATTGTGCAATGATCCGCGTGAGTATACACTTATTACGATTTTAATCCTTATTTAGATGTTATATTGGTTTGACTTTCATTTTAACCTAAAGGGTGTCCCATAAAGCACATAACATTTTAATTTTGCGTCATTTCATAGTACAGTGTTGCCAACGGAAAAAGATAACAATATGACAGCTGACAGTTCGGATTTAAAAAAATATGGAAAGAAGAACGCATTTTCATTATTGAATAATTTTTAAAAAATAATCAAGGTTTGTCAGTTACAGTAAATCAGTGATGAAGTTCATTTTCATCGACAATAATATAAAAAAATTACACACAAACTCAACTTTCATCCAACGACTTTTTTATATTTGATTGGCTTGTGAGTTGCGTTGTGTTGCCCAAGTAGATGAAGGGACTATGAAACATTCAAGTAAACAACTGGGAAATTTGTTTGACTAGTTTTTTTAAGAAAAAATTGTGTGGTATTTTTTAATTCTATTTTAAAAAGAAAAATGTTTAATATCAAATTCGATGGCAGTTTTTGCGAGAAAAATAGAATTTTCGGTTTGGGGGGAAGAAATCAATTTTGCAGTAGATACATATTAATCAAATTTTGCATTGCTTTTAGAATATTATATTTCGTCAAAATCAGTTAAGCCGTTTAAAAGGTTACTCACATACAATTTCACCAAAATTGATCATATTTTTTTCGAGAAAAAATGTCACAGGGAAATCAGAAACGAAATTTTCCGTCCTTCTATTCGTTTTGTGGTACGCAGCTCCACGGTAAAACGGTAGATAACCGCGGTTTAAGTCTACAGTACTCTCTACACTCTTTTCGTACACAATTTAATTGACCGGGACATTAGGTAATTGCTCGCGAAATTTTGACGTTTCTATTTTGTTCGTGTTTTTTTTGTATTTGTATTTGTATTTATTTCATTTCAATTTACAATAATTAATGTTCCAAATTTTTTTTTGTCTTTTTTTAACCAAGTTAAACAATTCATTCAAAAAAATTAAAGACTAAATTAAAGTTAATACAAATTACATCAACCATGAATTATGTAATGAAATGATTGTATGATATACACTTTGTGGTACGAACACCAGTAGTAAGTGTAGTATTATTCAAAAAGAAAATAGTCGTTGTATTGCATAAGTAAAGCCGCGTCGAGAGTATAGTAGATAAAGCAAAATTCAAGATAAAGAGATTAGTCAAAATTTATATTAATTTTTTGTGGTTATTATTATTATAAAATTGATTTCTGTTCCTTTTATTTGTGAAACTGCTACATACAAATTTGTCCAGTACCTCTTCGTTTACATTTCGTCTGTGTTTTCGGAGACGACGGAAAATTTTCTTTCACTTTAGCTGCATACTAGGCTTAACGAAAGCATAATTTGCCTTATAGTATATCTAATATAATCGCAAGTAAATTCACACTTATAAAACAAAATACTAAAACACTTTTACAATTAAATTATCACCAAATTTAACATCTTAATCAATTAGTTTTATTTTAAAAGTCTTACCCGTAACAGTTCCTTCATATCCGCTTAATTAAAGACTTTTGGAAGCAAAACAAGATTTCACATTAATTTGTGCAAGTCATTATTATTTCAAGTTTCCAGATTAGCTTCTTAACTGGAATCTGTACTGATGCAATTTTAGTTCATCATTTATTTTTTGGTATAAAAAAAATAAAACTATAATATTGATCTTTAAATGAGAATTAATAGAAAAGTGTAAACTAAAAATTACGTGTAATTCCGTGTTGCTTAAATCAATTTTGTCTCATTTGCGCATTAGTCATTTCCTCTTAACGTTCTGAAATATGCGGAATATTAACTGATTCACTTTTGTCTGAGGTCAAAAAATATAATAATTAATTCTAATTGATTAGCAGAAGCTTTTGGCGAAACAAAAAATATAAGTTTAACAGATGGAACAGTGATGAGGTTGTTAGTTAACATCTTTTTGGTATTTATTGTGATATTGTGAATAATTGAAAGGTTTTGTTATTTTTTTATTTTATTTTACTGAGAATTAATTTTAAAAATATTTATTGTTTTGACCTACACTAACCATATTACTTGTGTTACTTATTCAAACATGAACTTTAAAAGGATTTTGACTTTTTAAATGTTGTTCAACCGCAAATAACCAAAGAAAAAATTAGTTAATGATTTGTTTTTGATAATTTATAATTGAATACAAGTCTATTAATATAATCCCCTTAAAACTTCTCCAATTGGAAGTGTGACACTTTAATCGACAGAATTGTGACGACAATTCAAAATGTGATGAAAAAGAAACCCACTGAACCATTGACGTATTAGGTATGGACCGCCAGTAGCCAACTTCACGCGTGTTCCAACATAACTATTCTGTGTAGCAGTGATATGATTTTTTTAATTAATTATTTACAATTGAAATATTTTGGTGGAAATTATTATCAAACTACTTTTATTTTACAAAACACATCCACTCCTTATGCCATGAGTTACTTACAGATGAATATATTATTATCGTTTTCATTTAAATTCTAATGGCGAAATTAGAACACGTATTCAACACTAAAAGATGATGGCGTTTTTAGGCTGTTTTTAGCTGGAACAATTTTTCTTGGCTGTTTGTATGAACATTTCAACCGACTGGCGGTCCATATCTAGTACGTCAATGTTTTGACCCATCTTGCATTGAATCGCTTTATTTGGTTTTATTTCTTTTTTGTGTTCTAGATCCCAGTTGTACGATCACTCTTGAATTCGTCAGTGTGGTGATATTTGTACTAAATTGAACTGAGGTGAATTTGGCCTGCATGGTGACTTTGGGCTTTTGAATGAATTAAATATAAAGAAGTTGTAAATAATGTTTTTGTTATAATACAAATTCTATATACTATACATTAAAAATATTAAATAATAAATAAAAAATAATTTCAACTAAGTATAGAAGACTTAGAGTTAATTTTGTGGATTTGTTGAATTATTGATTCAAATTAGCTTTTTATAGCCTTTAGTCCATGAAAAAATGGCGTTTCGTGCGGATAATCAATTTGCACTCATTAGTTGACGAAGAGTGAGCACATTGTCAAAACGCAAATTATCGTTTGTTTCAGTTCAACTTACATAACTTTTTTGACAGAAAGCCAAAGTGAACTATGTATATCCAACAAGATTACGATTGCAATCATTAAGCTGGAAGTGTTTACCCGTAACCTCTGGTTAAAGTTATAAATAATGTTTTATTGAACTAGTATACATGGACATATAACAGTTTAGTTTTTTTTTTTCAAATTTTAAAAATTAAATGGAGAAATATTTTGATCAAATTTTGAAATAAAAAATAAATGGCTCCCATAAAATAACATGACTGGCAAAAATTCGTTCAATCAATTAGTTGATTGATTTATATAACACATTACGGTACGGTAGACAATTTGAATAACGAATGAAATGAATTAATTAATTAATATATAGGGTTTCGGTGCCCTGCGACCTATAGATCTATTGTGCCCCCTTAACTATGGCTGGAAGATTGGCTCATTGTACAGCTCTTCCTCCAACTTGATTTCTTTGAGAAATGATAATATTTGGAGTATTGGTAAAGAAGGTAGAGCACTCTCTTCTATCTGGTAACTTCCCCCCAGATGTTTTTGTCTTTTGTGCATTGGGCTTCACATCTACATAGTATGTGGTCTTGCGTTTCCGGTTAGGTATTCCCCTGGCTGCAAACAAGTCCAATAGGCACGGTGCACATAACATTCTGCATTAGGGGGGCAGGACTTGGTTCGTAACTCCTCGAAATCTCTGAAAATTTAGGGTTCCCAAAGTTAACAGGTCAGATAAGTCTTTGAAACCACTACAAGGTGACTGCCGTTGTGAATGAAAGGATTCACTTCTTTTATATTAAAAGTAAGTAAGGACGTTCGGGATTTTATAATTCTAGGTTTAGCGATACTTAGAAAAAGCAAAATCCAAAAAGAAATGTAAACAGAAAATGCTCCTCATCCATCTTTCTGTGTTTTTTCCTACCATTTTTTTTTAAAAATAGTTAGATAATGCTAAGATTAAATTAAAGCCACGATTGGGTCGCACAATCTTGCCCATATAGCAAGTAAGCTAGGGTTAACAGCAAAAAAGCACAACTAGGTCGAGCATTATTCTCTTGGATGTTGTATTCTTCCAATTTGTGTATATAAAATATAAGTTCTTTCAATGACAGTTAAAATGCAATAATTAAAAAAGTTAATAAATAAAAACACACTTTGAAAAATAATTTAAAACAAACCAGAGTTTTCCGAGAAAATCGTAGTAAGCCAGTAATTTTTAAAAATTAAAATATATATAACATTTTTTTTTTTACCAAAATCGTAGGTCTAGTTTTCGATTTTTTTTCAAACAACTTTTTTAAAATATTTTTGCCAACTTTAGCTAATTAATAAAGGTAAATGGTTTGAAAAAAATGTCCTTAATTAAAATAATTTTTTTTTAAGAAAATTAATCAAAAAAATAAGTACGCCATTATGTTTGCCTATTTAGGTCTTTTAAGAAATAATATTTAGTAAAGTTCCGCTCAGTCGTTAACGAGAAAGTCAAAATTAAAAAAAAACCGTTAAAATACCGTTAAAACTGTTCCTATAGAAATATAGTTCAAACTTTCTGAAAGGCGTTTAATGGAGTGTATCACTTATTTCAAATTTTATTAAAATCGTTAAAGCCGTTTTCGAGGAAAACAAGCTTTTTCATAACCGTTATACCTGCCATATAACGGTTATGAAAAACCGTTAGTATAAGGCTTAGAAAGAAAATTCCGAAAAACTCCCCAATGAGTCGAACCCTTAACAACTTATATACCAAGTTTAAAGGATATCGACCCAACCGTTTAGGCTGGCAGATGTGAATGACAGACAGACGCAAAGAAATAATTTCCAGACCCACTTTTTTCGACTTCGCTATCATCGTAATGTCATGTTTGATTTTTAATTCATAACTTGCCTTATAGTACCTATAATCGCAAGTAAAAAGTGTACAACTGTACACCCTTTAAAAACAATATATATAAAAATCAAAACCGTTTCCCCATTGTATTAGGTAATTTTATTGATCGATCGATCGGTATATATTAAATATTAAAATATAAATAATAATAAAGTAGATGCAATATTTGAAACTATGATTTTAATCTTTAACGTGATTGAATACATTAAAATTTCAAAGTAATAACATTAATTTTAAATAATCAGTGAAAAATTAATCAATAATTATTATATTAAGAAAATAGAAATAACATGTCGTAATGATTTTTTTAAATAACAAGGGTGCTATATAAAAGCACTCTTTCCACAAAAAAAATTTATATGTTGAAAAAGATGAATTTGTTTGTAATCTTTATTGTGATAGTGGTGGCGATTGTTTCTGCTGTAACTTCAGTGGGACCGGAAATATTTTACACAACTGTAAGCTAACTTCAACAAAATTATTAAATTTATTTAAAAAAAAAAAAAAAAACGTACGTCATATAGGCCCAACGTATTGAGGGGTATGGATACCCAGTTGAGTCTCATGAAGTACAAACAATCGATGGATATGTCCTTACAATGTTTCGAATTCCCAATTCACCAAAAGAACATAATGATACTAAGCAGCCCCGACCAATTGCATTTCTTCAACACGGAATTCTTAGTTCCTCGGACGGTTTTATTTTGAATGGACCAGACAATGCACTTGCATATCTTTTTGCAGATGCTGGCTTTGACGTCTGGTTAGGCAATACTCGGGGCAATACTTACAGTCGTAAAAATGTCAATATTTCGGCGGCCTTTTCGAAATTTTGGCAATTCAGTTGGCACGAAGTAGGAACACGTGACTTGCCAGCAATGATAGACTACGTTCTTCAAGAGACTAATCAAGAAAAACTTCACTATGTGGGACATTCACAAGGCACAACTTGCTTTTTTGTCCTTATGTCCGAAATTCCAAGCTACAACAAAAAGATTAAAACCGCACACATGTTGGCACCAATAGCTTTTCTGGAAAACGCTAAGACTCCAATTGGTTTGATCGGTGGTCCACTTTTAGGTCATCCATCAATATTGAGTAAACTCTTTGAGGGTCACGAATTACTTCCAGACTATGATATAATTGCAGCTCTCGGATCAATAGCATGTGCAGATGGCTCATGGTTGCAGTGGATCTGCTCTGATATGGTATTTCTTAGTGGTGGCTGGGATTCAAAGCACTTAAACTATGTAAGTTCGAAAGGCACAAATAATGCGTAGTGATTTAGTTGATGATGTTAAAAAAAATTGTATCTTTTTAGACGTTGCTACCTCAACTTGCAGAAACCCATCCAGCTGGTACCTCAATAAATTCGTTTATTCACTATTTTCAAGAATACGAATCAGGTTACTTCAGACAATACGATCACGGCAAAGAGAAAAACATTGAAATGTATGGCCAGAACTCACCACCAAATTATAAAGTGAATAATATTGTATCACCAGTTCGATTTTATTACGGTGATAATGATTTGTTTGCGTCAATTACTGATGTAAACAGAATGGAAAACTTGTTACCAAATTTAGTTGAGAGTTATGAAGTTCCTGTAAGTGCCTGGACCCACTTGGATTTCTTATGGGCAATCGATGTAAAGCAATTTATCAACGATAAAATTATTAATACCACTAATCATTATGAAACAACTGGGGAACAGTTATAATATTTAAAAAAATTTACACGGTAACGGTTAGGTGCTCATAGGACATACATCGAGAAATTAAATCGTAAAGTTTTTTTTTATTTTTCGACTTTCACACTGTGTATAGTGACGCTTCTGCTTTTAGCACATATGGAAAGAAAGTTTTACCTTTTTGAGGCCTTGTAGCTGAATTTTTTTTAAATACATTAGGTATGTACCCATAAAAAAAAATTTAATTTTTTTTAATTAATTTTAAAATGCCTTTTTTGGACTTTTCGAGGCTTTCATTTGTGAGTTATTAATAGATTTTGTGGTATTTTTTTTTTAATTTGGGATATGGATTCAATAGTTATGTATTTTGACGAAGAAGATTGTGCGTAAGAAAAAATACAAAGGAAAACGATCCAAGATAAGTCAAACATCATGAAGTTAACAAACATTTTTAAATATCCTTTAGATAGATCCGAGGGGTTTGTCACTAGCCAGTTTTATTGGTTGAATGATTGCAATATTTCAAATAACTTCATATGATTTCAGGTGATTTCAATCAGTATTTAAATTGATTTAAAAATTTTGCGATTGCATTTGATTTCAAATACCTAAATTTACTGATTTCAAATGATTGCACATTAAATTAAGTGATTTAATTATGATTTCAATTCGTGATTTCATTATGGCACTTATGATTGCATGATTGCAAAAAAAAATAGTGATTTCAAATATTTTTAATTATTGCAAGAAATTATTTGAAATCGATAACCAATTTTTTTTTAATTTCAACACTTGAAATAGTGATTGCAGCTGATTTCAACGTGATTTCAAATGATTGCTAGTATAAGTGGTCAGGTGATTTCATTTGTGACAAACATTTCGGATAGATCCGGATAATAATTTCAAATTGATTCCGCTTGGTGTTCCTATTTTTGTTTCAGTCTTCCCTTTAAATAAAATTATTATTATTTCTTTAATACATATTTGTGTTATAAAGTTTGTAAAAATAACACACTTTTTATATGTATCTTACAAAAACTTACATTTTTCTGTTTAGTCAATCCTTCTCGCAATGTAATTTTCGAACAAATTGCTATCCGATTTTCAGAATGCTGACTACCAAATATCCGCTACCGAAAGATTTAACTTTCGAATCGGATTACAGAGTAACCCCCAAGAAAACAACGTCCACACATAGGTAAAGAAACATTACTAACGTGGTTTTTAAATGAATTTGAAACATTTTAGACATTTTTTTTTTTTTTTGAACATTGTCTCTTTGATCTGGACGTCTATGCCTTTTGAATCCATCGGATTTCGTTGTATGAAAAAGACAGGACACAAAATTCTTTTAAAATTCTCTTACAGATAGAAACCCCTCGAATATGATGACACACATTTCAACCTAATGTCAATTAACTTTTTATGGCATCTGACCAATCAGAGCTCGTTGACTATCTTTTGGTCAACGAATTGAACTCAAAAAATCGATATGCATCGACATAATATAAGGAGAATATGTCGATGCATATCGATTTTTTGATCGCTATTAATGGTCATCAGGAAAAAATTACTCATTTCATTTGTTTAAACTTTTTCCAGTTTTCTTCTGTTTATTTTACCCATATCAAAATAAAAATGATAAATTTGGGGCACTCTGTATATTACTTAGCATATTTATCCAAATATATACTTAAATAATTAAGATACAAATAAAAATTCAATTTCTTAATTACAAAAGTACTTTGTACGATTTAAAACAAAATAAACTGTCAATTTCTCAATGCTCTGTAGCTCGGTAAAGAACAACCGCGCACTCGCCCATTAGCACAAATGTATGTATATACAGGGTGATTGGTATAAGATGCACCAAAAAGCTTGAGCGTTTAGGTGGAGTTAAGACAAGAAAAAAATCGTATGGGAGGGGGGTTCTATTTCCCCCCGTTTAGGCGGGAGGGGCAATTTTCTAAAACATTGACTGAAATCAGAAAAAAAAAATTATTTAAAAACAACGGTGAATGATACAAGGCCTTGTTATATTTTTTTGGAAAGCCAGAAAACTATTCTTTTATTTAATTTTTAAATTAAGTTGTTTAAGTGAACAGTTTTAAAAAAATTAATTTTCAAACTCAAAATTTTGAAAAAAATAACTAAAAAAAAAATTTTTAAACTAATTTTTTTCAAAATTTTATGTAATTAACTATTATTTTTATTTTCAAAATTTAATGCTCTTATTAATTTTTAGTCAAAAACAGAAAATCGGATGCCAAAATGTATCTTAGTTTTTGAGAAATTAAGAAAAACTAGAAGTATTTTTTTCCAAGAAAAACAATTCTTTTTTTGGTTTTCCCAAATTTGACCTGCTCAGGCCAATAATTTATTTTTTATTACATACCATCCGATTTTAATCAAATAATAAAAAAAAACGAATTAACTTTTTACTTTACTTACTAGTTTTACTTTTATTTTTTCTTTAATTTCTCAAAAACTAAGATACATTTTGGCATCCGGTTTTCTGTTTTTGTATTTAAATTAATAAGAGCATTGAATTTTGAAAATAAAAATAATAGTTAATTACATAAAATTTTGAAAAAAATTAGTTTACAAATTTTTTTTTTAGTTTTTTTTTCAAAATTTTGAGTTTGAAAATTAATTTTTTTTAAAACTGTTCACTTAAACAACTTAATTAAAAAATAAAATAAAAGAGTAGTTTTCTGGCTTTTCAAAAAGATATAACAAGTCTTTGTATCATTCACCGTTGTTTTTAAATCATTTTTTTTCTGCTTTAAGTCAATGTTTTAGAAAATTGCCCCTCCCGCCTAAACGGGGGAAAATAGGCCCCCCCCTCCCATACGATTTTTTTCTTGTCTTAACTCCACCTACACGCTCAAGCTTTTTGGTGCATCTTATACCAATCACCCTGTATAAACAAAAAATGTACATTAGACCCAAATTGGCTGCCAAATTAGTCCTAATCTCAGGTTTGATCAAAATCGAATTGCTTTCAAACGACTGCAATGCATGCATATTTTGAGCATATAGGAAGTAAAATATTTAATTCAAAATTGTTTAAGCGTTGTCATGATTGGAACACTTTAAACAAAATATATAATAACATTAATTAGTGAGAATTAATGCAAAAACAAAACGTTTATATATGATTATAATTATTTATGATCTTATATACATACATACATATGTGTTATACAATATAAAAGCGTTCCTTCCTCAACAAAAAACTTAGAAGTTTAAAAAAAACAATGAAATATCTGCTGTTTACAATAGTTGTGACGGCAGTTGTTTCGATTGTGTTTTCAGTGGGGCCAGATATCCTTTATACCACTGTAAGAAACAAATAATTTCAACAAAAATACGGCATATTTCAAAAATATAATTAATAGGCCCAACGAATTGCTTGCTTTGAATACCCTGTGGAGTCACATGAAGTGCAAACCATTGATGGCTATGTCTTAAAATTATTTCGCATTCCATATTCGCCAAAAGAACTGAATGACACTAAACAGCAGCGTCCGATTGCATTTCTTCTACACGGACTCCTAAGCTCTTCTGATGGTTTTATTTTGAATGGACCAGATAATGCCCTGGCATATCTTTTTGCAGATGCAGGCTTTGACGTTTGGTTGGGCAATACACGAGGCAACACTTACAGTCGCAAAAATATTAACATTTCGGCGGATGATTCAAAATTTTGGCAATTCAGTTGGCACGAAGTTGGAACTCGAGACTTGCCAGCAATGATAGACTACGTTCTTCAAGAGACAAATCAAGAAAAACTTCACTATGTTGGACATTCTCAAGGCACAACTTCTTTTTTCGTCCTTATGTCTGAAAATCCTAGTTACAATTCGAAAATTAAAACATCTCACATGTTGGCACCGGTAGCATTCATGGAGTGTCTTAAAAATCCATTCGGTTTAATTGTGGGACCACTTGTTGGTCATCCATCAATATTGAGTGAATTCTTTGAAGGACACGAATTACTTCCTGACTTTGATTTAATTGCAACTCTCGGATCAGTAGGATGTGCAAATGGATCATGGTTGCAGTGGATCTGTTCTGATTCTCTATTTGTAAGCGGTGGCTGGGATTCGAAGCACTTAAACTATGTACGTTCAAAGGTCAAACATATAGGTGTCGATAAACTATTATCTTTATCTATATATATATAGACCCTACTGCCACAACTTGCTGAAACTCATCCAGCTGGTACGTCAACGAATTCTTTTTTACACTATGTCCAGGAATACGAATCGGGATACTTCAGGCAATACGATCATGGAAAAGAGAAAAATATTGAAATTTATGGCCAGCACTTACCACCGAATTATACAATAAGTAATATTGTAGCACCAGTTCGATTTTATTACGGAGATAATGATCTGTTTGTTTCCGTTAAAGATGTTAATAGAATGGCAAAATTGTTAACAAATTTGGTTGAAAGTTATAAAGTTCCTGTAGAGGAATGGTCCCATTTTGACTTCTTATGGGCAATTGATGTGAAGAAAGAAATTTATGATAAAGTGATAAATACTGCCAATCATTTTGAAGAAACTGGGGAGCAGCTATAAAATTTTAAATATAATTGTCTTAATGTCATCTCAAAAAGTCTCATACTGTTAAATTATTAAATATTATTCAACTAAAGGTGTTGCCAAATAATTGAATACTACTTGAATCGAATATCAGAACCTATATATACATTGTCATTGAACAATCGCTATTTAAATTGTTTAGAGGTTATTCATATTTCATATTTCTTATTTCTTCATATATCAACACTACTTGAAAATTCATCAAATAAGTGATACTTCACATAAAATGTGATAATTTGGTCTAAGTCGACTTTCAGCTGAAATTTATGAAATGTATCTACTACTTTATGATTACATTTTACTTTAAAAATTCAAATTCAAACCAATTTTCCTATTTTTAAATTAAATTTTAATATTTAAGTTCTGTTCTCTGGCGCGTACACGTACAAAGCAGTAGATTTGCCAACACGTGAGCACGCTACATACAGCTGACCATGTAAGAATAATAGAATTTCTGTTGCGATTGCGATTTTTTCAGTTATCGCCATAGAGCCTTGTAATTTAAGCAAGGTTTTAATTCATCTGCTGATGGAGTTAATCTTGGAACGACAGGCTAGCGTTTGATGAAAATCGCCTGACAGCAAAATCACCGAATCGTCGTGCGATTGGCTTCCAATGGTCGTTTGCAAGCCATATTGTGCACTCCTCAGTGAAATCATGAATGTTCTTTCAGTTCCACCGAGCGTATCAAGGAAAAAAATGCCGTCATTTCCGTTATGGACTACTTGCTTCAATTCATCGTTAAAAAACATTGAAATTAAAACATTTGAAACATCAGTTAATTTCGTTTGAATCGGACTAATGTTATATTTCTTTACTCGACAGCAGTGAAATATAACATATGATATTTTTTTTGTATTTAAAAGATTGTACGCGATTAACAACGCAAGTTTAGGTGGGTGCAAGTTTGTGTTTGAAAAATTTTAAGGTTCTATGCAAGTTTGTTACTTATTTCTCACTTCAAAAAAACATAAAACACACAAACATAGGGTGTTTTCATACACGTCAGAATAAAAACACACTTTTTAAATAAAAAACAGTGTTTTATTTTTTTATTTGTAAGTATTTTGAATAAAGCTATTAAAATAAAAAGAAACAAAATGTTTACCTTCAGAAAATAAGTGTTTTTCATCATATTCTTGATTGCAGGTCTTAGTTTGTCTGACTTTTATGAAAACACCCATACCTCTTGTTACATAAATATACAATTATTTGTAAATGGTGGGAAAAAAGATTTGTTTGAATGGTTTTCATTTCCATTTGCAATTGGAATAAATACCCAAGAGAAAACGGAAATAACACCCGCTGATTTAATTGCCATTTTAGAAAGGAAATAATGTCCCGAACGTTATTTCCTTTCAAAGTAGGAATTGAGGCCGGCGGACCTTATTTCACTGCACCAACTACCTATGTATGTAACTACCGCTGTGGCGCTGCTAATTTTAATTTATTTGTTTAGGAAAAGTAGCATTTTTACCATCTCTTCGTCAAACCTTTTAATTCTCTGTGCTTTTGTTTTTTTTTTTTTTTTGCCTTGGGTTTGCGTGTGCTCATCGTGCATCAAGTCCCGAATGATACCGAAGTCTACCGAAAAACCCAGAAGGGCAACCGGCAAATTTCGTTATACATATGTATGTATTATTTTATTTTTTAGACGTTTCAATTTAAAAATTAAATTTAATTGATAAAGAATTCTCTTTTATTCGATTTAAAATAAAAAAAAAACAAAGTTGATTTGTATGAAATTTTTGCAGATACAAATATTGTCCATAGATGAACTTTATTCAAGATTATATCCTTTTTTTAGTTATGCGTGCACACACTTACGGCAGTCTCTTTTATATATGTATACGAAGAAATATGTAATAGCGCTTACAGCCCAGTATGGGCTTCGGCCTCAACAAACAAGTAACAAATGAAGGCTGCCGCCTTCATAGTAACGCACATCAAGTCTGTTGTGGTCGTTGCACACTCGCATGTGCCATCTGTTGGTTGCATCTTCCTCAACTGCGTAAACTACACCATCAGAATTCGGTGCCATGACATTAGGCCAAGCGTCATATGGCCATATTTACTAATTTGGCCGTATGACACTATCCCAATGCGTCATTATAGCCATATTTGTACATATGGCCATTTGCCGCTTTACGAAAGTGTCATTTGGCCATTTTGGCATGATTTCACTTTCAAATGCAGTTTTTGAAATAGCGCTCATTCAAAAGATGGTTAATATCTTCATCTTCCAGGGGAAAGTTTTGAGGAATGTAGTTTTGGTAACGGTAAGAAACGAAAAGCGTAGCTGAAATTTTTTTTTATGAAAATAAAAGGGGTACGGAGAGAAATGAAAAGCGTAGGTGAACAAAAATTTAACGAACAGAGGATCAATTTGGTGTGAAAATTAAAATTTTGCACGGTTTTTTCTATGGTGCAATGTTCTAGGAGTAAGGCTGGGTACGTTAAGAAACGAAAAGCGTAGCTGGAAAATTTTTTGACGAATGGAGGATCAATTTTGGGTGTGAAAATTAAAATTGATCGTCAAATTTTTTTTCAGCTACGCTCTTCGTTTCTTATCGTACCCAGCCTTGCACCTAGACCAAATCTTAAGGGGCAGCATGCCCTTCATAACCCTACACTGTTTGCCTTTTGACCCTCTTAAAGAGTATGGCTAAAAGTCACAAAAAAATAAGGTCATATGACACTTTGGCAAAGCAACAAATGGCCAAATTTACAAATATGGCCATATGACGCATTGTGAAAGTGTCAAATGGCCAAATTTGTAAATATGGCCATAAGACACTTTGGCCAAATGTCATGTCACCTCAGAATTCTACTCGAAGACTATTTACGCTTTTGCGTTGGTGTCTATACAATCCACGTATGCCACCCATCTCTGCCATTTTATTTGAACCTTTTTGACCTGGTCAATGTTGCAGCGCCGTTTAGCCTGCAAAGCTCGTCTTTAAATCACTTCCTGAAAAGAAATATCGGCGGTAAATCTTCTAAATTCATGTTCAGCGTTCTCAAAAATATGGAAAATCAAAACTATAGGTACCTTCCTGCCTATACCTTTTATTTTTTTAAGTGAATCTCTATTTTAAGTTTCACTGATTTTTTTCTGAGATTGCGCTGGAACCCTTAATATTTAATTAATCTTTATGATTGTGTATAGTTAAATTATTATAACAGTGAATCACTTGACATAATTACAAGAATTCGCTTTAACCTTGGTAAAGTGATTCTTATCTGACTTACTTATTGCAATGGTTTTGTTCATAAAAATATGATCTTGTCCGTGAATTTTTAATCTATAGGTACTTCTAGATACCGACAATCTATACTTTCTAAATGAAAATATTATTTTCATCAAAAATACTCATGGATATATCCATGAAAACATCTTCCTATAAATGGAAAATATTAAAAGTTAATTAATAACTAATTAATTTGAAAAACATTATATCAATCTAGCTTACAAATCAAATGTTGTGAGTATATCATTATGAAATTATTCTGAAATACCTTTTCGTTGTAAAATGACTTACTATAATATACCTACCTTAATAAAGTTACCTACTTTTTGAACTTTACTACATATAATTTCCATTTATTTTTAGAAATTGAAAAAAGAAAAACAATTTTTATATTTTAGTGCTGCTAACACTCTTGGTGTCGATAACACTGACTCAGAACCTACAGAAACTATATTCTGTTCAATTCATATATATGTGTTGGAAACATGGAAAAAAAGATATTTGCTATTCATTTTGGCCATTATAAATTTCAATAAGCTATCTGTATCTGTATTAGCTCTAACAGGGTTGCCGTGTGAGCATTAAAAATTGCCGCAAATCTCACAAAAATATAGATAGGGTCAGTGGCGTAACTAGGATTATTTTCTGGGGGGGGGGGGCAAACATTTTTTTGAATGCAAAAAACAAAATATATCCTATAGATATAACTATATAATAAAAAATCAAGAAAACTGCGATATCTATTATGGTGTTTTTCCTTGTGATAGCCAAGGGCAGCCACTTTTCGGATGTGGCTTTGCCATCATTCGTTACCGTCTTATTTACGTCTTATACACCATATTATCATTTTAAAAACTAGTTTTCTATAGATGACTTGATAAGTATTTTATTATTTGTTGGTAAATTCAGTATTTCAAAAACGGCTTGAACAACAAATTTTATTGTTCGTACAACAAATGCCTTCATTTAGCATTTAAAATTGGCGTACTTAAAATTTTTAAACAACCTTTATTAAGTAAATATAGAATTATCTTAAAACCGCTCCAACGATGTTAGAATTATTTTTTTGGTAAGTTTATATTAATGCAACAAAATTTTCAGCATTCTTGGATTTTGGCTTGAAACTTTGTAAAAAGTAGTTTTAGCAATTTTTATAAAACGTCATGTTATTTTGTTATATTGTGGTATAAAAGGAATTATTAAATTTATTATTAAATTTATATTTAAATTGGAAGAAGCAAATATCAGCCTAAACGTGAGATGAAGCTATTATTAAGCGTTTGTATTAAATAACTTACTCAAGGGCCATACCAAAGACATCGAGTTTTTTTTTTACATCGAAACCAATAGGTTCTTGCCCTATGGAGCAAGTTGAAATTCACAGTCGAAATTTCGAAACACAATTTTATGATTTTTTGTTTTCAAATATCTAGATTTTTTTTAAATATTACACTATTGACTGGAATGTTTTTTTACCAAACTTCAACGCTTTTATTATATTTAAGCCAAATTATGAAAACCCAATGTTAATACATGTTTCAGCTTTTGAAAAATAAAACCAAATTAAAGGTACTTTTGTCCCAGAAAACTGCCTTTTTGGGGTTTTCTACTTATGTTTGGACTTAAAGATCACATTTATGTGACGAGTGGATTATATCGGAGAAATTTCACTGAAATGCTTAACTATGAAAAATTTTCATATCAAAAAGTAGCCCAGGGACTAAACGGTTCGTATTTTTCTAACTCTGGGATCTAGCCTAATGACATGCATGCAAACGAGCCAACAATACTACCACGATGAATAAAATTCCGCTGTAAGACCTAATGATCTTTTTGATATATTTGAATAAGCATCTTGCCCTCAGATCGCGAAGCTTCTTAAAGTTAAACCATTCATGTACAACCTGATCGGATTTTATCAGTGTGATGTGGTCTTAGAACCGGAATTTCTACAAAACACCAAGAGAACATACATACGGCTTTTCACTTTGACGCCTGCAATAAATCCGTTCAGGTATGCAAAATGACGATAGATAACACCCGCATTTGAGTCAAATTAGTAAAAAACCTCTTATAGGATTTTGATAAATTCATTCAAAAAGATATTCTTCAATGCAACTTCTTTAACACCATTTTGGAAGGAATCTTAGATAAAAGTAGCTATAATGGAGTGGTTATTATTACAAATAAAAATATTGAAGTTTTTAGCTTTTATATGATTCGTGAATAAATGATAAGGGGCATATTGTGCCAAAATTTAAATTTTTCCAATATTTTTGTGGAGCAATGTATATAGAAAAAAGTAGACAAATGTATGTATTTTTGATGGCTCTGGGGGGGGGCAGTTGCCCCTTTGACCGCCCCCCGTAGTTACGCCACTCATTGTGTTACCATTACCGTTAATTTAGGTTTTCCTTTGATACAAAAAATCATCCGAAGTTTTTTTAACAGCTTCCTTCTTATATTGAAGTAAAACATGAGCAAAATAATTTACAAATAAATAACACTAAATAAATATTTTATTAATAAAAAAACAAAACACGAAAACGCAAAAAAAAAAAGCACTTTAACTTTAATCAAATTATTGTAAAAAAAACTATTGGCATTATATTTTTCGAATAAGATACTTTTTTTTACACGAAACCAATACTTACCCTATTGAGCAAGTAAAGAGTTAGGTATAGGTATATGAACATAAAAAAACAAAAGATCGAAATTTATACGAATATACTAAAAAGATGTCGTACATAATTTATTAACAATCAGTTACGTTCCAAGAAAAGTCAATGTCGGTGATTTTCTTCTCAGGAATTTAAGAATCATTAGACGTCAGAATCCTGTATTCGTTTTCTGTTTTATGTGGATACATAATGTATTTACGTAAGCAAAACTAAAATTATGCTATTAAAATTGTGTTTATTTTGTCAAATCTGACTGGCACATGGACATGACTAATTTCATTTTGATTTGAGACCCATAGCGCCATATTGCATACGTAACATTGGAACCTAATTTCGAACGTAAGTTCTTAAAAAATAATAGTGAACGTGTGCACTTGTTGTTGGTTTATTTACACAGACTTCTTCAGATAAAATTATTAGTGTTCATCGTTAGTTTTAGATCTACAATAATTGCGGGTATATAATGCTAAGTATAAATATCCATTTATCTATAAATATACCTTCCTTATAATGTATGAGTTTGAAAAAATCAATTTCAAAATCGTTTAAAAAAAAATGTTAAATGTAAGTAAAGTACTTATGATCAGTACTTATTTTTTTTTTTTGTAAAATCGATATAACTTAAATAATCATGAAAGAGTTCAAGAAAAATAAAGAAAATTTAGTTGCCTAAATATAAAATATACCTTATATATGAAGTTTTGACCAAGTTGAATGTTATAAAAGTTTATATTGAGAATATTTGAATTGATTCTCATCGGCTGTTTTGGCCGTGTTGATGTTTTAAATGAAAACAATTTTCATTTTATTTTTCAAATATTCTCAATAGAAACTTTTATATTTTTTTTAAACCAAAAAATAATTCCAAAATCGTTAGAGCGTTTTTTTTAAATAAATCGATATTTACTGATTAATTTTGATAAAAAAAGGTTTTTTACGAATTTGAAGTACATACATATGTAGGTGAGTCAATTTGAAGTGCTCATTAGTTTGCATTTAATGTATACAAATAAAAAAAATCGTTCAACCGTTTTACCAATATGTATTGAATTTAAAAACAAAAAAAAAAAAAAAAGGGCTGAAAGCCTATGACCGCTATGCCCTTATTTTTCAAAATATTTGCTTGTAATTTAAATTATATGCAAATAAATAATAATAATAATGATAATAATAAAAACAAAAAAATTAGTTAAAATTAAAACTAATCATTTCTGCTAAATTTTGGTTATGAAACTTGTTGAAGTCATCTATGTTTTTGTAAACAAAGTTAATAAGCTTGCCAACATTTTTTTTTGCAAGTTTACAAGAAAAAAAAAATAAATAAACAAAAAAGTCTCTAATTTTTTTGAAGAAAATCGTTGGAGGCGTTGGCACTTGTATGATAACTGTGGCGCCAAGAAATAATAACGGACCCCTCCTGCCCAATCGGGGGGAGATAGACCCCCTCGATTGGAGTGTTCTACAAAAACCCATTATCATTTCTTGGCGCCACTCTCCCCGAGGGGTTTTTTGAATTCTTTATCATAACGGTTATATGGCAGGTAACGTTTTTTTCGAGCTAAACAAAAAATTCTATTTCTCCTCTACCCTATAAAGCTCTCTACCCTATAAAGCAAATCGGTTTAGCCGCGTTTAGGCTTTAGTTACTATACAACCAGACTGACAGACAGAAAGACAGAATTTCCGGACCCATATTTTTCGTTTTCTCTATTATCGGAATGTCATGTTTGATTGTTATCTTAAAACTTATAATAAGATATAACTCGAAGTTAATCTAACCCTAGAATAATCTCGCACTGAATAACTGGGCCTTAGAACTTTATATTCAACATATAGATAATCATAATCAATTTAATTTAACATTTTTACTATACCTAAATTATCTGAAAAATTTATCAATAGCAATTAAATTGAACTTTCATATGACTTTTAAAATATTTATTGATAATGCAGTTATATGACTTTTAGATTTTTCCTTTAAAAATATAAATTTCTTATCAATATTCGCTGCAAAAAATAATCTGACTGGAATAATTAATATATTACAATTAAATGAATCGATATCACGGGACAAAGTTAGTTGAGAAAGTATACCGTTAGTAGATATTTTGTATTTAAAAAAAAAAACAAGTATTAAATTATTTCTTTAATAACAAAAAAAAATCTGCATTATATTCAAAAACGAAGATCCATATCAAAAGCCAAACAAATAAATATAGAATAAGTTTTTTTTTTATTATTGTTGTCATGTCTCATAAACTTCGAATTTGTTTTAAGACAATGACAAAGTAAATAAACAATTTCCCTTTACTGCACCCATAAGCAGTAGATATATATATGATAAAAATTATAAAAGTTAACACCCCCAAGCGAACTCGTAATTTTTATGCCACCCATCTGTCGAAGCTTAAGTATAGAAAATAGAAGTAGAAGTATCTTTTAGCTTGAACTTCATCATTATTACATATCTGACATCAACATTTTCTTGTATCTCTCACCTTCGTCATCTTTATCTGACTTAAAGCCCAGCGAGCTTGTAAACCCGTTTATTGTATCTGGTCTCAGAGCAGACTCATCATAATCAACATCGTTGGATGACGATTATCTAGCGATTAACTTGCAACGGTCCAATTTTTAATATAAATTCGAATTTGTCAACGTGATTCTTGACAGTACTGATTAGATAGTTGCCAGGCTCAGATAGATACACATCTGAAATTAAAATATACAACAAAGGATATTGCCTAAAAAATAGTATTTAATAAAATTCTGTGAATTTATTCTTGTGAAACATAAAAAATAAAAAAAAACATCAGTAAAATGGGATCGTTAGTTAAAGTGAGTGTTTTTGTTGTTGTTTGTTGAACTAACAGATGTTAAATATAATTTCAAATGATAAAATATTCAAAACGCGTCTCTAAAATTGCCAATTTATATCAAGGATGATTTGACAGGTTGTTCACTAAAAATGTGTTTTTTATTATTTTTATTTTTGTATAGCTATTTGTTTGTTTTTTTCTTATTTGAAAAGTAGAAGCTAAACTTTGCGAGTATAGCTTTGCATATTAATTAAAGTGGCACTAATTAACTCTTAAAATGGCGTGCCGGTGCGTGATATAATTTGTAAGAGATACATATATCTATTAAGAATAAATTGTTAAAATGTCAAGTGCACATCATATTGAATCATGGATATTAAACAAATCTCTTGAAACATTTAAGATACTCGTTCTTTCAGTTTAAAATTAAAGTGGAATTTATGTTTACTACTCTAAAAAGTGCAAGTTTTTTTTTTCAAATATTGTAGTTTTATAGCAACGTCATCTTTTATAGTGAGCAAGCTTATTTTACTTTGCCCCAAAATATTCCTTTACTAAGTTAATAAGCTGTATACAATTTGAAAAAAATTAATATTCATTTGATATTTTTGCGTTTGAAAGGTTTCAGATTGGTTTTAAGATTTAAAAACTTTGTACCTGGAAAACTCGGAAATTTCTTTTCTATTTTCTAGTCTTTATTTTGGCGTTATATATTATCAAAAATATATAAATTATCAAAAAACGCGCCTTTTCATGTGAAATGAAGGGGGCACGGCTGGGTCGCACGACCTTACTATGGTTGCCAAATCATTTGTCCAGATTTTTTCTGGAATGTTATTTTTTTCCCAAAAAAAAATCTCAAAATGTTGCTTGCAATATTAATCTGGGTTAATTAATTTCTTAAAAGATTAGATTTCGTAAAAATTGGTGCAGGCGTTCAAACAATAGCCGCTGTAAGAAACCGTTCTATGACAGTTAAATAAGATTTTTCCAAAAAAATCGATGTGAAACATCATCGTTGGCAACAAATCATAGCTTAAATGCGCAATGTTATCAAAATTAATCATATTTTTTTTTATGAGAAAAATAATTTTTTTGGTTTTTCAATATTTATTCAATTTTGTCAAAACAGGTGCAGCCGTTCAAACAAAAGAGCCATTGTAAAAAAAACCTTTTATGACAATTAACTACTTAAAAAAAAACTTGAGAGGAAATACATCATCAACAAATCCAATCAAGATACAATTTATCAAAATTAATTGTATTTTCTTCGTTAACTTAATTCTAATATTTTTTGTACTATTATTATTTGTTATATTAGTCCAGTCAAAGCGTAGTTAAAATCGACCTCATGTTACAAAAAATATACAAATGGATTTTTTTTCCAATTCTATGTTTTTTGGGTCGCTGAATTTTCGGACTTTTTTTGGTTTTTTGCTTACATCTCGGAAACTATGCGTGTTAACTAAAATTTCATCAACAACAAAATGAAGGACCATTGAATTTTTTACAAAATGTATGCATACTGTTTGTTTCTCAGGCATACCGTAGCAGGTTAGAGTTAGAGCGCATTGAAATTTCAACATAATTTCTCATTTCTATAAAAAATTGTATTTTAATGTCAAAAATCATCAATGTGTAACTCGCATAAAAGGACATCGTGTGCATTTACCTACTCTATGTTTTCTTGTTATTGATAAATCACAAATCTGGACTTACTTTAACATTAAATTTTTACATCTAGTTTTAGATTTTTAAATGAAATGAAAGTTCTACGTACACGTACGAATATTAGTCAATGATAATAAAGAAAGTAAATCTTATTTTGTTGCTGACAAACATCATAATAATACACATTTATATTCCGACATTCTTCAATCAGCTGAAGCAAAGCAAAAAATGTTATGACCTTTCCAAATATGAAGAGAGACACACTTAAATGGTTCTGCTCATATAGCGTCTGTTACCCATCAGTCATCATATAATAATTTATCCAAGGCAGTAAAATTTTAATCTGTGTATAAATCAACATTCAATGGTGTCGGAGCAAATATAAATGTGTGTTGCATTTTTAAGATGAAAACTTGATTTTTAATTTTTCTTTTGTTGCTGCATACTAAACAAAAGTTGATTTTAAAAATTAAAAGACATAATAATCATAAATACATTTGCTACCACAAACTGAAACAGAAACGAGTTTGCCACTTTAACTGAATTGAGTTCAATTTACATGATGAAACCGGCGAATCTTATTTTGTATTTGAATCAAATTAATTAAATTTCAAACAAACAAAAGATAAGCTGGATTTGATAGCACCAAAGCTGCAGCGCTCATACCATTCTTCTTCCTTAATTAAAATAACCCCAATTTAATATAAATATAATGATACGTAATTTGACAGATCCAATTTACTTACCTCATTTCAAAAGTGCTAATGAGGTGAATTTGATACTCAAACTACCTTACCTACTTAAGTGCAAGCATTATTATTGTTTGATGAACTTGAACTTGAGCTTACCTCTTTCATACCCAAATTGTGAAGGTTTTTCATAATGACTTTTGATTTTATGTCTTACTATTGAGTTTTCCAAATATTTTTGTTTATTTTATTGAGTTCATTGCCTCCGGGAAGTTATAAAAGATTACACAATGACTGTTAAGACCAATGTCAAAATACTTGCCTACTTTGTTGTAAACGTCATGTTATAACGACGTCTATGGACAGTTTGAATAATGTTTATACAATAGTTAATTTATTTAGTTTTGTTTATTTTATAAAATTGAAGTGTTTTGCTATTGAAAGTGGCCAATGGACTGTGATTTATTCAATTCAATCGACTTGGTTATAGATCAATTTTTATTGACCAAACAGGAACTATGCGTACCCCATACCGTTAAATATTTAAACGAGGACATAACATTACATAACTCTCTGATGAATAAGTCAAGTGGATATATGTACTTCAAAGACAATTCTCAAAGTTAAATTAAGTTTAATTAAATAATAATGAATTTAAATTGAATTGTACAACGTTATATTTTTTAATTTGAAATAAATCGAAATAACCACCATAACCCCCCCATACCTACCCCACTGTTTATACCTACGCCATAAACTGAAACTACTTGTTTTAGTTAAATAGTAGTTTTGCATTCGAGATTTTTGTAAAGTGAAATACTTCAAGAAACTTGTAATATGGAAATGGTATGGCATAAGTTCACAATCGAATGTGAATTACCACCATATGGCGTTAGTTCACATTTCAATGATGGTTTTAGTTCAAATTTGAAAGTGAATTCAAGTCATATTTGGATTGTGGTTTAATTCGCATTTGAAAATGAACTTACACCATTATGGCATTAGTTCGTATGGGCTTCGTTCACGGCACCGTACTAATTTAGAAGGTGGAGAATTTATTCGAGTCGAAGATTAAGTGATCTTATTGTTGTTATTGTACTATTCGTACTTTATTCCGTAAATTTTCCTTGAATTTTTGAACAACACCAACAACCAAATGTTAACAAATTTTATAATTCTTTTTTACGAATTTTTCATTATTCGTTTTTTGATTGATTTTTTGGATATATTTGCCGCTGTCCATGTCCGTGACCCGTGAGAGTCTCCAGGAACGTTTATTCCTCTCACCATCATCGCTCACATTTTCCAAACAATCTTTTTGTTCCGCCTGTTTGACTAGTCTGGTTTGACTGCTCTTATTTAACTGAATGTATTTTGCGCCTAACTAATAGCGTTTTTCTTTTACTAAAAGATTTGCTCTTTTCTTCAAAAGATTTGATCTTTTTGCAATTTTCGTGTTTCCAAAAGAAAAGGGGGAAAAAAGAGCAAATCTCAACAAGAAAGAAGCGATCTCTCGAATTTGGGAGATTCGATCTTAACACTGAAACATGAAAAGAATTTAATGGCGGATTTTCGTTGCGCGTTCGTTTTTATTCTAAAACTATTGGATAGCTTTGTATTGTTTTACCTTTTTGGACGGTATAGGTACCTATATTAATTTATTGCACTCAAATTCATTATATTTTTCATTACAATTTTTAACAAATTTGTACAAATGTTCAGGTAAACAAACAATGGTAATGAATATTTAATACTTGTAATTGAATGAAAGTGTAAAATATAAATGACGGCTTATTATTGCTTGAAGCTTACAAAAACAAAGCTATCCTAGTGATTGTATGATGTTCGTTTGCAACTTAGGCAAATTTATTATTCACACAGCCTATGCGTGTTTATCTCTGTCTTTACGCTACGAAAAAAGCAGCCCAACATCTTTCATTTAAAAGTGCACTTCTTGATTTTGAGGGCAAATCTTTGAGATTTAAATGAAAAACGCTATAAGCTTTACATTTACACAAATATGTTCGTTTGCTCATATAATTTGTTCTATTGTGTAAAATGGTTTATTCGCCTAATTTGGTGTGTCTGCTAGCATTTAAAGATGTGAAATGTTTGACCTCATGGCGATTAATCGAAAACATTTTCGTTTGTTTATTTATTGTACATTATTTGGTATGGCTTCTTTCATTTGAAAGTGTATTTAAAAGTAAAAAAAAACATCAGTTTTGCCTGTTTCTATCAGTTCTGTTTTATGCAGTGTGAATCGAGCAAAAGAGTCACATAACATAACTGTACACACTTTCTGTGAACCGCCTTATAAGCGACACATACATCACCTGTATAGGTACAGATATGTCTATCTAAATTTACGATTTGTAGTATTTGTAGTATCGCTACAAGTAGCTACATATTCGACAGGACGTTCCCTTAATTTTATAAATCCAATAATAAATGTTATAACTTGTAATTACGAACTAAGACATTTGACTTTCACTTCCATTATTAACTACATACATACCTATGTTTGTTTATATATTTTAAAGTTCTCATGAAAATTCATAGTCATATTATTTCCACCATGTTATTAGTTTGTTTGAACACTTGGCATTATTAAAATGTATTTACTATATTATGTTACGAAATCGTGAATAGCCTGTCAGAAATTAAGATATACAGTAATGAATCACACTAAGTACCTGAGGGTAAACACTAAACATGCTTTAATTAATTATGGTCATGTTATTTTCAGAAATTAGCATTTAATTTCATTCAGAAATATTTTTATCAAAGATTTTGATGAGTTGATAACTATATTATTTGTTGAATTTGACAGATGTGTAAACAAAATGCCGTTTTAAATTTTGAACTGTCGTGGAAAATGTTTTATGTCGAAAGTTAGGATTTGTATACTAATGAGTAAAAATTAGCAATGTTTGTTTGCCAAAATGTATCACTATATTGAAAAATAAAAAAAGTTCAATGATTTGCTGCATAGACCAGCGATAAAAAAAAAACACCCATATAGTTAAAAGGAAAACGGGGTCGAAGTTAAAGATCTCAGTAGGGTAACCATGTTCAAAAAAAGCTCATGCAGACTTTCAATAATGACTGTATAGCTGTGTGGCACATATTGTATACGAGTATACGTATACCCATACTATTTCTTCGAAATACAAAAAGTTTTTTTTAAACCTAAATAATAAAATTCGGCACCATTTATTTTCTGGAGACTTTGAGGCTGAATTAGCAGTAAAATGTGACTTCCTTACGTCTTGCACGATCTAGACGACTTTTTCTAGATATATAAAAGCATTAAGAGCGAATCTTAATCCGTTAGAAAACATTAAGTTCATTGTTTTTATAAACTTTATCTTATCCATGTCTTCTCATTGAATTAATAACAAACTTAAAAAACTTCAAGTTCAACAAGTTAATTTTTGGTTAAAAAAATGTTTTTTAAGATCGCTTTAGCCGTTTCGAAAAAAAACTTCTTAAATGAAGCACCCTTTATATAAAATAAAACTAAGAATATCTGACTATACGTGTATACTCCTATATGGACTCCAACATCGCTGTACCGATTTTTTGATTATTTTTAGTGAAACACTAGCATAGTATGAAGAGTATTTGTGTGAAATTTAGTGCCGATCGAACGCAGACCCAACATAAATGGTTCTTCTTCTGACGATCTTGTGATCTAAATTCACAATTTTCATACTTCACCACTTCTTTACATATTTGCTAGGGGTTCACCGATATATTCTAGCCGATAGGTGGAGCTGTAATCCGACAATACATGAACGAAACTCCCCCAAAAAGTAGAAAACCATTTTGAATACTTACAGGATAAGATAGATATGCGTTCAAGATTATACGGACTTAAAAAACACGGCGGTAAACTGTTCTGGAAAGGATTATGAAGCACCTGCCGGTACATTTCAGGACAGAAATTTGCTTGTTTTAGATAAGATGTTGTGATATTCTGTTCTTTTGAATCAAATAATTTCTCTTAACATTACTCTGATATTTGTCATTTTTGACAGTTGATGAGGCGCTGAAGGTTTCACTAGGTCTAATTGTTTCAATCATTCAAAATTCGTTTTCATATACTGCTGAAACCAAATTTCCTAGATTTTCTTGCATTTGTTCTTATATAAGTGTACCTAACTATCAAAACTAAAATATTTCCTCAAACTTGAAGTCAGAAGATCAACATAAACATTTATCAGATAATGTTTACCACAGCTGACTGTTTTTTTTCCATTAGTAATATATGCACGTGCATCAACAAATTTTTGTTTAATTTATTTTTTTTGCGAATATTTTACTTCTTTATTACTGCCACATTATCAT
Organism: Baccha elongata; assembly: GCA_951217065.1. Classification (NCBI taxonomy): domain Eukaryota; kingdom Metazoa; phylum Arthropoda; class Insecta; order Diptera; family Syrphidae; genus Baccha; species Baccha elongata. Next base: position 122,364,469 of record OX578272.1, on the reverse strand, counting down.
AGTTATAAACTCATCAAAGGAAGTTGAATGGCTCATTATATTTATGATAAGTAAGCGGTTCTGCTTAAGGATTCCCTATTGTTGATTAAGTTAGGCTTACGTAATTTTAAATACATATTTTATTTTAGTTTGGCACTTTTTGCTTTTCTAACACGTTAACTAATCTAACACGTCTATAATTTGCCTATTTAATAAACCAGTTTAAATATTTAACACAAGTTCTATTAAAACTAGGATTTTGAACTCGACCTTCACCTTAAAAATCAAAATGAATATTATAAATGAATCCATAATTACGGCGATATTTGCTAAACTTGCTCAAAACACACGACACTTTTAAATAAATTTACTTAATTAACTGTCGAAGAACAAATTCAAATGGGTAATTGACAGAAGAAAGTTATTGTCTTTAAATTTAATTTATTTATTAATTTAAAATAAATTATTATCTTTAAAGCATCAGAAGGTTAAAAACAAGTCACAGATCGTTAACCCACCCACTTACTTCTGATGTCTCATATTTTTTGTGGTTTATTTTTTTAGTAAAAAAAATCAAGAAACCATTTAAACCAAAACCGGATTTAATTTTAAATTTATGTAAATAATTTAATCATTAGGTCGATTATGTTTTGGTGATTTTTTTGGAGCATTTAATACTAATTGTATGCCTTTTTAAGTGTTATTTCCTAAATTTTAGTCTAAATGGTATTTTTTTTTTTTATTTATTTCCAGATAATCGCCCTTTGCCTCCTGCCGATCGTAGCCTGCCAATACCGCGTCAATGTTCGACAACAACGTCAACAACCTCAACAACAACAACAACAACTGCAGCCAGAGTATCCCGAACAACACGAATATTTGGACATACAGGCGCCAGAGGTCTTCTCATTCACACCTTCCCCACTGCAAAAGCCCGAAAGTTTACAAAGTCGGCCGTATTTTGATTTCTTGAGCACACTGTACCGTCATGACAAAGGCAAAAACTCATTGTTCACCCAACCGCCTAGGAACAGGCGTGAAGTAATTCAATCCCAATCTGTAGCGGCTCTTCGAAGTGAAACAGCGCAGCTAAGACAAAAGCGGGCTATTGTATTTCGCCCTCTCTTTGTCTACAGACAACAACAAATCAAAAAGCAGACTATTCAATCCCCAAACAATCTAAGGCGGTACTAATAATTTTTTGGGTGTGGATGCAACATATATTGTCTTTCTTCATTGTGGATCAAAAAAAATTAGGCGTTTATTTAGTTTTTAGTCACGAAAACAAAAATTTATCCTTCATAGTTTTTATCTAGATATTTAGTAAAACAAAAAAAAACACGAATTTTATTAGTTAAATTTATTTTTATTTAATAACAAAATGTATAGAATAGTTTTTTTTATATTTAAATTTTATTAAGGAATAAACTAAATTATTATATATAAGAAAATTAAAATAATAAAAAAAAAAAATTAAACACCGATTGTATTTGTTCAAGAAAAAGTAAGAATCTTAATCACCCAACTACATTTTGTCAACTGACGAAAGAGTAGGAAGTGCCAGCGTTTGGAAGAAAATTGCAAAGAAATTTCTGAATCGCAATAAAATCTTCACACGTTCATCATACCCCTGGCTGTGAAATTTGTGTGTTCTGAAAAATGTATAATAAACTCAGCTTTAAATATTGACAACATGAATTTTCATTATGAAAATTACATATCATGTTCAACGAGACGCATGCAGGTCAAAACCAGAACTGGATTTATTACATTTTTACAAATGTGCTTGTGCTTTAACGGTTCTGATTTAAAATTAAATCGAAAGTCCTGTTCGCTGAGTTCCGGTTATAAAATGCTCAGAAAAGAAATATAAAGAAGGCGTCAGAACATTTCACATATAATATTTTATTTTGACAGCTTTTTCTGATTTGCAATTCTTGGTAGTGTTGATTGAACGCTGAATGACTTACTAGGTGTGTTTGTTTTAATAATATTGCGATTCCAATTGGTTTTTGATAGGTTCTCGGAAAAACTTGTAGTTAACGAAAACTTGTAACTTATTTTTGAGTTTACGATATTATAATCGTCAAGATTATGTTGAGCGAGCGACACCGACAACAAGGTTACTCACATCATTGCTTTCTGGACAAGAACATCGATCGATGAATTTTCTGTAGAATAGAAAAAAGGACAATAGATTCTTTATAATTTGGGTCAATTATTATCGATTATAGTCACTGAGGCTCATAAATTTAAAATTTGTCTTTAATATTAGATTTAAGGAAACATTTTGCAGCTGAGTTTGGGGGCGCCTTACCACAAGTTTACTTGTCAAAGATTTTGAATGTTGTCAGGCATCAAATATACTATCACTTCGGTTCAGGACGCTTTATATGTCCGGGAATATTTAATACCAAGTAAAAAGAAAATCAATTCAACATTTTTTGTTAAAACATCCCGAAAGATAAACTTGTAGGACCCACTTGGCTAGTTTTCTCTGTCTTGACAATATCATTTTTCCTTGTGCTAATAAACGACTCAAAAATACTATAAAGTGTCGTTGTTATTTTGAATTTTCATACATATATGAATATGCAACCAATATTTTGAATTTAAATTTGAAATTTAACTAAAAAAAACGGTCGGGTGTCGGTTTAATTTTAATTCAAGCCTCTAGTCTAGTTGAAGACCCTTTAATAAGCTATAGAAAAATTAGCATTTCATTGCATACTCTTAGTTGTGATTTATTTAAAAGATTGTATTATTTTAGCACGTAAAGATGTTAATAGTTAAAAGTACTTAGAGTCTAAGAGCTAGCGTCAAAAATACTTACGTCATTTGATAACGAAAAAAATAGTCGTATTATCATCACCCAGCACGTGTGATGAGGGGATATAGACCCCCCTTCCGATAGTAAAATATGCTTGTATTTTGTTCCTATACAAGATCCCATTATTAGTTTGCAGCGAAAAAACTGTCCCCATACATTAGGAAAAAATTCCTGTTCTCATTTGTTTCTACTTTTCCTGATGGTAGATTCCTGATCGCTGTAACCGGCCCCTTATTAATTCAAGTGATCCGCCAATGTGGTTAATAACCGCAACATATTATGGGCCACTTGCACGAAAACAAAGGATACATTTTATAAAATCGCAGTTAGCTATACACAACCCATGTTCTGTAACTCTCACATCGAATAAGTTTTCGCATAAACAGTGCGAATCAGAACAAAACTATGATGGAATGGGCCAAAAATCTCTTTCGCATTCAACTGTTTCTGTAACTTGTTTCCACTCGACCAAGAACAACATGAAATGAAATTTCGGAAATACTGGAAAAATGCGAATGAAACTGTGTCTGTAACTCTGAAGTCGAAACATTTATTCGATTTATCTGTCAAAATAAATTGACCACTCTCAACCAAGTGAGAAAATATTAAAGTTGAATTTATTTTTGAGAAAGAATGGCAGAAAATAAACGAAAGGTAATTTGTTCGAATTTGATTTTTGTTGTATTATCATTGTATATAAATTTCTATAGTACAACCATGGAGCAGCGCCATCTAAACCAAGTTGTTAACTTCACATTTGGAGGTTCTTACATTTACTAAGTGTCTATTCTGTTACCCTTACAATAGTCGTCTACGAAACAAATTAATAATATATAATGTATTTTATTGGCTCTAAAATCCATATTTCCTTGACAAGAGTCGTAAACAAATCAAAAATAATATATGTTTACGACTGTTGTCAGGGTTACAGAATAGACAACTATTAAATGCACGAACCTAAAAATGTGTTTATAACACGTTTCTCAAGATGGCCAGGCGGTGATTATTCAGCATGAAAATACTATAGAAATGTATATACAATGGTATTATTATAAGTTAATTATTGTATTTATCAATAGAAAAATCAAAGGATCTCTAAGGAAGGAAAGAGAAATTAGTTGACTTATACATACATATGTATGTCAATACATTTGGAGTTTTTTTAATTGAATTGAGGTGAAGTTTTTTGTGTTTAACTTTCAACTTAAAATATGAACTCCATTTTAGTTTTTTAAAGTTTTTATTAATACACATATAAACATATATCAATATCATTGACTATTTTTTCAAAAAAAAATGTTTATTCTTGTAAAAGCATTTTGTAAATAGTTTTAAAACGCCCTTTTTTCATGTAAAATTTGGGATTTCAATGACTTAAAAGTTTATTAATATACTGTTTAAAAATTTCGCTCACAACATTAACATTTCCGCTTTTGTTTTCAATCAATTTGTCAACAATGATACAAAAAAATTCAGCTGTCATCCCCGTACTTCTGATTTTCACACTGCTCTGCAAAGATAGGGTGAAGGCGCTCTTTAGTTTCTTTCAGGTATTGTGTTTCAGAATTTTGTTTCTTTTACTACAAGCGGCGCTAGCGAGAAAATCAAGACTTTTTCGAAATCATATAGTGATGATATTACCCCGAGCCTCCACCTGAAATGAATGATTGCATGAAATGTGTCATGTAGTCAATATTTCTTGTGAAGGCCCCTTATACATTTTTCTATTTATTTCTTGTCATGGTAGAAGAAATAAATGGATTAATAAATTTGACGTTTCGTTATTTGGCAGCCATTTTCAACCAATTAGTTTATGTTTTTGTATTGTTTTTTTGTTATTGTGTGCATATTAAAAATTGAAAAAACAAAAATCGCATACAATAATATAATTTAATGAAAAAAAAAAACAAAAATTACTGATAATTTATGAATCACATGAATTATGCGAATGGACTCCTTGAGGAAATTATCGCTTAGAATGAAATATCAAGAAATATTTCTGCCCACATAGTAAAAAAATATAAACCTCAGAAATACCCACTGACATAATATCTGAAATAAATATTTCTGATGGAGCCGCGGCCTTAGCTCCATATTTTGATAGGGCCCTGTAGATGCAAAAACCGAAATAACTACTTATTTCTACTTTTTCACTAGAAATTGGCCCCAAAAAGGAAATTATACAAGAAATTATTTAAAAATTATTTATTTATAAAATAAAGACAAACATTACAAAATTCTTAATATAACATTTTACTCAATCACACACTTAAGAAAATAGAATTAGGAGTTAAAAATACACCTCTAATATCTTAGTTTGATGGAACACCATAAGCAATGTGAGGCTGAATAATATCAGAAACGGGATAGTACTGGCTACCGACTTCACTTTCTGGAACGAGACTAAATAAAATATTTTAAATTCACTAATAAAAACAAATTATAATATGATTTAAATAAATACCCATAGTCATTGGAGTATGTACGAGGAGCGTCCAAACCACTCTTACTCTTAAAAGTAGAATAGTGAGTATTTGATGGGTTTGGATGTGCAACTTGATAATGCTGTTCATTGCCAGGATAAGTATAAATATCAACGACTTCTGTGTGATGAGTCACTTGGGAATGAGATGCAGGCTTTGGTTTTAAAGCTGCTATTGCAGCTGCTGGAATACCTGCTACGGCTGCTGGAATACCTGCAACCGCTGCTGGAATACCAGCTACGACTGCTACTGCAGGGGCAGCTTTTTCAGCGGCGATATTTAAAACTTTCTTCGCTTTAGCAGCCTTAAAGGCAGCAAGTGACTTGATTGCTCCGATTTTTAGTAATGCCACCTTTTTTCCCAGAACAAATGGAGCTTTTGCGACCGTTTTAATTGCTGCCCATTTTTTAAATGCTGCAAGTTTTAATTTAGCTGCAACACTTTTAGCAATGCCAACCTTAGCAACAATCAATGGTTTTTTGATGTCCTTAATATCATCCTTGATTTCGTGAATGCTCTTTCCTTGTGAAGATTTAAGAACCACTGCAAGGACAACCTACAAATAAAAGGACGAATATAGATAATTTCTAAAAATTCAAAAGCCAATAAAATAAAACTTACCAGAAAAATCAAAGCAAATTTGCAATTCATGATTTAGATTTTGGTTTTCTTGGAACGTATATGGTTGATTGAAGAGACAAACTGTAACTGATATAATTTTTGGAAATATGTAGAGTTTTTATAGAACTGCAAATGCACTTAATTCGCGATGCATTCCATTGTAATTGAATTTCAATCATAATTGCAAACTAATTAAGGCTTATAAAACTCATTTAACTTCTTTTTAACATTTTCACTTTTAGCAATAAAGGTACTTTCTTACTCATTAAGGTACATACTCAATATTTTTTTTAGGTGCTCCATGAATTTGTAGGCATTGTTATGACACACTTATTTTTGTTGTTGCTTAAATTGTAATAAATTAATTCCGAAATTTTAGCTCTTTAGTTTAAATAACCGAAATGATTCAGTATGAATTTAATGTGACGATAAAGTAGTTTTTCAGTTCATGGTATAAATAGAAAAATAGCAGAATGTGTCATAATTCCTTTCAACTTTTGAGGTGATGATGTCAGATTTATCAAGAAGGATGTTGCAGGAACAACACTGAACTGTGAATGGGTTCTTTATACCTTTGATGACTGCCCAAACAACTCTAGGCTAAAATGGGAAGCCGCACTACATCAATTCATCCATCAGCCGAAATCCATATTAACATATCTTACGACAGTAAATTCCATATAAATATACGTCAAAAAATCAAATATTTCCCTCCCTTTGAACTGTCACTTTGGCTCCGGCCAGTGCCGGATTAGCCACGTAGCCAGAGTAGCAAATGCTACGGGCATCACTCGTTTTGGGGCCCCATGCACCAACTATTTCTGACCATAAAATAAGTATTTAGTCTAACAATAACAATCACTTTATTAAGCAAATAATTAAATATGCAGAATACTTTCCGTGACTTGAACATTCATTAAATTTGGTTGCTGCAGACTGTAGTACAGAAGCATTATAATCTTCTTTTATTTCATTGAAAACTTATTTAATTTTTTTTTCGCTTCTACCTATCGTTGGGGTCGTCTTACCAACGCATTTAAAGAAAAAACGTCCAAAATTCCTGTTTTGAAAATGTCGTCGGATATAACTAGGTGGTCAGCCCGAGCGGATGCTACGAAGGCGCTTTTATGTGGTCTTGCTTCTTTCATGAAAACTTTAGAAGACATTTTTAATAACGTCGATCAAAAACCAGAGTGCCGTAATCAAACATATGGAATAATAAGTTGGAAACGGGAATAATGAGAATATTGTGGAATAGAATGCTAGAACGTTTGCAAGCGACTAGTGTTGCGCAGCATATCGGATGATCAAGACCTTAAACGGAAAACAACCTTTAAGAATCATTACATGGCTGAGGCAAAAGCCAAAGATCTAACTGGCTGTATGCCTCACAAGCAGTTAGATCTTAGCAAGAAACTAGACGTAAGAAGCAAAATACAAAATACGACAGTTATAGCAGCTCAACTACACCCGACGGATTTGTGGAAAATCAAAGACCTGCGATAACGTACTCACTGCTTTAGGTAATCGTATGTGAACAGCTATCATAAAATTGCTGGCGTTTTTGGAATATTCGGAGAGCTTTAATCTCTTCCTCCAGAAGAGATCTTGGAAAAACCTGCAATCATCTTAGGTGATTTGAATATTAGCCTGGGTGACGAATTAGTGCAGTTTGCTGCAATATTAAATTCTGATGTTTCTAAATTTATTGACAGCAAGAATCATGAGACTCTGGAACAGAAAGCTTACAAGCTTTTGATAAGTAATTTTTTACAATCTTGTTTCCCGATCGTTGAAATTACCTAAAGCGTTTATTAGTCTCTTATAATCACCAACTGCAGTTGTGACGAAGTTTTTCAACATTAACGTGTTAAAAATAAGTTGAGGGACGGGACACTATGAACCAACAACGTCTAAATGACCTGACTGTAATGAACATTGAATATGAATAAGAAGTCAGAGTAAATCTATCTAAACCTATTATTTATAAATTTGCTCAAACTAAATCAAGAAAAGTTTGTTTGTAACATGTTTTGTTTTATTTAATACCATATAAACTTGATAACCTAAAATAATCCAAGGCCCCTTGATATAATTTGCTACAGGTCCCGAGCTTGCTTAGTCCGCAACTGGCTCCGGCTCGTTGGATTTTCATGTTTTTGAAAACACAAAAACACAAAGCCTGTGGAGCCACTATATAGAAGTCATGACTGCATCGTGTATGAGTATGGCCAGTATGAATTAAAAAAAACCTATATTATTATCAAATTTTAACAAAAAATCGCATATATCTACCCAAACTCACACCCACCCCAATGTATGTATGTACCATAAGCAAATCGAACAACTTAGCGAATTCGAATGTTTAAGCGAACTTCGTTTGCGATGCGACATATTTTGACTGTCTCCATCAAGAAATGTTCATCAATCGAGAATAAAAGTGGTAGTAGCTGAAAGCGACAAACACCAAAAACTCGTTTTCATTCTAATTGACTTAATGACAAATAACAATACATAAGTTTGCTTCAGAGTTCAAGACCGTAAAAGTTACCTAAATCTAAGAAGTTCTTCAAACATTGAAAGGAACTTTATGCAAATTTGTCTTTACGCAACACCTTAACGATTTTCTAATAGTTAATAAGTTTAAATTTGATAATCGATTTCATATAACATCATGATTATTTATTACCTCAATAAAATTGATAACAACGATCAGCTGTGATTGCATTATTTTTAAAGCTGCATTCTTATCATTTAATTGACCCTAACCAATGTGAAAGATATTGTTTTAAATACGATTTAGGAATTTTTTTTTTCTTTTCCTTAACAAAAATTAATTTAGTTTTTGCTTGATCAACACGCGATTATTTCATTACTGTCTTATTTTGTACTTTCTTTTAGGGCAAGTATTGGTTTCATATAAAAAAAACTTTTAAGTTTGAGTTCAACCCAATATCACGGTGTTGGAAAACGCTCATAAGAGATCTTCTTTTGATATAAATAGCAAAGATCAGATAACGGATCATATTGATGAAAGTAAAAAAATTAGGTGTCACAAAAAAATCTGACCGATTTGGGAAAATGAGAACTGTTATAACAGTGATGTAGATTGATTCCTTGTAGCAAACTATGGGACTAGAAACATTTTAATTTATTAAATTCTGAAGAAAAATCGAAAAATATAAAACAAAAATTGCTTATACGTGAGATCAAGTTACATGGCAGATATCCTTAGACGGCTGTTAAGCAAACTGTGAATGTCATCTTGTGTGAAATGTCAAATTTAAAATCTGTATCGAATTTCAAAGATTAAGTTTTGGCCAATTTTGTAAAAACCGTTAGAAGCAAATCTCCGTTATGTGCTTTTGTATCCAAAAGCCTGAAAGAGCACTCCAAATATAACGTTTACCAAGTTTTATCAAAATCATTAAAGCCGTTTTCGACAAAATTGGAAAAACTAAAAGCGTTATATAGCAGGTACCCGGTACAAAAATTCAAATTATTGGGATTCACCAAAAAGTATACTACACACGAAGTTTGAAAAAAATCCGTCCAACCGTTTAGGCTATAGCTCGGTGAACATACAACCGAACATTCACACAGCCGCACAGACAGACCGACGGGCGTAATGTCAGGTTTGATTGAAACCTCGAATTTTTTTTACACGAAACCAATACTTGCCCTATTGAGCAAGTAAAAATGTTAAAATCAATAGACTTTATGCACAATCAAAGTTTCTTTCCTGAACTTTTTCATGGTGAAAATGTCAAACTTTGAGTGTTGAATTACAATTCGACTTTGACAGCTCATAAAATAAAAGCTTAAGGATGCGTTTGGGTTTAAACTATCTTGAAGATCCCTTTTTAAATTATTTGTTTTTTTTCACACCACAGAGCAAGTGGGGAACGAACGATATCCCGCAATTTAAAATCTCGAATAACAAAATCTAGCTTTTCTTTTTTAATCTCGAAAAACGAAATCTAGCAAGTTTAAAATCCATAGCTTTTCGTAAGCTCGCAATCACAAAATTCTGTTTTTTTAAATCTCGCATTTACATCTTGCATACAAAAATGTCGCAATTTTCAACGAAAATCCCGCAATACAAAAATTCACTAAAACTGGATACACCTAAACTCGCTCCCACCCCAAATCCTTTAGCGATGCCAAGCAAGGGGCAGCATGCCCTCCCATACTAACCTCACTGTTTTTTACGTCGTAAACTGGCTCTGACAGCACTTTCTTAAGTGCGAGATTTTAGTCTTCGAGATTTTAGTTTTATAAGAAACATGATGTTGCAATTGCGAGATTATGTAAAGCTGGTTTATGTGATTGCGAGATTTCGTCGCCGACCCAAGCAAATACATGCAACCCAGTCGTATGGTTTATTTATTGATTGTTTTCAATTTGAATGCATCTCGGGATCAAACGTCTAATATTGGTGATAGGGAGTTTGGAACTTATTTAGAGAGGCAATAAAAGTATTAATTGATTTTGTATAAAAGGTAGTGCAAATTTATAAAATTAGTTTAGTTGTAATATTGGAAAATTTAAAGAAGATGAATAAGTTAATTGTAAGTATTTTTTTTTTGTTGATTGAGTTTGGAAGATTTTTATTTCCTAACACTGTTTTCCCTCTCAGATATGTTCCTGGCTAGTGACACTTTGTGTTGCTGCACTAGCATCTCCTTACGGAGAACATAAGAACTCTCTTGGGTCCTCACACGGTTCATCAGACGGCTTTGGAAAACATGGCAGTGGTGGCCAAGGTGGCGGCGGCGGCGGTGGAGGTGGTGATGGTGGCGGTTGGGGAGGTGGTGGTCAAGGTGGTCAAGGTGGTCACGGAGGACAAGCAGGAGGATTTGGAGGCAGTTCAGGATTTGGAGGTGGTCAAGGAGGTGGACATGGTGGTGGTCTTGGAGGTGGTCAAGGAGGCGGACATGGTGGTGGTCAGAACAGTGGTTTTGGAGGTGGCCATGGAGGTGGTCAAGGAGGCGGGCACGGTGGTGGTCGTCCAGGTGGTTCCGCTGGATTTGGAGGATCAGGAGGTGGACATGGTAGAAATCCAAGCCATGGAGGTGATGGCTGCCAGTTCGGTGGTTCGTGCGGTGGAGGTGGTGGCGGTGGCCATGGAGGTGGTGGTCATGGGGGTGGTGGACATGGGGGTGGTAGTCATGGAGGTGGCTACAAGACAAATGGATATTAAATCTGTTAAAATGTAAGATATATTTGATAATTTTTTTTGATGAGAATAAATTTTTTAGCATATGTGATTAGGTAGTTTGGTTTTGCTTCATTCTATACATATAGGTGCCTTAGAGAAATTTTCAGAAACGAAACTAAAGCATTTAGAATCCACATTCTTAAGTACTAAGTGATTTTTTCTTTACACAAACTGTTTAGATTTAAGATCTAAATTGAACATAAATATATTTAAGTATCGTTAACAGCAAACAGCTCTTTTAGTCCAGTAAATAAAAATAGTCATTTTAAAAATATTGAATTGACAAAAAAATAAATTAAAAAATTAATTAAAATTAAAATTTAGCTTTTCTGCTAAATTTTGGTTCTTATTATTGTTCAAATCGTATAGAGCTTCCTAAAAGAAAATTGGTTAATGTCGATCAATCCGTTCACAAGATACCTCAAGACAAACAAATAACGGTTCTATAAGGTAGCGTTAATAGGCTTGCCAACAATTTTTTTAAGACAATCGTTGGGGCCGTTGGCAAAAAAAAAAGTTTCCTCTTATAGTACAGTCACCTTAGTACTAAAAAAGGGTCAAACCTGTCACAAATTAATAACAAGCTGAAACCACTTTAAAAAAAAATTTAACAAAAAAAATATTTTTTTTAAAAATAAAAGAAGTAAGTAAGCCATCTAGTAGAACTGTAAATTTGCAACAAAAGACAATCTGTGACTTGATACATTGGACTTTTTCAAATTGCTAAAAAAATAAAATATTTGTTTTCTGCTATTTGCAGTGCAGTTAATATTCTATAAAAACTTTCATGTAGTCCCAGACTCTACAGAAAGATCATACCGAAGAATCAGATTTTTAGAACCTAAATTGATTAAACTATGATTTTTAAAAGATTAAAATATTGATTTTTTGCCTGTTTTTTTTTTTTTGTTTTTTGCGGTTCCATCTACCTAAACCACCGTTTATGAGAATTAAACTATAAATGTTCGTTATCGATATAATAAAATTTCAAAAATAAAAAGAACAAATTCCCGTGGCGTACGATAGTACACACTGTTTCGACTATTATGGTTGAGCCTTTAAACTAACGATTTCCTGTTCCCATATATCTACCATTTTCATTTTTAAGAAGATCAGTAAACTCAAGCCCCATCTCTTATCAAAAAAATTCTAAATCGTCTTTTTAATCTATGGGCGGTTGGTATTCAAATGTTGAAAAAAAAATATAGACAAAAAGTTCGATCAATATGTTTCTCCTTTCATTTACATACTTTAATGATAGCTCCTACGAATGGTGAATAAAAATCCAGGATTGGTATAAGTCTTTCTTATATTAAAAAAAATTACCGCTTGAAGTGCGTCCAACATAAGGTTAAGGCTACTAAAATACAATTTAATACAGGATCGCATTAAATTTCGTGAAATTTAGAATATCATTCATTTATAGTCCGCATCGATTGAGTATACTCAAGTTATTGTTCTTTTATTTTTAAAACGTATGTAAATGCAGGAATATATTTTTTTTTAAGAATAAATGACTTTTGCATCATCATTTTATACTTTAAACTTTATAAATATTTTGTATGTGTTAGAAAAATGTATAAATAATTAATATTATCAATCCTCAAGTTCATCTTGTAATCACACGTTTGAACCCATTATCATTTTTGGATTCGAAAATAGGTGTTTCACGATTAAATAAATGAAAACAAACCATTTTTGTTTTGTTAGTAAGATTAAAAATAAGTGGAATATTTTTGACAAAACAAATATCAACAACACAAATTCTTAATTTAGTTTTTGGTAAAATCATTCTTTTTGTTTTTATTTTTTCTCAAATTTCGATTATCGTAGTTTGCAAAGATTTGCATATATTTTGCTATAAAAGCAGCATTTTGAAATAATGTTTTCAATTAATTGAAGAACAGCCACCATCGACGATCAGAAACTTTAAATTTTCTTAGAAAAATAATTGCAAAATAATATAAAATGAAATTTCTGGCAATTTTCGTAACACTTTTAATCTTGGCTCTAGCTGCTGCTGATAGGGGACATGGTCAACAATCACATGGTCAGCAATCACATGGTCAGCAAGAACACGGTTCACAACATGGTCGTGGTCAAGAAGGAATACATGGCCAGCAAGGTCATGGACAACAAGCTGGATTCTCTGGACATGGTCAGCAAGGTCATGGACAAGCTGGATACTCTGGACATGGTCAGCAAGATCATGGCCATCAACAAGGAGCCCATGGACAACAAGGACATGGACAAAGACATTATTAATAAGTTTTACTAACCTATTTTACAGAAATGTGACATTCTTCATAAAATAAAAATCTTTTGAATAAAATATATCACATATGTATATGGGGAAAAGAACGGATGATGCTAACTCAGAAGATGAAGTTCATAACTGGATAAAAAATGTTAACAGTATTTTGTGCTGAATAACTGAAATACTGTTTTCTTTGTAAGAAATTAATTCCTTACTTCAAAACTTTCAAACTGACTCACAAATGGAGTTGCAGTTCAAAGAAAACTGTAAAACTGCTGAATTTAAAATCCCTCGATTGTGATTGAAAGATTTATTTTCTTTTGAATTTGCCTCGCAATCAATCAATTATGGTGAAAAGCTATATACAACGATTCTTTTTTGCAAGTTTATTAAGTTATTTTGTGACATTGAAGAATGTTTATTAAGCAGGCATAAATTGATAACTAATGTCCTATTAAAGGTTATTAGTTATCATGACTTGAATCAGTAGTATAAACACATAAAGTCGACTAGAACCCCTCTTGTCTTATTTAACAGCTACTTTGTTTTCTATCCGTGAATTAATAAGTGTGAACAAATTATTTGGTACAGTCAGTTTTGAAGAGAAACGTCAATATCTTCACGTACACGAAATTTTGTGTTAAATGATTGACGGTGTAGGCTGTAGGGTTTGCTTAAGACTTATATTTCAATTTGTATAAGAGACGGGGTTCCTTAAAATGGAAGGCCAAAGTGGGAGCAGCCTCCTAGAATGATCTTCATTTTGACATCATATTTTTATTTTGTTGATGAAAATATGAGTCTTTGGTTCAAGAGAAAAAAAAAAAAGAATTTGTACCTAACATTTAAAAAATATATATTTGAATGTATTGTAAAAGAAGTTGCTAACATTTGTGCAATTCTCAAAAAATTGACATTTGATGGCAAATGCATTAAATTATAGCTAAATATCAAAATATTTCTTAAAGTGAATTCAATTCAACTAAATATTTAATAGAAATAAACCAAAGGTCCAAAGCCTAATGAGTGACTTACGCAATCTCAACAAAACTTTTATGTCTACAGGAATGAAAGGATCCAGCAGGCCTTATGTGGAATCCACGACTCTTATCTGCCTGTTTAGACTGGGAAGTTTGAGTCCGGAGTCACGAGACTTTGTAGGCGATAGAGGTGAAGGGTAAGTATTATTGTGAGGCGGTTTCAAATTAAAAACATCGGACGCGTAAGTTCAAAATTCGCCATTTTGTTGATTATCTGCTTGACTGGCGAAGTGGCAATTTGTTAATAACTAAGCAAAACGAAGAGTAATTTATTCTTGAAATTGGAAACGGACAGAGGCTCTAATAATAGTTTATGGTAATTATAATACTCTTTTATAGAATGCAAAACATTCGCGTGGTACATCTGTTTCATTTCACGAGAGTACTCACCACGTCAGACTCATATTTCCCAGTCTAAACAAGCTCTGTGAAAAATAGATCTGTGTTTCCTTTTTACCTCCGAGCGCTCAGAGCGCTCAAGTTGTGTTTCTTATTTCGATCACAGCTTGCTCAGAGCGGGCTCTATGAGCTCAGGATAAAATGATGGACTAGGCCGAGCACGAAGTAGAGCGTGGACAACTTCATGTAGTTTTTATGTTATTTGATAGATTGTGAGTTGATTTTTAGACTTGTTTCACACTTTGGGATTTTATTAGGTTAGGTCGCTATTGGGTCGCTATTCGGCTTTTTCAGTTTCCTTCACACACATGGGGTTTGTATTAAGTCTGCATTCGGCAAACCACTATTAACTAGAGAACGAAAAACAACAAACAAAAACCACAAACTTAATTAAACATGAAAAAAAAGAAAACCAAACCAAATGAAGTAGAGCGCGGCCAACTTCGTGTAGTTTTCATGTTATTTGACAGATTTTGTTGTGAGTTGATTTCTACTGATATGACAGTGAAGTGCTCAAGTGCTCGCTCAAGTGTGTTTTATAATTAAATCAGAGCGCACGGAGCGTATAATCTGCTCAGAGCTTACTCAAAAAGATCAGGCTCTACTTCGTGCTCTGCTCAGAGCTAAAAAAGAAAAACACCTGTAAACGACTTCCTTAGGATAATTTCAAATTCCTTAGCAGTTATATCACTTCCTGACTAACTTCTTTTTTGTCTAAAGAGAATTGTATACCTAAACCTCTGGTGTGGTATGCCAACACATTAACTATCATAACACAGCACCAAAATGCAATTATGTAAATAAAAAAATATATACGAAACAATATGTGATTTTGATTGGTGATAAAAAATTATTTTAGAAAACTTTTTGACAGAATGCTTTTGAAATATTATACATATATGACTTAAGCCGTGTGCCATTTGCCTTAAAAACACTGTTAGATTTGATTCCATGCCATGGCTAAATTTTGACACTACTGAAATAAATACAGACGTCAAAAATTACCCTGGGCCTGTATTACGTATTACGAAACGAACGGCAAAAAAACGATACTCAAGGAAACGATAGTCACGACACAAAGCGATTATATAAAACTAGAATGGATACACCAAAATATTGCAAGACGAAAAGGAGAAATACCATTTTTTTTAAAGTCCATCTAACTTCACATCAACATCATCACCATCATTAACGAAACAATAGCTAAACGACAGCCAAATTGCAGTCGTAAGAAAAAACCAGTATTGTTAAACCATAACGATAATCGTTTTACGTAGTCGCATTTAAACGAGAACGAAGTTTTTTCAACGATAATCGTCTTACGTAATACAGCCCCTGCTCAGAACAGGACTCAGGAGCTCTTAAAAATTTTAGCATGTGGTTAATTTTTGACATGTGTTTTGCTGCGTTCAGTTATACATCTTTTTATTATCAGCCGCGTTCATTATCGGATCTTTTATAATTGGATCTGTATAGCTCCGTGTTGTTGTGAAAAACTGTTATTTATATAAAAAAAAACTGCATTTATATAAATACTGAGACACACTTGAAAGAAATTCGTAACAATTTTGTATTAAAGGAACGACAAAAATAACTATTGTTAACAATAGTCAACTATTGTTATTAACGTCCTAAAGGTATCTGAACATTTTTGGAAAGTCTCCTGAACACAAGGAATCTCAATGGTAAATTTATATTTTGAAAATCCCTTTTTATTCAATTGACACAGGAAAACGCTTAAATTTTATTCACCCCAATAAAAAGTTACCAAATTTAACAACAATTTTAACGCAATTGGCACACGGCCTTATGCTGATTAAATTTTGTTAGATTTTACAAAGATACAACCGGATTTTCATATAAAATCAGAAAAAAATCACATCAAAGACCACAACTAAATTTGAATCGAGACAAACACAACATTTTTGATTAAATTATGGCAAAGTTTATGGTGAGTTGAAAGTTTTCTTTTGAATTGTTTTGATCATATTATAATAAAACATTTTTTAATTTTAAAGCTAATATTTGCCGTTCTCTTTGCTATTGCTGTACAAAGTCAAGGTGTTCGTAGACAACAAAATTATGGTATTAATGATAATGGTCAAAGAGGTATCGGACACAATGAACAAAGTGAACATATCAACGCTCGTTTGGCACAACGGCGGCGCTTTTTAAATGGTAATGCATCATTAAACCCTTTCGCCAAGGAGACTGCGTTGCCTACTAATCAGTTAAGACAACATGTTGACAATGAAAATAGTGGACTTAATGTACAAAAAGCCTCTGGAGGACATGAAGCACATGGTGCACGAACTGTACAAAGCAAACATGAAGAGCGAGAAGTTCCCGATTTAGGTGACTAAAATGTTTAATAAAACAAAATAATATACACCACTGGTTTTCACAAACTAGGTAATTTTTGATCTTGTGGCAAGTACAATAAATCAAAAAACCTAAAGTAAAATATTGAATTTTATTGCAAAAATTATAATTCTATCGTTGTGTATTCAGCTTAACATTTATGTTGTTGTAGGTTATCATCACACTTTGTATATCGAAAACTATTTTTTATGTAGGTCACTTTTTAATCTGTTACTCTTGGGAAGTGTCGCAGTATAAAAGCGATAGGGACAAATAATAACACGAAATTCTAGATGAAATTTCCCTCAAAAAGCATTTTGTCTATTTTATTTAGATAGGAAAAGGGAAACCACATTACAGAAACATTAAAAAAAAAAGAGCATTCCAGATGGACAAATGTTTTTGAAAATAAATTTAAGTTCACTGGGGTCGGGAAAATTATGATAAGTAAAAATGAAGCATACGCAAATAGATTACTTTTTGAATATTTAAGATTGCTCTGCTCTAAATGTATGGTTTTGATACCGGTTGAACGATTTGCATGCTGTATTCGTTGATTTTGAAAAAGAGTTCGATCGACAACCACGCACTGATATGGGTGATGGCCCTAAGGCAACGAAAAGTTCCAGAAATCTACGTGCAGATGATCATGTATATGTACGAGCAAGTCAAAACAATGCACTGCAGGAGTCACCGAAAATTTCCCAATCGAAGTTGGTGTACACCAAGGAAGCGTCTTGAGCACATTGCTCTTTATAACAGTGCTAGTAGATAATCACTACTTAAAGATAAGGTGAGGGACCCGAAAGGGACCCGAAACTCAGTTATTCTTTGCTGACGATGAAGTCATCATAAGTCAAGATCCTTCATCCTTGCAACGAGCACTGGACGTATGGGTGGACGTTCTGGAGGGAAATGGGTATCGCATAAGCGCCAAAAAGACCGAATACCTTTGCTGCCCATTTTCTGATCCACTCAGGTCTATTCCGGATATTTATTTGAACGGAACCGTGCTTCCCAAGTGAAGCACAAACTCAGCTGGTACTGTCATGTACTTAGGAGGAACGCTGAGTACCCCGTCCAAAAAGCATTATCATACAACGTTTCAGTACAATCGCGGAAGAGAGGCAGGCCCAAGAACTCCTGGAGAAAACAAATGCAACGACACCAGCATTCGACGAACCCCACAAGCAGATCAGTAGAGAAGCTGTGAAATGAGAAAGTTGTGATCCCACTCGAGATCATAATATCGTCGGAAGAGAAGAAGAAGAAGATAAATGAGAATAAAGAGATTGTTCTTACACAATCAAAAACACCTAAATGGAATATGTGACTTTAGAGTAAAGGATTTTAATACATATCATCAAAAAAACAATAAAATGGGATCTCGTGGAACTGCTGCTAACTATAGGTAAGTAAAAATGTCCTTAATTGTACTTAATGAACAGTGTTGGACATAATTCTATTGAAAAAGTTCGCAAAGGAAAAATTTTGAAGTTATACCTGAGATTACAATGTATGTATGTTATTTTACCATTTTCCAAACTGTTCACGATTTAGTTTGGCGAGTTACCGTCATAATCCTACAATATTAAATTCATGATACATGCTTTGAAATTGAGCGTGTTAACAGTTTTAAATATCTGGGTATAACTTTGGATTACAAGCTTAGCTTTAGCAGTATTTAAATAGAGTGGTTAAACAGCTGTATCACCTCAGCCTTTACTGTAGTGCTCCTATTTTAAAATAAGTCTACTATGGTTTACTAGACTCTAAACTTCAGTATGGGTTATCGTGTTGGGGAGGTTCCTACTTCATGAATATTTGTTAATAGAGCAAAAGCATGCAGTCCTTATTATGTGTACAGCGAATCGTCGTACTCCAAGTTTTGATTTGAAGGCCCTGGAAATTCTACCTTTAAGGCACCTTTATTGTTACACAATTTTCAAAATATTTTTTGAAAATTCTGGGTTTTATGCAGTTAGTTATCTACGTGTCAATAACAGAAATCTTGTCTCGCTACCAAAAATTAATAAAACGTACTTTTCACGGTTTTATTTAATAACTGCCCCCCCCCCCCCCGACTGTTTAATTTTCTTCCTGAAATCTTTAGATGCGAAAGAGTTTTTTTGCGTCACATTAAAAGGCTTTTCTCATGTAATTATTCTTCTATAGAATCATTTTTTATTACTTTATCATAAATATCACCATTGCTTGGATCATCTGCTTGTTATTTATCTTTAATTTTTAGTTTTTTCATATTAAATTTTTATTTTTGCTCTCTTATTTTGCTATTACATTTTTCTTTTTCTTTATGTACTTAAAAGTTTTTCCCTATCTGATTTCAACTTAATTAATTAATATTTCCGATATAGTTGCATACTCGCTACTTGTTAATTACAACTCAGTGTATCTTTAACTATTTCAAACAATAAAAACTGTCCTTCCTGGAATTTCGGTCTTGGAGTATGGAGAAGAAAATTCAACTGGACATATTATAGCGACATTAGCTTGATTAAAAAGCTGAAAATACAGCAGTGGAGATGGCTATGACACGAGGAGCATATGGACATCATCGTTACAGCCTGACGAGTATTTGAATTCAACCTTGATGGTGTACGCATCGGAGCTAAATTGTTGTGCGTAACATCATTGCGTTTTTACACATAGAGAAATCATGTGTAAGTTTCAAACTTTGCTCGTAGGATGTCGTTACTATCGACTTGTTTTTTTGTTTACTCTTGTAGCAATTATTCTTGAGTTAAAAGGCAAAAAAAAAAAATATCAAAGAAAAACAAATACAAATGTATGCAGAAGAATTTAGTTCGGTTCGCTTTGAGTGTTTTTGGTTACAGGGAATTATTGTAATAGTAATTATGTTCATTTAGTGACATCTACTTCGGTTAGTTTGAAACCATCTTGATTCCTTTATGTGTATAAACTTAATTGTAACATACCGGCGGCTATCTAAGTACAGCTGGCTGGAGAAGCATGTTAGTCAAAGCCGTACCGTAGCACATCCAGTGAGCGTGAGCGACTTTAAAAGTAAGTGACATTTACATGCCACCGCTGCACTTTCCGCAGTCCGTCAGTCTATCTATGGGGATGTGTTGTGCATAGGTATGTGTGTAAATGCGTTTGACTCTGCACAGAATACCATCCTAAACGGTTTGACAGATTTTCTTTAAACTTCGATTCCCTTCAAATTTAGTATGGCGTTTAAGATAATTTATTAACCACAAAAGCATTCAAAATTGTTGTCTTATAATAACCGCATCTATATGCTACCGCATATTACAACTTTGGTCTAACATTTATGTAACTTTTGATGTTTATAATGAATGATTAATAGTTCTAAAATTCACCATAATTTTTATCAAATTGATTATCTATAAGAGCAAGTTTGTGAGCCGTGCATTTTATTTATATCCATATGCCATATCAGTTATCTATTCTCACCTATAACGCGTTCATTACACAAACCATGTAGCAGGTAAGGCATTTTATTTATTTGTACTATGTACCTAACCTGTCTACTTTTCCTCGAACCAAAATGAATCTTGGGTAGATATTATGCATTTCAGTCTGGCAAACGATATTTTTCTTCCCATCAGGTATCATCATAAATATCTTTTTGTTTCCTGTCGTCCTTTGTCTTTAAATCTTTGCCTGAGCTATTAAGCAGGAAAAACTAGATATTCCTTAAGAATTTAAACATATGCCAAGATCATTGCGGACATATATACATATATACCGTTCTCTAATTGAAATCTAATGATGCAGGTCATTTCCAGTTGAAATCTCTTTAAACTCATATAAAGTGAGGATCATAATAATAATTAACAAGGTGACCCAAAAATACTCACCCGATTTTATTTCGATATACGTATAGTGTATACTATATCTTTAAAATTAGACAACCTTAGTTTCATATTTTGTTCCTATTATTTGTCTGATTATTCATCATGGTGGAAAACAAAGTAAGGCTGTGGCGATAGTGATATCGTTGTGGCGATAGTGATATCGTTACTACACATACTATATCTCTTTTATTGCGGACAAACCGCCAGGTGTCGTTCCAGTTGCAACCTCTTCACTAAATCTCAAAACTCATTGACAGTAGTTGCAAGTCGGTTGCGAAAAATAAAGCATTTTCCAATGTGAAAATTAATAATGTGTTACGATTAGGACCACCCTGCGATGCGATAGTAAAATAATCACAAAAAATTCTAGAAAGAAAATGATCATAAACAAACAATAGCACAAAAATAAAATAAAAACAAAACCATTGTGTTGATTTGTAGAATTATTGTTTTAAGAAAATTGTTTATTATCAGTAAGTTAGGTACCTATACATACATAGATTTTTTTTTTTGTATAAAAGCAAGACGCCTTATCCTCATTCGAAACAGTACAAAATTAACATTCACACTGAAAAGATCTGTTTTAGATTTTAAATTTCAAAATATGGCAAAATTTATGGTGAGTTAGAGTTTTTCTCGAAATGTCTTTTATATTTCATATAAATATTCCTACAAAATATTAAAATATATTTTCATTTTAATTGTAGATTATATTTACGGCTTTATTGGCACTTGCTGCAAGTGCTCCATTATACGGTGGACACGGTAGTCAAGGAAGTCATGGTAATCTTTTAGGACAAGATGGTCATGGTCAACATGGCTACGGACTTAACGAGCACGGTTCATCAAGTGGACATCACGGAAATATTGGTCAAAGTGGACATGGACAACAAGGCTATGGTCTTAATGAACACGGTTCATCAAGTGGACATCACGGGAACATCGGTCAAAGTGGTCATGGACAACAAGGTTACGGACTAAATGAACATCGCGGAAATCTTGGTCAAGGTGGTCATGGGCAACATGGCTTCGGAAACAATGGTTCAAATGGACATCGCGGAAATCTTGGTCAAAGTGGACATGGACAATTTGGTTTCAGCAATAACGCTGTTCATCGTGGACAGCAGGATAATCTTAGATTAGGTCATGGTGGCCATAACAACATCGGCCAAGATGGACATGGACAGCATTATTAAGAACAATCTTTAGTATTAGATTACAAATTTAATAAATTTACATTAGCTTGAATTGTGTGCTAATAATCAAAAGTATTCAAATATAAGACCTTCAAAAAATGCTAAAATAGCAACAAAAAAAAAATTTACACATTATACTGCCGTATTAATAAAATAAAAACCGCTGTATGCTAAAAAATAAATATCCGTTTTGATTGTTTATATGGATAAGGAATTAAGTGCTCAATAAGAAAGCTTCCGTTCTTTAGTTTGTTTTTAAAGTTTGTGCAGTAAAAAGGGGTACCTGGCAATCGCGCGATTCCAGATTCTTAGATTATGCGTTTTCATTATCAAAAGACAACTACGGAAACAAATTGTGTGTTTAATAACAACAGATAAAGTAGGTAAAGAAAAAGGTTTTCTAACCACAGAAGATTAATTAATTAAATGTTTTCACACAATAATGGAGTGTCGCAAAAAACAATGTGGCATGTGTATACGGCACATTAAATCAACTGGGGTTTGAAAAATCAAAAAAAAAAAACATCAGTACGGGGACAAGGAATTAGAGGTAGAGCTACAGCGGTCCATATACCTACACATCACAACACAATGGTGCAACAAAATCTGTTGAAATATTTCTATGGAAGTTTGACGTTTTGGTTGTCCAAAATGTGAGAGAAGTTATTTCGTTGAATTTACGAAGTTGATGAAAACATGTACGCTTTGTAAAGATTGAATTATTTTATAGGACTAAATGTGAGAGAAGTTATTTCGTTGAATTTACGAAGTTGATGAAAACATGTACGTCTTTGTAAAGATTGAATTATTTTATAGGACTGACTTTATTTCATTATTAATTGTGGAACTGATTAAAATACTCCAAGATTTAGAAACAAAACTTTGAGGTGTGAGGTCTTATTATGGATATTTAAAGAAGAAGGTATAAATCAACTTTTCTTTAATTGATTTTTAATAATAAAATGTGATAGTAAAATAAGTGAATAAAGTTCAAATACGGTCAAAAACAAACAACAGCACGTCAATAAAATAATAAATAAAACCATTCAGTTGATTAGTAGAAATGGTTTTGCAAGACTTTTTTTCTATAAAAGCTACATGCAATATTCTGATTTGAAACAGTTCAAAATAAAAATTCACACTGAAACAATTGAAAATTTGAATATGGCAATATTTATGGTGAATAAATTTTTCTTAACATTTAATAACTTTTACATTTGATTTTTATATACATTTCAATCGTAGATTATCCTTACGATTCTGTGGACGCTTGCTGCAACTTCTCCAATTTTCGATGAACACGGTAGTATAGGAAGTCAGGGTACACTTTAAGGACAAGATGGTCATGGACAGCAAAGCTTCGGACTTAATGAACTCGGTTCAATAACACACCTCGGAAACATTGGTGAAAGTGGTCATGGACAACCAGGATATGAGAACGTTGATCAAGGTGGTCATGGACAACAAGATTACGGACTTTACGAACAGGGCTCAAGTGTACTTCTTTTAAATGTTGGTCAACATAGGACAAACTGGGCATGGACAGCATTATTAGGATCAATATTTAGTATTATATTAACTATTTATTAAATTTTCATTAGCTGGTATTATGTGTTGATTCAAATTGATCTATTGTTAGATTTAAATAAAAATCAAGTGTCTGTTTGTGATGTCCAAATGAAAGCAATGAAAGTTTGTAATATACAAAATGTATATAAAATCATACACGGTTCCGATTTTAGTCTGTCTGTCTATCTGACGATTTTGATGGGACTTCCACTATCCGATAGCAACTGTTGTAGAGCGTAACTTAGGCTATTTTAATAGCAGACCCTTGCGTAGGGCCGGGTTTTGGGGGTTTCTAGACCCCCCTCTCATCCATGGGCCCCATTGGTTATATATAAAGTATACTGAGGATCACAAATCAAATATTGAATTTCACCTTTCTTTCGAAATGAAAATTTTCAATGAAAAGTCATGCACTGAACTATTTCACCTCTTGCTCTTTAAATCTGCTTGATGATTCTCGGGTGATCTGCATAAACGAAGTTCAACGTTATCGTCAACAAGAAGACGGACGGGTTTTCATTTCCCAAATGTCAATCAAATACTTCACATTCTGTCAACTTTGCCTGTGGCAACAGAAATAAAGGAACGGTCTTTTTCAACAGTTGTTCATTCCTTTAAAATCCAGGCAATGTTTGAGTGAACGTGAGCAAAATTGCAATAAAAGACAAAAGCCGATCATGTGAACACCTTAAAAAATGCATTTATTTATTTATTTATTTATTTATTATGATTTGCTATTTCATTTCAAATATCAAATGGCGGATTGAAGGATAATGTGTGTATGAGTGATAATAGGTTGTAATTTTTAATACTATTTGGTGTTTTGTGTTCCTTGTTAACTTACTTTTTTACTGGCCGTAGGCCAATTTGAGGAATCAAATAAGTAAAAATGAACGACTGGGTCGCACGAACTTGCTCTTGTAGCAAACTATTGAATTAGAAAAATTTAATTTGCTGAACTTTGGTGGAAAGTGAAAAGTGGCCTAACACCCCAATTCATGCCGTTGTGAGGGATCACAAGTCACAATCGATTGTGATTGATTTTTGTTAGGATTATGTTGTGACTCGAAAACAATTTCCGTATTCTGTCCCAAAAGTCACAGTAAAAATCACAAACAAACTCACAACATCATGGTGAATATTTGGAACAGTTTATTATGACACAACAAAAGCAAAATTCTTCTTCCGTTTTGTTACAATGATTTATACGAATAACAAACTCACAAATTGAGACTGTACGGCAGAATACGAAAAAGTCACAAAATCGATATTACCTTCACCTTTCAGAGTCTTGTGACTTGTGAGGTATCACAGAAGATCGGCAGAATCGGGCTGTAAATGTGAGGTGAAGTTATATGGTAGCTATCATTGGCTGATTGGCCAAAATCTTTAAATGCCATCCTATGTTAAATGTTAAGATTATATACCATATCAAATTTAAATGCAATCGGGTAAGCCGTAATTAATTTATGGCCAAATTTGTTATAAACCGTTAACACCAAATCTCCGTTATGTGCATTTTTAGCCAAAAACATGTAATGCAGTTATATAAGAACTACTGAAAATATTACATAGACAAAGGTTCATCGAAATCGTTATAGCTGTATTCGAGAAAATTTGTAAAAACTAAAACTGTTATATGGGAGGTATCCGTTATAGCAGAAATTCGAATTTCTCCTCTAGGGAATCACCAAAAAGTGTTAGACACGAAGTTTGAAGAAAATCCGCCAAACCGTTTAGGTTGCAGCTCGGTGAACAGACAACAACATACGCACATACGCATAGACAGACCGACGGACGGAATGACGAAACCTACTTTTTTAGGCTTCCCTATCATCGTAATATCACCTCGAAACATTTTTTTTACACGAAACCAATACTTGCCCTATTGAGCAAGTAAAAAATTAATGCACACTGACTAACAACCAGTAACTTCGGGTTAGTTACAACAAAAAATCAACGTAAGTGCCAACAAAAGAAAAAGAAGTTATTTCCAGTATGTAGGCATATTCAAGACCTATCTCTTATTTTAGCTCAATAGGCCACTTAAAGCCATTTAACCTATAACTTTTTTCCCAGTTACCTACTGAAAAAATAGAGGTTTGTGTCAGCATGTAGGTTTTTTAAAGACTTATCCGCTGTAACTTATTTTAAATCATCAGAGATAACCGAGCTAAATTGGTTCAAATGATTCTCGAAAATTACGTGATTTCCAATTGAGCTGAAACAAAATTTAATGGATATTTCTTGAACCAGTTACATCACGTTGACAATAATAACTTCGATTTTTGTCCTTGACGTGGAAAAAAACTACAGGGTGTTATTCGGTTTGCATTACTTTTCCTCACATTGACTTTAATCGTTCAAATGGCTCTCTAAAATGGAGGACATCCGATCGCGATAAAATAATATTTAGTATACATAGGTGATTTAAATAATATTAGATGATGACAATAATGTCTATTTCTTTTGTCGACACTTACGTTAATTTTTTGTTTGAATGGGAAATATCAAATATGTAAAAGGGTGTAAATTCCGGTGTTCACATAATCGAATTTTGTCTGGTTTAGGTATAAAAATAGACTGAATGCCTTAGCTTCATTTACATTGTGATGTTAAAATTGATGCGCTAAAAGTTTCGTGCTTAATCAGTTTTCTACAGACAATGTCAATAGAATGTAAAATCGTCAAAATAGAGATATTTTTTTTTCCATAACTTTTGGGATATCTATATTTTACCTAACTACCATGTAAAAAAACTTATATTTATGAAAAATCAATAGTTTCTTGTCGTGTTTAAACCTGCAAAAAATAGTGTTGGTATACACAGGTTGTTGTTGTCTAATTAATTCGACCACTTCTCAATGTAAATTAAATTATGGAGCGCAACATCTTATTTATCAAAAATATTGTTGCTTTAATTGTTATAAAATCTTACACATAAAATTATGTTAACATTTTAGTATCTATGTTAAATTCAAATTTTGCGCCTCTCTTATACCATTTGCCATCTTTTTCTTATTCTGATTTCGCTGTACATTTAAGGATTAAAGTTAACGTAATCTCTCTCAATTATCATTACATAAATACTTCACGAGAAATAAAATCTACACACTTGAATTAAAACCTTTAGGGGAAACTCTGCTCTTTTTATTGTTCAACTATTTCGTCGTTTTTCTGCTCGCTTTGTCTGGATCCTTTGTTGGCCAGAACCTTTGTTCGTTCTTAAAATTAGAAGAGAATAACTATCGTGGTTTAAACCTAGTTCGATATTTTGTAGAATATTTCGCTACCGTTGATAATCGGTCATCACAGCAACCAGGATTTGTTCCAACCTTTTAATAAAAAGGAGTCATTGGGAATCCCAGGTTGACGGTCTTAATATCTGATCGTTCACATACAATTACAAACCACCTTTCAACAGCTAGTTTTATTATTAATTTTAAAACTGATAAAAATACTACAAGAAAAGAAACTCATCTTTGTCTCGTGAAATAAGTTCTTCTTCATAAATGATAATTTAAGAAGAAGAAGATCTAATTTTATTTAATAAAATTTAAGGTAGGTAGGTCATTTTTAATTGTAAAAATATAAAAATACGATAATAAAATAATCACATAAAATTTGAAAATGGTCAAAAACAAACAACAGCACATCAATAAAATACTAAATAAAACCAATTGTGTTGATTAATATTAAAACTGTTTTTGCGAAATTGTTATGATCATAATTTTTTGTATAAAAGCTAGATGCAATATTATCATTTGAAACAGTTCAAAAATAAAATTCACACTGAAACAATTGAAAATTTGAATATGGCAAAATTTATGGTGAATAAATTTGTCTTAAAATTGTTTTATATCATATTTTTATATCTATAAGTACATTTCAATTGTAGATAATCTTCACTGCTCTATGGACGCTTACTGCAAGTTCTCCATTATACGGTGAACAGGATAGCCTAGCAAGTCATGGTAAACTTTTAGGACAAGATGGTCATGGACAGCAGAGGTACGGACGTAATGAACACGATTCAAGTGGACATCTCGGAAACGTTAGTCAAAGTGGCCATGGACAACAAGGCTACGGAGTTAATAAACATGGTTCAAGTGATGGAAGCCTTAGGAACGTCGGTCCAATTGGTTATGGACAACAAGGCTACGGCTCAAGAGCACATCTCGGGAACGTTGGTGAAGGTGGTCATAGACAACAAGGCTATGGTGTAAGTGAACACGGTTCAGGTGGACATGTTGGGAACCTTGGTCAAAGTGGTCATGGACAACAAGCCTATGGACTTAATGCACACGGTTCGAGTTTGTATCGGGGAAACAGTGGTCAAAGTGGTCGTGAACAACAAAACTACGGACTTAATCAACACGGCTTAAGTGGAAATATCGGGAACCTCAGTCAAAGTGGTTATGGAAAACAAGGCTACGGAGTTAATGAACACGGATCAAGTCCTCATCTTGGAAACGTTGGTCAAAGTGGTCATGGACAACAAGGCTACGGACTCAACGAGCAAGGTTCAAGAGGACATCTTGCAAACGTTGGTCAAAGTGGTTCTTTACAACAAGGCTACCGACCTAATGAACACGGATCAAGTGCACATGTTGGGAACGTTGGTCAAAGTGGTCATGGACAACAGGGCTACGGACTCAACGAGCAAGGTTCAAGAGGACATCTTGCAAATGTTGGTCAAAGTGGTTCTCTACAACAAGGCTACCGACCTAATGAACATGGATCAAATGCACATCTTGGGAACGTTGGTCAAAGTGGCCATGGACAACAAGGATACGGATTCAACGAGCAAGGTTCAAGAGGACATCTTGGAAACGTTGGTCAAAGTGGTCCTTTACAACAAGGCTACGGACTTAGTGAACACTCAAGTGGACATTTCGGGAACGTTGGTCAAGCTGGCCATGGACAACAAGGCTATGTACCGAACGAACATGGCTCAAGATGGACACGGGCAGCATTATTAGCAGCAATGTTTATCACAAGATAAACAACCTTAAAAAAATACATTACCTTTGTGTGTTAACGTTCATATAAGTATTTAAATACACTTAAATCACAACAACAACAAAAATTACATATACTTTAAAGCTTTATTAATAAATATTCGCTATTAGCTCTTTTTAACTCTTTACGGAACCAAATAAGATGTTTTCCTCCGTCTTAACTTTTTTTTTTCATATCTGCAGTTTACCGAGAAAGGGTGTAACCCTGGCATTTGTACTTTGTAGGTACAGTTATTTTTTATCTAGATCAAAGTTAAATGAGTTAAAATTATTTTCTGTTTCATCACTTGAAAGTAATACACATTTTTGATAGAAAAAGTTACAAATTATTTGGCGTCATGGGGTGCGAACAAAGTACAACGTCTGCAATTACGCAATTTCATTTTTATGTCAGACTATGGCAAATTCCATCCATATTGTCGTAGTGAGTTTGCTCTAACAAATCACAAATCACAAACCGCATAGAGAAAATCTCAATCGCCCTTGTTCGTCGATTCTATATGCACGAAGGTCGAGGTACATTATTATTATTTTGTATTAGGTATTCCGTATCACATAATTTGCGATTGCCTGCGTTTTCAAAACACAACAACATAAAAAACTTTGTGTGTTCGATAACAACACATAGTGAGTAGGTCAGTGCCCTTCTGATTACCGAGTAAGGTATAAATGTTGTATTTTCATAAAAACATGTTGAAATAAAAGCCGACAGTATGTATGTTTACACAACGCACAATCAGTTGGACATTTGAAAAATTGCAATCAAGCGTCGCTCTATGGTGGAGAAGTCTCCAATGCTAAAGCGGTTCGTATCGTACACACAACACAAGTGTGAAAAGTGTCTGCTTTCTATTTGTTCCGCATTTTTCGGGATTGGTTGCAGTATCTATTGTGCAAAATATTGTTAATAAAAAGCTTGCTTGTAACATTTAAATAAAATGCATATTAAAAGCTACCAAAATACATGTTTATTTTCATGCAATTAAAGTCAAACAAATACATTGTAAATTAAAATGTTATTCTGATTTAAAATCAAATAAAAAAAATTGCTTTAAAAATATAATTTCTGTTAAATTCATAGAAATTATATTTTAAAAGCAATTTTTTTTTATTTGATTTTAAATCAGAATAAAATTTTAATTTACAATGTATTTGTTTGACTTTAATTGCATGAAAATAAACATGTATTTTGGTAGCTTTTATTATGAATTTTATTTAAATGTTACAAGCAAGCTTTTTACTAACAATATTTAGCACAATAGGTACTGCAACCAACCCGGGTTGTTTCTTTAATAAAATCAAAGCCAATGGCGATCCAACCAGAATATTTATCTGCCTGATTATTCTTTCGTTTATCCAGAAGATTTTATATTAAATCCTGATAATAATTTGCATCTCTTTCCCAGCTATTAAATAAAGTGCACGACTGGGTCGCACGAACTTTCTCTGGTAATGCACGACTGGGTTGCACGTACTTGTTCTAGTGGAAAATTGCCACGAAAATAAAATGAAATTTAGTAATATTTTTTTTTTAATGTAAAGGAAAAAAATATGAATTTTTCACAAAAGTGCTAAAACTTCTTTTTACAAAGATTCAAGCCAAAATCAAAGCATGTAAAAAATTTTATTGCCTAAATATAAGTTTACCAAAAAAATTATTCCAAAATCGTGAGAGCGGTTTTTAAATAAATCGATGTTTTTATGCATTTTATGCACAAAAAATTAAAATTTTTTGTCAAAGCGTTTTCCAAATACTGAGTTTACAAAAAAAAATAAATTAAAAAATTAATTAAAATTAAAATTAAGCTTTTTTGCAAAATGTTGGTATTAAAATTTGTTTAAGTCATATAGATCTTTCTAAAAAAATTTTTGGTTTGAAATCGATTAACCCGTTTATGAGATAGCTCAAGAAAAAAATAACGGTTATAAAGGAGGTGCCGTTAATAGGCTTGCCAATTTTTGTTTGGGATTTAATAAAAAGAAATCTTACAGAAACTATCAGTAATTTTTTTCAAGAAAATCGTTGGAGCCGTTTTCGAGAAAATTAAGCTTTTCCAAAACCGATATATGGCAGGTACCGTTATTTTTTGAGCTAACAAAAAAATTTCAATTTCTCCTCTAAGGAATGGTCTACAAACCCTACATACCCAATTTGAAGCAAATCGGTTAAGTCGTTTAGGCTGTAGTTGATGATACATACAGTACTGACATACAGACAGACCCACTTTTTTCGTCTTCGCTATCATCGTAATGTCATGTTTGATTGTTAGCTCAAATTTTTTTTTTGCACGAATGCATAACTTGCCTTATAGTACCTATAGTAAAAAGTGGATTGATTTGCCTACAGTCTGAGGAATGATTTCAATGAACACAATAATAATATATTTTTGAGTTCAAAGATTAACGGAGACGCAAACTTAAAATCATTTGGAATCCAAAATTCATTTTATTATTGCATAACCTAAGGCTGAAGAAAACAATTGATATTTTTTTTATGTTTTAATAATAGAGTCAACCAGTAACCAGCTTGGCCGCCGTGAAATATTTATACATCAATATTCCTTCCGAATAGTATTCTTGCCGTGCACACAGGATGTTGTTGGTGAATTGTATTAGTATTTTTTCGGATTTCTTTCACTCTCAAATTTGCGTTAGAACGTACCTATGTAGATAGGTATTCAAAGCTGTTATTAGTTAGAAAACTATTCCTCATTCGGTTCTAAACGTCAAAAGCATTCCTAATGAAATGTAGTTAAAAGTGTTTTCATAAACAGAATAAATAGCTGTGTTTTTTTGCAAGTCCATATAGACTTGTGTGAAAAAAAAGACATCAGTTTACAAATTAATACAACATACACATCCATATGGACTTAGCTAACTCCAGATAATTATAGGGACTAAGCTAGTCCCGATAAAAACTGTATTACTGTATTAGGTACCGCCACATTTACATGTATCTTATATATGGGAACGTCAAATTTCGTCGGTAACGGTGTGTGCTAATTCCCGCACAATGTCATTTTTCGACAACTATAGTGTTGAAAAAAAACGCGGTTAACATACAAAAAATATTATTATTGTTGTATTCATAAATCTATTTGTTCATTACAATTACATAATTTGCATAATTTATTAATGTTTACTTCATTATTTCAGGGGAGTTGTACTCGATGTATCTTTCTTTGGTGTGCTATAATTATTAAAAAAAAAAAATGAAAACTAAAAACTATAAAAGCCAATTTGAATATTACTTTGTTGTTTTGGGAACATTCGCCTTAGTGGTGCTTTAATTAAATAATTTTTCAAATTAGTATAAAAATAGAAGGTAGGTAGTTACCTACATAATTAAAAAAAAAGGAAAAAAAATTAAATAAATCATTACCTTGATGTTACTGGAGAATTATTTTTCATTCCTTCCCCTTGGTGCAATTCTGGACTGCAAGGTCCAACAACAATGTCCACTTCATAATTCCATACAACCGGCCAATAATGACCGTGACGACGATGATAATGAGGTCTGCAATGAATAAATAATGGCCCCATCACTGCCAGACAAAACAATGTTTTAAAAAACGTTTTTAAAAATTTCATTTTGTAATTAATTTTTTTAAAACAAGTTGTTCAATGATCGATATTTAATATGTTACTGTGGATCATAAGCTAGATTCAAAACTATATTGACGACAAAAACACACACTCGTAAGTTTTATCTACACAATATTTTCATGAATTTAATTGATTTATATATTATTTATTATTTAATTTATTAATTAATATTTTCAAGTTCAAAATAATGGACAATTATTTTTTATTTTATTATTTCAAAAAACTTAATAAATTATTTGAATAATGATAGTTATCTGGAAATGATCACGAATATTGTGTGCGACAAATATAGTCGACAGTTTCTCTGAGATCGGGTGGACTTGAACCTTAGTGTTTCTATTGGGCAATTGATTGATTAGATCGCTAAAACTCAAACAAAACAAAGTTTTAAACATTTAGACCGTGTGTCAGTAGCGTATAAAGAGGGGTTATATTGTATCCAATGAAAAAATTATGATATGGCACTAGTGCGGTAAATATAAACTTCAAAATTGTTACCTCCTCTGGAACAGAAATTTTTCTTTAACAAATATAAAATGTTATTGTTCTTATATTCTACTATTCGTACTAGAATGTCAGTTTTATTAATTGAACATTCTTTATTCCTTCAATTTTCAATAAAATGTTTTTCGATATTTCAATCTTATTTCATCTGAGGAGCCCACAAGCTAGCACCCGGCCGAAACGCAATTTTTCTTGGACTAGGTCGCTTAACGTTAACGCTTTTATTTTGAATAATATTTCAGAAAGTCCACTTAAATCAAATGATGCTTAGTCTTCTACTTGGTTGAATTTTGTTCAATGAATATAGAATATAATTTATATCATTAATATATAATTTCTTTGTTATAATCTTAGCCACGAGGCAAAACACAACCACCATACTTCAATTAAAATCATCGCAACCGTGATCTTGCTGGTAGAGTTCACATTAGCTTTTTACCAAAAAAGTTGTTTTAGCTGAGCTAGAAAAATCTAATGACAATCGGTATACTTTTTGAGAAAACTAAAAACAACAAAAACCACCTCTTCTAAGAACAACTGTTTTTTTTATTGAGCACCCGGTTTTTCTGTTTTTGGCTAAAAATCAAAAAACCGAAAAAATAGTACTACTTAATTACGTAATTTTTTTATAAAAACCAACCGTTTAAATAATTTTGTTTTCCAAAATTTTGAGTTTTAAATCTAGTTTTTAAGAAACCATTCACTAAACTTTATTTAAAAATGATATAAAAGACGGGATTTCTGAATTTTTAAAACTGTATATAGCAATTCAAGGAAAGTCCGTTATTTTTATTTTATTTTTAGGGTGACAGGTATTTACAATGGTGACAGTCAGGGAGGGTTTTTTGAATTTTTGTTCTAGGCCTAAAACTAACGGTACCTGCCATATAATGGTTATGAAAAAACTCGTTTTTCGAAAACTACTCAAACGATTTTGATAAAATTTGACATAAGTGATACGAAATTAAAAGCCTTTCAGATGGGATGAACCATTTTCTTTAGGAACAGTTTTAACGGTACCTGCCATATAACGTTATTTTTTTGAATTTTGATTTTCTCGTTAACGACTGAGTTGATTCTTACAAAAATTTTGTTTGAAGAGACCTAGATAGCCAAACAATAATGGCGTAATTATTTTTTTAATGACGTTTCTTAAAAAAAAAATTATTAATTTTTTGTTTGCAAATTGAATTTTTTTGGAAATTTATTTTTTGGTTAAAAATTATTAAATAACTAAAATTGGCATTCTCCAAAATTTTCAAAAAATATTTTCAAAAAGTTGTTTGCAAAAAATCGATTTTTTCGAAAACTATGATTAAAAAAAAAAAAGTTTAATTTATTGGCGCAAAATTTTACTCGATTTAACTCGAAACTAAAAGCAATTTAATGTGAAACTTGGTTAAAAATACTTTTTTCCGTATTATAAATGGCATAAAGCATACATTTTCTTAATGATGTTGTCTAACTTCAAGAACAGGAAACCTTCGTATAATATTTTTAATGCAACACACTAAAATCTCTGAGTGAATGACAGCTCAAACTCTTGAAATCATTTTTGTGGAATGTAACTACACACAAACACTGCATAAATTCATCAACAACCCCTTTCAGTGGAATAAATAACTGGAAGTTAAAAAAATGTTTATTCTTGAGTAAAACTTAGACAACTGTTTTAAAGTTTAAATAATGTTAAGTGGTGTCACGTTAATTCCTTAAATATAGGTTGACTATAATTTTGCGCCATTGTAATATTTAACTGGCATACCACGACTTTCTCGGAAAACTCTCGTTTGTTATAAAGTGATTTTCAAAATTTTTGATGCAGAAAAAACGCAAACCGGGATTAATATATAAAAGAAGTTTATTGTTCAAAGTTTAAGAAGTGAATAACAAGAGTTGGGCTGACAAAAAACTGTAAACTCAAATTGATACTTCATGTACATAAATTGAGTTAAACTTAAGAGAGAGTATTGTGTTGATCATTACTTAGATACTAAAAGTTATACAGTAGTGCAAAGAAATATTCTAACAATTTTTCGTTCTTATTATTTTTTAAAATTATTTAAAAAAAAAAATAAGAAATAATTTCATATAAAATAATTTCTTGGCAGGTTCTTTTAAGCTCTCGGTAACTTGACACAAGAGCAAGTTTGTGCGACCCAGTCGTGCAATAAATTTTTTTTTGGTTTAAGTAATATTTTTCGAATATTGCCCCTCCTGGATAAACGAGGGGAAATAGACCCCCAGCACTAATCATTTTTTTTTGTCTTGACCAAACCTACTCCATCTGTGTTTTAGCATTTTATTAGTTTTAAGAAAATAAACAATAAAAAGACTAAAAACAGCCAACTTAAATATTATTATTGAGTGGAGTGTATATGAATGAAATTCAATTTTAAAGGTTTTGTGGCCTTAACTCCAAGTTTTTTTTTTGCATTTTATGTAAATCACCTTCTGTTACTTGTACTTTCTTGTAACTCGCTGATTGCAAACGGCACTGTGTAACGTACACCATTTCATCTATTATTGTTATGTCATGTGGAAAAAAAATCACTTTGAGAAACAGAAACATAACAATCTGCTTTTATAGGCACAAGATACGAATTTCTATTTCTACATTTTATTTATTATTGTATCCATATAATCAATTTGTTCATTACAATCATCTTTGGATAACGTTTTGGATAACGTATCTAATGTTAACTTCGTTAATTCGTGGTACTTGCACCAGTGGTATTTTCCTTCGGGGCGCTATAATTAAAGTTTTTTTTTTAATTAAAAAATTAAAAATGTCTCATATTAAATCTTACTTTGTTGTTTTAGAAACATTTGCTTTAGTGGTGCTATAATCAAAAGATTTGTCATACGACGATAAACAAAATATTAAACTAAATTCAAATAAAAAACATTAGGTACCTTGTTGTTTTTATTGGAGAACTGATAGTGGTTTCCTGTGGCGTTTCCGCAGGAATAAAAATATCAACAATATCAATTTCATAGTTCAATATTTCCGGCGAATTTTCAACAATATCATATTCATAACTCCAGTCTTCCGGCGAATCACGGCGGTGACGATAATGATGAGGTTTGCAGTCGATATATAATGGTCCCATCAATGCCAGACAAAGCATTATATTGAAAAACGTGTTGAAAAACATCATTTAGTTATTTATTTTTTAAAACAAGTTGTTCAATTATCGAAATAAAGTGTGTTACTGCTTGTAAGCTAAAACTAACTGATGATACAAACTATAAAACGATCCACCCTCGCAATTTGTATTAATAATTATAAGTTTCAAAATATTTTCGTGAATTTCATTGATTTATTATTTAATTTATTAATTATTATTTTTAACTTTAAAATAATGAGTCAATTATTTTTTATATTATTGTTTACAAAAAAAAAAAACTTAATATTCAGATATGTATGTTATTTTAATTATAATTATTATCAAAAAAACGATCACGCGAATATAGTTGACAATATCTCTATCAACCATTCGTCCTTGAAACAGAAAGCTTCCTTTTATAGATTTCAAGATTTTGGTTTAACTTTGTTGAGATAAGTGCAATGTATAATTGCTCTTGACAAAAAAAAATGTCTTTATAGGGTAAACATTTTAATTATGTTTGGAAACTGATATTATATGATGTTTACTCTAGTTTGTTGAGTTCCGGAAATACATCTTTGGTACTGCAACGAGCAAAGAGGTGTAATTATTTGTCTGAATATTTGAACTTTTCACCATAACCCTTCAACCGTGAAGGAGCACTAAAAATGAACGATTTGGAAGAAAATAGAATAAATACTTATTCTGTCCATTTTCTAATACTCATGGACATATTTCAGACAATTATTACCTATTTCAATAGTGTTTACCTAGTGAAAAAAGTTTAAATTGCCGCAAAATCGTAAACATTTAAAACCCCTTTTTAAATCAATTTTAAAATGAGAGTCGACTCTAGATAAGTTTAGTGGACATAAAGTATAATACTTAAAGAAATATTTTAACTTTAAAGGCAGCAAACCCTTTAGCTGGCGTTTTCATTTCAAAATTAATTCAACAGCAAATCAAAGCAAAACTCTGGAACTCTGTTGTTGATTAGAATATTTTTAATCAATGATTGTGTTTGTTTGTGACCAACAGATCAGGTTGCGCGCTATGAGGCGGTTTTCTTTTTAAGCTCTGAGCAGAGCACGGAGTAGAGCCTGATAATGTCGATTAAATCTCTGAGCAGATTTAACTACAAAACACACATGAGCACTTCACTTTCAGAGTGTCACATCTGTAGAAATTAACTCACAAAACTGTCAAATCACATGAAAACGACATGAAGTTGGCCGCGCTCAACTTCGTGACTCCATTATCCTGAGCTAATAGAGCGCCCTCCGAGAAAAATCTGATCGAAAAAAGAAACACAAGTTGAGCGCTCTTAGCGCTCGTAGCTATAAAAAAGAAACGCAGATCTATTTTTGACAACTCAGTGTATTGCTCCGAGCTTAAAAAGAAAAACGCCTATGGCCATTCATTTTGAGCTCCTGAGTCCTGAATAATGTTGGATCTTTTATGAGTGTAGACTAAAGTCATGACATGACGCAAAATTCGCCTAGTTTAAGTCTATGAAAAGTTGAGTTGTTGTGCACAGCTATTTACTGCTTTGCTTTTACCATTGTTTACAAGCTTGCAACTTTACTGAGCTACTTTCGATTGTATAGATTTGACAGTGCTGCTGCTGTTACACCATTGTATTTAGGCAATAACGTACACTCGTTTTGATTATATACTATTATCATTTTGCACATTACTCGTGTTATTATAGGTGATTTAGCATCAGTGACTGAATATAATAAATAACGGATTTAACAGACGCCGCTAAAATAACATGGACGCCACAAACTGTCAACTTAGACTCGGTTCTATAGGTATTGGAGAAACCTTTAAATACGAGCAGGCAATAGGTTAGCTCAGACACAATTATCTGACCAACATTTTTCGACTTCTCTATATCATGATAATGTGGTATCTGATCGTTAATTAACTTTTTTAACGATTACATTCCCAACCAAAAGAGGGCCACCAAAAAACACTAAATTTAAAAAATAATCACAAGCATTACGCGATATTGAGGAATACATGTCTTCCATGGCTGTCGACCTGTAATATGCACTGCATCTGTTTAGTACTCAAATAGCAAAACAAAATTGACAGTGTTATGCCATTTGTAAAACGGATTGCTGTAGGTACTAGTACGGGTCGAATCATAATTATGTCATATTCGAGTGGACGTTCGGAGGGCCCTACGAGTGAAAAAAAAACCTTCCTAAATTGGTCGATTGGCTGTTCGGAGCGATGTTTGGAAGTGCTAATTTGACTTACTGAATTGAATTGGGAGTGTTGGGAGTGCTGGCGCAATTTACTACCACATATATATAGTTTAGATCGATCATATGGTCCAAGCTATATAAAACAAAACTCGCAGTGTGTTTTCATTTCTTTTTTATATTTCAAGAACTTAAATAATAAGTGTTAATAAGAAACAAATAGTGAAAAATACTTTTTAACTCGTTTTTGCTTCGTTTGAAGTTACAAAAAATAAATGTAAATAATCTTTGGTCAACTACCACATGCACAATTAAAAAAGGGAGTGTTTTTAATGATCCATTGGATTCATATTTCCCTCCTCTTCGGAGTGAAACCACTCGAATATGACATTAGTCATAAACGCCAAAGAATAAAGACGTGTGTTGAGATTTTTAAGTGTCAATGACAGATTGACAGCTACTAAAGAAAAGAAGAACTACAATTCAAAATTTGGAGAATAAATGTTTTTTATTGTTTTTTTATTTATAAAAATAATAAAAATTATAAACTAAAATAATACCTTCAAGAATTACAAAATAAACTATTTTAAATTAAGAATTAAGGACAAAGTCTGTTGCTCATTTTCGGGTGTATTTGTGGTGGAGTCAGATATGATGATCTGATTCTGAGGTTCACTTGTGATTTCATTCGTCTGTTCGTTTGTAAATGGAATTATTGTTGAAAGATTTTCTTGTGCCGGATCGATTGTGCTCTGAAGTTGATCATTGTTCAGAATGTCTGATACAAGAGTGTCAAAGTTTGTGAATTCCACTTCTACAATAGTGTTAGCTGTGGTGGATGCATCCTGTTCAGTTGCAGTCATATCGATTTGTTCATCAGTTATAGGAACAGCAACAGCTTTCGAGTCACGCAAATCAATTCCTCCATTATCTGGCTGATGATCAATACTTCCAGGAACTGATGCAGCAGTTGTTGTGGTTGTAATAATTTCTTGCTGATCAATATCAACTTCTTGTACATTTGGAATTGGAGTTGTTGTGGTGGTGACGTTTCTATTAGGTCCATGATGATGATGATTATGATGCCTGTGATGATGAGGAAAACGATGATGACGTAAATGAGAATGACGAGGTGGATGTCCATGATCATGATGATGGTGATGTTTTCCACAAGGACGACCTTCCTTAGAATGGTTTTCTTCAGAAGAACTACTGTCATGAGCGAGTATCATAACTGCCAAAGTGCAGAAAACCGTAAAAATTAAATGACGAGACAACATTTTGTTATTGTTTATTCCAGTTGAAGTTATATTTGCTACTGAGAATTAATCCCGACTGAGAAATTGTATTTATACCTTTTTTTTTATAAATGAGTTTACTTGATGCTGAATGAAGAATATTGCTATCAGTAATGTGATGGCTTTCCCAGAAATTAAATACAAATACTCACAATATTATTGTCGGAAGGAAAATCCAGAGGTGATGGGTGACAGCTTGGCTTCTGATAATATTAAATACAAATGATGATTAGATGCAATTTTGTTGTGCTATTTTATAAATCCAAAAATACCTATGTTTTATTGTATTTATAACCTTTATGAAAAGAATCGCAGATTATAAACATTAATCATATTCTGGTTTGCATTTTTATGACCTTTATTACCGCCAGCATCATTTCTCGGGTATGGAGTTAAAAAATCACAAAACTAAAATCCTGATTTTATACTCTTGACATTCTGGTAAATATATCTGCCTAATGCTCTTACAATGCTATTAAGTGCTATGCAAACATTTTTGTCACCAGAAGGCAGTGTACAAATTTAAAACGGCAATTAACAGTGATTAATCGAATCCATCAACACTTTATGTGACATTGAACTTTAACACATTTGCGAGTACACAATATTGTTACAATTTGAGGAAATCAGAACATTTATGAAACGTACCTTAATTAGGAACATCAATCCATCTGTTAAAGCTCGTATAAGACTATAATAAACATGGTTAACGACGCTAACATGAACAATAACAGTAATTAAAATTTAGTTATATGTAGGTGTATGTAGGTTCCTATAAACTTATCTCTTTTTCTTGACTCAGTAAATTCAGCATAAGCATAGCAAATGCAATCATTGAATTATCAAATATTATTTGAATCAAGTTGACGTCTTTCTTTACCTACTATTATAGATACCTTAGTATTTAAAAATTTAAAAATTTCCATGACCCCCCCCCTTTCAAACTGACCCTTTCTTCATTCTAAAAAAAAAGGTAGGAGAATGGTAGTAACAGTGTGACAAAGTACATATACTGAGACAATTCTTTTGATTTGTTCCTAAATGCGCACATCTTCACAGAAATTTCGAATAACGTTTTTTATTTGTAAATAAATGTTTTCCTTTTAAAATATAAAAGGCGATTAATATGACAATATCCAGAAGAGTGACAGAGTGAGACCTTGGGAATAATGGCTGCTTTTTCTGATTGATTACACGATAATTTACAATTAACTGTAATAGTGACTGAACATGTATTATTTACAGTTTTATCTAATTGCAATTTAAATAAAGGGCTTTACAAGGTCGCACGAACTTGTTCCTGTTTAAAACATTAGGAAATTCGTTTGACCCGTTTATTTGAAAAAAGATTTTCTCTATTTAATAAAAAAAAGTTGCTATATATCATTTAATAAATATATAACAGGACTATTTGAATGCTTGAATCTTAAATACCTATCAAATTTTGTCTGTAAGTTTTCAAGATCGTTGGCATAAGACAAAAATCGATTCTATGAAAAGACGAAATATTTTTTTTTAAACCGAAATTTTTATCTTGAGCTATCTCGTGAACGGATGAATCGATTTTAACCACAAAAAAAAATAGGAAGCTCTAGATAACGTGAACAAGTTGCAGAAAAGCTAAATTTTAATTTTAATTAATTTTGTAATAATTTTTTTTTTGTAAACTTAATATTTTGAAAATATTTAGGTTAAAAAATTTTATTTCTTATACATAAAATGAAAACAGTAATTTAAACAGGCGTACGTCAAGTTTGTAAAACAACTTTGTTTTTTTAAATTACTAAGCAAACATCGATTTATTTAAAAACGGCTATTACGATTTTGGAATTATTTGTATGAAACGAAGTATTCTGGATGCTCCAATTTTAGCTTGAAACATTGTAAAAATTAGTTTAAGCGTTCTTAATAAAAAATTATTTATTTTTTTTTTCTATTTTTTATTTATATTTAATAAAAATGTATTAAATTTATTTTAATTAATTGCAACTTACCACAAGTGCAAGTTCGGATAATCTAGTCGTGCACAAAAAATTGTTATTGTGATTGAAATTTTTTTTGTAGGTACCTGTAGGTATAAGAACTTAAAAGTAAGAAATACGAAAAAATTACACGAATTTGTATTAAAACTGCTAAAACTAGTTTTTAAACAAATTTCAAGCCAAAATCAAAATATGCAAAAAATGTTGTTGTATAAATATAAGTTTACTTAAAAAAATAATTCCAAAATCGTTAGGGCGGTTTTTATAATAAATTGATGTTCAATAGTTTTTATAAAAAAGTTTTCTTACAAATTTAAAGTACGCCAATTTTAAGTAATAAATATAGTTTACATGAAATGTACAAAAAATACAAAAAATTATTCAAGTCGTTTTCTAAATATCGATTTTTGTTTTAGCTTAAAAAATAATGGTACTTAATTTTCTCGAAAACGGCTCCAACGATTTTCTTCAAAAAAATTGGAAATTGTTTTAACCTGACTGTCTTTGTTCAATTGCAAAAAAAATTGATAAGCCTAATACCGGTATACCTACGGGGACTATCTTCTCGGAGGCAAAAAAGGAGACACTTTTTTTTCATAAGTTTCACACAACTTAGTGATGTTGACATCTATTATCGAAATTTTTAAACATACAATTTGCGAAAAATTTCGTCAAAAGTATTTTTTTCATGCCACCAACTCTTTTTAAGATAGAGTTCGGAAACCGAATCGCACTCAGCTATACATACTGAAATGAAAAGGTCGTGAGTTAAAAGGGACATAAAAAATTCATTCAAAATATGTTTCAGGCTGCTTAAGGAGTTAACATACTAAAAGTCCTGACGTCGAAAAGGTGAACCGGAGAAAGGGAAGGGTTATTAGAATCCCCTTTGTTGATCTTTCGCTTATAGCAACAAAAATGATGCGTCGCAGTGGAATGTTCTGCGAGATTAAATTACAACTAATAAAGTTTGCTATAACTTTTGTTATGTGTTTTTTTTAATTCCCAACCGTTTCCGACTCTTTTCTTACTTAGAGATTGTGAAAGTAGGTAATTTATTAATGATGAAAATACTTTAACTTTAACGCAAAGCCGCGATCAAGTACTTAGGATTAAGTATCGACACTAAACTTACCTTTTGGCAACAGATTAAAGCTTCAGTCGAAAGAGCATCCAAAGTAACTTCATCACTGAGTAGATTGATGGCAAATGTTGGAGGACCGACAGCCAGTAAACGAAAGTTGCTGATGTCAACAACACACGCCATCTTATTATACGGAAGTGAAATCTGGGCTGACGCACTTAAGCAAGAAAAGTACCGCAAAAAGATGGCAGCTGTACAGAGACGCGGAGCTCTACGCGTAGCTAGTTCCTACCGAACGGTTTCGGAACCAGCCGCCCTTGTAGTTGCAGGAGTGACTCTCATTGACCTTTTAGCAGCAGAAAGGAAGTACGCCTTTGACAAAAAAGCGGAAATTGGGTTGGAAGCGGCATCCGAGGAGGCAAAAGAGCGAACTAAACAGAAGTGGCAAGAGCGTTGGGAGGACAATTTAGTAAAAGGAGGACAAAAACAGAAGAGAGGACATGGTACCGAAAGAAGGGACTGTCCTCTAAAATAGAGGACAGATGGTCACCGTAAGTGTACCTGCCATAGATCTATTATTTTTATCTAGAGCTATCT
This sequence comes from Baccha elongata, assembly GCA_951217065.1. Classification (NCBI taxonomy): domain Eukaryota; kingdom Metazoa; phylum Arthropoda; class Insecta; order Diptera; family Syrphidae; genus Baccha; species Baccha elongata. The sequence goes on along the minus strand of OX578272.1, from coordinate 122,321,235 downwards.
TGTGAACGGTTTAATCGACATTAACTTAATTTATTTTTGGAACATCTTGATGATTTGATAAAACTTCAGTACAAACAATTTTCAAAACGACTTTACTAAAAAAAATTAATTTGTTGTGCATAAAATTCAAACTATTCAGTACTTTTAATTAACTTACTTAAAAATAGTAGAAAAACTTTTTTTTTACTTATTAAATAAACATTGGTTTATTTTCAAATAGCTCTAATGATTTTGGATTTTGGAATTCTTTTTTTATTAAACTTATATTCAGGCAACAAAATTTTCTGCATAATTTGACTTTGGCTTGAATCTTAATAAAGAAGTAGTTTTAGCTCTTTTAAAAACATTCATTTATATTAAAAAAAAAAAAAAAAACTATTAAATTAATTTTCATTAAATTTAATTTTATTTTTGTGTCAACTTCCCATAAGAGCAAATTTGTGCTATCTTAGTGAAGTTGCCTTTATAGTACGAGTTTATATAATCGCAAGTAACAATTTATTCGTTTTATTTTTAAAACACACAACACATGACACATAACAAAAATAAAAGCGACTGTTCATAAGAGATTAAAGAAAAAAAAAAGAGTACCTATATAAGGTATGCATGTGTATCTTAAAAAACTCCTCCATTAATACCCTTTTGCTCTGGAAAAAAAGCGTTCATCTTTCCGAACTATTCATATTAGTTATACCGTAAACCTAACGCTCGTATCTTTTTTTGGACGAAAAACAGTACTTTTTCCTCAAAAATTGAAAATAGCAGTATGTCGATAAAAAAAAACAGTATTTTTCGCAGTACATTTTTTTTAATTTTTATTTATTTTATTTCCTTAAAACATGAAAAAAGGAAAATTAACCATCACCAGGCGATTTATTTCCATCATCAGAATCGTCTTCACTTTCCATTTCAATATCTCCTGTGGTTTTTGCTTCGTACTTGTCCTTTGAAGCAATTTGACGAAGCAATTCCGGCTTTGTTTTGAGGTATTGATAGAAATCAACGCAAGAATTTTTTATATTCCATTTGACGATTAGAATCGCCTCCAATGTTTCCACTTCTAATCGAGTCTTGTCTGAAGTCCATGTGCTTGAAAAGGTACATTGCTTTTCATAAGCGATATCAGCACTGTTTTGCCGAAGTAAGGAAAGGGTTGTTATGTGAGTCAAGACTAGAAAAAGAATTCCAAATACCGCTGACAAAGTGCAAGAAAAATTTATTGCGTTCATTATTGAATTCCTTTGAGTTTTAGATGCCAAATGACGAACCGCTGACTGTTTGCATTACTTTTAATGAGTGAAATCAGAGAACTTCATCTCATATATAAAAGTGGTATAAATTTCACCAAGAATTTTTTCATTCAGGAGCAAATTTCCTACTCGGAGATTAACAATGTAAAGATGGAAATATCCAACTGTCATTCACGTTTGCTTACAAGCTCAAAAAACTGCTGATTTGAAGTTCTTTATATCTCAAAATAAAAGCAGTATTAAAAAAAAAAACAGTACGCAGTTTTACGCAGTTTTTGAGAGCAAAAAACCGTATACTGCCCTCTTAAGTGAAAAGGTCTTAACTTATTTTTCTTGTTTTATTTGGTCAAACTTAGACATTTTTCATATTATTTTAAATCAGTACATTATAGTAATTAATAATTAATATGGTATAAAATAATTAATTTATTTAAATTTATCTAAAAGAAATGTCGAAAAAACCTAAAAAAGTCGACATATCTCAGCATGCTTTGCCGAGAATTATAATTTGAGATAAGAGTATAAGACCATAAGATAAGACGTTTTGCGTTTCGCTTATGAGGGCTGTATAGAACCGTTCATATTTTCAAGATTCTACTGTATTGGTGATATTTTTCGTTGGAAAACTTAAAAACAATCATGAAATATGTGTATACATCAAGTAGCCAAATTAAATTTTATTATGAAGTATAGGTATGAAATTTTTTGTTTTGTGTCAGCAAATTCTGTTTCAAAAACAAACAATGATATTTTTGTTTATTTTGTAAGTATGGAATCGAATTCGCGGTCTGGTAGATCGATTTCACTGTAGATCCCTACTCCCTACCTACATTTATACGTGTTAGTTTGTAGATAGTTTTATATTTTTTATATATTCATGCAGAAAACAATCCAAGCCTTAAACTTATCAAAATAGGTATACATAGTATAACTTATCAAAATAGGTATATACATTGGTAGGTAGGTATCTACTTATTACTTTGCCAGTAAATTCGATAGCAACTGCGTATTCGGTTTTTGTATTCTTATAATATTCCGTCAGATATTTAAATCACTTTTGTTGTTATTTGAAATAAATTATTAATGTACTTACTTGTTTCCATTAAATTTACTTTTTACAACAACAAGGAATAATTAAAAAAAAACAATCTCATTCCTTCGAGCCGGATTTGAACCAGCGACCTATGGATGTCCGCTTATAATTTTTCACTTCTACAGTCCACCGCTCTACCAACTGAGCTATCGAAGGCTATATTTACCGTTAGTCGAATTGAAATTTTCTCCCAATCAAGGCAAAAACAAGATCATAGAAGAAAATCAAAAAGAAAGAAAAAAAAGTTTACATCTCGTGTTCGTGTTTGACGGTTTGGCCTGGAGCCACAGTCATATACCAAAGCGACATTGAGCAAACAAACGAAAATGTTAATTAGGCTTAAGTTCAGATTGAAACTGCAATCTTATTTGAACGAATAAAACAAAAAAACAAAAAAATAAGTTACAAATATTTTTATTCAAATATTATGGCATTGATAGTATGATTAAGTCTTCTCTTTTACTGGTACTAGCAAATTAGTATTTGTCTATATGTCTACCAATAATAACCGTTGGGATATCCACCATGACCCCAACCTCGTCTGTATCCACCCCAGCGTCCATAACCGCCACTGTATCCCCAGCCTCCTCCGTATCCTCCAAATCCTCGGCCATAGCCATAACTTGGATAAAATCCAAAACCGAAGGTCTCTGCTGGCTTAAGATCACTTCCGTCACCAGCTTCCATATCTGCTTCTACAGCTTTGTTGACTTGATCACCTTCCGACTATTTTAAACAAAAAGTTATAGTTATCGGTATATTCCTGTAGACTTTAACTGAATCTTACCAGCTGATCAAGTGGCTTATTAGCTTCTTCAGCTGCAGGATATGCATGCACAACAACGGCCAGGATCACGACAAGGGCAAGAAACTGAAAAATATACAAAAACAAAAACTTTTAATTAGCATATTCTGACCATGACTTGCACAATCCACTCGGCTACTGACTCACTTTGAACATGATTTACAAATTTTTGTTTAAACAATTAGCACTTAGGTCAGAAAAAAATCAAAACAAAATGATCTGAAAGTGATGATCTTGTTCAGTAAAAGGCAATGATAATCAAATAACTTCTCGATGCAAACTGATCTTAGAAGAACTTCTGGTGGATCTTTTATACTTGATCACTGACTTCAGAATATCAAGATATGCAGTCCATGGATAATGAGTACGATACAACAACAACAAAAAATTCTACATTAGTAAAAATGACCATGAAAATCAGGCGTCATCATGTAAACGCGAACGCGCGTTAAAGGAACAGTCATTCATTATGAGAGAATAATGGGAATCCCAGATAAATGTGCCAAATCGATTTGGAAGGTGTTTGGTCTTGAAATCAGAATTTGACCTTCATTTACATTAAGGCGACTGCGAAAGTATCAAAGGTAAATAGAATGGCATGATTCTTATTGAGGTCTTGACAAATAGGTACAAAATGCGAATAAGGTACTTTTGATATATGTATGACGAAATGACGAATCAAATTTTGGATCAATGAACCTTATCCAATTTTGAGTGATTAGGACTTTTATGATGATGGCAAGTCAAGATTCTGATTGATGACGAATTGCCACGCAGAGATTATGAACAAAGGACATACTTGCCAAAGTTTATTCAGGGTTGTTGTAAAAAATTAACTGAAATTAAAAACAATTTGTCTTACTGTAAAATTGAATTCAAATGAATTCTGAATATCATGATGAGACGGCCAGGTAAAGCATTTACACTTAACAATCGGAATCGTGTAGTACGACTATTGAATGCGATGTGAATGGGGAGGAATTCGATGGGTGTAGAAAGTATAGAAAAAAATTGCGTTTATTTTATGCGTTTTTCAAACTTTTATTATTTTTTTTCTTTAAGGGCTTGTTTCACAATATCTAAGTACGTTTAAAATAATAATGTATTACTGACTGAACATTATTAAGACGGAAAAGGGTTGCCAGAGCAACTCAAAAATTCAATAAATATCTTTTTTTTTTAATGTTTTTATACTATTGCCAAAATAATGTCCAGCAAACAACGAACGACTGTGAAACAAGCCTTTAAAAAACTATCCGTTCGTAGTTAAGAAGGATTTTGTATACAAAGATATAAAGGCAGGAACATCAGGTCAAGTTAATCCTCACTCAGATAGATTTTCGTATGATGCTTGCTGATGACAAATCGCAATGAATATTTATTTTTTATATATTTATTTGGTCTAGATTTGAAACTAACTACAACTTTACGAAATTACGACTTGGAGATATTCATGTTCGAACAGAAAACTTACCCATAGGAAAAATTATTAAAGATATTTTTTTTTATATTCGCATAGGAGCGGCGCGCCGCGGCGGTGTGGGTCGTTCTAAACACGCCACTGAAGTGTGGTATGAGAATCTTTTTTGAGTTCAATTTCTAATTTAATTAGTGTTCCGTATGGAATTTAATTCATAATTTCAAAGTATAAGTTTTATTGTTCATAATCCTCTCTGTTTTTTTTTTTTTTTTTTGTAAGGTGATTTAGGCTTCGATTAAATTTCCCCATTAGTCCTCACCACACTAGATTAATTCATCTTGGCGGAAAACCGGCTTCACGCTTTGTTTCAATCACACACGGGATGAATCAGGCTGGGTGGAAAAATGCATATGTAAACCTCTTCCCCTTGTGTTAGTATTAAATTCCGATAATATTTTCGTATCCTAGTAACTGTTTTCACGAATTTACACTTTCATCAACAAAATTGATATATTTTCCTTTCCTAGCAAATGTATTTACTCTTTTGTCAACAAAGAAGGCCTCGAAATGTAGAAAGTTGTGTTTGTATTAGTTTTCCACTTCGTTCAACCACTTCAAACTTGGATGAAGATTTTAGTCTGTTTCATACTGCACACTTCACTTCCCTCTTTTTAAAAAACCGGTTTTCACCCGGATGAATTAGTCTCGTGTGTTAAGGGCCATTGAATATAACTTAACCTAATCCTAATGTTGGAAATTGGTTTACGTTTAGTGATTCTTGCAAAGGTGGGTATAGCTAGTGTAAGTTATGTAAACCAAAATGCTTAGCTCTAAAGCCTTTTCCCTTTAGTATAATTTTATTAACTTCAAGAAGAATTCTGGGAGTCAGATGACTGATGGCTCACGAGAATGCCTGAGCTACAAAGCGAAGAAATAGAACGTTGAAAAGTAAAAAAAAAACTGCTTAACACTATAATTATATTAATAAGTTTTTGTTTTGCTTCCTGAAGTTCAATAAAAATGCAATTTTTTAATTAATAATTTTTTTCCAATATATTTCAAGGATTATCGTCATCTTCAGGGACCATAGACATTATTTTCCTTAAACAATATTGATAACAAAACAAAATATTTAACTAAAAATAATATCTTTGTTCCTTGAAGATGAGGATAATCCTCAAAATATATTGAAAAAAAAAAAGAATAATTAAAAAATGGCATTTTTAGCAAAACAACAACATACTTTATGTTTTAACATTCAAGAGTTCAGCAATACAAAATATAAAGTATTATAACTATAATTATATTTGTCAAATTTCATTGTGACCGGTGATCATATATTGTAAAAATCTATTAATCTTAAACGGCATACCAATATTTATTTATTGTACAATTATGTGTGTGCAGTGAAAGCTCTACTTGCGGACAGCTCCGATTCTCCGGACAACAAAATGTTGTTTTGTTATGAATTTCTATTGCTTCTGATTTCTTTTTATTATGTTATTTATTCCGGCAACCATTTCATAGTTTTATCATTGTATATAAATTCCTATAGTACAATCATATAGCAGCACCATCTAAAGAAAACCGCACATATGGAGGTTCTTACATTTACTAAGTGTCTATTCTGTTACCCTAACAATAATCGTCAACAAAAGAAATTAACAATATTTAATGTATATTATTGGCTCTAAAATCTATATTTCCTTGACAAGAGTCGTAAACAAAACAAAAATCATATATGTTTACGACTGTTGTCAGGGTTACAGAATAGAGAACTAGTAAATGCACGAACCTAAAAATGTGTTATTCACAAGTTTCTTAAGATGGCCAGGCGGTGATTATTCAGCATGAAAATACTATAGAAATGTATATACAATGGTTTTATGTTTAACTATGAAATTTATTGAAACCGCCTTTTTTATTTATTTCTCTTAACCGGACAGCTCCCATGACAAAAATTCGGCTACGGCGATTGTCCGCTTATGGGAGCTTTCACTGTATAATGTTAGGTACGCATCCATATGTATACATATAGGCTTATATAAAAAAAAATAATAAAGCTTTGAAATTTGATAATTTTAAATTTTGTTTACTTTATCGTCACTTCAAAGTTTGTTTACAGTTTAAAATTGGAAATAATGGATTGTTAAATAATAATGAACGTTTTTAGAAATTCAACCAAATCATTGAGCTGTAATATTTTCATCACCATTAAATTCTAAATGTGTAGATAGTGAAGTAAATATGTTGATTCATCACATAGAAAATGTGAGTTACGAATTTGTGTCGGGGGATTCCTTTCATTAAAATTTGTTTATCACATTTTAGTAAAGAAGCTACAACGCATCAACGAATAAATTCATGACTGGAGGAACATGTAAGGTGATTAATTTGTTAGATCATTTTTTTCTGACGAAAGGGAGGTTAATTTAGGTATACCTAGGCCCTGCACATTTTTATTAATTAGGTAATCTAGCCCCCAGGAGTGTAGATTTTATTACAAGTGACTCATATATCTGTTAAAATGAATAGATTAACTTGTCATTAATATATATATATGTGGTATATTTTAGCTTGCACAATGAAGCCAACAATGATAATAAATATAATGTTGGAATTGATAGTACTACATTCACAAGAAGTTCTTTAAATCAATAAATGCACTGAAGTGATCAGTGTAAAACATATATTTTGTCTGAGAATATTTAACATGGTGCAGAAAATGGATAACATCCAGTTCCAGATATTCTAACAGTTTTAAACTACTGCTAGAATATTTTTTTTTTAAATGATTACCCTATACGGCCGTTTTTGAAGATATATATATTTATGTTGTTCTTTCCATAGTTGGATCATAAGTAAAAATCGCGTGCACTTTCAAGCTTATTACCGCAGTTTCAAATAGAAAATCAAGGTAATACAAATTTATAAAAAGCTTAAGGGACTCAAGACTCTTCCCTCAAAATATTCACTAATTTAAATTAATTTTTTTTTCTGATTCCGCCCGGCCATCTTGTAAATTCTACGAGCTGTCTAAAGTTTAATAATATAGGACCTATGCATAAACCCTATATTATGTCAAAGCATCGTTTGGGTTATTATGACTCAGTCGCTGAGTTTGAAAATGTTTATGTTACGATACAAAGTGAAACAAATAGAAACATCGCATTTGTTAACTTTGTAGAAATTTTGTCACTCTCTGAGAGAATTTTGTTATTCTTTTACAGGTTTTAACAACGTGCTACGAAAGTAACTAATCACAGCTAATAAAGAAAACATAGTATTGTAGTTATTTTCAAATAAAACAAACTTTCCAACGTACCGGAAAAAGCATTCAAAAATAACGACGCATGTACTTCCGGTATACTACAGCTCTATCTATCGACCAATGATAGTAACATAAATATTTCCAAGCCATCTTTGTTTAAATAGTAAAACAAACCGAAACTGAAATTGAAACGAAACACTTTTCTCCGGGACATTCTTGAATTTAGGCACAACATGACATTCTGAAATTCCACTCGTTTCAAGCACTTCAAAATTTTCGCCGTACGCCATCTTTCATTTTCATACAAGAAAAAACTCAACTGTCACACACCCATTTCCCCAGCATCGAAGAAGAACCACAAAAACAAAACAATACAAAAAATAGAAATTGAATTCGCTCGCTTCTCCTACTGTTTTTGTTCTTGTATTCGATTTGTGCTGCCCTGCCGCTGGCTGGCTATCTTGTTCATTTCGTTTCATTTGATTTTTGATTTCAATTCGGCCGCTCACTCACTCGCTCGCTTCGCTGTCAAAAGATTTTTTCCCCGCGTTCGGAACGGTTGAGTTTTTTTTCTTCTTTTCGTGCGCTGCATTTGTACACACGGACACGGGGTGGTGTTTAGTCGTCGGCATTCTTCTTGTGTTCAAGTTTTTGTTAAATATATCAAAAATTAATTAATATATTTTTATTCAGATCTTAATTCTATTGGTGAAACTCAAATATTTTAACTTTTTCCAAACGAAATACGTGAAATTTCTCTTGTCGTCGCTGCATAAGACTTGTCAAGAGTGAAACTCGATTTTTTTTTCATTCGCCCCGTTCTTTGATTTTATATTTGCTCTTTTTATACCTAAAAGTGAGTGAAATTTATTTGGAATTTAATTAATTTAAATAAATAACTAATTATCTGGAAATTCTGTGAAAAAAAATGATTAAGTTTGAGGAAAAATGACGAAGAAAATGGATTTTCCTCCTTCGTATTTGCTTTTCCTTTTTTTTTCTTGGCTATGAAATTCGCGTGTGTATGGTTGAGTGTAGAAAGAAATCAGAAGAAAAATCACATCTCGCTTGCACTCATTTAAATTAATGGAATGAGTAAGAAGGCCAGATGTATAAAAGTGACGTGTGTGTTATATGAGTCCAACACCCAAAAAAGGGAATAAAAACTTCCCTGGTGATCGTTGTTGGTAGTTTGGTGGGTTATCGTATTTTTTTTTTGTTTAATTTTGTGGTTATTTGGAGAAGTGGATTGGAATATCTAATCCTGGAACAGGATCGACCCCCAAAGGTGGATTTTTTTTGTATTGGAAAGTGGGGAAATTTATTTATGCGTGGTGATGGTGAAGGATCACTGGTTGAATTTTATTTCCCGGCTTTTTTTTTCTTTTTTTAAAGAGACCGAGACATTTTGTTGCCGCTGAATTTAAATTAGTAGGGTTAGAAAGAATGATGTATTTCCATCCGCATCCGCAGTGTATTGAATTTGGATTCGTATATTGGATGGGTTATAAATAAACATTTCTCGATATTTTTTTCGTTATTTTCTTCTTTTATTTTTGTTTTATTTATTTGAATTTGTTAATGTGTGTATCTGTGAAAATTATTTCTACTTTCTTACGAAAATAAATTCAAATGTGGGCGGACTTGGGTTGCGATATGTTTTTTTTTTCTTAGAGAGAATCACATAATATTTAATAATAATATGTATTTTTATTTTGTGTTTAGTGGCAACCTCTTTACAGTAAAATGCTAAAGTGTATAATAAATTGAAAAATCGACCACCAAATATAGTTTATGGAGTACAAATTTAAAACTTGGTAGCCTTTGACAAACACCTACATGAATTTTGTATTTTTTATTTATTTGAATACCTAATTTGGGGGAAACAAGACTAGAAATATAAGACCAATGGCTTGTGTGAGACGTGATTTTCTTGGAGTTGTTGATGAAGTGCAATTAAAGATTGATTGGCAAAGAGTTTTACAAAATGCTAATAATCACCATTTAATATACACATGTTAACATGTATAATGTACATAGATAATATAAACATACCTACCTATCTGTTTAATATCATATAGGTATCTACTGAATCTGTTAAGAACTGACCTAAAACTAGATTAAAATTAGAAGATTTTGTGACACAAAACTCCAGCATAACGAATCATCCTGTATTAAAACTATCAATATTATTTTAGTGGAAGGTCTTTAGAAGCAACTTAGCTTTTTTAATAGCTAAATAAAATAAAATACCGACTACCAAAAAGCGTTTTTGGTTAAACAGGTGTTGTTAAATGATTTTAGCAACAGTTAGATAAAAATAACATTAGGTACTTACCTACCTATCTGTTGCCAATATTTGTTTTTACCTATGCACCTATGTACCTTCCTACCTACATTCATGGGTAGGTACCTAATTAAAAAAAAAATAGCTACATACCTACATATTCGGATTGATAACATTTATGTTTGCGATAGGTATGTTTTTACCCAAATGAATGGTTTATTATTTTCTTCCCAAACTAAACTTGCACACTCCTATTGTTTTTAGCTTTTAACCTAGTTCACCTTTGAACAAATTGAAATTCTATTCAAGTTATGAAAATATAACTATTTTTATTTTGATTACCTGTGTTGAGATTCTGCATACCATTCTGGCTTAAGCCAAGAATACCCATCTTTGCATTGCAATAGATTGGGCTCATACCTGTTTTACCCTTCCTTTAAATATGAAGATAAACAACATTACTAGTTATAAAAAAAACTTTTAAATTAACAGTTACACAAATCACAATTTGTTATACAAATGTTACCTATTATTAGGTAGCTAGATATTTTTTTGCGTTTTCAATTATTAGTTAAGATTTTAAGATTAATTATGTAGGTACCTACCCACTTACCTAGTATATTATTTTTGATGTAGGTAGGTAGGTACCTACCTATTCCACTTTAATTTTTTGCATCACTCGGTTGATTTTTATAAAAGTTGATACCCTACTACATACCCTACTGATACCCTACTACATACTTTAACGGCATCTTTCGGGTCTCAAGTTGTTATTATTTCTTAAATTAATGGTTGGGCCTCAAGAACTTTAACAATTATGATAGGTAGGTAGGTAGGTTAGGTACCTCTACCTATTGCTCTAGATTGACTTTATTTTTATTTTTTAGCAACTTCTTGAGACTAGCTCTCAAAATCGAGGTTTCAACAATAAAAAAATTGTTGATTTCACTTAATCAAGTTTTTTGACACATTTTTTTGGCAATCACTGATATGGTAGGTACCTAGTTCTACTGTTTACAAAATATAAAGTAATTTTATAGAAACAATAAAACGAAGGCATTTTAGTGTCCAAATGTTTCTTGACATTGTTTGTTGACAAAAGGCGTTAGAAGTTCAAACAATACGGCTTTCTATGCGATGTTATGCAGTTGGATAATCCCTTGTATGCCCTTGTGGCTTGTACAGTACAGCGGATCTCATTTTTTTTAAGAACGGGCAAACAATGCTGAGGTTCTAATTATCCGGCATGCTTACTTCCAACAAAATCATACAGTTGAGTTGGTGCATACTTATGCTGACCACCTGTACCGGAATGACCGGTACTGCACCGAAATTTAAAGCTGTGTACCGGTGTACCGAAGAAAAGCTTCGGTACACATAAATGTATCTAAATCATTGTAAAGCAAGTTGGCATACCGAAAATTTAAAAAAAATCTGAAAGTGGAAGTGTGGGCTAAATAATGGTTCCTATATTTCTTTAGTTTTCTTTGTGTTCGTGATGGGCGTTAATGCACCTATTTCTACATCTACTACGTTTACATGAACGGATTCAAAGATCGGATTCAATCTGAATCGATCCTGAAATATGGCGACACCGAATCGAAAGATTAAATTTAAATTGGATCGAATTGTCTATGTGAGTGCAGTATGTGTTCTAAGAATTTATTGTCAAATTGTCATTAACTTTAAGTAGAGCGACACTAAGTGAAAATAAGCATTATAAAATTATTCCGAGAATTATTCATTATTCACAAAAACAAAACAAGCCAAATATACAGCAAACGGTCTGAAAACAAAACTGCACACACTCACACCAACAAAACTCGATATATCAATTCTTCGATCACGTATACATGAATGTTTTCGATTCGATCCAGCTCGCAAAGTTGAATCGGATCGAGTAATCCTATTTCGATTCGATGGATGAAAGAAACATTCCGTACAATTATTTGGTTAAAATCGCTGGGTACATTCTTTGTTTGCCAGGCACTTAAGCTACCGTTGAAAGTGTTCTCTTTAATAAATGAAATATGGAACACTGATGAGAGCCGATTGAGTATTGCAACGTTGAAGGACCTTCTGTACAATATAAAAAATGTCATGCCTTGAGTTCCTCGAATTCTTAAAAGACGACCCAAAAATGCTCGAAGAAATAGGGTCAGATGGAAAATATAGGTACATTTGAAAAGCGCAACGATAACAATGATGCAAACACATCTACATACATATAAAATATTAAAATAATGTATGTACAATGTACATACATATTTAATCATGTTTAAAATTGTTGTTTTCTGTACCGGAACCAGCTTTTTAAAAGGTGGTCTCCCTATGCATACTCCTTATTAAGTCGGTTCCTGCTAGTTGAACCGTATGGCAACAAGTCCGTCAGCTCAAGCAGCGTCATGAAATTAAGTTTGGATATAAATAAATCTTAACTTATCTTAACTTCCTTCAGCTAGTGTGAATGTTATGTTTTTTATATTTTTGAAATAAGATGATTTGTGTCTTAGAGAATTTTTCGAAAATGGGTAAATCCATTTAGTTTTTCGAATTGGAATTTTAGGTATAAAAATATCGCACGATTTTCTCTAAAAAATTAATTTTTTCTAATTAAATTAATTGACAATACTGAAGAAAATTATTTCACATAATGTACCTACATAGTAGATTTTTTACTTTTAAATTTACACAATTTTTAAGCAAAAACGTGCCATTCAGTCGTGCCATTTATTTTTTATTAAGGTAGGTACCTATTACCTATTACGAATTGTTTTTGATGTAGTTCTAGAATTCACTTTTACTTAATTATCTATAGGTATGACTTCACTATCTAACCAACAATAATTTTATTTGACTTGCAATATTTTCTGATTAACAAATAATGATGTGTATGATACACAAATATTTTATACTTATAGCTATGTAAACATTTTAAAAAGTATTGTAAACATTCTAGCATTAACTGTTAAATAAACAATCTGACAACAAGCCTGGTTACAGATATGTCTTTAAGTTTTTATATCCAATTTAATATCGTTTTCTACAATGAAAAATATTTGTTGTAAAGAATTTATAAAATTCACCAAACACAATAGTAGGTATATACCTAGGTACCTACATAATATATATATAAGTAGAAACATTACGTTCCAAAAAGGTCTATTCATAAAAATAATTGTTCTCATTTAAAGATTTTATAAACGATTCTAAATAAAAAATAAATAAGTATGAGATCATTGACAAAGACGACGACACAAGAATGGGTGTGCTGGTGCATTAGTCTAGTGAGCAAATTCATTTATTACCCCCGATATCTAATTATAGCAAATCAATTAATTATAAACACCTATAATACTAAGTTAATAGGAATTGGTGTTAAGTTTGATTGTGCTTATCAATGAAATATATTTTTTTTAAGTGTCCAAGATAATAAATATAAAAAATGAGACTATTCATGGTAACTAACGTACCTACTTCTGTCTTTCATATTTGGATTAAGCAACATTTTTAAACTTCAAATAATTTAGTGGGATAAGAAAAACGTAAAGGTTTTTATATCCATTCTACATGAAAAACTACCTAGTTAAAAGTATCGAAACCAATATCAGGAAAATAAGTTTTTATTAATAAATAAATGTTAGATAGTCCTTAATAAGTCGGACACCGGAGAAAACACCGAATATAATTTATAAAAATTGTATTATAAAAGAAGTGAAACACAGATTCTATAACCAAAGCGATTCTTAGCATGCCAAACCAAAGCAATATCAGTTCGCGGTATGTGGTATGTAGTCAGCTTTGATTATTTTGGGTGTGAATTTCCGCAAATCTAGTAAACCTACCTAGTGACTGATCATTCACAATTCAACATTGACTATACAGACACCCGGAATACCTGTTATTGCACTATACCGATCGTTTCGCTTTATCAACTCAGTTGTTCTTATCGAAATATTTATGTACTAACAAAACATTAATTCATACAAATCCCTATCAACTGCTGTTTTAACCTAAAAGCTTTCAGCTCTAAATATCATCTAATTTTCTTTTGAGTTTTTGATATTTTTATTTCATTCGATGCATTCGACTTGATTCTAGCATTCTCTACCTAATTAAGTTAATTAATAATATCAACCTTGAAAAGCTAATGTGAACAGACCATAGAAAAACAAGACTTTTGCCAGTCGTCGACGTCGTTACCACCCCCTTAGTGATTGAATGAAAATAAAAAAAACAACCTTTAGATGCGATTTGTTGCTATTTGCCGCCAAGCGAAACGTCTTATTTAACGTTTGTTGTTTTATTTTTTCTCCATAGGTATGAACAATTACTGCATTTCACATTAGTCATTTGTAATTTGCAAGACATAGTTTTTTTTTTTAAAGTAATCTTTACAAATTGCATCGGAGAAACGCTCCTTTAGTTATTAAAAATGAATTTGACATCTGTCACGTTTGCTGAACGCACCCAAAATTACATCGCCTCGGAAGTATTTCTAATGTCAAATGCAACGGTTTAGCAATCAATCACAACCGTTAAATGAGCTGATCTTTTTGTTTTTTTTGTTGTTCTTGTAGCTGTCGTTGTTAGATTTTTGCGGTCTAACAAATCTATATCAATTGTGATGTGGGGATCAGCAACAGGTGCATCACTCAATGGGGCACCATACCACACTTTAGACATATTTATTTATATATATATATATGCCAATCTATCACATCTCTAAATAGTTGACGGCGGCTTTCAACTTATTGTCAGTCCTATTTCCGAATGATGATCGACAGATGTTTATTGAATAAACAGAAGCATCAGCGCAGCAAACACAAGAAGCAGAAGCAATTATGTGTGGCTTCAATTGAAAAGGTTACGCATTGTATGGCGCGAATATTGTACTTATGGGAAATTTATGGGAAGAATGTTAAAGTTATCTAACGCAAACTAACAACGACTACGAACTAGTGATTAAATAATCTTATCAAGTCCAACAGCAATGAATCGTATATATATATTTTTTGTTTTGTAGGTTACTTTTATGTTTCAATGGGTGAACGACTACTACCTAGGTAACAATATTGAATTTCTGCATTTAAATTAGTACTTATTATTGTTTGAAAGAGAAGTGGAGCAAGTGCACATGTGTATAATGGATTATAGGTTTGGAATTTGTGTCAAAAGATGATGATTAGTTAGGTAGTAGGTACTTGGCATGGGGTTCTAAACGATCTTATAGTTTCTAATTTTAACTCGGCGTACAATTGTGTAAAGCAGAATTATTTTTCAAATACAACTGTCCGATGACAATCATTTGTAACAGTCCCATAGTGCATAGAGGTAAATAATAAATTGTTGGTACTCAAGTTAATTTGATTTTTACAACAATATTTTAGTAAAAATGTACCTACCCACGAAATTAAATCTTGCTTGCTTATTTCTGCAGATTGACAAGTGAAATTATTTTTTTTGTTTTTATTAGTGTCCCGGAAAGAGTTTAGAAAAATCAAGCAGGGACTTGAAAATAACAAAGATTTAATTAAAATATTTCAACAAAATTTGTACTGCAGTTCCGTAATATGAAATATTCTGCATACTAGCTCATTGCTCCCACCAGGTGATTTCATATTTCAAGAGAAAAAGTGGAAACAATGTACCTACCTATAAGATCCAGAACATTCTTTTATCTGGAAGCGTACAATAAATGTCTGTTTTTTAAAATTGGTCTTGAAGCTTATATACATATCAACCAAGTACAATTTAATATTTTCACGAATACGATTTTGCGAATGCATCCATATACTTTTCCATCAATGTAGAAAAATTCTTTAATCTTTCCGATTCAGCAAACGATTGTAAAGCAGATGTAGCATTCATCTTGACCCTATCATTTCCAGTCTGCCAATGAATGACGTAGAATCAGTAATTAAACATTCGGAACATTCTACGTATAGGGATAATATGCACATTTTTAGAATAATTCACATAACAATACTTTAGTTCCAGGAAACGTTTTCCTGCACCACCACGAGACTACTATATGGCTGACAATTATAACTTAGCCCTGTATTAAGAACGGTTGCGAAAGAGTCAAATGCTTATTTTAATTTTTTTGATTATAATTATGGCATGATCTGACCACACAGAGAAATACTTTTTCATTTTCTCAATTCTCAGGTGCCAGGTAGAAAAGGGTTAGGTTTAAACTACTTGCATTAAGCAGACCCAATGTTTATCTTTAAACGATATTCATATCGCATACAAAAACAAGCTTTGGTCAATTTGCAACGATTTTTTTGTATTTGAATTTTTACAAACAAAATGTAAATGTAGCCCAGCTCAAGCCGTAAGTATAATTGTGTACGTTTTTTTAAATTTTGCGAAGCGTTTTCCAAATGCTTAAGCGACTCGTTCTGCTCCTGTTTTAGTTACCTATATTCTTTTTTTGACTTTATAAAAGATTATCTAGATCACTTGTATCTATAATGCATTGGTATGCATGCAAACATTTGCGAATAGTTTCAAGTATCGCTAACTCACATCATAGATACCTCTACTTTTACAAAAGATCTTTGGTATAATGCTTATTAACTGATTAAAATTCTAAGACAAAGGTCAAGAACAAAATAAAAATAAAAATACCTACAAAACAATGTTTGTTCTAGCGAATGCAAAGTTATTTAAAAAAAAAATTAGTTAGGCAATTTTTCATTGCCAGACAGCGGCGCACCAATTCTGGATAAAAATGTACATACATTCAACCACCATATGAATATGAATGGCACAATGGCATTTTTCATGGTTCAGTACGCGAACAGACTGATGATGATGAACATTCATTCTGCATTTGTTGCATGTGCGAGCGCAGCACATGCATTGCTGAAAAAAAAATTTCCAAATCGCTATGAGAAATAATAATTAAAAAAACTTTCAATTACACTGTCATATTTGGTTTAGGAATTTTTCAGAGTCTCGTCATCGGAGGAGTATCATTTTAAAAATTTAACCGATGTTTGCCTTAAACGGAATTACAATTGAAATCGAAAATGTTGCAGTCATGGTGGTGGAAAAAATAATTTATATACAGCTGTATGTTTATACAAACCAGTGAAAGCGGAAGTTGATAACTGACTTTTGATAAAATTCAGCTGTTTGTTATAAAACCAATGCAGTGTAATTTTAAGCTAAAATTTGTAATACAAAACACTAAACAAATTTTGATTGAATAAAATGTAGGTATATTTTAAATTTCGCTAGAAAATCACAATTAAGTTTAAAACCTTGAGGCGACGAGATTCTGTATAAACGGAACGGTTTTGTTCAAATATTGAAATAAATCTAAACTTTTTCACACCATAACTCTTAAAGTGTATTATCTACTAAAACAAATTGTAAAGAAGAAAGAAAGAAAATAATATTCTTAAGCTATTCAAGACAATGCGTTTTTCAAAATAGCGGCCAAACCACTCCCCGTCCCGGCATTTTTTTTTTACTCCTGAAATTAAGACTATCGAACCATGTCCAATCATAAAATTGGATGTGTAATCGGTCAATGGAGAAGAAATAAAGGAACGGGTGTTGTGCACAAGTATAGTGTACATGAGTGAGGCACTAAAATGTTTGCATATGTCATAACTAACGTAAAGACATATCACGACTTACATACTTCGAAATAATTGCCTTTCGAAGCTGTTATGTAAAATTTACCTAAAGTTACTTGAAGACCGATGCATCATTTTACCTATGTATATAACAACGCTTACCTGATATTTTCGTTCTTCTTTGGGTCTACAGTCGGGCGTTGACCAACCAAAATATCTCTCCATCGTATAGAAATTGTCGGACTCTCCTGCTAACTTAGAAATTTTTACGAAATGGGACAATTTTTTTTTTGGCACAACACATAGAGGAAAGTAAACATACAGCTGATTTTGACAACTTAAGAATATTGGAATATTGGAAGAATACAAGAAAAACTAAGAACAACAATGAATACGAAAAAAGACAAAGGCCCTTATTGCGAGTGTCGTTTTTCTATCGATAAACGACTTTTGTCGATAGTCGAACATCGAAGATTTGATTTGGTATTGCGAATCTCAATTTTGAATGAAAATTTTCGTATAAGCTATCGATCTTTGTCGTTCATATTTTTCTGATCGACTGCGTACAACGAGTTTTATTTTCTCAACAAAATTATAACAGTATACTTTTAATCACAGGGCAATAGTTGAGAGCAATTTAATAATAAATGCAAAATAAAACACAAAGCATGGGTTCGGTTAACTACTAAAAAATATCAACACAATTTTTCTTTTGCATTATTTTATTACTTTTACATTGATATCCATCAAACAAATGATGTAAAATAATCACAAATAACATAAAATATTTTTTTCTTGAAGAATATATGAATTTAATCTTTTATTTTTTGTAAGAAAAATTATTTATTGGACTAACTAATGAAAATTTGCTTGCTAACTGTCAAATTCCAAAATATAGGACTGACTGAAACATATGACAGTGATAAAACTGCAAAACTAAAAAGCCCATTTGTAAGAAATATCCCGAAAAATTTCCTATGATGAAATATTACATATTACATAACTATCTTCGAGTCATTTTACAGGCACACAGGCAGCAAGGTGGCTTCTAGCTGTTAGTTTGTTTTAGTGTGCGTGCTCTTTGTGCTTTAAATGAATCCTTTATACATTGCATCACAACAAAATGTGAAATTAGAAATACTTTTTGACTCAATCTAGAACTAACAAATAATTTTTCCCTACATGTACTATCACTGACACTACCCCAAATGCCAAAGTATAAGGTTTATTCTCAATGAGCGTATTCCTTATTCACAGTAAAAGATCAAGTTACACAATACCAAAACGAACATTTTATCGATGCTTTTGACTTTTATCGCATCGAAAGTCAAACAGTGTGGCAATCATAAATCTGTGATATTAACATTAAGGTTGTCTGTTAATTCTAGTGTTTTTTAAATAGATGTATGTAAAAATCTTTGTTTTTCTTTTGCAAGTTTTGGTGTTTAATGTAATAATAATAAATGTAACGTAAATTGATAAAAAATAATTAAGAAATATATAACAAATAATAATAATAAAACTAATGTAAAATGTAAGTTATTTTTAAAATTGTCAAATACTTAATTGTGTGAAAAACGAAATTTAAATTTCAGTTAATAAAAACTAATCTAAGAACTAATAAAAAAAACCGCAACGAAACGTAGAAAAAAGAATGAAATAGTTTTATGTGCATTCGGAAAATAATGATCTTTAAGCCCGTATAATACCTATTTTTTAAAAACAAAATTTATAAGATCACCAATCACAAACATAAAATATGGGACATTTTTTGTTTATTCGTTCTACATGACCTAAGGTCGGTTCTGTAAATCTTGTCGTTGAACCTTTTTCGCAAGATATTATCCAAATATACTGGATCAAAGATAATCGAAGATCAATCAGGCTTGTTACACCGGTGGCTGCTTTAAACAGCTCGGTTGGTAAGCCATAAGGTCCAACAGATTGTTTTTAGCTTTTTAGTTGCTGTCTTCCGTTCGGATGAGTTTGCGGTAAATGAATAATAACTTGCAGCAATGAATGTTAAACTTTTTAAACTTGCTACAGGCGACAGGCGATGTTGTCGAAAATTTCCATATCAAAATAAAGATAATACATACTTAAATATCTGATCCATCTACTTTCAACTATTATTGTTCAACTACCAAACAAGCTGGGTGCACAAAAAAAGGGTACGTAAAAACGTTTTTCAGAAAAAGACTAAAACTTTTCTTTCTCAATATAACGAAAGGTCAATTTGCTAAAATAGATTCTGTTGACATTTCCTCCATTACACAATTTCATGGGTTACTGGCTTACATCATCTGACTTTTGATTTAATCATTTGATTTAATGAGAAACAAAGAGGAAAAAGTGAAACCACTTTCTTTTGGTTATTAATTCATTTTTAAATGCGGAATAAATCTATTAAAAAACTGAATCATTCCATATTTCAAAGTTGCCAATCATATCTAACCTGATGCTATTATCTAATTCCAGACTTGTGAGATTAAATTATTTGGCTTACTGATTTGCAAATTTATTTATTCCGGCTTGTTCATTTATGTATATCTATTTTGATTGTCTCCCATTCATATTTTATTTTAGAAACAAAAGACTAACGAAACCAAAGAAATGCCAAAAAAAAACAGAAAGTTTATTCAAAAGTTTAACGAACTTATCCACCAACTAATTACAATGCTAATGATGTTTCATATACATACATATACGTATAATATAAAATTATAACACACAATCAACTTAATGGCACACTCAGCTGTTAAGGCGCGACATGGAATTAACGACAACATTAAATTTATTCCATACTTTTCAACTACAATAACAACAATGTTGATATCTTTGTTAAAATAAACTCATCTGTTTGTATGGTTAGCTAGCGGTGGGGGAGGCAATGACGATGACGATGGTTTTGGTGTGTCGTGTGAACTTGGCCAGAAGCAAGAAGTGACATTATATTCATTTTAAAGTGCACTCTTTATACTTTATTGTATTCGTTTCGAAAGACTAATTCGTTTAAATTAAAAGGGCATGCAAGTGCTTGTATCTTCTCTTTCGTTATGTTTGATTTAATGAAACGTAAAGAAGGATCTTCTTTTGAATGTGTAAAAACAAAAATAAATGCCATAGGCTTTCAAGTGACATTTAAATTGACACACTTTTTTTAAAACCACATTTTACTGTCGATGCAAATGATTAACGAATTAATTTAGTGCCGATAGATGGTGGTTACCTGAGAGACGAAACACACACATACTTAGTTTTAACTAATGTTTGGTGGCAAAATCAGCGGTCTAGTGGAACAATGAACTTTTATGAGAATGCACATTTTTTGTGGTGAATTAGAGCTTGTTATTTTATACTGTTATTGAATACTTCACACTTGACATTTATTTATGAGTTATTATTGAACTTGGGGATTAAAACATCTGTGGTATGGAAGTGATGATTTTTTGACGTGAAACTTCTATAAGCGCGGTAGAGGTTTTTTTTAATCTAATAACGATGACGTAGACTAAACGTTGATGTGACGACAAATAGATTGGTTCACGAAAAGTGTATCTGCGGTTTTCCAGCGTTTTTTTAAGTTCTGCAAATTGATCACCTGGGCCCAGGTGACTTCCTTGAAAAATATAGGAGGTGACGTTAAAATGATTATACTGAATAGTACCTACCTAAATACAATCCTTTATAGGCGTAACTTCAGGTATGATAGCAGTAAAAAAAAAGGAAGAAATTCGGCGGCTTTTAGCTAAGGTTATTAGTTGGTAACATATTTTGTCAAGGATTTTGCTTAAATCAGTGATAATAACACCCACTTCATTTCGTTTCTCCAACGTATTTTGAGTTTAAGGGCGGATTTCAAAGTCGTAACTAAAATCGAAATTTTTCTCAATTGAACGTTTCTCTCTTACTTAAGAGTTTCATAAACTTGAGTGTTGACTATAAATTCCGACCTTAAAAAAAATTTAATTAGGTAAGTTGTAGTGTGGTAGATTTACCATAGTTTAGGAAATATGGATCGATGAAGTGAAAGGTGGAATAAAGTTGTGAGGGGTAGACTAAGATCCAGTCTTTTCAGCTCTATTTTAATTTAACCATTATCTGGTAACCATAGAAACACTGAAAAGACTGGCAGTTAATATATTTTTTAAGAAATATTTAAGGGAGAAGAATCTTCTTCTACTGATTTTTTTTGCCTACAATATCAGATACTAGAGTATTTGTGTAGAAAAAGCTCTTAATAATTTTTAGTCGAAAGCAGAAAACCAGATGCTAAAATGTCATGGGCTTTTTAATAAAATTAAAAATAACAAAACCCACTTTTTTCTAAGAAAAAACTGATTTACTTTCTTTTATTATTTCTTAAATATCCAGAATTTCAACCATTATACAATAAAGTGGCAAATTAAAATTATTTTACTCGTCCCTATTTTATAGGAAGCAAAGATTGAATATTCTTTAAATGGCTGCCCATAACTTTAGACGATATATTTATCTTTAATTTGACTCCAGCCACTCCAATCCGTTCTTTCAGTTGTTTTAAAAATCCTGTTACTTCGGAGATATAATTCTTCGTAAATCTCCATGCATTCAAGTTTGGGGAGGGGGGGGGGTTAAAAGTGGAGATCTAGTGGCCACCTAGAAATCTTCTTGCGCTACAAAAATCACCAAATTAATCGCGCATCGTGTTTTTTACCACCAAGCTGTAGTGTGCTGAAGCTCACCATAATCAAATAATTGGCAGGTTCAGTTCAAGTGATATCAATAAAAAAAGGCAGGTGAATTTCCCGTGAAGTTTACAACAATTAAAAAAGTTTAGAGTTAGACACAGACACGCAAAATGGGTTCCGCTAGTATTTGTTGAATCGCGAAACCGACTTAAAATTGTATAAGTTGACGTTGTATGAATTCTACATAAATTCTCTAAATTCTGAATCACTTTGAAAATATTATACTGCTTGTTCAAACTTCTCATAAACTCTATTTTTATCATCAAATCACAAAGTGCCTCATAATTTATTAAAATATTTTCAAACTCATTTAATCATAACTTTTTCTTTCTAAAATATTTTAAAAATGAGTTGCCCCAAGTAACTTACTCAAGCAATAAAAAGAATGTTTATTCAGGTTAAGTCATTTAAAAACTCAGGGTCGATTGTGTCAACAATCCAGAGAAAGCAAATTCGCTCGTTTAAAGTCAAAGGTCACGACTGTTTTCCATTACGACCAGCTTTATTTTTCTAAAAAAAAAAAAAACAACTTGTAGTTCTTGATAGGTAACCGACGTATATAAAAGTTCATAAACTAGCACTTCCATCCATCATCAAAAACAGAAAAAAAAATGTATAAAGAAAGTCAACGAAAAACTCATAATGTAGGTAAAACACACTACGCGTTCTTCTGTAATCTACTCACGTCAAGTACTCAATCTAGAACAACACCGCTAAGCTAGAAAAAAAAATAATAAAAACAAAAAAATACCATACGAACCATTGTTCCAGTTTTGAATTCGAAAACGATTTTCAATGAAAAACATAATAAACATACGAAGGGCTTTAATTGTGTCATCGGAATCAAATGGTCTTGGTTTTTTATATCACACTCCCTTTTCGTCGTCATCATAGAGACAAAAAAAAAAAAAAACAAATACAAAAAGTGCGATTTACATATACTGTCAATCAATCCACCCGACACCATCGACCTCATGCTAATCATCGTGAGCGGACAGCAACACTGTAGTTGTTCTATTTTGTTGCCGGCTTTTATGTGCTTGCAATGAGTAAAATGAGATCTGGCAAGTGCATTGTGCCGAGTCGAGTGTTATGTCAATGTTATCCACTTTAGACGTCATGAATCACACAGAATTTCCAGGGAACATCTGAAAAAAAAAAAATGCGATTAAATGGGGCAGCAGCCGTTGTGCCTGCCACCGCCCCAGCATAGCCATATCAATTAATTTTTATTTCTCTTCTTTTTTTTCAGTTTAACAACAGAAAACGGATTCTAATCGAAAATGTCATTTCGGGTTGTACGAAGTTCGAAATTTCGTCACGTCTACGGTCAGGCACTAAAACGTGAACAATGCTATGATAACATTCGGGTATCAAAAAGCAGTTGGGACTCAACATTTTGTGCTGTTAATCCGAAATTTTTGGCAATCATTGTCGAGTCAGCTGGCGGCGGAGCTTTTATTGTCTTGCCCCACAATAAGGTAAGTTTTTTTTTATTTTATTTTCGTTTTATTTTTAAGGATTGATTTCCTGTCTCTCGACTAAAATTATGATGTTAGCAACAGCTTTAGAGCGCCAAATGAGTCATAATTTATAATATATTTTGGTTGCGATGAGTCGTGTGGAATGCACTAAAGTTGAAAAGAAAGAAAAAAGTGTAATTTCACGCGACCAACAAAGAATACATAATTATTTATTGTCTCGATATGGGGAATTGAACTGGCAACACGTTTTTATTTTGTCTTTTTGGTTTTGGCAACCGTCACAACAGATGGTAGTTGATATTTTCTCTGGCGGGATTTAGGTTTTTTATATACATACATACATATTTGCATTCAACAATTAAACAAAAGCAAATGCAATAAATTTTATTAAGACATTTTTTGATAGATTGTTTGATTTCTGACTTTTTGGTATTTTTTTAAGGTTTAAATCTTATTTGAGTTCATCGGGGTCAATTAGTTGAATTCATCTACATCTTTTATCAAGACAACAGATTCGTTAACTAATTTTAATAATCGTAATCTCTCTACCTTCTCATTTACCAAATTTTTCATTCCAATATCAACAGTCTCACATTGCGCTATGAAGTGCTGCAGACACCCGGACGTATGTGGAACATTTTTTTTTAACTGCACTTATTATTTATCATATGTTTATAATTGCAAGAATATACACATATCGTTGGCATACGCCATGGTCCACTATTGTATCATTCTTTTATTTTTACTGGTCAAATTAAATTATTTAGTCATTTATTAAGCTTAAAAATTCTAAAGTATTAAGAGTTATTTAATGGTTTTCTTTGAAGACAAAATATTTTTGATTGTCTGTGATTGCGTAATAACTTTACCTAACTATGTATCTATCTGTTTGTATTAAATAAAATAAACAATTTGGCTACATTTATTTGTATCTCAATTTAAAATATGTTTTCATTTTCTCTGCCGCCACATTCATTAAAATATGAAATGCTAATGTTTTTCATTTGAGACGACATTTCACTTAATTTGAATTTCATCAGAAATTAAAACTATTTTTAAATAAATTATTATATTTGACAGCATCTATTTAAATTTAAATAATTTAATTAATAAAATATACACACGTATCATTCATTAGTGCAATTAGTTTTTGCATTTCACTTAACGCCTAATCAATCAATAAAGAAACCCGTAGAAAAAAGCGTTTTTTTTATATAAATAATCACTTAAAATTAGCTACATACACAGAACCGTAACATCCGCCTTGTGTGAAAATCGTTACCTCAACAATTGGATTCTGGCCAATCTGAAAAATCTATTTTAATCTAAAAAAGTAGCAAAAAACAAAAAGATACAAAGAAAATAAAACAAACTAAATTATGGAAATTTTTAAAAATAGGTCGTCCACCGAGAGAATTTGTGTGTTTAGAACATTAAAAAATGTCTTACTCTCGAATCTTTCTCTCTTAAAGAGAATCGGTGTGGTCCTATTGAACGATTTCCCGTTTTCACACACTTACCTACCAATAAGTCAGTTTTAAAATTAGAAAATTACTCACCATTTTATATGAGCGCGCGCATCAGCAACCACACGCCGCGATGATACGAAGGCGCGACGATCCTCTTCGCAAAAGCGATATTATTTTTGAATTCGAAAATCCATTTTAGGATATTTTACACTTTCGAGTGTTTTGTTTGTGTTTACACTTTGTGTTTTTTTTTTATATCTAAAAACTATTTAATTGGATAGTTTATTGTAGCATAGATACAGTATGATCTTTCGTTGCAGCCAAAGTGTCGCAATTCCTACAGACAATCCTCGCTCCAGTTTTTTCCAAATTTGTATCTAAATTTGGATAGCTCGCTGATTGCAGATTTTATACGATGCATTTTATCAGTTTGAGGAAAGTAATGTTTTTACTCTGAAGAGGACATTTTATTGCTGTGATATTTTTATTTTAAAATTTAGGTTGTGAGTGGGTGCGCAATGTGCAAGGTTTGAAAAATTAAAATTATTTTCGAAAATTATTACACGTTTTTTGGATGTAATCAATATTTAAGTGCGAACGTGTGCACAATATTTTTTTTTAGTTCTGAAAGATCATGCTTTGTTTTAGCGTAATGGAAAATTTTCAATTTTCATCTATTTTTGGATATGGAAAGAAAAAGTGGTTATTTTGTTTAAGCAAATTATTTTAAAACAATTCATATAAAAAAAAGAAGATTAGTTGTTTTTTTATTGAGGAATAATATGTTTTTTGCGCCTACAACAACTTTTGATAAGATACGACTGTATGTACCTGGTTTTTGTTCATGGACGTCAAGATATCGTGAGGTTGCTGCAAAAATTCATTAAGTTACATTAAAAAAAAGTTTACTTATTGTTTTTTGCAATAACCCCACGATATATTGACTTAATCAACCGTTTTTGTGCAGACTAACAAACTTGGTGGCAGGCTTGCAAATTGATCCCCCTTCTATTTTAAATTCAATGATTCTAGCTATTAAATGCAAAATTTATTCATTGATTTACTGTTACTGAATTCAAAATGAATAAGATTTTAACATGCTGAATTGTGAAGTCATTTCGAATTTATTGTTTTAAATGATTGAATACTGAATACAAAAACCTGAAGTCCGAAGACCTTTTGTATTCAAATATTTAATTGATTGATTTCTAATTAAATTCAAATTTCATGTGAATGCATATTCACAAGTGATTTAATTCTGCAATCTATCTTTATATAGAGTATAACGGCCTTTAACAATCAGTCTTGGTGATCATTCTTCTGTATTACAGTCAAAGCCTTCGCAATAGATAGGATAGACTAAAGGAACCCCCTTTATATTTATTGCAGAATCGAATGAAATGGGCAAATTCCCTCTGATACCAGCTCTTAATGTCAAAATATTCTTGCAAAACTACTAAATTACTGTGGTCATTGTTCCTTGGAAAGCATCTTCACAAAATTAGACAGTAAAAAGATCCTGTCTCTAGACTTTGTCTTGAAAGTTATCAAATTTGTTTAGTTGTTGGTTCCTTTATTGAAAAATAGACTAGACAAAATAATATTGTTTTGCTTTAACCACTTATCGACTTCAAGGAATAGAATGATCTTAATTAGTTGATTTTCGGCAATGTCATAGCTTCAAAATCATTAAAGTGTAAATTCATTAAATGAATAACTTACTTACTTACTTAATTAGGTGATCAATAGGGTGCAGGGAACTAAGTCCCGGGGAATCAATTCCACCGAGGGACTAAGTTTCCACTTAGTGGGAACTAAATCCACTTTGTATAAGTGGACTTGGATCCAATGCAAGTTGGGAACCTACTCCACTTTTTTATGGGAACTTAGTACGCACTTCGAAACATGAAGTAAGAACTTATTTTCAACAAGTATTTTAAAGTATAAACGAAGAGCTTTTAACTGCAGCTACAACCTTTTTAACTGGCTCTTAAGCTTATCTTGAGGATAACGCAAAAACGTTTTTCTTTGATTATTTTCAAAATGTAATCAAAGATTTAAAGTAGTTAATTTTTTAAATTAAGTTTACAAGATCTTAAAAATAACAAAAGAAGATCGCGCGATTTTTTTATTATTATTTTCAGGATCTTGTAATCAAAGATTCAAAGCAGTTCATTTTAAAATTAAGTTTAAAAGATTCCGAAAATAATAAAAGAAAAATCGCGCTTACGCGCTTACACATTTTTTCTCATTATTATTTTCAGTATCTTATTAACTTAATCTATATAATTCTACATAGACCTATATTACATAAATAACAAAGAAGTAAAATAAATAATGATACAAATTCTATATACACTCCTCGTCAACTGAATACGCACAAACATTTTTGAATATATTTTATCCATTTTTTCCAAACAGTGATGGTTATTATGCCATCTGTTGATGGTAAAAATTTTCGTAACATATAAATAACAGAATTTCAAAGTTTTGTCAAAAACAACCGTGAGTTTTTCCTTCAACCACTTCCAAAGTGAAACTTATGCAAAGTAGAAGTTTTTTTTTGAGTCAACTGAATAGGTACAAAAATTAAAATTGATATTGGAATGGAATGAAACAAGTTTTTGTTTAAGTTTAGTAGTGGGTACTTCCACCTTTATTTTTAATTACTTCGTAAATTACTGAAAACACTAAAATCGTTAATTTAAACTGTCAAGCACTCCAAAAAACTTAAAAACAACGAAGAAAATGGCGTTGTACCTATTCAGTTGACTAAAAAAAAAACTCCTACTTTGCATATAAAACACTTTGCAAGTGGTTGAAGAAAAACTCACGGTTGTTTTTGGATAATTCTTTCGGAATTATCTGCTTAACATCTTAAGGGAATAGTTAGCATCAACAGATGGCATAATAACCATCACTGTTTGGAAAAAATGGATAAAGTATGTTAAAAAATGTTTGTGCGTATTCAGTTGACGAGGAGTGTACTAATAAACATAAATACCTACGTTAACTTTAAAATTTTGACAATTTGCTAATTAAATCTGATAATACACTTTCCTATTAAAAATATATTTTTATTTCATCAATAAAATAGCAAAATACTTAAATTCTTGTTTAACTTGTTCTGGGTTCAAAGGGAACTAAAGCCACACAGTTTTGTTAAAATTAAATTCCCATCAAGAATAACCAAGTCCACTTCAACATAGTGGATTTAGTTCCCACTGAGTGGGAATTTAATCACTCTGTGGACTTGTTCCCGGAAACTCAATTCCCTGCACCGATCAAAAGCTTATAGTAGGAACATACTTTATTGGATTATATATTTAAGAACGGGGGTCTTTAAATATATAATCCATTTAATCAGTAAAAGAATGTATGACTTCATTCAGTAACAAATGATTCCATTCATTTAATTGCATTCAGTTGAAGAAAAAACATGAATTCTTTATATTGTCTTATAAATTCAATCATAAATTAGAAATCATTAAATATTACATCTCTTAAGAAAGTAATCTCTTAAGAGTAAATCATGATAATAATATATCCACCATTGCTTTACTATTCTTTCAAACTAATAAAATTTTGTTTTGTGTTTTAGGTTGGTCGTATTGCAGCAGATCATCCATTAGTAGGCGGTCACAAAGGTCCAGTATTGGATATTGCTTGGTGCCCACACAACGACAATGTCATTGCTTCTGGTTCAGAAGATTGTGTTGTTAAAGTTTGGCAAATACCCGATGGTGGTCTATCGAGGACACTCACCGACCCTGTTGTTGATCTTGTCTTCCATCAAAGAAGAGTTGGTCTGGTGCTGTGGCATCCATCTGCGTTAAATATACTCCTCACAGCCGGCTCAGATAATCAAGTAAGTTTAACGCAACCAAGCCATCAATTCAATAGTTAAAAAAAAAATTGTAAATATTTCCACCAACTTCAAATTCAAAGGTTGTCATCTGGAATGTCGGTACTGGTGATATACTCGTGCATATTGATAGTCATCCAGATATTGTTTACAGTGCCTGCTTTAACTGGGACGGTTCCAAATTAGTAACCACATGTAAGGATAAAAAAATGCGCATAATAGATCCACGCACAGGTGAAGTGGAAAGTGAAGCTCTCTGCCATGAAGGATCTAAAGCGACACGTGCTCTCTTCCTGCGACATGGTTTAATTTTCACAACCGGCTTTAATCGATCATCGGAACGTCAGTATTCATTAAGAGCGCCCGATGCCTTAAGTGAGCCAATTGTGATGGTTGAACTGGATACGTCTAACGGTGTTATGTTTCCTTTGTATGATCCTGATACGAATTTAATTTATTTATGTGGTAAAGGCGATTCAGTCATACGGTATTTTGAAGTAAGAAAACTCCTTAACATTACATAATATTCTTAAATGTAATAAAATTGTTTTGTTTTTATTTGAAGATCACACCAGAACCTCCGTTTGTACATTATATTAATACTTTTCAAACGCCAGATCCTCAACGTGGTATTGGTATGATGCCAAAACGTGGATGTGACGTAACAACCTGCGAAATATCTAAATTCTATCGTCTCAATAATAATGGACTGTGCCAAGTCATATCAATGACAGTACCAAGAAAATCGGATTTGTTCCAAGAGGATTTATATCCTGATACTTTGTCAGATGATGCTTCGTTAACGGCTGAAGAATGGGTAGCCGGACAAGATGCTGATCCAGTTGTTATTTCGCTTAAAGTGAGTATCGGAGTAAATTTGTATGGGTGAAATTATAAATGAGCGTAATATATTAAATACTTGAGCGTAACGTTATACATTGTCATTATTATGAAATAGGTAGGTAGGTCGTTAATATATACAATAAAACCAAAATTTCAACGAACTTTATAAACCGCTAAAAATGATTTCGGATCCCTAATAGACTTTGGTTTTCAGTTCTTTAAACAAAAAAGAAAAGGTGCAATCTGTCGAAACTCTAGAAAATTCCTGTAACTATATTTTTTTTTAAAATAAAAGGATCAATCATCTTTTCGAACTCAACGGATTTATTTGAAATCAGCCGACAGTACCACGAAGGTATTGTTATCATGTTTTAGGACAACAAAACAGTTGAATTGTTAAAAAAAAATCGTTCTTCTCTCTTCCGATCATCACAACTGTTATCACTTTCACGCCACTGCACATGAATAGTACTAAAGTTATTGTAATTTTAATTCAAAAGACTGGATTTCTTGAAATGCGCTCACAAAATACTTCCGTTTCTTTTCGCGATTAAGTAAAAATACTGATTTGAGGAACCCATCTTTTCATCGTATTTGAGAAAGTAAGATTATTGCGCTATATGTTTCAAAATAATTTGATAGAGTGTGGCCCCAAGTTCTTTAATTGAAAATGCACTTATTCGGTGTTGATGAGTCTCTTATTTGTTGGATAGAAATACAAGATATATTGGATAGTTTTCTAACTTCTTCTTTTTCTTCATTCTCCGTTTCGAACGATGTTATGATGAATTGGATGACAACTGTCCTACTTGACCACATGATTTACAGACCTGCTTGTGTGGTTTGACGGTTTGATGGCAGAATACGTCCAATGCCACATTATCCCAAACTCAAAATTAATTTGTATGTCTGGGCAAGTGCTCCAGAAACTCACCTGAGTCACTTGAATATAATCCAGAACTTGGAAAAATAATAGAATACGAATCTCAATTTGTCTACCCCTTTTTGAAATCCAAACATTCAAAAGCAATTTGTATCGGTATCTCCTTTCAATTTTGTAACAATTTTCTAAAACGCTCGTAAAATTGAAAACGTTCGTAGTCGTGCGTATGTATTTTTCCAATATTTTCCGATGTTCACCGAATAGGCATCAACAGCGACCAATTTTGGTTTCATCGGTCTTACCCGTAATTCTCAAAAGATTAAATCAGGTTGTTTCTTGTTTTTAATAGAAAAAAAAGTTAAAAAAGTAGTCTACCCCACATTGTATTCTTCAACTGTTATGGAATTAATGTTTCAAACAAAGCAACGAATATTTGTTATTAGAGTTCGTCTTGTTAATACCAACTGATAATTAAGATTCCTTTTTGAATTTCATTTTATGTATTTCAATCTTATCGATCAATATTCTATTTACGAAGCATAATAATATTGAGATCTAGTAGATCAATTTAGATTTAATCTTATATTAAATTATATTCTTTTGTTGACTATAAAATTGATTTGACTGCTGTTTGAGAGACCGTTTTGGTATTTAAAAAAACGCGCTAAGCGAACCAACGATTTTGCGTAAGCCCGATTCCGTGAGACGGTATTGAATTTTAGAAACCGAATTTCGACACAGTTGTGTTTGAGAGATAAACACAATTAAAATATAATGGCATATGTATGAAATGTAATGTTACGCCGTATTTAAAATTTAGCTCGATTTTTGTGTTATTTTATTTTTCTGTATGCTTAACAAAATGCTGTATTTGTTTGCCAACTAAAAATATTTGCCAAAATGTGACAAGCTGCATGCTTTCCAAAAGTGTGAACCAAGCATTTCAATGTTAACCATAAATTAATTCTTTCCTTCGAACGTTTAAAAGATGATTAATTTGTTTGCTTTAAAAGCACTCGAATATATTTCTTGCTTCACATTAAGAAATCGAAAACTAGCCTGTGAATAAAGGACTGCTCATGTGCTTTTCTCTAATATCAATATTATTAACCGCACGTCGTGTGTGTGTGTCCATGTTTTAAGCCCAAAAGAACAGATTACTAAAAAATCTAAAATAGGATCGTGTATCTATTGTGCAGGGAGGATACAAGTCAGGCACGAAATCACTTTCTGTGACGAAAAAGGCCAATATTCTAAACAAAAGTTCTCCGAAGACTGGAAGTGTTGGTGGAGGTAGTAGCGGCGGCGGAGGAGGAAGTGCATCAAAGGGTGGTGTCGATCTGTCAATAGGCAATTCAAATGCATCGAATAACAATGAAAGTGGACCAGTTAGTGGAATAAGCGTTAGTATAATTGATGTTTTAAGATTTTTTGATTGATTTAAATGTTTGTTTTTTTTTGTTATAATAGGAAAAGGACCTCCGTGACATTACTGACGAAATTCGCAAACTCAAAGCAATTATTGTCAAGCATGAGAACCGAATTCGTGCTCTAGAAGCTGCATTCAAGGCGCAAGAAGAAGACGTAGCGGATGCGGCCCCATCTAATAAGTCAGGTGCTTCGTCTGCCAATAACAGTGAAACAAAAACGACGGCGCAAGACAACTCAACATCGAGCAAGGAGAACGATAAAAGTGCCAATGATAGTCACACAAAATTAGCACCGGACGATGTGTAAATTATTTAAATCCCACCCCCTCTTACCGCCTATATCTATTATTATTATTTTCATAACAAAAAATAATTGTTTTATATATATTTAAAAAAAAAAACACATTTTATGTTTTTTTATACCATATTTTTTACAATATTTTCTTTATTTCGAAAAGCAAAAATATTTTACTAATTTAAAAAAAAAAGAATATTAAAACAATTGATTATATAAAGTAAACTATACCTACAGTTATTAATTTAAACAAAATGCCCCGGCAATCAAATACTATTGTTATATTTTTTTTTTATAAACAAGAAAAAAAAAACAACTCGATCATTATAATATACCTAGAATGAAAGCTGAAACAATTATTAACCTATATACTACGCCAAATTAACATGCATTAAGTACCAAACTGTTGATTTTTTTTTATTAATTATAGTATTTTTTAATTGATAACACAATAATTAACACACAAATGTGAGAAGAGCCAACGAATTAGGCTTACTTTTATAGTTTTACTTCATTGCCCATTTCTTTTTCTATGTAAAATAATTATCAACCGAAAAATTTGTTATAAATAATTATTTTAGACAAAAAATTAATTCAACAACTTAGTTTTTTATAAGTTGCAGTTGAAAAGTGTTTATAACATTATTAAATTATTTAATGTATGTTGTAAAATTTAATTGATTACGAAAAATATGAAAGAAAAATCATGAGAAAATTGCACTCATAAACAAAAGAGATTAATTAAACTTTTTATTTTATATTCATTTTTTTTTGTTCATTCATGCGTCCTTTTCTTTACTCTCTGAAACTGCTTTAGACATTTCTATAAATTATTTTGTTTTAGTTTTTTTTTGTATTAAAATTTTATCAGTAAATATAAATAATTCTTTTTTAAAATTATAAATAAATATTTTCTTCATTTTATTATAATTTTATTATATTTTTAGCTTTTTTTTTTATTGTAATTATTATTATTTTAAATTGTTTTGTGTCATCAATAAAAGAAAAATACTGTTAATTTTTAGTTTTAGTTTTTTTTTTTTTTTCAGTAAAATGTTTGTTTAATGATTCATCAACAGTCATAAACATCTTTACGAATATACTCTACTTCCAAACCACCGTGGAGCCAACTGACAAAGCTACTAACCTGAGTTGTTATATTATAGCGAGATTGAAAGCTTTGATGGTCCCAAACCCCAAGGCTTTTTTGAATCGGCAGCAATAAAACCGATGCTGGTTGTGGTCAGATTTTAGAGAAATTACCGTCAGCAAACTTTTTGCACAACGAATAAAAACACAATTCTGAATTTCATAGATCATTTAATTAATGCCGGTTTCAATTAATTGAACGACAACCAACACATACCCGTCAAAATGATGATAGCCACCTATACAGAAGTTTCCAAGATGCGTGTTGGTGCGTAACATCTTGGAATGGGAACTACCTGTCCTATAGTCAGTTAAGTCTTGCAATGATGGAAATACATCATGATGATATTCAGTGAAGCTGCCATCAAACTATATATTGGAAACAAGGTGCTTACAGCAACTATCGATACATTCTAAATGTCTTGACAAGTGTGTTATATAATCCACGATTACGTAATCGGAAAGATCCGGCAATATGAATGCTCATGATGACACCTCACCTTTCATTTACTACTACCCAGACCATTTACTTTACTTATTTAACAGACTTTCTGATTATAGCGACATCCCAGCTTAAGTCTTGGCAGTGAAAGCGCTTAACGGGTTGCAATGCTGGCAATGAAACAAACTGGTATAATTTTCTTTGTTGATATCTAAGCAGTAATAAATACGATTTCTGACATCGAAATACAATCACACAACGAAGTGCTTAGAGTTCTTGGCACACAAATTAACATAAAAGCCTGTAGGCCACAGTGGTTGAACAATGTCTCTAGGTGGCTGGAGTAAGAAAGTTAAATAATCTAAGTGCGAACAAAGTAGTTCACTTGATCTCTTGATCTTAATCATCAGTGAATGTTCTCTGTCAGATGTTGCGTTTTTATAAAAAAAAAAATAAATAATGTTCCTTTTTTGTTTATAGGCGGAAAACGTAGTCAAAAATTTTCGTTATTTAGTAAGTAGTTAATCCTTGATTCTTTTTTACTCTCTGAGAAGAAAATTCAGTTGCAAAAGCTTCTGTACACTTTAGATTCTCTCGTCGTTAGTCCACCTTTTGTAGCCAATCAATTGAATAATGAAAATGCGATTTTACGCCTTCCAGCACTTTGTCACTAAGAAATTAATTTCTTGAAAGATATTTTTTCCAAGAGGAATAACAATAAAATTTAAGGGAACAGCATTTTAAAAATGCATATAATGATAAGCAATATTTAATACTCATGGTTTTCAGTGGAGTATTTATGAATGAAATTCAATGTTAAAATTTAGTTTCATTCATAAATACTCCACATTTAATTTGGCTTTTTTTAAGTCTTTTTACCCCCAGTTTCGGAGTCAGAGTTTAAACTAAAATTTTGGTTTAAGAATTTACAGGCACTGAACTACAGTTTAAAGTTAAATGATCACTGTGAAACTTGGGTTTATTGTTTTTATTCTTCATACTTACTCATGGTTTTCTTTAGAGCACGTTTCAAAAAGCTTAAATTGGAATCGTTTAAGTGGTTGTTTCACTCGCAAGAAATAAATATTTGTTTATTTTAAGTATTTTCTTCTTCGACTAAAGAAAATTAAGACATCTACTTCAACAGTGTGTTTGGTAATTATTTTTTCTATTTTATTATTTAGTATTTAGTGAATAAAATATGTCATGCAACTGTTACACATATCTTTACAGTTTTTTTTTTATTTATGAATTATTCTTATTTTAATGTATACATTTTTGTACGTAAAATAATATTTCATATACTATTAAGTAATAACCTACTACAAAATAAATCCTAAACCTGTAACACACTCCCGGGGTCATTTGAATAGGGACACTGTTTACTTTTACATGAAAATAATAATGGATTTAAGTTGATAATTTTTTTTCTATATGAGGAAGCTTTAGAATAATTTGACTGCCCATTTTTAATAATGTTATCAAATAACCATTCATAAATTTCGCTGCAATTACCTAGTGTACATAGGTATAGTATACTATGTTCCTCAAGAAAATTACTTTTCTTTTTCAGATGAACCTGAGGTCTAATGTTCGAAAAATCAAAACTTAAATTGAACAATATAAAAAAAATCGATACTATGATTATGATAATAAAGCATATTTAAGCCTACCCTCCATTTTTAGCTTTTAGAAAAACGCTGAAACATTTGTTTTGTTATAAAGTGAAATGAAAATATTAACAAAACAAGAAAGCCTTATTTTAAGAGTAGAGTGGATTTTTATAATAATAAAGGTAATTTCTTATTCTACCTGCAAACTAATCATAATAACTATACTATTATACTACATGACATGTAGTAAAAACATTTTAATGAAATCATATTTATAAAAATATTAATACAATTATGTTATCCTAGTAAAATAACTTTAATCAAAACTGTTAAGTCTGCACCTGCTGGTGAATATCCTAAAGTAAAAAAAACTACCTATAAGATAAATACAAATTTATACTAATTATCTAGCATGCTAAAATCCAACCCATCGTTCGTTTTTGTAAACTAATTAGCTAAGTAAAATTTACATGTAGTATACATTTATTCATACATACATTTAATATTTTAGGTTTATACAAACATTTTGTAATAATCAAATCGAAACAAATATATATAATATTTAAAAATATTTTTCCTGTCCTATTTGAGCTCATTGTTGTTTTTTTATGGTATTAATAGTTAATATAAATTTAATTATTATAAAAATAGGTTATACAAATAAATTGAGTAATTGCAAAATATATTGTTTGTTTTTTTTATACGATTTAGAAACTTATATGTTTTTTCCAGTGAATTCATAAAATATATTTGCACTAAAACACAACTGTCCACTACTATAAGAGGTTTACAGCTAACACCTAAACGTGATACGTCATATTGGGATCAATCAATATGATGTTAGATCGTTGAGCGCGTATTGGCTGGGCGTTTCCGAAATATAGTACGGGTGTTTAATGAAGAGTGTGGATTTGTTACAGGTAAATGAACCATCAGAAAATCTATACGACAGAAAGAGAACAAGAATTCTCAGACTATTCAGCGTCAACAACACAGTGTTCTCTCTAATTTCATTTTCCATTCAACGTTCGGAAGGTCCTCCGAGTGAAAAAAAACCTTCCTAAACCGTTTCATTCATTGTTCGGATTGCTGTTTGGGAGTGCTAGTTCACCTCCTGTAATTGAATAGGGAGTGTTACACATACGTATTGTTTACCTGGATCATATGGTCAAAGCCATATGGAACAATACGCGCAGTGTTTTTTCATTTCTTTTTTACAATTTGGGAACATAAATAATAAGTGCCAATAGTAATAAATATTTAAAAAAAAAATTACTTTTTAATTCGTTTCTGCGTCCTTTGAGGTTACAAAAATTAAATTTAAACAATTTTTTGTCACTACCACATACACAATTGAAATAGGGAGGGTTTTTCACCGTTCCATTGAAATCATATATTCTTTCTCTTCGGAGTGAAATTAATAGAATATAAATAAACTTAATAGAAATAATTTTAACATTATAAAACGGAAAGTTTTTCATTATTTATGTGCGTAACTACTTTCTGTAGAATTACAACATATTTTCCGTCGCCAAAAAAGCTGCGAAATAATTATTTTTCCCCTATGATCTCGCTGCTTGTTTATTAAGCGTACATCCTTCCAAAAAGAAAGCAGCACTACACGATTGTGGAAAGCTCTACCCTGCTGTTTTTTGGCTCCAACATAAATGTTAAAACATCTCCAGCATAAGGGACGAGGACGACGGAAGTAAGAAGACCAGAGAATCGCAAAATAGGAACCGAGAAACATTTAAAAAATGTTTCTTTAAGCGTCTAGACCTAAAGAAACATTTCTGAAATGTTTTTTTTAACAAATGGGAAACATTTAGGCAATGTTTTTTAAACAATGTTTCTTTAGTCTGGAGTCTAGAAAAATTTTGAGATATGAAACTTTCCAAAACCGAGAAGTTTGCTTACATTTTTCTAAAGTCAACCCGGCGAACACCTAAGCAAATCCTTACGTTGAAGTGAAGAAAACTATCCACATAGTAACGTTTTGGCACCCCCTTTTTGAAAAATATACTGTTAATCCATCTCATTTTTTTAAAAATTGCGCTCTTACTTTTAAAAACTTTTAAAAACTCAATTTTTATGACGTCTATTATGGCTGTCAAGTCGTTGAAATTGCTCGATTTAGATATCTCATCCAATTTAATATCAAAACTTTAACGGATAACTACACTATTTTAACTACACTTTTCTTCATACTAGGCTTTAAATAAAAACTACATCAACTTGTGTTATTTTTCGATTTAATTGAAAAAAAACAGCAACAATAAAAGCATTTAATTTCTAGTATTTACTTATTTTTAATTGGATACTCCATGTGCTTTTCGGAGACCTTCGTACAGTTTCTTTTTCTCATCATTGTCTTCTTTGAAAGTTTGTAATGCCAACTCTAATTGAACCTTTTTCAATGCATGTTGTTTGACAAAGTTTTCAATTATTCCCAAGCAAATATCATCAGCTTCGAAGTCATCTCTTGATTTTCCGATTGCAGACTTGATCTCCTCATGAATATCATCAGAAGTTCTTTCATAAGTCTTCCGCAGATCGCCCAACATATCGCTGGACTGTTGGATACTATCTAACTTTTGAATAATACTTTCATCAAAGGGAATCTTATGGATTTTATAGAGAATAGTAATTAATTCGACTCCATTACGCAGGTAGTCACACTTGATGGTATCATAAAGAAGATCATCGATTTGTTTGTGCCATGCCAAAAAAAATGCCATCGGTCCAAAGTGCCGGGTCGATCGAAGATCATCGAATTTTTTGTGTTCGTTTATGTGGGAATAAACTTTGGCCGACACATCATGGAATTCCTTTTCGAATGGTTCATACTGAATACACAACCGATCCAAAATGAATTCATATTTGAATTCGTCTAAACAACGTTGAAGATTCTTTTCGTGAAACATTCCTGGAGTTCGGATCTTGCGACCAATGAGGGGTGTGTATGTTTGAATCATTCGCTTGGTGACTTCCATTGGAGCATATTTAAG
This sequence comes from Baccha elongata, assembly GCA_951217065.1. Lineage (NCBI taxonomy): Eukaryota > Metazoa > Arthropoda > Insecta > Diptera > Syrphidae > Baccha > Baccha elongata. The sequence continues at coordinate 122,282,303 of OX578272.1, read as the reverse complement.
AGTTCCATCGATTTCACGAACAACTACCTTTCTTTGGGAGTCCTTGATACCGTAGGTTATATCTGTAATTACGTATTTGGAGTCGGAAAAGTTTTTCAATGCCGTATCTTTGGAGATGATCTTTTGTTTATCTTCTTTGACCTGTAAAACAAATAGACGTGTTTTGATTGATTTAAAAAAATTTACATTTTACCAACCATAACAACTGGTGGCATTTGAAGATTGATTTCTGATTCCGTAATGATTTTATTAAATTCATGTTCAAGCTGTTCAGTAGTAAGAAATCTGTAAAGGTACGAAATAAAATCAAAGTTTTTGGATAGGAGACATTCGGAAGCTTCTTACTTATATTCAATGCTATTATCTGTAACAGAACGCTTGCGAAAAACTTTATCCAAGCGAGATCTTGTCAGCGATTTCAGTAGTTTCTGGATTGTTGGATTAAGGAAGTCAGCACTTGGATCTTTATCTGAATGGATAAGGTTTTCATTTAGAACTAAGGGAGTTATGGCATAATAACCTAAGAACTTAAACTTACCATACTGAAGGGTGGTGTTGGAACTACATCTGATCGAGAGGTTTTTGAGGAAATTACTAGAGTCGATGCACATAGGTTTTTTGAAGATAGCGCTGCGTAAATTACTAGCGATCGACATTGTTTTTTTTATTAAAAAATACAAAAAACGAAGATTAATGAAAAGAAAAAACCTGCAACCCCACGGTTTATATTTTGACAGCGAGAAGTGTCAATTAGAATTTTTAGAGACTCGAGAGTGGCAGTTCAAAGGCTGTGTTCAAGGAGAGTTTTGATTTGAAGGCAATGAAGAAAAAATAAACGAACGGGTGTTGTTGTGCACACGTATAGTGTACACAAAGGTCATCAACTTGTAATCCTCCGTCTTCTCCCATAGAAAAAATTTTTACACGCGCTTTCCTATAAATGAATACGTGTGAACAGCAAAATGCAAAATTGTAACAATGTATGGTCTATCCAAATTTGACAGTCCCATTTGAAATGCACGGGCAAGCATACAGAGTTAAATCTCTGCAGTTTTGAAAGTTTGTAGGCAAAAGTGGGTGGAGCTTCCTGAGTTGATGTTCTATTTATTTATTATTCTATGGCCATGAAGAAGAAATAAACGAATGGTTGTTGTGCACACGTATAGTGTACATGAGTGAGGCACATAGAATAATAAATAAATAGAACATCAACTCAGGAGGCTCCACCCACTTTTACCTACAAAGTTTCAAATCGGCAGAATTAAACTTCTGTGTGCGTGCGCCCTTGCATTTCAAATGGGACCGTCAAGTTTGGCCTACCACTACATTCATGAAATTCTGCATTTTGGTGAAAAAGTAAAATGGCTCCATTTTGTGTTGAATTTTTCAAATAAAATTTTCAAAATAATCCGTTGGAGCGGGAAATAAACTCGAAATAAACATTTTTCTTATTAGGTTATTAGGTTCCATTGCAGTTGACAGTCGTCAAAAGGAAGACCAAAGCTGTGACACACTGGTGGTATCAATACCATGGTATACGTCTGGGCCACCAGTGTGTCAAGGAATAGTTATACCACGCGTGACGCGAGCAACATGGTATTAGCGTGGTATCGATACTAGGGTTTTTATCGTAGTATACACCGTAGTATACACAACTTTTTTCAAGAAGCTCCACTTTCTTTTTTAGTAAATATGCCTTGAATTAAGTTTTATTGCTGATTAATCAGTTAAAATGGTTATTTTGTTGCAAAATGGACGTAAAAAAAAAAAAAAAAAAAGGGTACATCAAAAATTATCAAATTAATGTATTTTTGTGGTTATTATGTGCCAGAATAAAAAGAAAACATTCAAAGCTAACATCTTTTCATCATAATAAAACAAATCAATCACTATTTAGTACCGAGCTGTCAGCACACACTACACAAGGTGTGTGTCACCGTCTATGGTATTGTCAATACCATGGTATCTATACCAGCAGTGTGTCCAAGGTAGAAGTCCTAATATTATATATGACATAGAGAAACACATTTTTTTATGCAAGATCCACAAGCAAATCTTTATAAATGGAGTTTTGAGATTTCTACAATGCCAGCACATTCTTGTGTTGAGTCATTTTCATCGCATGCGGTTTTAAACATTTTCGTGTGTTTATGGTGTTCGATAATTCGCACAATAGGACGTGACTAACCGCATGTTGAAAATTAACGTTTTGCATATTTTGTTCTTTTCATATTTTTTTCGAAAGATAGAGAGCGCAACTTTGAAACAATTATCGTTCAATCGTTTTTATTTTACGTATTCGGTAATCTTCCTAGAAATAAAGTTCATTTTGCTTGGCTGTCACTAAAGATGTTTAAATGGTATATATTGATACACAATCGTTCACGAATGAACCATGGGAGTCAATGGTTTACAGTCGAGCAATATTTACCAGTGTGTAGATGAGTTCAAGTGTCTGCAGTTAAGTTAAACATTTAAGAAGCATGGCAAAAATTCCAGTTTCTAGAAATTATATTATACAGTGAATGTGAACAGTGTTTATATCTAATATTAATTCAACAAAAAGAAGAGAAAAATTTGATGTTTATCAATTTTATTATCAATTTGTGTTATTTGTATCATCAATTTTTATATTGTGAAATTATGTAAACAGGGATTGGCTCGATATATTGATCATTTTTAACCACTCAAATGAACTAAGCTCAAAAGAATTATTGTTATTCAAATAAATTGACTTGACAATGATTTTGCTTCGTGTCGTGTGTATTAACTTAATATGGAACAATGGCCCCGGTCTAAATGGCTCCAAATAAAATGATTTCATCGTATCATCATCATCATCGGCTCGACAACCGGGGTCCGGTCCTGGCCTCCTTCAACAAGTCTCTCCACCTATCCCGGTCTCGAGCCGACGCCATCCAGTTGCGCACCCCAAGGCTCCGGGCGTCCTGGTCTACGCCATCTCTCCAGCGCAAGCATGGTCTACCACGCTGTCGTCTGCCATAGAATGTACCACAAAGAACTTTCCGAGCAGGTTCCTCTTCGCTCATGCGAGCTAGTTGCCCTGCCCACCGAAGTCTACCGAGCCTAATTTTTGTCACTATATCTGCTTCAAGGTAGATTGCGTACAATTCATGATTGTACCGTCTCCGGAATCGTCCTTCCTCACATATGGGGCCAACAATTCTCCTTAAGACTTTTCTCTCGAACGCGGCTAAGAGGTCAGAGTGCCTTTTGCTAAGCACCCAAGTCTCGGATCCATATGTGAGTACTGGCAGGACCATGGTCCTGTACAGCAGTAGTTTTGAAGTTATGGTGAGATTTCTGGATTTGAAGAGCTTTGACAGACTGTAGTAGGCTCTGTTGGATTTGAGAAGCCGCCCGCGTATTTCTTCTTCTATATTGTTATCGGCTGCTACTATTGACCCAAGGTATTTAAAGGATTGCACCACTTCAAATTCGTGCTCCGCTACCTTGATTGTTTGACCAACTGTTCCTCTCGCATTCGACGCCACCATGTACTTTGTTTTACCTTCACTAATGTGCAGCCCCAGATTTTGTGCCGCCTGCTCGATCTGGATGAAGGAATCGTGTACAGCTTGCTCGGTTCTTCCGATGATGTCGATGTCGTCTGCGTAAGCCAGTATCTGGCTGGACCTGTTGACGATGGTCTCCTTGTTGCCGTGCCAGAGTCACGGATTGCTTTCTCCAATGCCAGGTTGAAGAGGAGGCAGGCCAAACCATCCCCTTGTCGGAGTTCATTAAAGATGTTGATTGGTCTGGATAGCAATCCGGCTATTTTTACTTGGCTTGTTACGTTGGTCATGGTCAACCTACATAGTCGTGTCAATTTATATGGGATGCCGAATTCTCTCATGGCTTTGTAAAGTTCTACCCTGGCTATGCTATCATAGGCGGCCTTAAAGTCTATAAACAGGTGGTATGTTGGGATGTTAAATTCTAGACATTTTTCCATCGCCTGCCTAAGGGTAAAGATCTGATCAGTTGTTGATTTGCCTGGAATGAAACCACACTGATATTGTCCGATGATGGTTTTAGCGTATGGGGTTATCCGGTCTTGTAGGATAGAGGAGAGTATCTTATAGGCGGTACTCAACAACGTGATACCTCTATAGTTGCTGCACGTTGTGACATCTCCTTTCTTATGTATGGGGCATATTATACCTTTTCGCCAGTCTTCTGGCATTTCTTCACGCTCCCACACGTGCACTATAATATCATGAATTGCCTGACGTAGAGCTGGCCCACCGTGTTGAAATAATTCGGCTGGTATACCATCAGCTCCCGGGGCTTTGTTTTTCTTTAGCCGGTCTATAGCCTTCTCAACCTCTTCTATGCTTGGTGACGGCAACATAGGGTATTCGTCTTGAAGCAGTGGAGCCTCCACTTCTGCAGTGAGTTGACCATTTAGCAATTCATTAAAGTACACTTCCCATCGCTCCAGTATGCTTTGTGGATCGGTGATCAGATTTCCCTCTCCGTCCTTGCAGTATGTGCAGCGTGGTGTGTACTGCGTCATGTTTCGGATGGATTGGTAGAACTTCCGCGCCTGGTGCGGACCTCGCTCTCGGCTTTTTTCTATTTCACAGATTTAGTTCTTCTCGCAGGCTGATTTTTTCTGTCTGTGAAGCCGTTTTTCTATTCTTCTGAGCTCTTTATATTCTTCTTCGCGTGCCCGCGTTCTATGAGATTGTTGCATTGCTCGGTACGCAACATTCTTACGTTCAGTCGCTAGCTTGCATTCATCATCAAACCAGTCGTTCCGATTTCTACGACTGCTGCCTAAGATGGAGTTGGCAGTACTAATGACAGTATTCTTAAGGCGTGTCCACTTCTCATCTACGCCCAGCATACTGGCCCCAGGACTTACTCTCCCTAAATCAAGCGATTCTAGGGCGAGTCCTAACGCATTACCAAAGGTGTTACTGGCATTTTCATTGCGCAGGGCAGCCGTGTTGATTCGAACTTGATCGGCGGATGCAATACGTCTTCGCAAGGCAATCCGCCCTCGGAAGACCATACCAACAAGATAGTGATCCGAGTCGATATTGGCGCCTCGGTACGTTCGTACCGTCATCAAGTTCGAGTAGTGGCTACGGTCTATCAACACGTGGTCTATTTGGTTACGAGTGACTCCATCAGGTGATACCCAGGTGGCTTTGTAGATATCTTTTCGCGGGAACCTGGTACTCGCAACGACCATGTTTTTCGATGCTGCCAATTCTAAGACTCGAAGTCCATTGTCATTAGTGTTCTCATGCAAACTATGGGTGCCTGCGTAATGCCTGAATACCGGCTCCCGACCTATTTTTGCGTTCAAATCCCCAAGGATGATTTTTACGTCATACCTTGGACAGGCATTGAGGGTCCTCTCGACTTGTTCGTAGTAAGTCTCTTTTTCTTCGTCTGAGGACTCCTCCGTAGGTCCGTGAACGTTAATGAGGCTAATGTTCGTAAATTTGCCTCGCACGCGAAGGGTGCATAGCCTTTCGCTTATAGCGTTAAAGCCGATGATGGTAGACTTCATTTTTTCGCTGACTAGGAAGCCTACCCCGAGCACATGGTGTTTTGTATGACAGCTGTAGTATACGTCATATTCTTTCTTCTGTAAAACACCATTCCCTGTCCATCTGATTTCTTGTAGTGCTGTTATGTCAGCTCTATATTTTGACAGGGCATCGGCTAGCTGCTGAGCAGCTCGAGCTCTATAGAGCGATCGTACGTTCCATAAGAAAATTCGTAAATCGTTTTGCCGTTTTCGTTGCGTTGGTTGTCGTCGTGAGATCAGTCCGTTTCCGAGGCTTGTTGTCGGGTTCGTAATTCTAAAATTTTACGGAACAGGGAATTAACCTGTTGCCAACCTGAGGAACTAGCCTGATCATATTAGCCAAACCTTTTTTAAAAGGCTTGTTACCGTATAGGACCAGATTAATATTCTCTTTATAAACACACCTATTTTGTTTAAAATCTCAATAAATAATTTGTTCCTATAATAAAATTGTTTAATTAAATAGTCAAGCATAGAAATACCATCAATGCTGGTCACCATACTTTTATTATATGTGATAGATACTCGTTTACAAAATCATCCACCCTTACGAGACTCGATTGATTGCACTTGTCTTCCTAAAACCAAAATGCACTTTCATCTGTCAAAAATTTTACCATTCCCATTATTTCAGTATTTTGTTGTTTCCCTATCGAATTTCATAGATTTTTAATAAAACCATACAAAAATATTCAAGTTCAAACTGCACAAACATGAGTGGTGTCCATCGAGAAGCTATTCAAAAACAAATCCATCAAGACTGGGCCAATCGTGAGTATATCGAAGTAATAACCGCCAGTATTAAGCGAATCACCGACTTCCTGAATTCCTTTGGTAAGCAAAAAGCCAAACTCTTGTAATAACAACATTAGTAGAGTTCATTATCTTCCTATAGACATGTCCTGTCGTTCAAGACTTGCTGTCTTAAATGAAAAACTAACCACTCTGGAGCGACGCATTGATTACCTGGAAGCCTGCGTTACTCAAGGTGAAACTCTCACGTAAATCTAAAAGAACCCAAATCAGGAAGATACGAAGAAGCAAAGGCGAACAACAGTTTTTTTTTTTACTTTTTTTATTTATAAGACAGCGAGAGACTATTTTATTTTAAATACTTATTCCAAGGAAAACAAAATATTTTAAATTTTGTTGTTTTGTGAAACTTTTATATCATGTTTCAATGATTCATACCAATATATCATTATTTTGTCCTTTCTTTCATTATTTGTTTGTTTGTTTTCTTTGCTTCTTAAGAAAAAGGAATTCACATTATGCATTAGTTAATATTTTTAATAAAATTTTAAAAGAGTAGCATTATGCATTTCTATGTAATTGTTTTTGTTGCTTTTTTTTTCTTAATGATGATAGGTGGTGATGGTTGCGCCTTTTATTTTGGATTTCCATTATTTTGTTGTCCTTCGTCCATTTCCAAATGCTTCAGCAGGCGATATAAGCCGACAGCTTCTTTGGTGTTACTGAAACCGACACAAAAGGCTTGTACCTCAATAAAGAGATCCTATTTTATGAACAAAAAAGAATGACTTGGTTTAGTTAAAACATTAAAGGTTTAATGACTTTCAACAAATTTACCTTAACATTGATAATCTTGTTGCGTATCAAGCTTTGGAGAAAGACGCATACCAGGCGAACCAATCTTGTTTGCATATACTTATCTTTAACTGTCTCACAAGTTGAGATGCAATTGCTTATATAGAGATGGACGAATTCGGTTGGTAAATCAACTGAGGTTGTAAGTCTAGAAATAAAAATAAATGAGTTAGAGTCATCAAGCAATGTTATGACAAATAAAAATTACCTATTCACAACTTCCATTGAGTGCAAGGTGATCTCCATATTAACAAGAACATTGAGATACTCAGTGATCTGCATGGAGTCCATTAGTTTTAAAAGAATTTCGATGGAAATAATTGGATTATTTTCAACCAATTGGGGTAGCTGTAATAAAGAGAGACAAAAACTTATCAGAAAACTTGCGTAACAAAGTTTATTCAAGGAAGATATATCTTTTATCAATTGGATAAACATTGACAGAATTTCAGCTAACTTCTGAGACAAAGACAGACAAACGTCTTTAATGAAGGAAAAGATAGTCCTCGGTGTTAGTAAGAAAAAACACCTTGCGGAGTGCTAGGGATAGTATTTGTTGATTGGGTTTACGGTATTGAATGAAGTTCTTGGAAATCAGAAGCACTGTTAACAGTTCCTTAACTTGAATTAAAAAGGTGGGAGTAGGTTTTTTGATTATAAAAACAGCTACCTAACAAAGGTCTTACTTTCAAGAGCTTGATGAATGGTTTAAAATTCAGAACGAACCTCAATGTACGCCTCCATCACAGATCGTTTTTTGGATGCAGAGGTAAAGCCATTAAAAAACCAGTTAGCGAGAACCCCAGTAGTACCTTCATAATGATTTAAGTGCCAAATTGTGCGACATTAGGCAACGATTTTTTTTTGTTTCATCGAAAAACTAACTAGATGCACGGTAGCCTAAGGCGATGCGATGTCCTAACCATATATATTTTGAGGAATACTTTAACAAGATCCTTCACTATAAACTGCTTGATAAACTGTGATCGCGCTCGAATGTTCTAAAACTGCGCTTCTACCAATACTACACCCTGTGGATTCCATTAAAAGAAATTCGTAATTGTCTGGTTTACTCAGTCCCTGTCACCGGCTCGAGATAAATACCACCAAGATTAACAGGCGGTATAACAGTTATGAGTATACATGGCTTAGCGATGATGGCGTTTGTGATAACTACTACACATCTTCAAAAATTGCCATCGAAATAGATTTGATGGCAAAACAACTCCAACCCTCACTTTCTGGGGGACCTGAAAGGACTCGGAAAGCGGTGCTTTGTGAAAAACATGAATTATTGTATGACATTTAATCTCAGGCAATCGAAGCGGTTAAAACCCTCAACAAAACCTACGAAAATGAGGTTAGGTTAGTTAGGTTAGGTTAGTAGGCTGGCGGTTGATAGTGTGCCACACTTAGATCAATGTAGATCCGTATGAGACCCTGAGGTGTATAACTTCCATACTATGTACTTGCAATGAAACGTAAATTAATTATTCAGCCATCCAGTGGCATTTATGAATTTCTGTTAATCTGATTCTGAAATGCTTGAGACTTGTTCTAGTTCCTGGAAAAAGTATCTTCCCAGGTATTCTTTTCTAGGGCGACAGAGAGCTGGGCAGTGACAGAGGAAGTGTAGGGTGTCTTCATGTACCTCTTCATCACCACATCCTCGGCACAGGTCATCTGTACTAAGCTTCATCTTATTTATGGTATGCAAGTTATGCCCGGGAATAATACCAGTAAGAGAAGACAGAGATTTCTTGTTTAGTTGTGTGATTCTATCTGTTTTTTGTTTGTTAAAAACCGGCCAAATTTTCCTGGTTATGTCACAGGAGTCAAGTGATATCCATCACTCGTTTATTAATTGGAGCACTTTGTCCCCTATGGTCTGTTTTAGATAACAGGGTGGGTGGGATTTTGAGCGTTGCGTCTGCTTGGATAGGATACAGTGATGATCCTTTTCTTGCCAGTTCATCGGCCTTTTCATAATCTGATATGCCACTGTGTCCAGGGACCCAACATAGCCTTATGTTATCTTTAGTCAAGAATCTTTAACTCTTCGCGACAGCAAGTTACATGCTTCGATTTTACTTCGATGGCAGAAATCGTTTTTATTGCCGCTTGGCTGTCAATGAAAAAGGTGATATCAGCTCGTGGTATTGCCAACATTGCATCCTGTTTAGCAGCTGTTGTCACTGCCAGAACCTCAGCTTGGAAGACGCTGCTGTAATCAGGGAGTTGAATTGAGCTTTCTAGTCCAAGGGTTTTTGAATAGAAGTCCGTACCAACACCGATATCTATTTTCGAACTATCAGTAAAAATTGTGATTGTTGATTCAGAGTATGGCGGTTGGTTTTCATTCCAGTCTTCCCTGCTGGGGAAAGAGATTCGAAATGGTCTATGAAAGTCTAACCGGGGTGTTGTGTAGTCTGTGCATATATTTTTGCCCGTGTATTTCTGCAGGATTTGTGCATGTCCTGTCGAGTTAGGTTTCCAACTACCAGCTTGACTAAGCCGAATTGCACTATTAGCTGCTGACTCTTGTACGAATAGATCAAGGGGTTTGAGGTTAAGCATAGCTTCTATTCAAGCTGTTGGGGAAAATGAGGTTGTTGGAACTGAAGATTCTTCAAAGACAATTCGCAAGGTGTAAATGTAAATCATCTGGATCCTCGATTTTGCTCTCTCAAGTAGGATAGTTGCGACTCACTTCGAGTACACGGACAAAATGGTTATACTACACCAACTATTACAATTTTTAAGGTTAACTCTTTATGGTTTTTTTTTATAGGACTATAAGCTAAATATGTGCAGCAGCTTTAGGATCTGTTTGTTTTAAGAAAAATGGCGGGTAACCCATTAAGACGTGCATGCTTTGTAGACTTATTGTGGTTTTATTTCCATACTTTTAGTGGACTATTGTCGATTCCCCTCAGAGATCTATCGTCACTAAATAATTGCACAGTAATGTTGCGTTGTCCAACAATGTCGTTGGTAGTTTTGAACAACTCCCGTGGGTTACCTCTCTCTGGAGCATTTTTCACACAGCACTAACATCTAAGCTTGTAAGCTTTGCCACTGAGTGTGTGACGGAATTTCAGTAATCTAACTCTATTTATTAATTATTGGGAAGAAAAAGTTCATGCAGAAGAAGAAAGTGATAAAAAAAAATATACCATTATGATTGCTCGCTCCTGAGCAAAAATGCGACGAGCCAAGCTATATTTGGCCATTATTTACATAATATATGTCATTATTGTGGTTGGACTTCTGTTTCGGAATATCAATGAAAGCCTGCATTGATTGAAGAAATGTTGTTTATTTGATTGCAACTGCAGCCGTTAAGTCAAAGCAAGACTTCCTTGCTCTGAAGTCTTCGTTTGGATGAGCTGACAAGAAAGCTACAAAAAAACCATGCCTAAGTTGAATAATAGGGAAAAATGGGTAGGTACGAGTAGGCCAAACAAAAGCTATGAAGTGGTATACTGATGAATATAGAACACCTGACGGTGCTGACGCGGCTATATTTGGACAAGAATTAAACTTTCTGTGCGACAGTCTTTATCATTTTTCAAACAGAAATAAACGCTAGTTATTTGGTGAGAAATTGTGCACATTTGACATGTTTTTTATGTTTTTGAAACAGGTGGGGTCCTGTCAAGGGATAAAAAACCCTCTATAACCGACGAGATGCGACAATAGCATGCCACAACTTGCACGGCGGACATTTCATTCCGTTCTTTTTCTTTCTTTTTAATTTGAAATCTAAATACAGGAGTTTTTTTACTTTCAATATTCTATCTTAAATTTACACGTTTTGTATTAGCTTTTCTAGTATTTTCTTTTAGCCAGCCTGCATAATAACAGAGCACATCTTTCAATCTGAGATTCAAATTCCTTTTTCTTTTTGATTAATTTATTTAGTAGCTCTTCAAGTAATCCCATTTCCTTCTTTAAGACTATATTTTACCTCTCATATTGCATCGTTTCAAATGGCATGGGAAAATGTGCAGAGCTAAGTATTGAACAAAGCTAACACAAACAAAATATTGCAATAATGACAGACATTAAACTCCTACATCATTGAATTCAAATTAGTGGGATACGAAGAGAAATCAAATACTTTAAAAAGACAAAATAACGTCGTCCTGTATTTGGTACTAGAGGAATTTGTTGGCTCCTCGAAAATTGCAACCTGCTAAAAAAGCTGTTATTGTACTCAGTCTGATTGTTTTTCTTGTTGAATTTCTATTTCAAAATAATTTATTTATGACGACTTGCTCAAATTTTTGTAGATTTTTTTTAATCTTAATATTTTATAGTTGTTTAATCAATTTCTTTCTTTTAAAATGTTGTTTTGTGTTAATTGAATGAAAAATAATTACTTTTGAAAGATGTCAAATGATCAGCGGTTTAATGAGGAATAAAACTGAGCAATGAACCCATACAAATTTTCTCCTCAACAATCTCAGAAAAAAAGCGTCACACAATAAGAATAAATGGAGATTTTTTGAACCAAGGAAAATTCCTCCGATTCCTCTGATTCCTCCGATTCCTTCGTTTTTTTTAGTTCTGACCTATTATCACCGGCTACTGCAAACTACAAGACACGCGTACCACTACTATAAGACACACATATTTTTGACTTTAACATATTGAACAACCGAAAAAGGTAGAGGAAGAGCTTTAGAATTCTTATCCGGCTAATAAGGGACACTATAGATCTTAAGGTCGCCGTCCATCTAACCCCACTTTATAATTCATTCATACAAATGCAAAAAATGTTTCAAAATATTTTAGCGCAACATTATGTGTCTAAGAAAATATTAAATATCTTTAACAGGTTTAACTTTCTTTATTTAGCAAGGACATTTTAATTCTTATTAACAAAGTTTAATCAATTGAAATGTTTCACCGCAAATCGTTGGAATCTATTTATTTTTAATATAGATTAATTACAAAATATTCAACCTTTTTCTATTCAGAGTATTAGTCGATAGTCTTAGTCTGAGCAGTACCATCAAGTTGAGTTTAGCGCACTGTTCAGAGTTTTAAAAGATAAACGCATTTGGTTGCTCTTGTTAAGTGTACCTGTACGTACACTTGTACGCATCTACTAAGGGATTTTGGTCAACAATCTTCAGACATAAAATAACTTCTTAACCTTGTAATGAGAGATTTATAAGAGAATTTCTTTTTTACCGGTCTGGCGTGGTTTCAACGACCTCAAAAATGATTCATTATATTTTTTTGTTTCTCTAGTAAAATAACATTTCATAATAAACTCTAAACCTTTCATTTGACCTTCAAATATGGTAAGTTTCTGATTCCAACGTCTTATCAACGTATTCAACAACTATTCATTACTTTACTGACCCTTAGAACTTGGAACTCACCAAGACCTTCATAATCTTCAATCTCAAAACTCATCTACAACCAGAATTCAACAATGTCTTTGTTAATTCATTCATCTTCATGGCCTCTAAAACAAAGTAGGTATACCGAACCCCAAACAAAAAAGAATAAAACCATCGCGAAATAATTGCTTTGTTCCTCTTCCTATGATGACATCACCATTAAACAAAATCTCATTGGCAAAAAAGAAATAAAACAAATCTCCAGTGACTAAACATATTTTGCAAATGCGTGCGCCGCCGCCTTTTCATTTAAATAAACTTAAATTCAATCGAACAAAAATATTTATAAATCCACCCTAATGGAGAATCATCATATAAAATTTCTGTTAAAAATCGATGTTTACAGAAAACCACGTGTTTACAAACGTCACAGAATCGTACAATGCTATTACTCCCCCGGATTTTCAGTTATACACAAAAATATTCACATCAAAACAACAACAAGAGAAAAAAAAAATTAATCAATTAACTTGTTTTCGTTGTGTAGTGTGTACGATTATGGATTTTTTCCTAGAGAGATAGGTATATACTTATATACGTTTACTCGTAAGTGTAAACAAAAACAGATTTAAAGAGAAAAATGAAAATTATGAATTGAGAAAACTTACCTTAGCTGGAGTCAAACCAATTTGGTAAACTAAATTCGGATCTCTTTTCAATTCATCCAATAAGAGTTGCTGGTCGGGAAGACTTAAAGCCTGCGTGAGGGCCCGTTCAATCAGCCGTTTGGCTTGGGCGCCAATATCATTTGTCGAATCGAACATTGGTTTGTGGTACGAAGGTACAGTCAGGTCGAACCACACCAGCTCGTCCTCAAAGTTCATCAGTGGTGGGGCGACAGAATACATTTGCGGCATTAAAGAGTTGTTGAGCGGACTAACATCGGTCAGTGTTAGTCCTTCCATCATCTCGCGGACCGTTGATTCTTGTCCTGGATGATTAACCATGCCAGTTCCAGCTGCTGCACAATTCATGACACCAGAACGTGCAGCAGCTGGAATTTCTAAATGTCTGTCGCACGATTGCGATTTGAAGAAGGACAGGTCCAGAGTGGTGGGAAAGAGCTCTGATTTGAGGATATGTCCTGGGCATTGTTTTCCAAGCTAAACGAAAGCAAGAATGACCAAAACAATTTAGACAAAAAGAAGTATTAAAACTTACATCGGATGTTCCGTTAGCTAGCAGGTGAACAATAAAGTTTCTCTCGATTTGCCGTCCAGCACTCATATCCTTGTTGTGCAGCTGGGCAAGCAGGAATTCCGAAAACGGGCTCTCTTCCTGTCCGTCCGAGTGAAAGAGATCATAGATAATATAAAACGCGCTGATGCGTTGCAAAATGCCGGGAAGGTCACCATGGCGGATGAGCAGGGTCAGAAGTGTACCCACTATTTTGAAGCGAGACGAAAAAAAACAACAACAACTAAGCAAACAAAAGCAAAAGGCCAGAAAAACTGGGGGTCACCACCAAACTTACCGCTTAAGTAGTTCCCGTGATTGAAACGTTGCTGAACTACCGCTGAAATAACTTCGAATGGCTGGTGCTCAATGTTTTTGTTCATCAGCAATCTAGAAATTGCGTAAATTTTTTTTAATCACATTTGTCAAGATGTGTGTATATGGAATTTTTTTTTTTGTCTGATCAATGATCGATTTGTTGAAATGCTGGAATATAATTTTGAAAAACTTACTCATATAAGTAAACATAATCTTGCACAGCGTTCGACATATTTCCTTGTTGTTTTTTTAAGGATAAATATTTTAATGAGGCGGTACACACTCTATTTGTTCTCGTGTTTACCAAAATAAACCAAAAATCAAAACACACGAAAAAATGAAAATATTATTGAACTGGGGGTTAGTGTGTGACAGCCAATGGGGAATGGCAGCTGGCATATATAAAAATATGGCGAAATGACAGCTCACGCGGTATGGCTAATTTAGCGAGACTCGATTATGGAAAATGGGCGGGACGTAAGGGTGAGTAGTTTGAAATTATTTATTTTTATAGGAAATCATGCAAAACAAATCAATTCACATTAAGCGTTTTTCTTTTTTAGTTCAGAGCATGATCAGAGCTCGCTCTATGATCTAAAATAATCGACCGAGCGTTCTGAGCAAAGCAATCGATGTGACATTTGACATAAAAAATATGGATAAAAAAGTATAGATAAGAATGGATACATTGATTATGCAGTGAAAACTCATTAAAATTGTTAGTCGTTTTGAAGAAGGTAACAATAGTTCAAAGAACGATCAGAGAATGCTCTGAACGTTCGAACTCTGTTTAGAGGTCTGATCTGAACGAAAAAAGAAAAACGCCTATTCCAGAAATTAATAACAAGCGTACTCTGTGTGTTTTATTGAGAACGTACAAGGTGTGTTTTATTGAGAACGTTACTAGGAAAATTTAAGTAGGTAGAGTAAGAAATTTTCAATAAAACAATCCAGTATAACATCGGCTATAAGCATGTGTGCCAACGTTTACAGATAAGACGGAGAACTATTGTGAATCATTTATCCCCAATAAGAATTACTAGGAATAAAAGGAGAATTAAGAGTTACTCGCTATAAAAACATTTTTGTTTGGGTAGTGCATGGAAATTTTACTCTACTTTATATAAAGTAAACATTTTTTTCAATAAAACACGCCTGATAGGGCTCAAGTGGACCAAGCAAAAAATGTTTTTTATACAATTACTATTGTTATTCAAGTAAATTGGTTCGAAAAAGATTTTGCTTCGCCGCACAGGTGCTTGGCTTCGAGGCAAATGGCTCCATCGTTTAAATCGCAAGTGTTGTTTGTTATTTGAATTCAAAAAATAAAAATGTGATCAATAATAGGTAATGGACAATAGGGAGTTTTACCATCTTGTCAAAGCTCACACTATGGAGAAGACAGATTGAAATATGTATCGCGCTTTTTTCAAACTGTCAAACTCAAGATCTTGGAGAAAACAATTTGGAAATAATTTTTAAATGCGGTATTCTTTTTTGTGAGAAATTTGTGATTTCCGTGGCTTAAAAATTTATTTTAATTAGCAAAACCAACAATTTTCACAATTTTCGCGCACAAATCTTTAAAATTCCCGCTTTTGTTTTCAATCAATTTTTCAACAATGATAAAAAAAAATCAGCTGTTCACCATACTGCTGTTTTTGACAATTCTGTGAGAACGAGAAAGAGATATATCGTTGTTACCTAAAAAGCCCTATTCCCTTCGTTTTAATAAACAAAAACTGATGACAGAGTATAGCAGTGTCATTCAACAAGCAACTGATGGTCATTCGACATAACTTGATATTTCCGAATGCTTCAAGACTCAAGAGTCGTAATTGAGTTGTATAGAAAATAAAATAAATGAGTTATTTTACGAATCTAAAGAAAATATAGCAGTCATTCTGATAAAATGAAGACCTATAGGCTTTAAATTGTTGCGGTCGATACGGAGTACTTAGAAGATATTGACAAGAAATGGAAATAAATAAATGGCCGGTATAAATGAAAGATAAGTAACGTGAAAGTTGTGGAACAACGTAACATCTTAAATACAAACTAAAATGAAAAAATTCCAAAAATTGACAAAAAAAAAAAATAATATAGAATTTATATTTTACCTATGTATATCTATTTATAAAACGGAAGAGGGAAAATTATCTGACTGCAGCACGTTTCACTCTAGGGTAGCCCGGCTAGCTCAGTCTGTAGAGCATGATGAGATTCAATCTCAGGGTCGGTGGTTTCAGGCCCTAAATTGGGCCTGAAACCACCGACCCACTTGAACAGTTTCCTATTTCCATCCCATTCCAAGTCGACTGCAACAACTTATTTATACTTATGTACATTTTGATAACTACACATATATTACATAATTAACTTATTCTCAAACTAAAATCCCAATCAAAGTTCAATATTATTATAAGAGCCAACCAGAATTTATTACATACATATGTAGGTATTTTAAAATATTTATTCCATCATGTTACGCAAAATTGTAAAATATGAGTATGAAAAGTTTAATAAAGTGGTGAGAACTTCAAGCGTCATGGGGTGGAAATTTCCCATTGTTAGCTGAAATAAACAAACTGCAATTGTTTACTTTTATAAACTCCAGTTACTTACACATATTGGCTTTTGTGCCCTCTGTATTATTAGCATCAATGTAAGACGAGTTTTGCCCTTATATTCATACCAACTTGTATCGTAGGCAGCATCAGCAATCTGAAGACTCTGGAAAATCAAATTTCTTACCAAAGTGTTTTTGTTTTTGTTTGATTGAAGCTTACCTCAAAGAACAAATTATTCGCAAAGAAATATGTGACAGATAATTGAACAAAGATCATTGTTATGTAAGCGAGCATGATGAGTTGTTCAGAAACTGTGTTGACCTGGCAATTATTATATGCAAGTGTTTTTAGAAAATATAAAATATCTATAAAATTATAACCTTACAATAACGAGTAAAAACAATAAAACACACATTAGTGCTCCGAAAAACACATATTCCACAGCAAACACATAAGTGGTCAAACTGTTAACGCACGCAACGAATCTGAAATGTAAATACTATGTTAAACCGTAATTTTTCTAAAAAAGGGTGTATCCAATTATGAGAACTTTGCTATATTTTGACAAATTATAATTATGTAATATATTGATAGTAATTTTTTTTTTTTTCAAGAAACATGACGTATCATGAAGTCAATAAAGAAATATTGTTGTACCTTATTAT
Source organism: Baccha elongata (assembly GCA_951217065.1). NCBI lineage: Eukaryota > Metazoa > Arthropoda > Insecta > Diptera > Syrphidae > Baccha > Baccha elongata. The sequence goes on along the minus strand of OX578272.1, from coordinate 122,264,980 downwards.
TTTGTTGTGGAAGTTAATGCATTTAGAAATTTTCTCATTAACAACATTAATTGGCATTCCCTCCTTAAGACTTCTTAATTCCGTTTGCAAGATCTTACACAAGAAAATATTGAACATAACTAAGGAAATTATAAGGCTCAAGAAAGGCACAAACATGCAACAGCCAACTGGTATTAAAACAAATTGTGTAGCGAATAGAATTTCAAAACAAGGTGTTTCCAGTTTTTTGTCGTTGTAAAATGGCAGGTACATGTCATATATAAGATCTGAAAGTAAAATAAAATAATAATTTATTGTATGGTTATTTCAAAATAACTTTATCATCATTATCAGACACAAAATGAATAATCCATATTTTGTTCAACGAACTGTCATCTAGTGCCAGCTTAACGATCTTCTCTTTTTAAATTAGCAGCAATATGTTGGTTCACCTTTGCAATTGGAACAAGAGGTAAACAACCCGGAGTCTGCTATTTGCGGTGGATGGGCCAACCAAGTTAGTTTCGATTGAAGAGTTTGACTAGTGAAGTGTCTGAAGTGAATAGCTAGAGGGAAAGGTTGCCGTTTTGTTTTGCTCCTAAGCATTTTAAAATTAAAATATAACATTTTGGCGCAGCCGGTAGGAACATATATACGGGGCACAGGAGTATTCGAGCTATTACGACCATTTTAAGTAACTACCAAGGAAATAAAAATTCCCTACCAGCGAAGTTTATTGATAAATTCAGAATACAAGCAGCCCATTGTTAATCACTCAGACATTCTGTAAACACTGAGAACACCATTCCTTTCTCTAAAGTCCATGCCAACTTTCAGACCGTAGACAATAAAAACTGGTGACCATGAAAAAACTTCCAAGAACATTCTTGACGGCAAGCGTTCTATTCAGGAATTATAAATCAATTTGAAAGTGATGGAAGTAGGAAGGAAACTACAGGAACACAACTGGGAAATTTTAAGTCATCGTTATTCGTTTTTGAGCCTGATTGTAATTATCGGCACCCTAGTCATAATTGGCTCAATACTTTTCAAGATGAGGAAGGTGAAAAACAATGTGCTCAACATTCAACATATTAGCCATTATATTAATGCCCTATGCAAGAGAATACGCAGCAATGTTGGTTCACCTCTGCAGTTGGCAGAAGACTTTTTTTTTTTTTTTAATATTTAAAAAAAAAGGAAAAAGAATAAAAATAATAACAACAATTATTAAAAAATTAAAAAAGGTCAAGTAGCCTTTACTTCGATGAGTTTCGCCTGTAAGGCACATTGCCTTTTAAATGCAACAGCTGTTGCACGACACTAGTTAAAAGGAATAGAAAGATAGGAAAGAATTGTTTTGGTACAACCAGGAAGTGCTATAATGTGCTATTTGATAATCGAACCTAAAAGAGGTCAGAATGCATTATAAATCAGAGATATTGTATCTTTCTAACAGCATCCAGGTAAGTTACTCTTCCAAAATGTTTACACAGATATGTAAATCAAAACGTAAATAAATTATATTTAATAAATAAATCATGTATGAAGAAATAAATAAACTACCTCTTCTTGTTCCCATTCCCGAACTGGCGAACATTCCGACGCATGTAAAAAATCCAAGAAGTAAGTTGAAATTTCCAAAATTTCTTGCTGATTTTGTGCACTCCTGAAGAATAGATTTTGTATTCGAATCTCCATATTTCTAAATTATGTTGAAAAACAGTCTATTAGATAAATTTTAATCAAAACATATTGAATCCTATAAATTCATACCATTATGTCCATGTACATGTGATGAATTTCTGTTAAAAAAGAATTCATTTGTTTTCGATTTAATATTAAAACAAATGCTCGCATATTAGTTGAAAGCCACAATACGACAAGAAACAAATTTATAACCAAATGAGCAAGTTCATTGTCCGATGTGGCCACGTAAATTATTTCCAAAATATTAAAAAGCAAAGTTATGAATAAAAATATATAGCATCTCCAATGATCATCGACAAGGTAAGCGAAAAATTTCAAAATCTTTGCTGTAAACGAATACAATGGTAAGGTTTCTATTTGAACTGACATTTTATTGCACATGATACGATAAACTATTATTAATTTTAGAATTATTTTCATTTATATATCGGTTATGGAATAATTACTTGAAATTCGTTTAAGGGATTTCTGTTTCGGCTAAATAAATAAAATTAATTTCGTCGATGATAATTGGTCTCATTAAAAGGAATGTTTTCGATTTTCATGTGTAACAATGATTTAATTGATGAAATTTAAATGTTTGATTATACAAATTTAAACATCGTAAATTTTAAATTTGATAAATGGCTGCTAGAAAGGAATCAATGAATACAAATACATAAATATTGAAAGACAGAGAAATAAGAAGTTTTTTTCGGCACTCCTAGACTTTTCGATCTTAATTTATATCGGTATGCTCAGTTCATATACGGTACCGAACATGTAACGATGACATGTATTTGAATATGTTGATTTTATGGTTAGTTTCGACGGAATCAAGACGGTAATGGTCCGGTATACCTACCGAGCCTCGGGTGAAATATCTTGACCCCAAGGGTCAATATACCCGTGGATTTAAAATTCTTTTCCAGATAAAAAACAGTTAAAACCAAATTTAAATTCTATTGAAATCTTAGTGGTATAAAATGTCTTCTAAATAAATTCTTGTTAAATTGAGACTAGCGCAGTGGAAGGAAACAATTAAAAAGTGAACATCGAGCTCTAAATACTGGATAAGTGGATGGATTTGAACAATTTTTCCACTATTTTTTACTTGCGATATAAGGCAAGTTATGCATTCGTAAAAAAAAAGTTTCGAGATAACAATCAAAAATGACATTACGATGATAGAGAAGACGAAAATAGTAAGTCCGACAATTCTGTCTGTCTGTCTGTCTGGATGTATCGACACCTGCATGCCGATTTTCTTCAAACTTGGCATAAACTATTCTTAGTGAAATATCCCCGGACGTTTTTTTTTATTTTTGACCTTTAAATCTATTTTTCTCGAAAAAAATATGGTCAATTTTGATAAATTTTATATTAGTGATTTTTTGCCAATGGTGATGTCCATTATCTTAAATTTTTTTTCAGTATCAGCTTATTAACGGTACCTGCCATAGAACCGTTTTTTACTACTCTGAATATCTTTTGAACGGTTAAACTGATTTTAACGAAATTTAATATTCAAAAACTAATGCAAAACTGAAATGAAACTGCAAAACAAAATTTGAAAAAAAGTAATTTTTAAAAAAGTTTTTTTTTTTTTTTTTTGTCAAAACCGATAAATCCAATTTTCTCGAAAAAAATACGATCAATTTCGATAAAATTTTATATGAGTGATTTGTTACCAATGGTGATGTCTTTTCTAATTTTTTTTGGAATTAGCTTATTAACGGTCCTGCCATAAAACCGTTTTTTATTACTCCGACCATCTTTTGAACGGCTAGACCGATTTTAACGAAATTTAATATTCAAAACCTACTGCTTAACTAATATAATTTTTTTCTTACTGACATATTAATTAAAAAAACCAATTGATCTTTTGTGATTTCTTCTGAACTTTAAGAAGATGTTCATGTCATTCCAAATTTTACAGCTGGATTGGAATGTTTTTTTTTTCGAATACCTGAGTATAACATATGTATACATGCAATTTGTTTTTGCACATTTTTAAACTCCTGTCGGATAAAAAAACCAAGAAGTTTTTTCTTTCAATTAATTTTTACTAAACTCGGATCAAATCTATTGAACAAATTTAATAGTTTGATTGAAAAAACCTATCATTGATTAATTACCACTATATTATAAGTAATTTATAATTATTTTTGTTAGGTAAATAAACATCATTTAAGTTTGTAAACAAAAAAGCTAAGAATACATAACACATATCGATCAGACATCAAATATTTCGTATGTCTACAAAGTACATACATATGTGTTGTGTCAATAAAGTTTTAATGTACTGGGTGACTTAGAAACACTTACCCGTTGTTGTTTTACTTCACAGTACACATATATATAAATTAATATATTGCGCAGGTTGTAAAAAAAATGACATAACGAATGAAAGAATCTTTAGTGTCCCTGTCAAATGAACATTGTGACAGTAACAAATGAAATATCACCAACAAAAATAAAATATTATGTTTATTTATTTTAAAACGATTAATAATAAATGACGACGAAAATATTATAAATACTTATTTGGAACATTAAGTTTTTGCATTTGTGTTTGTGATATTATATCAAATTGACATTATTGTGCTCTTTTTCAGAATTTTGTGGCAATAAATTCTCGCAATAATGTGAATCTTGAATTAAAAAAACTACAAGGAAAGAATTCTTGAGCAATAAAATAAGGCGATCTTGTCAGTTAGTGTAAATCGCTAAAATTAATGCAATAGGTGACCCGAAAACGCATCTTTCCAAACGTTTATTGTTGTGCGAGTTGTGTGTGGCTGCACCTTACTGATAAGGCGTTTTTTTTTAAATCTGAGCACTCGGAGCAGAGCTTGAACTGTAAAAAATAAATCTCCGTTTCTTGTTTAGCTCATAGTTAGCTCAGAGCATACTCTATGAGCTCTTAGCAAATCGGCAGAGCACACAGAGCAAAACGAATTTGACATGTAAGAAAAAGAAATAAAATTATTCAAACAGTTAAAATGGACGAAGGAGTTTGTTTTTCTGATGGCAAATGTAAATAATTTGTGGTGAAACAATGAAAACGACAGCTATCGTAGGCGACAAACAAGAACGGTAAGTGATATGAATAATCATGCCTGTTATTCTTGTCGTCTGTCTCTTACGAAAACATCAATAGTCATATTTATTACCGTTATAGTTTGTCACTTACGACAGCTGTCGTTTTCTCTGTCGTGTTGTTTTTTACGACAAACGACAACGGTAATAGGCATGAATAATTAATAAAATAATTTCCATTTCTAATCATAAATGAGGGAAATTGTTCAAATGTGTGTCTTTTTTAACTAAAGTGGTGATAAATTCTGAGCCACCCTGTAATGTTGTATATTTAATTGGCTTGTATTTTTGTCAATTTTTTCCATAAAAATACGAATAATGTAAATATGTAAAATTGATGTTTCAGAACAATAAACAAACGATGCGAACAAAGTATCTGCTATGAATAACACTTTTTGTAAAATAAATTGAGTTGTTGTTTTTTTTTCTGAATATAATAAAAGCTTGAAAAGATATTCTAATTTTTGTTCTAAAATGGAATCCCAATTGAATTTTTTTTTACTTGCTCAAAAGGGTAAGTATTGATTTCGTGTAAAAAATCTACAAAAGAATCTTTTATTCTAATATATTTTTTTCGACGGAGAACTACATCAATAAAACTAACTTTAAACTATCTCTTTTTCTGTTAATCTAATTATTTTTTTAACTCTTGGTTTCTTCCAAAAATGTAAGCTTAAAGACGAATGAAACATATATAAATAATTTTATGTTTATTTAAAAAAAAAACTCTATCAGGTACTTGAAGTGTTTGTTTTGTTTTTTTATATCAAACCGATAATAGTATCTCCATCTGCAGACATGACAAACACAAAAAAAAACCACCAATCATCCACTAACATCAGCTTTCCATCCAGTATCTAATTATCTTAGTATCCATCCATAGGAATTTATTCATCACATCATCACATATAACTGTTAGTATCGCCAAATCATTTGCATCACTCGGTTGTTTGTTTTTGTTTCACTCGGCTACTCAAGACAAAAAAACAGAACAAAATATTTTACATTTTTTTAATTTTTATTTTTCCCCATTATTTATTTTATGACTTGGTTACTGAATTCAATCATCAGCAGTAAATTAATTTGTCATCATCATCAAAAACAATAATGTGTAGAAAATAGGTGTTAATTTTACTTTTCTCGTATTTACAATTCAGATACACAATCGTGAAGTGGATTCTTTTCACAATAAATTGATTCAGATACATTTCAAACTTTGCTATCTTATCATTCGAAAATTCTGTTTTATTTAATACAAAACAAAAAAGAAAACAATTTAATTCTCATATTGGCAAAACGCACCTCTTGACTGTTTAATATGAGAGAATTATCTTTCAGTGACGGAACACTGAATAGCAGTGTTGATACTTTATCCAATCATCAAGAAAGTTCTGCGACCAACCATTGATGATAAGATACGCGTAGTAGTAACTCGTACAACCGGAATTCTAACAATTTCTAAAAAGCATTTTTAGTTTCTTTAATTTTATAAGTGGCCAGAAAGGAGTTTGAAGCTTAAAAAGTGAAATATTAAATATTTATTAACTGAGCTTTTCAGGATTGATTGGTTTTTTTTTTTGGTACGATATTTGTGTCGAAAATGTATTCCCGAGTGTTGTGTGCTGTTTGCGTCCTAAGTGGTTAGTTGAGTTTTTTTTTTATTTTCTGTTAGGTGTTTAATTTTGTGTTATTTTTTTTTTGTAGTGCCGCTGGTATTTTGTTTAACGAATTCTACTAAAAATTCAAGTGCCGCCAACAACGTGCAACAACCGCAACTAAGTACTCTAGATAAATATCTGAGAACACAAAAATCGTTTATCGTAGTGAATGGTGGAAGAAGTAGTGATGAATTGTTAAGTGAAACTTCCGGATTACTAAATGTTACATCACAGAACTATCCACTTCCGTATCCTGTACCAAAAATTGTAAAACAACGGTAAGTTTTGTTTTGCTTACTGGATTTGTTCTAAATGTAGCTAGAATTTTTTTTACGCATTTCCAATAATTGAAATTTGATGGAAAAAGTATATTGTAATGTACATATATTATTTATATTGTGTTCATATTGTGCTTAGTGGCTTGGTCAATTATAATTTACAATCAAAAGCTACGTGGCTAGCGTGTTATTGTTGGAACCAAGTTAAGATCAACGTTCGACAAGCTGATCTTGTAAACCGACAGAGCTAAAGTCATTCACACGAATCTTAAAGTGAAATAAAACTTTATATAAGTTAAAAATAAGGATAAGGACAAAGTTTAAAACGACCATAATGATGTCATTTCATCAATTATTTTACCAATGTTAACTTTTTATAGTCACAAAAGTATATAAGTAATTGCTAACTTCTTTTGATGATATTTTATATACAGCCCTATTCTGCTATCCGATCCGATCGAATCTTTCGATTCACGTGAATATTTCAATAAATTGTTCACTATTTATTTTTCAAAGTCTACTATATCTTGAGTTCAAAACTTCATCAATATTTGTTGTTAAGATTCTTAATACAATCTAATTGTTAAAATTTATTTTCGATCGAAATTTATTTGCCTCTTAAAACAATTCGTTTTTCCGTCGGATAGCAGAATACAAATATTCGCTTGAATTTTTAACAGAATAGGGCTGATATACATTTGCAATTTTTTTAATATACTTTTTATTTAAATTAACGTGATAAAATATGAAAAAAAAAATTGTTTCAATTGTAGAAAATATAAGGAAAATTATGCAAAGAAAACAACTTACAAATATATTTAAGATATTTTTGCTGTTTGCTTTTGCTTATGCTGTCATAATTTTATTAACAATCTATTAGTCCATAAAAAACTTAACATCAATTTTGTCTTATACCTTTACAAATTAGAAAATGATAAAAACGAACGTAATAGCAATAATTATTTTAATCGAAACTCATTGTTAAACATATTATAAGCTGCAATAAATTTTATTATCCGTAACACCAAAGCTTTGTAGAAGATATTTATATGCGTATAAAAATAAAATTTATTAGAAACAGACAATTTTTAAACAAATATTATTTAACTTTGTCGGAAAATGAATTTATATAATTATTATGTATTCATGATTTAGTTCACACAATAAACATTTGATAAACAAAATAAAACAGTTAAATAGACACCGACATTGGTTTAATAGACTCATTTATGGAGCGAAATAATATTTTCAATTTATCTATTTAATTTTCAAAGCACATTAAAAGCACATGTGGTGAACAATAATAATATGACACTTCAAATATAAATTCGATTTCGGAAATAGCTTCCGTAGAAATGATGGTCGCTATCTATAGGGACATATGTACATATAAATTTAAATAAATTGGAGAACACTGACCATAATAAGTATTTCATAAAAATTGTGTGTGTTTTTTTTTTTGACTATATTAAATACTAGCTGGCCCAGAACACTTTGTTTCACCTTATCCTTTGATTTTGCTTATTTAATTCAACAAACTTTAAGTTAAAAATTCACTGTGAATTTTATTTCTCCAAAGAAATTTGATTAAAGTTAGACATAAGAATTAAGACGTTATGATCCTGGCCAAGCGAAATTAATAGATATAATCAAAGTTCCTTGGAAAAATAAAATTCACAGTGAATTTTCTGTAAATTTTATATAGCGGTCAGTAATCATCGACAATAATTGCGTACTAGAGAAGGTTTGATGTCATCTAGCTGATGAGCCACCCATCAAACTAGGGCGAAACGCAAAACTTATATTTAAGGCCACAAAACCTTTAAAATTGAATTTTATTCATATACACACTCCACTTAATAATATTTAATTTTTCTATTTTTAGTGTTTTTATTGTTTATTTTTTTAAAACTATTCCGAATTATAGAAACGTTTAGCTTATTAAAAGTTTTATAAGAATAAGTCGAAGATGTGTTGTCCACAAATAGCGTACTTTTACTCATAAATTGATTACCAAAAATCTAAATCCTATATATTAAAAATAACATAGGGCCCAATACAGAACTTTGTGGGGCACCAACATTTAAATTTTATTCAAAACCTAATATATCTTATATTATTACTTTTCTTCTATAAGGTTATCAAGGGGGCAAAATTATATTAAACATTGAAATAAAGATGAAAAAGGAAGCTAAAGCCAATATTCATTCAACCTAGAATAATCTTTATTATTTTAGCTTTTATAAAAAAAAAATACTAAACAATTTTTAGAAATGTTGGATAACAGCGACATGCTTCTTTTGATTAAACTGTCTAACTTGCAATTGCAAAGTATATTTACTTGCGATTATACATACTTATATAGGTACTATAAGGCAAGTTATGCTGCTGTTAAAAAATAAAAGGGCATGACTGGAAAGTTACCTTCGCGTTAATGACCCGGAAATTCCTTTGACCTGTTTTATTTTTTTAAATTTCGTCAAAATTGGTGAGTTAGTTTAAAAGATATAGCCTGTATCAAAAAACCGGTTCTATGGGAAGTACCGTTTGAAGCTTTCAAAATATCTTTTGCGATGGAAAATATCATACTTGGCAACGAATTACTCATATAATCTGTCTATCTGTATACTTCGTAAGTTTTTTTTCGAGAAAAATAGAATTATCGGTTCCGAACTAAAAACCGCTGAGCGTATTACAGAATAATTTGTGTAGTTGTAGTAGTTAAAAGAAATTTGGCCTAATAATTAACGCGTATCGATACATTCACAACAGATAGAAAGACATAACTGCCGCCTCTACTTTTTCGTTTTATATTACCTACAATTCCAAGTAATATGAATCGCCACGTCTGGCTGCACGTACTTGCTCTATACGCCAAATTATTATTTTATATGAAAACATTTTTTATTTTTTAATTTAAATTTTTAAAAAAATCTATTTTTTTAACAATTTTTTAAAATAAAAAAAAAAAAACAAAATTAAAAAAAAATCATGGTTTTAAAAATAAAATAAAATAAAATAAAGAACCTCTTTCTTATTTGGTTATCAATACTTTTAAGAAATATAATTTGGTTAAGATCCGTTGGCTTTTTTAACGAAAATAAAAAAATAAAAGGTTCATACAAGTTATACTGATCGGTTATAACGATATACCGGATATAACGAACAAATTATCCCATCGAGTTTCTTATAAGCGATTTTGACTGTAGTTAGAATTATTTTTGAGAAAAACAAGCTTTTTCATAACGGTCTAAAATAGAAGGTAGCTTTATATTTAGACCTAGAATTCGAACTCCAAAAACGCTTCAAGTTTGAAGCGAATTGGCATAACCGTTCAGAGTGCAGGTGCTTATACAGCCGGACTGACTTATAGACTTTTTTGGATTTCGCTATCATCTTAATAATGTCATGTTTGATTTTTCATAAGTTGCCTTGATAGTCCGGGAGGCGACCATAGGTTCACCTATCTCATCGCGTCCTTTGGAAAATTGAACTTTAGTCCTAACATTTGCAAAACTGATTGTCGGACAAACTTTTTCAGGGACGTTTGGTCAAAAATAGCCAATGCCGGTGTTTTTTTGCGACGATTTTCCGTGTTTCTTTTTTTAAAACCCTTAGAAATTACGCGTAAACATTTCTATTATTAAAAAAAACAGTTTTTAAATAAACTGTACTTATTAAAAAGATAAGTTATTCTCAACAAAAAAGTTAAACTATTCTTCAACTTGTGTGGGAAATGACTTCAACTAAAAAAAGTGAATCTATTTCTCACAACAGGGTACATTATGTATTTCCCGTAAAGTTATCACCTACGTATAACTTTTAACATTGGATCAAAAACATAGCATACTTCTAGGAGTTTATCAAATGAAAATAATAAATTTGTGTTGGGACTGAAAATATTTAAATGCTCATAACATTTATCATGTACATTTTAGCAGCAAAAAATAAATGGTATATTGGTGTTGTGCAGTCCAATGCCATTCTAAAATATATTTTTCCATATTTTTTTTTCAAGTGGAGAACAGCTTCAAAAGAGACCGGATGTGGCCATTTACTAACTAAACGTATGTACCTGAAAAAGCTTGTCGGACCATCAGTTTTGCACACGTTCGATCGAAACCTATCGGTTATTTCCCATTTTATCAAAGGACGGGATGAGATAGGTGATCTTACGGCCGCCTCCCCTACTATAAGTACCTAAAATCACAAGTAAAACAAAAAAAAAATTGAATAGTTTACAACAAAGACCACACTTACACCTGTGTTTTTATAATCGCTCCTTATGGAATTCGTTATACCGAAATTAATTTTCGCATGGATTTCAAAACGAATGAATTTTGTTACACGAACAATTAAATATGTGTATCGTTGCATTTTCTGCCACAATAATTGTAATCTAAGATTTATACAAAAGAGTTTTTTTATGGAAATGTAATGTATGGATTATTCATTATTCATACTTACATGCGGGAAATTAAAATAATTAATTGACATTTATAGTTTAATTTATCATTTTAACATTGAACAATGATTACTTATTATTTAAAAGAAAACAAGTAATATCAAATAAAACAAGTTAATAAATATTATTAGTTACACTTGCGGATAACAAATAAAAAACTCAATTGAATCGCTTATTTTCAAAAGATGTAATGTACATGATTAGAAATTTTTCAGGAGTCGTAAAAAACCTTTAATTTTCTTTTGTTTTATGTATGCTTAAAAATTTAGAAAAAAAAATATTTTGGGAAGAGTAAAAAGATATAAAAAAGGTAAAAATCAATCACAAATATACTCACATATGACTAACATATTGTCTTGAGTCATCAAGTATTTTTGTCTAGTTTTACTACTTATTTAATTACTACTTTTTACAGTTATGGTATGGAATGTGTGTGTTCGAAACGTTTTGTAATATATCTTCTTCCAAGAAATACAATTAAATGTACTAAATTTGGAACAAAATATATGGCAACCCTAATGTGAAAAACTGTCTTACGAACTGCTTTTTGTGTCTGGTAAATAAAAAAAATCTGATTTTGTTTATGAACTGTAGAGCATCAGGCAAGTTAATCTTATTTTCAGATTTGTTTAATCGGTTGTAAAGAGGTCAACGAAGATAATATTTAAATAGAGTACTTTTTAGTTAACATTTTCAATTTTTCTTGATAAAAACAGATTAACAAAATAAGGTAAAGATTAAATTCATTATTATATTACATTTTTTAATTAAATGATTGGCCATATCTTTTGTATTTGACCAATAAATTTAAAAAATGTTCATGTCTCTCTATTGCGCGGCGAATGGCGTTCATTGTTTCCTTCTATTTTACTGGTTTTGGTGTAAATAATTACCAAATTTAAGAAAAAAAAACTGTTTGGGGTTTATAAACTTCAGGGTAAAGGTACTAAGGTACTATTTTATTTGTTGACTAAAAATTAAAAAAAAAAATCATTGAGGCATCTGCTGATTTTGATACAAAAAATTAAAAGATAAAATAATTTCGTTTTCATCATGATTGATTGTTAGTTGCACCGCCTTCACATACAGCGATTTTGCAACGTGTTTATATGATTTTGTTATTGTTTTTTTTTATTATTATTTTTCTTTTAATATATTTTTTAAATTTGATTTTAAATGGGAATCGTCAAATACAGACTTACTGCTTAGTTTTACTATACAGGGTGAGTCATGAGCAATGCGACAAAATGCTAGGGCGTGTAGGTTGTGTTGAGACAAGAAAAAAATCGTATGGGAGGGGGGGGTCTATTCCCGTCCGTTTAGCCGGGAGGGGCAATTTTCGAAAAAACTGACTTAAAATGGGAAACAAATTATTTAAAATCAACGGCTTCATTCACAATGCTGTGCGATACGTTTTTGAAAAGCCAATAACTTTTTCTTTCATTCTGTGTTTAAATAAATCTATTCTAAGAAATAGTTTTTGAAATATTAATTTTCAAAGTCAAAATTTTGAAAAAAAAAAAAATTGAAAAAAAAATTTCAAATTCATTTTTTTCAAAATTTTACGTAATTAAGTGCTAATTTTAATTTCAAAATTCAATGCTGTTATTAATTTTAAGTCTAAATAAGAAAACCGGATGCAAAAATTTTATGTCGTTCTCAAGAAATTAAAAAAAAACCAAAACCACCTTTTTCTAAGAAAAACATTTATTTTTATTGTAACGAAACAATTTATTTATTTATTTAGCATTAATCTTAGTTTTTTTACTTTTTTTTAATTGGAGTTTTATGAGAACGTAATAAAATTAAATGGTATTGGAATAACCCTGGATTAATATTATTTTCATTGATAACTTCTGAAAACTGACCTGTCAATATTTTTGGCTTGGCCTGCCCGCAGCCCATGGGTTCTACCTGTTATGGGGACAATAGGGACAATAAAACCGCATTTTTTTTAATGAAAAAAAAAAGAAAATTGCAACGCAAGATAAATAAAAGGCATTGCAGTTTTGCTTAGTAATTATTTCAAATTTGAATATTAACTCATACACCCGAGAAGAATTAACGGACATGCATTTCTGCTACGGTTTAGCTAATGGTCGAAGTCGTGAAGCCGAAAGACTGTACACTGAAAGATATCCCGATAGGAGGTGTCCCCATCATAGCACATTTCCAAGAATCCACCGACGTCTAAGAGATCATGGAGTGCTGGAGCATCGAAGAAGCGAAAGGCCAGTTTTTGATGAGTCAAGAATCTTAGATGAAAGAATTCTGGATTTAGTCCGAAATAATCCCTCCGTCAGTACAAGAAGGATATCCACTATGCTTGGAGTGTCCCAATCTAGAGCATGTCGAGTACTTCGGGCGGAAAATTTACACCCGTACCACTTTACGCCTGTTCAGGAACTCACCTCAAACGACAAGTTATTGAGAACCGTATTTTGTAGAACATTACTACTTAGAAATGAAACCGAACAAAACTATTTTAGAAGAATATTCTGGACGGATGAAGCACAGTTTACTAGGGATGGGGTTACTAACTTCCACAATTTACATTATTGGAGTAGCGCCAATCCACACAAAAAAAAACAAAACAAATCACAACACCGCTTTAGTTGTAATGTTTGGCTTGGTATTGTTGGACACACTGTGATCGGGCCCCGGTTTTTGAATTCCATTATTAATGGAGAATCATACCTGCAATTCCTACGAGACCTTTTACCCGATTTATTAGACAGCGTTCCATTGGTTATAGCAGATACTTTAATCTACCAACAAGATGGTGCTCCAGCACACTACAGCTTACAGGTGAGAAACTGGCTGGATGATCATTTTAGTGACCGTTGGATCGGAAGAAGGGGCCCCACGGAATGGCCGCCTAGGTCACCAGATTTAACTCCCCTAGATTTCTATGCATGGGGATTTATGAAGAATTATGTTTACGAAGTGGAAATAGTATCATTGGAACAACTGAAGGAACGAATTGAAGTCGCTGGAGTCAAATTGCAGGAAAATTTGTCAAGCATAAACTTATGTGAAGCCATTACAAGGAGATATAAACTATGCCTTCTAAACAATGGAGATCATATCGAGAATTTTTTATAAGTACTTCCAATAAAAAACAAAGTAAAAATAAAAGGAATAAAAAAAACTAAAAAAACTAAGATTAATGCTTCTTAAATTGCTTCGTTACAATAAAAATAAATGTTTTTCTTAGAAAAAGGTGGTTTTGGTTTTTTTTTAATTTCTTGAGAACGACATAAAATTTTTGCATCCGGTTTTCTTATTTAGACTTAAAATTAATAACAGCATTGAATTTTGAAATTAAAATTAGCACTTAATTACGTAAAATTTTGAAAAAAATGAATTTGAAATTTTTTTTTCAATTTTTTTTTTCAAAATTTTGACTTTGAAAATTAATATTTCAAAAACTATTTCTTAGAATAGATTTATTTAAACACAGAATGAAAGAAAAAGTTATTGGCTTTTCAAAAACGTATCGCACAGCATTGTGAATGAAGCCGTTGATTTTAAATAATTTTTTTCCCATTTTAAGTCAGTTTTTTCGAAAATTGCCCCTCCCGGCTAAACGGAGGGGAATAGACCCCCCTCCCATACGATTTTTTTCTTGTCTCAACGCAACCTACACGCCCTAGCATTTTGTCGCATTGCTCATGACTCACCCTGTATAATGGCAAATTATTAAAGTAAGTGTGGTACTATACATGGCGTATACGTAACACATTTTTTTTTTATTTCCACTTAAAGGTCTATTCTTCATTGACACCCGAATAGAATGTTAAGTTATAAAATTTGGTTACATTCCAGCCTGTGGTAAAAAAAAAGAGTGAAATAAAAACTACGTATCTTGCATTTTTCGTTTTCCTTGGACATCTGCTCTGAAATTGTATTTTAGATTCATGTTCTTTTGATGTCAACCAAAAGAATATGAATCTAAAATACAATTTCAAAGCAGATGTCTAAGGAAAACGAAAAATGCAAGATACGTAGTTTTTATTTCACTCTTTTTTTTTACCACAGGCTGGAATGTACTTCATTCTTTTTTTTTACATACAATTAAATTAAATTGCAAATATTTATTTAAATCTCTATCAAAGTGTATATTAGTCTAATTGTTAAACGTAAAAAAAGATATACATAAACTTAAATTGTAATTGTAATACAAAAACATTTGTTTGTAAATAATGCCCTTTTTATCATTAAGGTTTGTTTTATTAAAAAAAAAATACACTAACAAGTGTGCGAAACATTAATTATTATTTACTTTCATTGAAAGTTTATCTGATGAGCAATTTATATCAATGCCACCGCAATAAATTGCAACAAGAATGATTATCAAAATACAAACAAATGATTTGTGTTTCTTTTGTTCAATATATCAAATCGATAATGTATTTACCATCTTCTTAAAGTATAGATAAACATGTTTTGATGCATTTACATTGTTGATATTAACGCAATAATGACAACACATGAGATAAATTATTTTTGTCTTAAAAATAAAACTTTAATACATTTATATACATACTTATCAATGTCTATTATCTTTCTTAAACTAAAATAAATATTAAATTATGTATATTAAATTAATAAGAAAAGTTTTAAAGTTAGGGTCGAAAAATTTGCCTTAAAATTTTACATATCTACAGCACATTTCAAAAATACACACTTTGACAGTGAAATTTATTATAACATTATTCTAAAATAGCCTGATTTAGATTATTATTACCTTGTACGAGTATTATCAGATAAATAAATCAAAACGCCCAAGATTCAAGAATGAGTGTTTTCTGTCAGTATAGGTTCATTATTATTTTATTGTACATAGCATGCATATAGATTTCATTATTTTCTATTTTCTAAGTTATCTGAAGCAACAAATCATTTTAAACTTAAAACAATAGAAACAATTATAAAAGCAATTATGAAGCATAATCATTTTGAAACTGTCAAGTCGTCTTAAGATTCTCAAAATATTTAACAAAGATAAACGTCATTTATTCAGAGATGTTTTGAACAACTAATTCTAATGCACTTGTTATTTTAGAAAATGTGGTTATGATAGCTTTAATCACCAATAAAAGTTCGTCTGCATGTTTAACTCTTTTTTATTGTATATACTACCTCTATACCTACGTAACGTTTTATAAATGTTAGTAGGTAAGTTATTTAGCACGTTTTTTTTCATTAAGTCATATTTCAAAGATGTTTTGCCTGACTTTCTATTATTCTTTTATAAAAAGGGCCTTCACGTACAAATTTTTGACTAGAGCCTTGTAAATGAAACCACATACTCTTAAGTTGTTGACCTTATTTAGAGTTTGAACCTTGCAAAGTCAACACCAACATCAAGCCCAAAGATGGTTATATAAAAACCGAAACGCGTCGCTAAATTTTTTTTAAATTTATGTTGTAAAAATAAAATTAAAAACAAAATTTTATTTTATTTTAAATTTAATTAAATGTTTATTTTATTATTTCAAAATTTCTTATTTAGATTTCGTTCAAGTTATTCAATACTAAAATTTCTCTTATCAAAAATTTGATTCCATTATTGTAAACCTTTTTTTTTTTTTTAATTTCAGTTTATCTGTCAGCAATTCCAATGGCATAGACATCATAATCAATGATTTGGATATTGATCCAACCTCAGACTATGTTTCTCTGACACCACTTAATACAGATGGCACCGAAAGTCGTCCCATAATCCTAACTGGAAAACTTAAAGAACCTTTAAGTGTCCGTTCATTAAGTTTTAACCGAGCGAATCTTGTATTTGTGGCCAGAACAATCAACGATCATGTATATAAAGGATTTTCCATAAGCTATGCACCGTATGGTGAAATTCGTTCACCAACCACCCAACCACCTGATTACACTTTATCCTACGATCAGTTGCAAACTTCAAGTAAATTGCTAGTTATCGCCAAAAACGAACAAACAGAAACAACATGGAATAAATTAAAAGAAATTTTAGCAAGTTCGACGAACTCCTATATCGATGCTGAGAAATTGACTCTAGAGAAGGCCACACCAAAGAACGTCACTCTAACTCGAGTAGCAGAGTGTTTTGAAAGTTGGCCAGATTCACGAAATTGCATTGAATTCGAATTTGCCATAACACTTTACAATGATTCAAATCTAACGCCGATAGTTGTTGATCCTTTTCTGGAAGATCTAACACCTCGTGAACCAGCTGGTTTAAGTGATCTTCAGTTGGAACTAATGTGGAATAATTTTGGACGTTCTGAGTTTCAGAAAAGTGGTATCAAGGAGTACGCGCTGCCAGATACCAGATCACAAATACTAATGTGGATTAGCATTGGAATTGGAGTTTGCGTGTTGGTCTTTTTGATTCTGGTTGCAATATTCCGATCTTCAGCATTTAGAGATCGATGGGTTGAAGATGACACAGTTTCGATAAAAAATAAAGAAGAAACAAACAAAGATTCAACAGTTGATATCACAATGTATCCCTCACCAGATCAGATTATTCCAGAAATGTATCCAGGTTATCAAACAGGAAATAATGGAGTTTCCAACGGACACAGTCGTCCAAATACTTTTGACAGTAGGTTTGACTTTTATTTGCCATTATTGTGCTAATGTTTATTTTAATTTGATTAATTTTTTCTTATTCAGCAATCAGTGAGGATTATAAAGAAGATAGAGATACATTAAACAACAAGTGAGTATTGACATTTTGCAATTAAATTGTCATGTTGATATTGTAATGAAATGATAAATGTGAGTAGCTGGAATGATAAATGTTAAAATTAACGTTTTTGTATGGAAATATTGTTAGACTTTGACAGCAGAATGATTGAAATGTTACATATGCAAATGAAAAGGTATTTAGTGGTATCACGATTTTAATTGAATTTGTGAGAATTAAATTGATATTTGTATTTCAAAGATTTTACATAAATATTTCGAAAGAGAAGAATTTTATTGACATTTTTTGTTGCTCCACCATCAAGAGTGTATACTTTCTCGAGTTTATCATTCTTCCTTTGGGTGACTTTGACTAAAAAGAATTCAAATTCTCCCGAAACCGATTTTGATAAAACTTTACGAGCGTGCTTAATATAATTGCATTTAAGGATTTTGGCTAAATATATTGTAACAGACTTTTCGTGTTGACTTTTTTTTACAAAGTTGGCCATAAATTGATTACGGCTGAAGCGAGGTTTATTTAAATTTCGAATGGCAAATTAAATTTAGAATGGCAAATTTAATTTTATTAGGCAAATACATAATGCGTTCGTTAAAAAAATGAGATAACAGTCAAACATGACACAACGATGATAAAAAAACAAAAAAATCAAGTCTGGCAATTCTCTCTGTCTCTCTGGCTCTCTTCCTGTCTATCTATCTATTTATTTAGGTATCTATCGGCACCTGCGAAGAAAATTATATAAGCTTCTTTATTATGTAGCTACTTCACACTTTTTCCAGAAAATTAGCAAACAAAACTGAATTTAAACCCCTTCCTCAATAAAAACCAAAGTTCTTTGCCTAAACACAGCTTTTCGTTTTTTTTCTTAGGAGTAAACACATAATTTTACTGGGAATAGTAATTAAAAGAAAATCGTATTACTTTGATAACACTAAACATAATAAGAAAGACAGAAACATAATCAAAAATAGGTAAATAAACATTTCTTGAAACATTTTTAAAATCTTAAATTAACACAGAATCTTTAGATTTTATGTTAACATTTCAATTTCAACACTCATAAACTCAAATATTATGCATGTAATCAGATTCTCATATTATGATATTAATCTTAATTATGTGGTAATAAACTTCAAAGAACATGTCAAATTTATCAAATGATTGATCCGACGAATTATACCTAACATACCTAAATACACCTGCTCATAAAACACAACAGATAAATAAAAATACTTAATGGAAAGTTTAAAATCCCTAAGCTTATTATCAATATTGAATTGGAAGTGTTATCTTTAAGACAGAGCGTGGGAAGCTTTTAAATTAATGGAATGTAATTCATACATATTTTAAGCAGATCTGATTACGCAATAATGAACTTTGAAGTTTTCCAAATTTGATACATTGATTATCATTTTATAAATAGAGCTCTGACGCCCCCGAACCCAAATTAATCTTTATTGGTTAATTTTGTGTTGGTTTAACGTAAATTTACTTGCAAAAAAGATTTCGATTGTAGTTAGTTAAAATATATTTACGTACTTTACCCTCGTTTTTTTTTTGTCTGGAAAGAAGAACTAGGTCAAGTTTTTGATTAGATATAACCTAGGTCAATAGTTAAGTAAGTTTAAATCCAACTCAGAATCTATACAGAACATGATTTTATGTTATTTATAATTAGGTAGATATAATACCTAGTATTTTTGGTCGTTTGTGGCAAAATGTTGGGTTTCAATTGAAAATGTTGAACCTACCTTGGAAAAAAGCACTACGTTGATTAAAAAAAAGGGATTTTTCTTCTTTTTTTTTTTTATAAATAATATGAGCTTGGGACGAAAGGTAAGAACTTTGACTATTTTTCTTATATCACAATCAATAGCTTTGTTCGCATACGATATTTCATTTGGTATACAAACTTAAAGGTGGCCAAATTGCCCAAATTGATGTCATATTCGAGTTGACGTTTGGTGGGCCCTCCGGGTGAAAAAAAAACCTTCCTAAATAGGTCGATTGCCTGTTCGGAGTGATGCTTGGGAGTGCTAATTTGCCTTTCTGAATTGAATTGAATTTACTACCCCATATATATTGCTTACATCGATCATATGGTCAAAGCCTTGTAAAACAAAACGCGCAGTGTGTTTTCATTTCTTTTTTATATTTTAATAACTTAAATAATTAGTGTAAATAAGGAACAAATATTAAAAAAACAACCTTTAACTCGTTTTCGCTTCGTTTGAGATTACAAAAAATAATTTTTAAATCCGTTTCCATGACAAAAGCCGTTAACAAAACAAAATAAAGTGCACGACTGGGTCGCACGAACTTGCTCTTGTGGTGCACGACTGGTCGCACGTACTTGTTCTTGTGGCAAGTTGCCACGAAAATAAAATTAAATTTAATAATTTTTTTTTCACAAAGGAAAAGTGTTTAGTTGTTTGCGTTTTATTCACAAAAAATAAAAAATGTATGTCAAGCCGTTTTCCAAATATCGGATTTAAAAAAAAAATAAAATAAAAAAATTAAATAAAACTAAAATTAAGCTTTTTTGTAAAATTTTGGTATTGAAATTTGTTCAAGTCATGTAGACTTTTCTAAAAAAAAATTTGGTTTAAAATCGATTAACCGATTGCCTGTTCTAAATATAAAACTCGATGCGTACCTATGTATATATAATATGTTCCCTATTGACTTCAAAACGGTTCGACCGATTTCGACTAACCTAAAAGGGGATACTGTGAAGTTAATCAAAAATTGATTGAAGCGGTTATCGAAAACGTCCAAATTAAAAAAAAAAAAATAAACGTTATACATTTATGGCAGTTACCATTACACGAACTTTCTTAGAAGTTTACTTTCCATCGCCTGGTAGATATTTGATGTCTGATCTTTGTATTTAGAAACTATAGTAAGATTGAAACTAGAAAATTCTAGGGTTTCGTGGCAAAGCTATTAGTTTTTATTATAGGTACATATTTAGATTAGACCTAGAATGCGAATAAAAACACGTTCAGGCACTGCACCTTGAAGACCATTATAATACGTTCCATGTTAGAAGTAAATCTGCCCACCCGTTAGACTGACAGTTAGCGGCGTTACAGGCAGACAAACAGATTTATATGTATGTATGTTGGTATTATTATAATATATATGTATGTAGTAATATCAAATCATTAAATTTTATCTTCAGTAAATTGACGGTTGTTATCATTATGAAAAAAATGTATTCGGAAAATATATTGCTTTATGTAGTAAACCAGAACTACCCAAGGTTGATTCCGAGTCACAATGTCGCAGAATCATTGTTTTCTCTGTGAAATTGGCCCATTTAGTTGAATATACATAAATACATTTTCCTTCTTTATGAATAATTTATAGAGAAACTTGTTGATTGACAAAAATGGGCGTAACATTCACACTTTGAAATGAAATAATATTGAAATATTGATAGAATTAATAAACCGTCAGTTTAAATAATGATCACAATAATTAAAGCAGTCGGGGGCGTAATTACATATTAATTTGCCGTTTTCATTATTAATGAATATATTTATAATTTATTTATTGACTTCTATATATAATTAGGCACCATTAAAGTTGAAAGGTGCATCGTGCATTCATTATGTAGGAATTTGCAAATTATGAACGCGTTTGCTATAACATTAATTACAAAATTTGTTTGCAGTTTATTAATAGTGAACCCGTTGTGGAATAAATAAAATTGATTTCAAAATTGGATAATATTGTCCAACAAAATTATTTAGATATTTCCAAAAATGAAAAGCGTTTGTACAGACGATTTACAGTGTTTGAACAATTATTGGAGACATCCAGGTTAAGATTGCGATGATTATGCCTAATAAGTGGAAGCAAACTAAGCAGTTTAAGAAGTTCCTGCGGAACCCTAATTATGTTGAACAAAAGGCCACAAATCGATTTTTTTTTTTAATTAATTCAGCAAATATACACACACAGCCACATATTTTCAAAAAAATGAGATGTTAAAATCAGCATCATGAATAGGTGCCCATTCCACCACAAGAGTGAGTTTTTCTTCAAAGCTCACACTCACTGCTCGTGTATTGTACACTAATGCCTTTCCTCACAACATTTTTGGTTGTAAGTTTCAATGCACATAGATTTCAATTTAAAATTATTTATGAGTCGTCATCATCGAATGTTATGATACATATAAACATTTCGCTCTCAAGCGTTCATAATGATAATCATTTCTATCTTCAAACGGTGTTTCTACCTACTTTTGTATATATGTAGGTATATGATCAAATTGAGAGTGGAGTGGCGCTATCTGTTGGTTACTAACTCTCAATATTATTTTAGTTCTGCATATAGACAAGCGATTAAAAGCCATGCAATCTTGTTTGATAACCTTGCGATTTGTGAGCTAGGCGATACGGGTCATTCTTTTTTTGGAACTTTGTAGGTATAAGCATGCACGTAAATATTCAAGAATAACTAGAAGCATAAATAATCAATTCACACCAAACCCAACTTTTCAGCATTAAAAACATTTTTTTTTTATTATAAAAAAATTCTGTATTTATTTTAACAAAACTTAATTTATTTATAAAGAAACTGAAAAGTTTCAAATATTTAAAAATCTACAACTAAAGCGCAATAACAAACCATTTGTGTTTCTCTTTTCAGAAGAAGCATCAAACGGACAGTGCAATCCCAACCAGATTACTCTGAATAACAACACACTAAGGAATAAAACAGGAAAAGGAGAACCAAATGTATATATATAAATAAATAAGGATAATTACTCGTATGTGATAAAATTATTATAATATTGTTTTTTGTGATTATAAAAAAAAAAAATTAAAATAAATTTAGTAAAAAGTTATGATAACCTTGAAGCGTGGTCAGTCTTTTGCGATCGTTTTTACGATTTGCGTTGCCAATTGAAACTCATAGGTTATAGACAAAGAGCAAACAGTGTATGTGGGAACAGAGTCAATAAGATTCTTCTTAATAATACGTCTAGTCCTCCAACTTAGGTCTGCAATCATCTGGGTTTATTAGTACCTTAATAAGATACTCTACCGATGGTCGTTCAGCAGTTCGGAACACCTTTAATCCTCTTTCTTCAATGCACTTTCGAGTACTTGGGCCGATGGCAATCAATTTCTTTCCTTCGAAACTCAAATTGTTTTTGGCAAAGTGGTCAACGGTGCAGTTAACACCAGATGGACTGAAAAATGCCATAAACTCAACGTTGTCTTCCTTCAAAGCACGATCAAGTGTCTCACCCAGTTCTGGGTGACATATTGTCTCGTACACTTCCACTGCATCAACAAGAAAACCATTAACAGCCAACTTGGATAGCAGAATATCAGTTCGAAGATTCCCACATGGCAATAGGAACGGTTTCTCCTTATCCCCATCAAATGTTTCAGTTATGAAATCCGCCAAAGCACTTGCATTGCCAGTCTCCTTGCCTCGAGTAAACAGCTGCTCTAGCCTCGTCATGGCCAAGTTATGCGTGACCTCGCCAACAGCAAAGTTATGCAATAAATGCCAACTTTTTGGCATTTCCCTTGCTTGCAACGCTTCACGCACTGCATCTATGCATCGCGGTGAGGTGAAGATTATACCGGCATATTCTTCCGCATTTAATAACTTCTGGCGTAATTCATCTAATTTCTTGAAACCGAAGCCCAAAGTTGGTACAAAAATTGCATTGAAATTATTCTCGCGCAGTACATGAGCGTACGTATCAGTTGAATCGGATTCGGCTTTTAGAACAATAACGGTGCGAGCTTTCATTGTTGATGTCATTCGTTTTATACAAAATAAATTTAACACTGAATTTATTTAATGAACAAAATTATTCCGTCGCAGTAAAGTTATTTTTATTTTTAAATCTGAACCAAGAGGACCGAGAGAACGAAATAAATTTTGTCGGCCTTCAAAAGTGACACCTGTGAATTTGACACAACTGACAGTTGGTCTGCACTAAACAGCTGATGATGGTTTGGCTCCATCTAGATGACAAATATGAAACAATGTCGGTATTGTAGTTGAGGAGTTGCGGTTATTTTTGAATATAAGTTATGGAACTGCAGTTTTTTTGTTGTTCGTTTATTTTAATTTTTAAATTTTTATTAAAACAAAACTACCAAAGAAAAAAATCATTTCTTTGCAGTAAAGCAGGTAGTACTCAATTAAGTTCTTGTAATATTTAAGTAGACAATACAATTGCCTGTTTCAAAAGTACATTTTCTTTTGATAGTCCTTCATCGAAAGATAAGAAACTCTGGGTGAAATCAGCTTAAGTAATTTGGGAGTCACAATTAGATCTATCGGTGACCTAAGGCAAATTATGATGCCCATCAATGTTCGTTTCAAACAAAATTGATACATTGATGAAAAACTAAATTATTTTGGTTTTCATCAATGATACCTGATATAACATTGACGGTTTTTAGTAGGCATCAATGTTACCTGATGATGTTCACATTTGGCACATTTGTGAAGTAATTATTTTTGATGAAATGTCTGATTTTCTCAATTTTTTAGAGATTTTTGAGACAATTTGAAGATATGTATTGCCAAATTGATTATTTATGGAAAAATATATATTTACAAATTCTGCTTTTAAAAGTCTGTTTTTTTTTTTTAATTCTGCAATAAATAGAGAACAAAAAGGGTATGTTAGAGGAGAAACTAATTAAATTTCACATAATAAAATCATATTTATTAAATTTCCATTTTTCATAAAGTCCCCCGTGGCACAGTGGTTAGTGTGTCAGACTATCACGCCGGAGGTTAAAGCCCTGAACATCTCACAATGATGTTGGAAAGAAAAATTCGTCAATAATGTCTGTCAGGTAAATTTGATGGTGTGAAGGGCCCTTTACACGGTCAGTCAAACAATCGTACACATACTCGTACAATCTGTCATCAGGCAAATTCAAAAGTGTTTTGATTTGTCGTCAAACAAATGCACACATACAGCCTCTTGTTTTTAAAAACACTATATAATAAATTGATGTCAAATGATTGACCGTGTAGGGTTCGCTTAAGGCAAGGCAACGTAAGGTAAGTTAAGATGGCACTTAAATGGTGTGTTTGATATATAGTTATGAGACAGGCTATGAATGCGGTTTTCGGTTTATTTTTCGACAAAAATGTTTGCGACGCATAATGATAACAAAATAGTAAAAATTGAAAACTGCTTGTAACTATTTTCTTATTCTCTTATGAAAAAAATGATAGTAAAAAATCGACAAATCAAAGAAGTGCATTTACTACCTATATGGTGCATGGATGTGTGTTATGTGTGCGGTTGTCAGTTTGAAAATCTACAGGACTATATACCTCATCCTGTAACTTAAGTATTTTTTTTTACAACATGATTAAACTCAAAAGATAAGTGAGGGTCATTATATGACTGTAACCTATTCAACTTATCGTCATTCAAAAACTTGTTAACATAAATGTTTTACAAAAATTTGCATATTGATATAACCTTTTTGTTGAGATTGTGCCCTGACAACTCTATTCAAAAGAGGTCCTCATCTTCATATTCACACAGCAATATGATTATGATTACCCAAATTCAACAACATAATAAAGTTCAAGGACAACAACATTCTCAAGCAACCCGAAGAATTCTTATGGGAAGATATTAAGCAAATGATGACAAAATGTGAACTTCCCTTACTCTCAAATCAGCTTAGTCCTGAGAGTCCTTTATTCAAAATATTTTATAATAACCTAAAAAAAATAAAATAATTTTCGTAGGAGTACATTTTTCTACTACACGCTTCATTTGTGTAAACAGATGATGCTCATTTGTTTTGAGTGTTTTCCTCAGATAAACCAGATGGGGGATTAAATCCCTGCTGCTCAGCCATGATAAAATATTAAAAATAAAAACAAGAAAAAAAAAACTCCTTCATATGTACATTCATATTTTTATTTTTTTTAATGAATCATCCTTAACTTAAATAATTACTTTTGTCCTCTTAGTCAAGAAGCAAACAATGGAAATTCAGAAAAATGTCATTGCGACAATTTTCCCCGAAAGAACTCTTGGTAAATAAAATAAAAATTAATCCGATGAAATTAAATTTAAATCTACAGACGTACCTACTCTGGAAATTAAATAAAAGGATTAATTTAATTCATTTATGCGGCCTCTGAGAATGCTGCCCGGACGATAACAGGGAAACTCAAGTAAAAAGAAAAAAATGGATGTTGAAAAGGACTTATTGGTTTTTTTTTTATTTTTCCTTCGCAATACGTACACGATGAGAAGAACCCAGATTTTTCCTGCACCTTTAATAGCGAGGGTGAAATAGCCTTCACATTTCAGAGAGTGCAAATATTTTATTTGGTGTAATGACTCCGCGAGTGCGGGCTGAGAGAGGTCATCGAATCCTTATATCAATTTAATTTCATTTTAACTCTTGCTCCCCCCCCCCAAAAAGGATATATGTAGGTTCTCGGGTAATTAATTTTTAATTTGAAATTTCGTACATGATGTTAAAGCGTGGCATGTTGAGAACCCATACGTTATTTTTCAGTTTTAATGAGTTTTCCAATGCCTATACAAGGACATATCACTTGTACTGTATTTGCTTCTGTGTATTCGTTTGTTTTGCTGCTCCATATGGACAAAATGTGACGACCCAGA
Source organism: Baccha elongata (assembly GCA_951217065.1). Lineage (NCBI taxonomy): Eukaryota > Metazoa > Arthropoda > Insecta > Diptera > Syrphidae > Baccha > Baccha elongata. Next base: position 122,238,450 of record OX578272.1, on the reverse strand, counting down.
CGGATTAGGCTGGGATTACTTCTGACATATGAGTGAAGTATTGGTTGTTTGTTCCTCGAAGAAAATGATGTTGTTGCGAGGCTTTAACAAAGCTGAGGAATTGAATCAAAATGAAAGGAATATATAACTTAATTTGTCTTTGAAAGGATTAGGGTTTCGGAGTATATGATGTAAGAATGAGAGTAGGTAGAGTATATAATATATATAAAATAAATGTATTTGGGTGAGTTGGAGTTAGATTGGTATGGCAAAAAAGAAGGCAATGGGGAATGGGGTCAGTATTGTGTTTGCCGGGTAATGTTAGCTTCTTGTTTGGGAAGAAGAATGATTGTTTGATTGTTCCCAGAAGTTTTTGGTCAGAATACTAATGCTTACTGTCACAGACATGTATTCCAAGAATAATATTCTATTAAGGAAGCTTATTCTAATCCACATGACTCTCTTTTAGATAGCCTTTATTAAATCTTCTTAAAATATTCATGTAGCGTATATAATAAGGCAACGTGACTTGTTACGTATGTATATTGTTGTAATATGAAATAAATACAATTATGTAGCTTCAAGGCTTTATTCTTTGGTCTCATAAGAATATACGAAGCGAATCGTTTTTCATTACAAAATGTTAGTAGGTACTTGGACATTGATATTTAAAAAAAAAATATTCGGCACCGACAGCTCCGAAAAACCACGGCCTAGTGACTTATAGCGTTTTCATTTGGTAGTCCGGAATCGATAAGCAGGAACTGTCCCATTCCGGACACCAATTGAACACGCAAAAATACTTTTGTGTATCTATAATTTGCATATCATTGTATGTGTGAAACTTCAAATGCATTTTTTGTTTTCATTTGAGGAAAATGTCCGAGACAAGTTATTTATGCAACTTAAAATATGCGAGGTATCCATTGATGTTCTTTGTTGGCTTTATAATTTTTTTATTTCAAGAAGCAAAAATATTTTTCTATAACTTTTCCAAAAACAAATAACAATATAACGACATTTCACGATTTAAATATTTTAATCTGTGCAAGTATGCGTGATTCTGCTTTTCATTCTAACTTCAAGTCCGGAATCGAGTTTGTCCTCTTTTCAGGACTCGGACTGTCATTTAGTGCCAAAATGAACGTAAACAGAATCGTCCGGAGTAGTTCCGAACCACTCCGAACTACCAAATGAAAACGCTATTACACTCTCAACAAATTCTTTGTGTGTGTTGTTAGTTCTACAGGATTGGAGGTGACCTACTATTTTTCATCGAAACCAAACGACTCAGGTGGGATACACTTTCATGACAATGATATTATTGGAGAGTTTGTCACTTCCTCGCAAGAGGCAGTGTCCCTTTGATTACAAGACTCAAACCCAACACCTATGGCGTCATAGATAAAGATTTATGAAATCAATCTTCCCAGGCATTTATCCGAAAATCTAAAAATGCCTTACATATCAGAAACGTCCATCTTCCTCAACAAAAAAAAAAATAAATCTGACCAAATTTTTGAAAACTGGTTTTTAGTATTTTAGTTTAAAAAAAAAAGTTTTATTTAAAATTTTGTTTGAAGATTCAGCATTGGCAGGACTTTAAGTGTATTGAATACGTCAAGTTCGGTGCAGCCGTTCAACCGATAATCGGTGTAAAGAAAACGATTCTATGACCGGTACCGTTAATAAGCATTTGTAAAAAAAAAATATGATGAAGACATTAAAGTTGACAACAAATTACTAATATTAAATTTTATAAAAAGTAATCTTTTTTTTTAAGTACCTACAAAGAAATATCGGTAACGGGCATGACTGCTTCGCATAAACTTGCTCTAAATCTGTATCTAATAAAGATTCTTTCTATAGGTGGGAGGGACAATTTTCGAAAAAAAAAAATTAAAACAGTAAACAAATTATTTAAAAAAAACAATGGTACAACCTATAATGCCATGCTATAATGAACTTTTTTTGTAATTTAATGAATATTAAAGGATTAACTTGCCTTTTATTATTTTTAAATATACAGAATGATTTGGCATCGTGATATGACTATAGTAAACATTCAAATTGAAAATAGATCTTTAATAAAAATGTCTTATATTTAATTTTTTTATGTAGCTAATATTTTGTAATTTAATTAAAAAATAAAAGTTGAATGACTCTTTGACACGGTGCTCACACCCAAGTTTATCAAAAAAAAATAATTCCAAAATAAAAAAAATAGAGCGGTTTTTAAATAAAAATTATGTTTAATTGATAATTTTGATAAAAACGCCAATTTAAAGTGCTAAATAGTATGCATTTTAAGCACAAACAATAATTTTTTTTAGTAAAGTTATTTTCCAAATATTGAATTTACAAAAAAAATAAATTAAAAAATTAATTAAAACTAAAACTAAGCATTTTTGCAAAATGTTGGTATCGAAGTTTTATCAAATCATCTAGGATTTTCTTAAATGTTTTGTTTAAATTAAAATCGATTAACCTGTTCACGAGATATAGCTCAAGAAGAAAATAACGGTTCTATAGGATGTACCGTTAATAAGCTTGCAAAAAATTTTGTTTGAAAGTGAACAAAAGACAATCAGATAAAAACCATCAGTAATTTGTTTGAAGAAAATCGCTGGAGCCGTTTTCGAGAAAATTAAGCTTTTCCAAAAACGTTATATGGCAGGTACCGTTATTTTTCAAATTTCCCTCTAAGGAAAAAACCCTACATACCAAATTTGAAGCAAATCTATAGTTACTGATACAACCAGAATGACAGACCGACAGACTGAATTTAGGTCCCCACTTTACCTACTAGAAAATTGGTTTTCTTATTAGAAATGGTTTTCGTTATTTTTAATTTTCTCAAAAAGTACAAGATTTTTTTATTTTTTTAAATATGAAGTATTTTGACAATTTTTTTTAATAATTTTTAATATGTATTTTATATCATAGCTTTTTTGGTCATATATGATATTTATCTATAATAGTTGTTGTTATTTACATAACAACAACTATTGTTCCCTACGATTCGTCGGTATTTCTCGACTTTTTCAGGTGAGTTTATTTAATCTAATAAAACATTTTTACATTATATATTATTTAAATCAACATTTTTAATGTTTTTTTTTTAGCATTTGGGTTTCTGTTTTGACTAAACACTAACAATAGCTTTGAATTTAAAAGTTATACCATTGCATATAGAAACTATAGTAGCTTCGTCGTCGACGATTTATTCTTTCTAAACATTTGCGTAAATTAGCGCTGTTCGCACAAAGGAATTAGTGAAGACATATATTGTGCGAAAGAGTTGACTACATTATTTTGGCTCTGACAACAATAACGAGGGTGAGCAGTTTGAAAAATTTCCGTTTCTTGACAGATTAAAAACAAGGGGAGAAGCATTTTTTATTGGCTGCTGCCACGACCTTGTAGACGAAATGAAATAATAAAAAAGTAAGTAGGTAGGTATGTAATTTATATTTTATAACCGAAAAAAAATCGTAAATAGATAAGCACATATAGATATTTTATTGATATACCTATATGTACTTATATATATTTTATGCCAAGACTCGGGCACAGATAAGTTTATTTCGGATTAGTTTCCTAGGTTTCCTCAAAAAATTTATATTTTGTTTTTGTTGCAGATGAATGAAAATGAAAAAGGGATTTATCAAAAAATGGTTACCATATTGATAAATTTGTATCAATTTTTGTTTCTTAATATACGTTTTGCATACTTTAAGAATTCGTGTTTTGTATTAAACAATAATAAAAGCTGTTTAATAAAGTTTAAAACTTAATCAAAACAAACAAAAATTACTTTTAATAAAATTTTAAGCTAGCCGTATATAGGTACAGGATAGAGTTATGAGACAAATTTATCATCGTGTACATACGTATGGTTTGAAGTGGCTTCGCAGGCTCGGTTGTATTTTCGGAAAATTGAAAAGAAGAACCGAGTCGATGCCAAACAATTCTCGCATTATACCTACTTAAGTGAGGAAAATAAATATAGGTACGTTAATTTTTTCATATGGCAACCATGGTTACATAACTAAAATTTGTATACAAAATCATATTAAAAGATACCATTCACTTATATGTTGCCACATTTCAGTATCTCTTTGTGGAAACAATGTAGATTTTAAATTTCCTGTTTAGTTTTAATGTAAGGTAGGTAGGTACCTATAAGAAATCAAGTTTAAAGATAAAAGTCTGTTTTTCAAATCAAGTGATACAGCGTTTGAAAGGTGGCACTCCCTAGATCACGAATATGCATTTTTTATAATGCTAGGACGCTTAGTTTAGCTGCAAATCAAGTTTAAAGATGTCAACTTTGATACCCGTATCCATGATTTTCTTCCATGATTTTCTTAAAATAAACCAAGTTTTGCATTACCAATTTATAACTTTATTTCTATAAAATTTGTAAATTTTATTCAGTTATTTACTTTTCAAAAATTTGTATCGCAACATATATGCATACAACAAACAACAACACAAATTCGAATCCGTTCCGAATCAGATGTTAGTAAGAAGCATTTTCAATGGAATATGTAATTGTGACGTCACATTGTTTCGTCAGCAGCTACATTCTATTCTAATAGGTAGCTTGCCACATTTCATATAGTTCAGCATTAAAGCTAGCACCTACACATTCAGAAGCAGCCAAATATTTATTTTCCACCATGCATACAGTCATACATTATAAATAAATAACTTTCAATTCCCTTTTCTTATGAACATTCATTATCAAAATAAAAACGAAGAAGCTCAAAGAGAAAAAGTCAACAATTATAATTTTCATCTTCTTCCAACTCTTTGAAATTTTCTATATGCCTTCTCGTTATAATATTCCCCAGTTTGTATCCCTCAAAATATCTCCCAACAACAAGCCACTTTTTTTTTTGTTTCTATATGCAAAGAAGCCACTCCCCAAAGAGTTAGAGCTCCCAACATATCCAGATGGCGCTTCGAGCAATCGAGAATTGCAACAATGTTGCTACATACGATGGACGTACTATAGAAATGTATAAACAATGGTTATACTCAAATAAATAAAATTTTGAAAAAAAAATATTTTGAATTTTTTTTTAATCTTTTTTTTTTAATTTTGAATTTGAAAATTAATTTTTCTTAAAGTATTCAATTAAACAACTTAACTTAAAAAGAACATAAAGGAATAGACTTTTGGCTGTCCAAAAATTATAGCATGGCAATAATTAAATACAACGGTATAAGTTCTTTTTAAGATTTTTTTTTTTGTTTTAAGTCAATTTTTTTTAGAAAATTACCCCTCCTGCCTAAATGGGGGGAGATAGATCCCCCCTCCCATACGATTTTTTTGTCTTAGCCAAACCAACTACCTTCATCTTTTTGGCACACCTTATGTAAATCTTCCTGTTTACAAAAAAGTCCATTAACGCGTTTTCAAACTCTTTTTTCCACGAATCCAAAAATCGCAAAGAAAAAAAGCGTCCCCAGGGATGTTTCTCTAAAAATATTTTATACCAAGTTTGAAGAAAATCAGTCATCGCGTTAAAGCTGTAGGTGTGAATACAGACGGACGGAAAATTGCCGGACCCACTTTTTTCGCATTCTCCATAATTGTAATGTCATGTTTGATTGATATCTCATTTTTTTAAAGAATGCATAACTTGCCTTACAGAACCCTTATTTAAAATTGCAAGTAAAAAAAGTAAAACGTTATGCTTATTTATGGGGGTAGTTGAATATCGTAAGATTTTAATAAGATTTCAATTTTATTGAAAGGTATAGATAAAGCCCTAAAAAAGTATTAACAAAACAACTTTTGTTAACATGGGTCAGGGTACATGAAAAATGCTTTTTATTAAATCGGTAATATTTATAGATGATGAATTCATGACAACCCAGGTATATTTAAACCTAATGGATTATCTCCATATTCGGGGGCACTCTGTTTAAAACATGATTTTAAATCAACATGTTTTTAAATCAACATAATTTTAAATGAAATGTGACTCATGACGCTGTAAAAAGGAAACAAATTGAATGCTTTGAATTGGACAGTGAACATCAGTTATGCACATGAAAAAATTATCAACTAGCTGTTAAATCATAATTAATTTTTTTTTTTTCAATTAACAACAACCAGCAGTTTTATTTAGTGACCAAAAATATCCAATTCATTCAGTTTTAATTAAAATAGATATTTAGTTTTAATATTTGTTAATAAATTGTAAGATAATAAAAGTTAAAATTAAAATGAATGTCTTAAACGAAATATGGCCATATTTACAAATATGGCCTATATTTTCCTTTGGCCTTATTTTATACGGCACGTTTCATTTAATTTTATCATCAAAAGAAAATAATGAGAACAGTTTTGTTAGCAAGTCAACCAAATTATTTTCTATTTCTATAATTTAATATGCGTTGCTATACAGTTCACTGTCAGATTATTAATCTTCCCATTAAACAAAGAATGCACAAATGGGACACATAATTTAAAATAGAAAAAGCATATTGTAAACTAGAAGCTAACTTTAGCAAAAAAATTTAACTTTATTAAGAAAATCAGGTCAAAGCATTAAGAGAGGGTTGAAAACACTTGCCATGTTGTGCCACCTTTCCTTTCTACTTAATTTTCTACAAAGCTCTATATACATAAAGTCCTCAACAACAAGAAGGAAAAACATTCAAATGAACAAGAGGACAAAATCCGTCACAAAATCTTCTTAAAAAACTTTTAGACTTCTTTGTCACTTAAATTTCTATACTAAATTCAATTTCGAAAGAAACAAGCATTGCATCAAAATAAGGAGAATACGTTGACTGAAAGGAAAAAAAATTAAAGTAAAATTTAAATCTTCAAATCGGATTACGAAATTTTATTTCCGTAGCACAAATAACTAACTAATTCTACGTTTCCGAATCGTTAGTTCTCTGAAGGTGTTCGCGACAATGGTAAAGCGACTATATGAATGATAGGACTCTGCTGCTGAGATTCGATTAAAAAAAATACTACATATTTCACAAAAAACGTGCAACAACGATGAAAAGGAAATGACAGAACGAAGGTATTTCTACAGTTTAGGAAAATGCAAACAATTTAAGTGCAATGTACGCGGAAACACTCTGTCATTGTTTGAGCAGCTTCTGTGCACAGGAATCTCCATGGAAAATCCGTTTAATGGAAACGAGGCTATTAGAAGCTAGTAGAACGACGATGCGGAGATTCTTAAACTCAAGAGTGCGATGTTAGTTGGAATTGCTATAGCTGGGGGGCAAGAGTTGAAAAACAAGGATATTGTTAAATGGATTCGAGTATATGTAACTTCGGAATAAAGTTGTTTAATATTTATGTTGTTATTATAAGTTGATACAAGAAGCAGGATGCTTAAGTTACTTCCTTTCGTGAGTGCGTGTAAAATTATTTAGTTTTCAAAGTTGTTTTGTTTTTGTTTAAGGATGAGTATCATTCAAAGTGATTCAGTTGTCTGTTGACAATAAACTTTATATGGGTATTTTATGTAAAGATATAAAGCAACTTAAATAGACATGTTGAAGAACTCAAAAGTACCAAAAAAGTAAAAATATGCAGTCCGATTAGAAAACTGGAATTCGTGCGTTTTGTTGAGGAACCTTTTTTTTTTTTTTATAAAAGCACGTACCTATAGACGGAGAGCGACAAAAAAAACTTACGTCATTTGATATCTAGCTACCTGTGCCCGGCCAGGCCAGTAAACTTTGTTCTTTCCTCGCCTGTTTGTTTGTTCATTGACTTCGTATGTATTGTGCACGTGCGTGTCGTGCACCAAAAAGTAGGTCAGATTCTCTTGTGTGTATAACCCGACTATTTTGCATCGACCAAGATTTTATCGTGTTCTCCGTTACATGATTTCTTATATAGGTACTCACAAAATATGATCTGCAGAAATTTAGAAGAACACAATAAAATGAAATTGTTTGAATATAAGACAAAACAAGTCTATACAACATCGCCAATTACCGTATCCAGCTTACAAGCCCGTGAGAAGGAATTGCTCATGGGGGGGGGGGGGGTTGTATTTTGTATGGTTATAAAGTTCATTAAACACTACAAACATTTTTTATTTTTCACAAATAAAAGAAGCACGCATTTATAAGTATACATAGGTAGGAGTACAGTATCCCAAAAATAATGGATAGTTGTCATTTGAAAAAATAAAAATCTTTACTTTGATCTATTTTAACATCACTATCAACACCGATTTACACCCTATAACTATTTTCCCAGTCAAACAAAAAGTCGACGTAAGTGTCGACAAAAGAAATAGAAACTATAATGTCAGCGTGTAGGCCTATTCAATACCTATTAGCGCTATTGGACGTTATCCATTTTAAATAAACATTTTAACGATTAAAGTCGATGTCAAAAAAAGTAATGCAAACACACCCTGTTAGTGTTTTCCCAGTTAAGGAAAAAAAATCGAGTTTAGTATCAGCCTGTAGGACTGTGGCTATAATCGTTAATATGGTTTTCTAAATTAGGATGATGTCCGGCGATTTGACTGAAATAAGTTTCATTTAGTGCATTTTTAGGCGTCGACGATTAAGTTTAACTTCGTTTATCCAGAAGTCACGAGAATCATCGTGCATAATTGAAGGGCATGGTGCAAATAGTTAACTTTTCATTGAAAATTTTCATTCTGTTGATGAAAGATTTATACTTCATTATGCTTATTATTCCCATGGAGGGTGTTAGACCCCCCCTCCCCCCTGCACACGGGCCTGCCAGCTTAAGCATATAGAACTGTATACAGAGAACCTAATAATCATAGAAAACGAATTTCATCAAAAATTGGCGAAGAGAAGAGAAGATTTACGAGCACTTGAATATCGTAATTTAATATGTAAAAATTAACAAATGTTTGGGGCGATCATCGTCGCATATTTCAATTGTCGAAACAACACAACTAGGAATTTTTAGTTCAATGTTTTCATTAAGCTCCTGCCCCCAATTTAAAACCCATAACTGATATTATGTAAGGACTGTAGAAGGAGGGACACCCAAGAAATGGAAATAAAACTACAATGTTTTCCTCAAAGATCTGCTTCTGAACATTCAGATTCCGGTATAACATGTCTAATCCAAAAAGGTTGATTGTATCCAGACGGTATAGTAAATTCCTATCCTATGTTGCTCTTAATAAGTCTGTTTCCCAACTGAAATTTCATCATAATTCACACGAATTTCTGTGAGAAAGTATTAACGTAGTCAACATTTCACAGAAATTCGCAAGAGAGAGCTCAAGTGAGAGTTAAATAATTTCCCCACACTGCGAATTTCAGTCTTATAAATTTCTTCGCGCAGCAAAATTTGGCTGTCACAAATCGGTTTGATATTTGTCAAACAAATAAAAAAAGTGAAGCTATCAAAAAGTCTATTTGTCGCGATATTTAAACAAAAGAAAATAATAAAGTTTTTTTAAGGCGTCAGAAAACAACCAAATTTGGAAAATCAAACAAACAAAAAAGCGTTCCCGTACTTTTTCGCAGTTGTTCTCTCAAAGAGAATTCATCCGCACTATTGGAAAAATTGACAGCGAAACCTTTGCTATGAAAAAAGTAAAGGGGCCCAACTATGTAACTCGATTCTACTTTTGATTCTATTCGCAAATCATTTCCGATTCTACTTTCAACTGGCACTATGTATGAAATGTGAATCGAATAAAATAAGTCCCAAAAATATCCCACAATATTTCCGATTTTCGAACGAGTCTCGCATTCTATTTGACAGATGAATTGAAAAAGGAATCAATAAACATTTTTTTTTAAAAACATTTTAAATTAAATCAAGTTTTTGAATGAAAATATTAACTTAAGTTGTTGAGTTTTATCAGATTTTTTCCAATGGGAGGTAAATTGGAACAAGAAAAAACGCTATAAATGCAATGCATTGCACTTTGTACAAAACACGGAGGTAGGTATAATGGTGCTTATCCGCAAGAAGAATTATTAATAATGCAAGTATAATAAAGCGATAACAGAGTGAAATGTTTTATTTTCAGTTTTGCAAAAAAATAGCGCTTTTAGAAGATGAATTTATGTGTTGATCCTTGATTTTTTTTTTGTAAAAATCGGTGCGTTTCGTCATTGTGTTGGCCAAGAACATTGAATTGAGAAGCTTTTGTGTTCGCACTTTTAAGTGAGTCCTTACGTTGAAAACCTATTATTGATTAGTTAAAAACAGTAAAATAAATATTAACAATTATAAAAAAATATGTTTTCATGCATATTGTATGCTTTCGTTTAATTTTAAAGGATTGCTCGCAAACACATTGGCATGCGAATAATATTAGGTATGCGAATTCGAATGGTTTTGACATCTACTTTGGAGTTAGGTAGTGCCAAATTTGCGAAAGGAAATTTTTTTCATTCGACTTTCGTTTATTAGAGCGTTCTTATAGAATTACAGAGTTCGGATTTTGCGAGTTCGAATATTTTAATTGTAGAATCGAGTTATATAGTTGGGCCCAAGGATCAATCTACAGGGTGATTGGTATAAGGTGCACCAAAAAGCTTGACCGTGTAGGTGGAGTAAAGACAAGAAAAAAATAGTATGGGAGGGGGGGTCTATTTCCCCCCGTTTAGGCGGGAGGGGCAATTTTCTAAAACATTGACTTAAATCAGAAAAAAAGTTGTTTAAAAACAACGGTGAATGATAGAAAGCCTTGTTATATTTTTTTGAAAAGTCAAAAAACTATTCTTTTATTTAATTTTTAAATTAAGTTGTTTAAGTGAACAGTTTTAAAAAAATTAATTTTCAAACTCAAAATTTTGATAAAAAAAACTAAAACAAAAAATGTTTAAACTAATTTTTTTCAAATTTTTTGTGATTAACTATTATTTTTATTTTCAAAATTCAATGCTTTTATTAATTTTTAGTCAAAAACAGAAAACCGGATGCCAAAATGTATCATCTTCAAATATCAGAAGCAATAAAAAGTAAAAAAGTTAGCTATACTGCTGGAAAAAGAGAGATGATTATTTTTTTAGGTAGAATTCGAGTAAAATGTTAACAATAAAATTATCTACTTGTTTTTTGTGTGTATTCCTATTATGAGTATCTACTGAACCAGTGCGTACGTTTTCTGCTGCTTCACGCTTTGGTACCAAAATATGATTTTGTTTGAGCCATATTCAAAAACTAGCTGTTTATTTATTTGATTTCGGTACTTTATCTATCATGAGTTCTGAATAAGTAAAATGGGTGTGAAATTTTTTTATAAATGATGAGTTATTCAATGCTTATTCAATACAAATTCACTGCATAACTATATTCAACCGTTTGGAGGCATTTTAGTGAATCCTAATAAAAAAGTCTACTAAACTAAAAGAGGTTTATCAACTTCACGTGTACGTTTTGGGGGGGTCATGACCCATGTAACACCCCCCCCCCCCCTCGGAACGCCACTGGCTCCAGAAGAGCAAGCAATTTCTCTAGGAAATAATTGAATAATTGCCTCTAAATTTTGATATGAGAAATATTTTCAAACTATAGGTACGTACCCATCTCTGTTCGGATTCTATACTTTTATATAGATAATTACTATTAAACAAGACTCCTTCATAAACTCGTCTTCCTTGTTATTATAGGTTTTGCATCTTCTTTTCATCCGAATTTCATAATGAAATACAGTATCTGATGAACATGATAATAAATACCCATTCACTTAAAATCACCCATGACAGAAAATACAAAAAATAATTGAAAAAAAAAACAAGCACACAGAAAATCCTTTTTCCATGCAGATTCCTGAAATGAAAACTAAACAATAATGATGAAGAATCATTTTGGTAATAAACCTTAAAGCTAGACAAAATGAAAACCTTAACTTATTGAAGATTCTTCTGCAAAGTATCTAAATCTATTGCAAAATAAATATTGGGAGTGCGCAATCGCCAGTCAGATGTAGGATGCATTTTCTCTCTCACAAATCGCAATATAAACAAAATTCTGCAAAAGGATTTCTTCCTTTGCTAATTTCAGACTTCAAGAAGTCATACGGACGCGGCATTTTGGTAAAATCAGTAGTACTCCAACAGTCGTACGTGATAGTAGTTGTTTCGTTTAGTGCTAAATCCGAAATCCTTTCATTTACGAGTGTTTTACTTGAATTCCCGCATAAAATAAAATAAAAAAAAGGCTGAACGTTCTTGTGATTGCTTCATATTTGGTGTTTACATAAACTTTCTTGATTCCTATATCTACTGAAATTTGAGACTCATTCAATAGCTTACCCTTGACAAATAGAAAGAAATTAATTTTTTGTTAAAGACTGATTTCTGAAAGTGAAAAAGAAATTACCTAAGCAAATTGCTTAGATAAACCCCCGAAAAATAATATATATAGGATAACAAAGGATCTGCTAAACCACAAAAAAAAAAGCTATCCTAATAAAATGTCCATTAAGATGCCGTCGGTTATGGTTTGGGCTGGTATCATGTCCATTCTTTTGATTATGTCGTCAGCTGCAGCAATCCGTTCTGATGATAAGAACATAACAAGACTATTAAATAACCAGGTGATTGTCAGTCGGCAGATAATGTGTGTCCTTGAGAAGAGTCCTTGTGACCAACTTGGCAGGCAATTGAAAGGTAAGTGCTTCGATTATTTGCTGACAAAAAAAAAACATAGGTATCATCCTTATTTACTCTATTCAACAATGACTATACTTTTTGTTAAATACACATTCAATAAGGATCAACATTTACTAGGATTACAGGTGGTAAACAATATTACCTCATAAAAGGTTTTACTCTTTATATCCTTATTGTATCCTTCCTAATGAGCACCATACAATAGGAGACAGATTGCCTGACTTTGGCAGGATAGCATGCGATTTTCTATTCATACCCTCATGATTGTATGGGCAAAAGATTTCTATACATAGAACATCTCCAAGTGGGTGCGGGACATAAGCTTTTGTGGTTTTATGTCAGCAACTTTGTTATCTTATTTTCTATTTAAGTTTTCGAAAGAAGAAGAACAATAGATTCGATGAATATAGCTATTGAAACAAAACATGACACACATAATCGGATTATGTCTCGTAAATGAATGTATATATATATGTATAGGTGCTTGATTAAAAATGATTTTAGATTAAGCTGAATATTTTAAAAGCCAAAATCAAATCAATAAAAGTTTAATACAAAAAAATTTATTATTTCAATCTTTTAAATATCAGAAACAAACTTTGCTTGAGATATGTCATTTTCAATATGCACATGTGTATTAGCCTTAATGTAATTATCCAACAAGATGAACTCCTAAAAGATTGGAATTTTTAAAAAATAACAATTTTTGTTCAGACAATGTCTTATCCACTTTTAAATGATGAATGTAACGTCGTTTTTAATTCCAATTCGCAAAGCGGGCTTCAAAAATAATGTTTAAGACTAGTAATAGCTTTCTTGGAGACCGACAAATGTATTGTCAATCCAAAATTACAATTTCATATTATAGAATTATAGATCATTATAATATATCAGCGTATTGACATTGTTTGATTTTCGGGCGATCGACAACATCCAACTTGGCGTACTTCTTGTCTTAAATTATTAGTTCAGTTAAAAGTTTGATACTATTTACAAGGATTTCAGTATAGCTTTTGATTCTGTCAACCTAAACAAACTTATAAATTTTGGATATCATTTCGCTATGTTAAATTGGATCTCTTCATTTCTTGTTGGAAGAAGCCAAAGTAATAGAATAATCACTAGTCAAAATCTATAAATTTCCTTTCTGGAGTAGGTACCTCAAATGCCTTGGAACGCCGATTGAAATATTTCCCAATTCGAATATGAAATAAAGTCTAACATTAGGAGTTAACTTATAATGAATCAATTAATAGTACAAAATGAAAAAAACTTATAAAATAAATAAATAAGCAAATCAAAAAAAATAAATAGATCAATAAATAAATAAATAAATAATTAAACAAGTAAATAAACGAAAATACATTAAATAAATGAATAAAAAAATTAATAAATAAATAAATAAAAAAAATGAAATATATAATTAAATAAATACATAAATAAATAAATATATATATAAATAAATACAAAAATAAATAAATAAATAATATAAATAAATAAATAAATAAATAAATAAATAAATAAATAAATAAATAAATAAATAAATAAATTAATTAATAAATAAATAAATTAATTAATTAATAAATGAATAAATAAATAAATAAATAAATAAATAATATAAATAAATAAATAAATAAACAAATAAATAAATAAATAAATACATAAATAAATACATAAATAAGTACATAAATAAAAATTAAATAAACTAAATAAATATACAAATAAATAAATAAAATAAATTACAAGGTCCGCCACGGTAGTGAACTGACCCCGGGTCAGCGTAGAAAGGGATTTCCTCGTTGTCGTTGAGTGGATTTAAATCCTCATCACTCAGTATACTAAAGCTATTAAGTACCGTGGATTGGGATGTCTTGGCTGGTTTGCAACTCTTCTTATCAGTTGATTTGAATGGCGGGTGAGATTAAGTAGGAACCTTCTTGCGGATATGAGGAGGTATCTTTCAAGTTGATTGATGAACAAAAATTCATTGTGGATGGTACAGAGATACATTTTTTTTACTGAGCGAGTTAATAAATTGATTAAAAGTAGGAAAAAATATAGAATGATGCTTTCAAATGTTAACTATAGTATCATGCTATTCCTACGAAATAAGATGTTTAAAAATTTGCTCCAATATTATTAAGATACCTATTTAATATTAAAAAAATGCATCAGTATATTAATTTTTAAAGTTATACAAAAATGAAGAACCTTACGGTATTACATTATCAATCTCCTATTTAGATCTTTAAAAAATAAAATAAGTTTTAAATCCATTGAATCTTTTTTTCAGATTTAGAATTCTTATTCCAAAAATCCTTCTTTACGTTACTTCATACCAAGTGTTAAAAAATTTTGCCCAACCGTTTTAACTACAGAATACATCTAATCCCGACCGCCCAAACGAAAGACACACAGGCCTACAATTGCCAGACCTTCTTCGTTTCTATTCCGTCCGTATATCATCCCTTATTTCAGTTTCGATTGTTATCTCTTTTATTTTTTTTTGTTAAATTGGTCTTATTTCCCCATTGGCAAAAGGTTCATTAATGAAAGCATATAAAAGACGTCACCCCATATAGTCAATAAATATAATAGAATTTAAAATAATTTGTTTCTCTTCCGGAGAAAACAAGAAATAACGGAACAACGAATTACCTTATTTTCCTGATTTATCCTTAATAGTATTTACAAATGTCAAATTCTCCAGTAATTTGACGGACCGTGAATTGATTTAACACACAAAATAATATCAGAATAATAAAAGTCAATTAATAAAGACAAACCATAATCTATTTGGTTGATTGTTGTTTTCAACTTTGAAAAACACAAAATATGACTTATTTATTCGAATTAATTTAAATTGCAAAAGGAACTAAAAGAAAGTTTGTCTATCAAAAATGTAGTTTAATACACACGAGATATAGATTTCCTCTTTTTTATATTCGTATGATGTATGAACATTGGAACTCTAAAAAACAAAACTTTTAAATTATATTTCGAACTCCTCCTTTAATCTGAGAAATGTTAAGCTATGTAGGATTATCAAAATAAAGTTTGATGCTACACAAGCGGCAGACAATTTCACTCTTATTTTAGTTTCCCACAAAACAAAAAGCATTTTGATAGTGGTAAACAAGAGAGTGTTTTGTTGGCATTAGTTTATTTCTGGCGATGGAAAACTTTATTTTTTTGTTAAAAAAAACATTAATAAGGTTTCGGAAAAGTTAAGACTAGCAGGTAATTTCAAACTATATAAGGCATAATTATGAGGTTACCGGTTAACCATGTCAAAGGTTTCAACTTCTTAAATCTTATGCTTTTCGATTTCAAAAAATGTCGTGTATATACATAGTTATATTTTTGATAGTAATGCTATTTGGGGATTCTTGTTTCTAATTCAAGTTATACAAGATTGACGGTGATTAACAGATTATTTATTAAAAGGTCTGCATGAGTTTATTCGTTTGACTTCTCTGAACTAAACAAATAAAAAGTATATACTACTTTAAGGTGCAGCCAATCGACCAGTTTAGTAAGGTTTTTTTTTCACTCGGAGGGCCCTCCGAACGTCTACTCGAATATGACATAATGTAAAGCGAAAATGATCTTAATTAAACAAATGCATTAGGTAGTGGCGGTCAGCCATCAGACGAATAGGGGGAATAACATGTAGCATATGAAAACATGCACGTGCCGTAACTATTCGGGACTGGTGGAAGTGTGATCATAGCCTCTTTGCGGCGGCCGCTAGTAACAAGCCTTTTAAAAAAGGTTTGGCTAATATGATCAGGCTAGTTCCTCAGGTTGGCAACAGGTTAATTCCCTGTTCCGTAAAATTTTAGAATTACGAACCCGACAACAAGCCTCGGAAACGGACTGATCTCACGACGACAACCAACGCAACGAAAACGGCAAAACGATTTACGAATTTTCTTATGGAACGTACGATCGCTCTATAGAGCTCGAGCTGCTCAGCAGCTAGCCGATGCCCTGTCAAAATATAGAGCTGACATAACAGCACTACAAGAAATCAGATGGACAGGGAATGGTGTTTTACAGAAGAAAGAATATGACGTATACTACAGCTGTCATACAAAACACCATGTGCTCGGGGTAGGCTTCCTAGTCAGCGAAAAAATGAAGTCTACCATCATCGGCTTTAACGCTATAAGCGAAAGGCTATGCACCCTTCGCGTGCGAGGCAAATTTACGAACATTAGCCTCATTAACGTTCACGGACCTACGGAGGAGTCCTCAGACGAAGAAAAAGAGACTTACTACGAACAAGTCGAGAGGACCCTCAATGCCTGTCCAAGGTATGACGTAAAAATCATCCTTGGGGATTTGAACGCAAAAATAGGTCGGGAGCCGGTATTCAGGCATTACGCAGGCACCCATAGTTTGCATGAGAACACTAATGACAATGGACTTCGAGTCTTAGAATTGGCAGCATCGAAAAACATGGTCGTTGCGAGTACCAGGTTCCCGCGAAAAGATATCTACAAAGCCACCATGGGTATCACCTGATGGAGTCACTCGTAACCAAATAGACCACGTGTTGATAGACCGTCGCCACTACTCGAACTTGATGACGGTACGAACGTACCGAGGCGCCAATATCGACTCGGATCACTATCTTGTTGGTATGGTCTTCCGAGGGCGGATTGCCTTGCGAAGACGTATTGCATCCGCCGATCAAGTTCGAATCAACACGGCTGCCCTGCGCAATGAAAATGCCAGTAACACCTTTGGTAATGCGTTAGGACTCGCCCTAGAATCGCTTGATTTAGGGAGAGTAAGTCCTGGGGCCAGTATGCTGGGCGTAGATGAGAAGTGGACACGCCTTAAGAATACTGTCATTAGTACTGCCAACTCCATCTTAGGCAGCAGTCGTAGAAATCGGAACGACTGGTTTGATGATGAATGCAAGCTAGCGACTGAACGTAAGAATGTTGCGTACCGAGCAATGCAGCAATCTCATAGAACGCGGGCACGCGAAGAAGAATATAAAGAGCTCAGAAGAATAGAAAAACGGCTTCACAGACAGAAAAAATCAGCCTGGGAGAAGAACTTAATCTGTGAAATAGAAAAAAGCCGAGAGCGAGGTCAGCACCAGGCGCGGAAGTTCTACCAATCCATCCGAAACATGACGCAGTACACACCACGCTGCACATACTGCAAGGACGGAGAGGGAAATCTGATCACCGATCCACAAAGCATACTGGAGCGATGGGAAGTGTACTTTAATGAATTGCTAAATGGTCAACTCACTGCAGAAGTGGAGGCTCCACTGCTTCAAGACGAATACCCTATGTTGCCGTCACCAAGCATAGAAGAGGTTGAGAAGGCTATAGACCGGCTAAAGAAAAACAAAGCCCCGGGAGCTGATGGTATACCAGCCGAATTATGTCAACACGGTGGGCCAGCTCTACGTCAGGCAATTCATGATATTATAGTGCACGTGTGGGAGCGTGAAGAAATGCCAGAAGACTGGCGAAAAGGTATAATATGCCCCATACATAAGAAAGGAGATGTCACAACGTGCAGCAACTATAGAGGTATCACGTTGTTGAGTACCGCCTATAAGATACTCTCCTCTATCCTACAAGACCGGATAACCCCATACGCTAAAACCATCATCGGACAATATCAGTGTGGTTTCATTCCAGGCAAATCAACAACTGATCAGATCTTTACCCTTAGGCAGGCGATGGAAAAATGTCTAGAATTTAACATCCCAACATACCACCTGTTTATAGACTTTAAGGCCGCCTATGATAGCATAGCCAGGGTAGAACTTTACAAAGCCATGAGAGAATTCGGCATCCCAAATAAATTGACACGACTATGTAGGTTGACCATGACCAACGTAACAAGCCAAGTAAAAATAGCCGGATTGCTATCCAGACCAATCAACATCTTTAATGGACTCCGACAAGGGGATGGTTTGGCCTGCCTCCTCTTCAACCTGGCGTTGGAGAAAGCAATCCGTGACTCTGGCACGGCAACAAGAGGGACCATCGTCAACAGGTCCAGCCAGATACTGGCTTACGCAGACGACATCGACATCATCGGAAGAACCGAGCAAGCTGTACACGATTCCTTCATCCAGATCGAGCAGGCGGCACAAAATCTGGGGCTGCACATTAGTGAAGGTAAAACAAAGTACATGGTGGCGTCGAATGCGAGAGGAACAGTTGGTCAAACAATCAAGGTAGCGGAGCACGAATTTGAAGTGGTGCAATCCTTTAAATACCTTGGGTCAATAGTAGCAGCCGATAACAATATAGAAGAAGAAATACGCGGGCGGCTTCTCAAATCCAACAGAGCCTACTACAGTCTGTCAAAGCTCTTCAAATCCAGAAATCTCACCATAACTTCAAAACTACTGCTGTACAGGACCATGGTCCTGCCAGTACTCACATATGGATCCGAGACTTGGGGGCTTAGCAAAAAGCACTCTGACCTCTTAGCCGCGTTCGAGAGAAAAGTCTTAAGGAGAATTGTTGGCCCCATATGTGAGGAAGGACGATTCCGGAGACGGTACAGTCATGAATTGTACCCAATCTACCTTGAAGCAGATATAGTGACAAAAATTAGGCTCGGTAGACTTCGGTGGGCAGGGCACCTAGCTCGCATGAGCGAAGAGGAACCTGCTCGGAAAGTTCTTTGTGGTACATTCTATGGCAGACGACAGCGTGGTAGACCATGCTTGCGCTGGAGAGATGGCGTAGACCAGGACGCCCGGAGCCTTGGGGTGCGCAACTGGATGGCGTCGGCTCGAGACCGGGATAGGTGGAGAGACTTGTTGAAGGAGGCCAGGACCGGACCCCGGTTGTCGAGCCGATGATGATGATGATGATTAGGTAGTTTGTTTCAAGCTTTAAACGAGGAGGATACGTAAAAAAAAATCGCAGGCGAACGATTAATTAAAATAAAGGGTACGACTGGGTCACACAAACTTAACTTATCACACAAACAATATTAAAATAAAAAAAATATTTTTTCTTTTGTTGTTTGTTAAAATAAATCTTAATATCTAAATTAATTTAAAGGCTGCAAAATTTTATAAGACTCATGTCCTACTTTGTAAGCGATTTTGAAATTTTGAAATAAATAAAAAAAAAAAAAATTAAATATACATAATTATATTTTACTAGCAGAAAGTACCCGGCGTTGCCCGGGCACTCGGTGCACTCAGCCTAGAACGATGTCTATATTCCTAATCCTTGTTTTAATAAAAAACAAAAATACATTTGGACTATTTTTTTTTTTATTTTTTTATATAACCTTTCTGGTTCAGATTTACGGTAAATTAAATTTTAATCAATTTGTTTTGGGACTTGTCTACGATATGCATATTTTTCTTTAACCTATTAGCAACGCCATCTGTACATCATCATTTTCAAAACGGAAAAGGAGTCCCCTATACAGTATAGATTATTATTAAGCCCTCTGCTGGTGATATTAATATCGTAATTGAGGAGAAGCAGGTAGTCAAAATAAAAACTAGATAATCTTTGCTCTTTAGTACAAACCTGATTACTGCAGCGCCAAAACATGAACTTGACGTTTGACGTCAGATAAAACAGCGATGGCATTTGAATTTGTCACCCCTATAGTCAAAGCTGTCAAATTATTGAATTCATTGTTTGCGCCAAACCAATACCAGACAATTCCCAATGCCTCCAAATAGTTCGCCAAGAAACGTCAAATGCTTCACTTTGACTGATTGGGAATGGGACAAAATATAGAAACGTCAATTTACGTCGGATGAGTACATCCAATGTGAACATCGTCTGAAGGTGACAGATTCAAATAGACATTTGTGAAAGTTAGTCGTCAAATTAAAAATTAATTCAATAGCTTGACACCTTTCACCTTAAAGGTGACAGATTCAAATGTCATCGCTGTTTTTACGTGAAAAGTCAAAGTGATGCATTTGACGTTTGTTGGCGAACTGTTTGGAGGCATTGGAAATTATCTGGTATAGGTTTGGCGCAAAAATTGAATGCAATAATTTGACAGCTTTGACTATAGGGGTGACGAATTCAAATGCCATCGCTGTTGTATCTGACAGTAAAAAGTAATTTGTCAAATCATTTTACGTCAAACGTCAAATTCATGTTTTGGCGCTGCAGTAATTAGGTTTGTAATAAAGAGCAAAGATAACTTAGTTCTTATTTTGACTACTTGTTGCGCATTTCAACTTTATCATATACGTGTAGCGCAGCAGTAGTCAAGTTTGTACTTATCCAACATGATCGCTTAAAAACAGAAAATATTAAGAATTTATGACCGAATTTCGCATCTCCTCAATTCGATACTTATGGTGACTACGTAGTAGTGCTTTTTCACTTCATCATATACGTGTAGCGCAGTAGTAGTCAAGTTTGTACTAAAGACCAACGATAACGTATTACTAATTTTGACTACTCGCTGCGCATATCAACTTTACCAATCCTCAATACGTTTAACAATGGTAGGTATGACAGTTGGGCGAAATGCCCGTGAAATATTTTGTGAGCTCTATTTAATATTCACTGATGACAGTTGTTAGAAAAAATTGGAAACGTGAAACGTCGAAATGGTAAGAAAAATTACTTTAATTGTTCGCCGGGCAAAAGTTTTTTTGAAAATTAACCCAGTTTTAAAGTGTATTTTGTTATTTTTAATATTCTAAAACCTGACGAACAGTTAAAAGTAATTTTTACAATAAATTTTAGAAAAGAATAGTTTGTTGTTATATGTGTTTTACCACAGTAACAATATTACAAATAAATATACAAAACTACTCTTTTATATAGTAGTAGGATAAAGTTTCATTCCGAAATCAGAGTACCCACCTAATTGAAAAAAATATTTTTTTTTAAATAATTTTTTTAGTAGGTAAATATGCATGATTTGAGAACTAAATTTTAAAAGTTTCATAAAAATCCGTTCACATGTTTTCAAATAATTAATAAAAAAAAAAGTTTTAGAAACATTTAAAACTTAACAAAAATATTTATGACCAAAACTCGTAAGCTGTCTAATTAAAATTAACTAGGGCAATTTATATAAATAAATAAAGAAATAATAAATTTTTAAAAGTACTTGAGCCGTTAAACTAAACGAATTTTCTAGAACGTTTGGTATTCATTATCTACACTAGCTATTTAATACCTTATTTCAAGTATAAAATTTGTTTGAAATCGTAAGAGCGGTTCTCGAGAATAATAAGCTTTTCAATTTAAGTAAAATTAAATTGAAAATACGTTCGGGTACATCACCATAAAAATAGTACCTAATAAGTTAGAAGCAAATCAGCATCAGCATAGTTACGTTTACGAAAATATTTAATTGATAAATTATAAGAGTACACTCTTAGTTACTCGGTGTACTCGGTTTATTTCCTTACGAGTACCTATATTCTTCATGAGCACACTATTCTAAAATGTTTTTGTATCAATGGGTGAACGTGAAATACTCTCTCAGTTGTTTTATATCCGTTAATTCATTCGTTTTACTTTGGAAAATGTCACATCAGCGAATGAGGTATACTCGAAAAAATATTGAATGTCTTGGAGCTGGTTTTAAGACATTTGTTGGAGATGTTGATATTGAAGGGCCTTACTAATAATTATATTTATTAACAGCTTAAATAAAAATCTCCATATAATTTACAAAAATTTAGGTGCAAATTTTGTCTAAATTGTAGATTTTATTTAAGCTTTTACTAAATTTTAGTACTAGTAAGGTCCATACACTTTAAATAATTGACACATCTAGATCTAGCTACGCACGTACCTATAGGTATTATCGCGACTAGTCCATTTGGCTAAGCTTCCTACTCATTGTATGTCAGAATATTTAACTTTGGCAGCCAGAATTACGTCTATCTGGCTATCCATCTCTCTATTCAGAAGAAATAAGACTGATGGGTATCAAAACATCACTTTCGCATTCATCACTATGATGTCCTTTAAAGAAAATGTAAATCGGGTCATTGTGCCAAACAAATGGTTCTGCATTGTTAGATTCCTTTATAATAGCAACTATATTTTTAATTTATTTATTTTCCAGTCCACAGAGAACTACATTAATGATTTATCTAATAAAAGTTCAAAAACATGAAATAAGTTGTAACTCTAGTAATTGCTCGAAAATAATGCCTGATATTTTCATGCTATTTCGTTTACTATTTGATTTTCATAAATTCTTTGATAATATTTTTTTCGCCTCCCTTTCAGAATTAACATTTAATTTTCGTACCAAAAAAGTAATGACAAACTCTCAATATTGGAAAATGACAAAAGGCAATCTAAATTAGTTAGTTTCTGAAATATGCATGACTTACGGATTACGCAGTATATTTATATTTACATATTGCTTCATTTCGGTCCCCCTTAACATTTAATCAATTTTGCTTTTGAAATAATCATAAAGGGAGAAATGACAGTCCAATATGCAACACATTCTTTGATCAATCAGCAAAAGCATTCCGCTTTGAAAATAAAAAAAAAATTCTATTTGACACTTAAACAAATGCACATAGAAATACCTTTGATTCAAATGTTTCTATAGGGAGTATGGCAATCTAAAAAGTTTCTTTATAAAAATTCTCATATATACATTTATCTTCTATTTCATATTGAACTTAACCCCAAACATAAGCAACACATCACATTATAGTCCGAGAAACTGCATTAAAACTTTAAATTTGTTGGATAGCAAAATGGCAGAGTTTGTTTATAAAACCATTCCATGTTATATTAAAACTCTGTTTTTGGCACGTTATTAAATTCTTACCTAGGTATGATCTGAAAGAAAGTTTTGGTGTTATAATTAAACGAAAATTTAAATTTTGGGTTACCTAATACATATCTAAGAGATTGTCATCAGTTTAAGAATTTTTTCACAATATTTTTATCTCAATACCCCAACAAACAAAATCGTTTATTAGATCATTTAATTATTATTTTTTATTAAATAGAAAGGGGCTTAAAATAAAGCCCTGTTTTATGGGAGACGGACACAATACCGAAATCCAAAAGACCGAAAACCCAAAAGACCGAAAACCCAAAATACCAAAAATCCAAAAGACCGAAAACCCAAAATACCGAAAACCCAAAAGACCGAAAGGCCAAATGACTGATATAAAGATTGATTTTTTTTTTTTAATTTTCCTTTTTTTTAAATAGGTAATTTCATTGAACAAAAACAAAATAATTTTAAGCTTGCTAGCTAGATCATCGTATCGATGAAGTCCATGGTAGTTTTGAACGACGACGGCGACGCACGCTAAAATAATCTTTCTTATTATAGTCCTTTCAGGAAACATACAGTGATAAAAGTTACATAGCTTGGGAGCCATTTTTTAATATTGGAGTTTGGCCGCCATTTTGAAAAATTCATCTATTTTGGTTTAAAAATATCTCCGTACCCAGCGAATGGATTTAAATTTTATAAAATGTTTTAAAGGCAAAATTTTATTTATTGAATCTTAAGAATTCAACTTATGTAAGTAGGTAAATTATTTTTATTTTTCCCTTACCATGATCAGGCGGTTGTAAATATTTGTAATACACAATTCTTGTTTGAACTCGTTTTTTAGTTTTATGTGGTTTCCATTTACCACATCAATAAGCTTTTAATTCATGTATCTACTAACATCATTATCATCATTGTATCACGTATCTACGTATGTATTGCATTATTTTTTGCAGAACCCTCTTGGTTCAGCTTCGCTTTACCAACCAATTTTCAATGTCTTCAAGCGAATTGAATTACAAATGTAAACAAACAAATAACTCTCAGCTACTGAAACATAAAAGTTCATAACACAATCCAATATGAACTTGTAAAAAAAATATCAAACATTTAAATTCCCTCAAGCACAGCCTTAAAAAAAGGATCATAATTCGTGACTTTTCCTGCAAATATTTCTGCTTACTCAATTTCCCTATCGACCGTTGATTTGCTATGAACTGTTACATTCAGTCTCACCCTCGCTTTGGGGATTATAAAGAAGTGCCTTTTTATTCTGCCTCAAGTGTCGCGTTCTTGTATTAGTCAGAGTCATACATACAACAGACACAACAAACAAATGAAAAAAATTCCAGAAGCCGTATTGCATGGTTGTGACATGTGAATGTGAAAGGATCTAAAATATTCCCAGACGACGACCATGACGATAAAGTATTGCACTCGCATATTTGAACCCTCTACATCTACACTGTACAGCAAACAAAAAAAAAAAGTTACCAACAAGACTGAAAAATTCACCACACTATCATCCTCAAGAGGATAATACATCGTGTGATGAAGGATTTAGAGGACGACGCGTTTTAAAATTCTCATGGTGACAACGACACTGCTGCTTGCGAACAATGCCTCAGCCGGAAACATGATACTTAGCTGCATATATTATCATAGATGAATAATATTTCATAGATACATTTCTTCAGCGCATGCATCCCTCTATATATGTATCTATAAAAAAGGGTCAAAATTAAAACAAAAACTATGCATTTTATGAATTATGAAAGTACATACTAGATGAAAATACTATTTAGAAAAAAAAAAAATAAAAATATATAAATGGTTACCTACTATCGCTGAAAAAAGTTGGTTACTCGGATATTATGCTGTATTACAGAGGAATGGTTGGGGTTAAAAAAGCTTATTCAGAATTTATGGAAAATATTTCATTTCAAAATAATACATTTTCATTTTGACTCTTGTTCATGGTGAAGTCAAACGAAAACCCGCAAATAATTTCCTGCTTTTATACTCATTTAATGAAAACTGCAATCCGAATAAAATTCCGTGAAAATAAAATACTTCAAGTGAAAATAAACAAAGACCACAGTTTGGCGGTAAAACAAATTTCAAATTTTAAACTTAAATGTTGAGTAAATTTTTCATGGAATAACTGTAGTATGCTAGTATTTTGGGTAAAACAAAAATTAACCAGAGATTATGTGGGTTTGTTTAATTTGTAATTATAAATAATTTATTTAACTAAATAATTTAATATACCATATGGGGACTTGCTTCACAAATACAGCCGATACATTTCCTTTGCATTCCAGTACGTGAAGATTGAAGGCATCTCTGTCACGCTCACGATACACGTATTTACTTTAGTGGCGATTATAATTGTGAAATAAGCAAGTTATGGATGCGTGAAAAAATAAATAAAGTACACGACTGGGTCATGTAAAATTGATCTTATGGCAAGTTGCTACAAAAACAAAATTAAATTTAATAAAAATTCAACTTATGTTTTTTTTTTTATTTAAATAAAAAAAAATATCGAATGAATTTTATTCAAACGTGATGCTTAATCTACTTTTTACAAAAATTCAACCCAAAATCAAAGTACATTATGCAGAAAATTTTGTTGCGTTAGAGAAGTTTTTAAATAAATCGATGTTTGCTTAATATTTTTTTATAAAAAAAAATAAAAATTTTTGTCAAACCTTTTTCCAAATATTGAATTAACGAAAAAAAAAAATTAAAAAATTAATTAAAATTAAAACTAAGCACTTATGTAAAATTTTGGTTATGAAATTTAATCATGGCAGTCAGATCTTTCTAAAAAAATTCTTGTAGGCTAAAATCGATTAACTCGTTCATGTAACTTAAAATTTAATACATTAATGTCAAAATTGGCGTTCTTCAAATTTGTAAAAAAAAAACTTTTTTAAAAAAATTATTTAAATTATTTTATAAGAAAATCGTTGGAGCTGTTTTTGAGAAAGCTAAGCTTTTTTATAACGGTTAAATGACAAAGTTCCGTTATTTTTTTAGTTAAAAAAAATTATAATCTCTCTAAAGGAATGATCTACAAACCCTACATACGAAATTTGAACCAAATCGGTTCAGCCGTTTAGGCTGTAGGTGCTGATACACAGACTGACAATTGATATACAGACAGACAGATAAACAGAATTTCCAGAACCCCTTTTTGATTTCAATATCATTATTTCAATATCATTGATTTTTTTTTCATAATTTGTCTATACTAATATGTAATTAAAAATTGAGATAACAATGAAAAGTTACATAATGATGACAGCGAACACGAAAAAAGTGGGTCTAAAAGTTCTGTCTGTGTGTATGTCAGTCTGTCATTACTCATTAGCATTTGCCAGCCTTAACAGGGCCGATTTGGCAAGTGGTTTGGTGGTGGTATCTAGGTTTTGTATACCCCTATAGGATAACCTTCAAAGGGATTACGGAATTAGAGTTCTAGACCTAAAATAATGGCACCTGCCATTTGCCATAAAAAAATCTTTTTTTTACTCGAAAACGGGGAGCGTATCGGAATCCCGCTTTTTAAAATCCCGTTTTTTTTAAATCCCGAAAAAAGGTATCAATATCCAGTCTACTAAAATACCGATTTTTTTATAAATCACGTCTATCAAAATCCCGATCTATTATAAAACGTCTTTTCAAAATCCCGCAAAATCAAAACTAGATAGTTGTTTTATTTAAAAAAAAAAGCTCGAAAACAACTCTAACGATTTTGATAAAATTTGACACGAGTAGGTAATACTACATAAAAAATCCATTCAGATGGTTTAAGTCGTACTTTCGAGAAAATATTTCTAACGTATTTCCGGTTATAGAACGTTTTTTTTTTAATTTGACTTTTTCGTTAAGACCAGAAAATTACTACTTTATTTAATTTTTTAATTAAGTTGTTTAAGTGAACAATTTTAATAAAACTAATTTTCAAACTCAAAATTTTGAAAAAAAAAATAAAAAAAAAATTTTTAAACTAATTTTTTTCAAAAAAATTATTTTCAAACTCAAAATTTTGAAAAAAAAAACTAAAAAACTTATTTTTAAACTAATTTAATTTTTATTTTTTTTCAAAATTTTATGTAATTAACTATTATTATTATTTTTAAAATTCAATGCTTTTATTAATTTTTAGTCAAAAACAGAAAACCGGATGCCAAAATATATCTTAGTTTTTGAGAAATTAAGAAAAACTAGAAGTATTTTTTTCCAAGAAGTACAATTTTTTTTTTGGTTTTCCCAAATTTGACCTTCTCAGTTAAATTATTTATTAGGGAATTATCCCTTTTTTATTTTTTATTACATACCATCCGATTTTAATCAAATAATAAAAAAAAAACGAATTAACTTTTTACTTTACTTACTAGTTTTACTTTTATTTTTTTTTTTATTTCTCAAAAACTAAGATACATTTTGGCATCCGGTTTTCTGTTTTTGACTAAAAATTAATAAGAGCATTGAATTTTGAAAATAAAAATAATAGTTTGTTACATAAAGTTTTGAAAAAAATTAAAAATTAAATTTGTTTAATTTTTTTTTTTCAAAATTTTGAGTTTCAAAAATAATTTTTTGAAAAAAATTAGTTTACATTTTTTTTTTAGTTTTTTTTTCAAAATTTTGAGTTTGAAAATTAATTTTATTAAAATTGTTCACTTAAACAACTTAATTTAAAAATGAAATAAAAGAGTAATTTTCTGTTTTTCCAAAAAAATATAACAAGGCTTTGTATCATTCACCGTTGTTTTTAAATAATTTGTTTTCTGATTTAAGTCAATGTTTTAGAAAATTGCCCCTCCCGCCTAACCGGGGGAAATAGACCCCCCTCCCATACGATTTTTTTCTTGTCTTAACCCCACCTACACGCTTAAGGTTTTTGGTGCACCTTATACCAATCACCCTGTAGAGATCCGGTAATTCTGTCTGTCTGTTCCGGCCTAAACGGCTGAACGGATTTGCTTTAAATTTAAAAGATAAGGTTCTTAAGGTAATACGAGCGAGTTTTTTTTTATAGTCACTGTAGGTTTAAAAATAACGGTACCTGCCATATAAATGTTATCATATATGTAGCTTATTTCTTCCGGAAACGACTCAACCATTTCAACCAAATTTCACATGTGTAATAAGGTGCCAAAAGGCTTTTAGATTGTGGAAACCGAACTTTCAAGAAAATTTGCTTAACATTCGCGACCCAAACATAATAAAATCCACCGAAGGTAGTTAGTTTTTGAGTTAACTTGATGCAAGTTAGATAGTTAGATATTGAAATATGGGTATAGTATATGTTACGTTTAAGCAATATAAAGCAAATTTCACCTTTGTGAAACTTCCTAATCTTTTCGAAGACATAAATTGCAGTGATAAGATATGTCAATAGGGCTCAATACTTTTTCATAAAATTGTCTTGCTACCTTCATATTATACTACTTTCCATCAAGCAGATAACTACAAATTCCTATATACTTGTTTTATAGTAGGTATGTATGTAAACCATAATGTGTTTACGTTCCTCAAGTTTTGTTTTTTTTAACAAAATTGTATCATTTTGAAGTTGTTACCTACACAGCCATATACGTAGTACCTACAGATAGTTTACATCATTTCCTAACGTGTTTTCATCTCTATACTAACTTATACCATGAACTAGGGATGACTACAACTTTTATTTTAAATGGTGTCATGCCACTTACAAAAATGCTTACCTTGTTGTTTAAACAGCTATAGTTAGTGAAGTGACACTATTTTTCACAGCAACATCAAATGAACCTCAACGTTAATTCTAAGCATTTATTCTTCAAATTCTTTTTAAACCTTGTAGTTCTCGCTCTTAGCAATTTAACACCGCATCCTCCACCTTCTCTTCCCATAGCAAATTGCAAGCTCTCCAAAAAGATTATCCTCTGAAAGTATCAACTGTGTAACTCATTCTTTTGAAATAATTTTTTTTTTCTTGCGACAACTTGCAGCTTTTCAACAGTTTCCAACCAAATAATATATCTCTAAAAATGAGAACAAATTCTAAACGTGTATGGTAGAGAGGATACATTACAAAAGGTGTCTATAGTGTGTGTGCCTTATTTGAAAAGTACTTCATGGATATTCTTCTCCCACCCAATAGAAAAGGAGATTTTTATTTGTCGCATGAGGGTAAGTGAATTCAAGTTGAACATTGAATTTATCCTTTGTTAAATAGAAGGAAGGAAAAAAATCGAAGGACTTAAAAAGTGAAAAAAAAAAATCTGTTAAAGGTATTCAAAGAATACTCAGACTATTCAATTTTATTTCAAATGGGTTTTTGAGAAAATTTCTAAGCACAAAATTTAATTCAAAGTGAATTGAGGTAACAGCAAAAAAGATGTCGTTAAGTTTTTTCCTCTTTGCAAAAAGTTTTCCATCCTCAGGTAAATTTATGAACAAAATTAGAATAGACAGATGTTACAAATAATCAATTTCCAAGACTTTCCTTATTTACAAAAAAAAGTACAAGAGTCGAAAATTGATACCAATATGATATCCTTGAAATATAAATACCCCTTGAAATATGAATTTAATTTAAAATTTAAACGATAAGACGTATTTCACTGCCTATGATGGATTCGTAAGATTTTCTGATTTTTTTTTGTATACATACATACATACATATAATATATATTCAGCATCAAATTAGTTTCTAAAGCAATTTTTCAATCAAATATACACAAATTAAGGGAAGACGTGAGGAGGTCGAGGATTAATGACTTTCTTCGCACTTTGGTGCTTTGGAATTTTCACAGAAGGTGACGAAGTAATTTATATTAAGAGGATGATCCCTTGATCTTTTAATGGAAATAAAATAGCGAGCATGATGAACAATCTGTGGAATTTTAATAACGGAATAAAAAAGAACTTACAGAAAGAGTGACTTTATTTTTTTAAAGAGTGAATTTTAAATTAAAAACAAATATTTAGGGGGTGGCCCAAAATGTACCATTCTATCGAAAGTTTATACAACTTTTGCATATCGTTAGCGCGTCAAGTTACATGGTTTAGGTAAAACACAATTTGTTTTGTCAAGATGATGGTTCATAATAGATATTCTTTAATCAGAGAAATGATTGCGCAACAAATTGTGAACAAAACTTCTCAAAAACACAAAAACTATTCGAATCCGAAAACTGACACTGACCAGGATAAGGGATCATCTTTATTTATAACTATCATTAAAAATCATAATTGAAAATTTTATTTTTCGTTTTTAAGACTAATTTAATAAACGATATAAATAATGTAGGTGTAAATTGACATTGAAATGATGTTAAATAATTATAAAATTTTTGATTAAAACCCGAAGGTTTTGTCACTAGACAATTAAGTGATTCAATGATTGCAATATTTCAAATGACTTCATTATGATTTCAGGTGATTTCATGCAGTAAATTAATTGATTTCAAAATTTTGTGATTGCATTGATTTCAAATAAAAATACTGATTTCAAATGATTGCAAATTAATTCAAGCGATTTCATAGTGATTTCAATTCGTGATTTCATTATGACATTTTTGATTTCATGATTGCAAAAAAACTTAAAGTGATTTTAAATATTTTTAATGATTGCAAAAAAATCATTTGAAATCGATAACCAACATTTTTTTTAGTTTCATCACTTAAAATAGTGATTGCATCTGATTTCAACGTGATTTCAAATGATTACAAGTATAAGTGGTCAGGTGATTACATTCACCTGTCGTTAAAAACAAATACTCTATTTAAGTTTACTTAATAAATTTGTTGTTTTAATTATAGAACTCGATTTCTAGATATTAAATGGTATATTACGATTGGTAAAATGTAATTTGTAGTTTTTCAACGAACTTCTTTGTAGTTGTGAAGGTTTATGAATTTTGGTAAACAAACCGCCTGAGCATTGCCCTTCCTTTGAGTGTTGCATCTATATTCTATCATAGCTTTCTGTCGCATGAAAAAAAACATAGGGGAGAGGTCGGAACAGTGAAACACATTTTTTTAAAAAAATATATCTCCGAACACATTTGAGCTAACAAAATGATTTTTTCCTTGTTTATTAAGACAAATTTCTCCTACATTTTGCCATAAAAAGTGTACTGCATGGATAAAAAAACTTACCTATGAGTTAAATTGTTGCAGAGGGTCAAACTGTCTCACTGTTTGTTGAGAGTCCGAAGAGTGAGACAGCGTCGATCGAACAGTGGGACAGTACAATAAATTAAATAAATATTCGTCTAACAAAACTTTTGTAAAAAATTAAATGAACTCCACATCTATTAATATGTTTTTGTTTAATTAATTTAAATATTAAAAAATAACACGAAGATAAATAAACATGTTTTGGCTAAATAATGATAAATTAATAAAATATATTGAAAAAATCGCATTATTGTATGTACTATGCATATCTTTATATATATAATATGTATGTATATGTAATAATAACATGTAAAAATCTTTATACAATACATAGATATATACATACAAAAATATAATTCATATATATGCATATGTCTCACTGTTTGTTCTTTTCATCTGTCTCAGTGTTCAGTTTTTTTTATATCCAACAAAAAATAAATTGCACGAAAAGCTGCCAATGCTTTCGTATTTTTTTGTTTGTAGAACAAAAGAACACATAAAAAAGAGCATATAGAAAAAAATTGGTTCATCTACCTGCAAATCGCAAGTTGTTATACAAATTTTCGCAACACAACAAAAAATTCTTTTGCCCTTTTTTTCCAGTCTTCACTTACTGAAAAAAACCGCGCATGTTGTTCGGGATGTTGTTCGGAGTAGAAACAAAAGTGACGCAATGAAAAAGAACTTTTATTGCTGGCATCGAAATATCTGTGCGTGTTATGAGGAACCAGAAAAATTTAATGTCTCATTGTTCGTACTGTCTCACTGTTCCAACCTCTCCCGTACGTTAACTAACAGCAAGCAAATATCACAAATGAAATTATTTACTTGATCTGATTTTCTGATGCTTGATCTTAAGTAGTAAAGTAATGCGACTCAATAATATTTTGGTCATTTTTATTAATTGGTGGCAGATGCGCGAATTCCACTACTGTTGAAACTAAGTTTTTTATTTTGTACACATGAATTGTTGGATTTTTGAGATAAATGGAATAAAATATTTGTCTTAATAGCTTTTGAAAAGAATTCTTAACTTAAGATTTACTGTTGTCAAATTTAGATAGTTTTAGGTTTTTTGAAAAATCTGTTCACACAATTTACTATTAAAAAAAAATCTCTGTTCAAAATCCATTCTCCAAACCAAACACTTCATTATAAGTATTTGATATTTTTATACAAAAAAAAAGTCCAAATCAAAAGTAGCTTCTAGCACAAGCACCTTCAATTAAGTTTTACCACCAATTATATCCTCAACAGTCGGCATCACACAACACACATAAAGCTAAGCCCCTGAAACCACAAATCAACCAACTGTAATTAGCTATTGGTTTTCACTATAGTTATTAGTAAATCCGCAACAGTTCATTAAGTCACCAAATTGCTTCCGCTTCCTCACGCTCAAAGTTGCCATTTTCAATTTACCATGAATCGATTTAATTCCCCCCAGCCACATCCGCATTCCATGACGATGGCGAGCGAAGCCTGAAGCCGAAGCTATTCTTAATGGACACCGAGAACGTTGATGGTAGAGTTCAGTGAAAAATCAATGGGAAATTTATTTTAATTTGGTTTCGCCTTAATGAATGCAAAAATGTACTTTTTAAAACCGGAAATTGAATATATGTATATGGAACAAGGACGTGTGGTTGAAAAGAAGTGCAATTCAGTTCATTCAGCATGAAATTTAGGACGATACGGTGGTTTACTGGTGGAAAAACTTTTCCCAGAAAAGTAATTTAGATGCACAAAGCCTTCGATTAAGCAATAAATACAAAACCAGCAAATTCAAAGTCTTCATGTGCCAAGCCCAGGACTAAAGTTAAAGTGATGGAGTTTTTATAGGGAAAATAGTTTGTGTGTTTTGTATGCATGCATTTTCAGGACACGACTTTGAAACTTTCGTCTTTTCCTCCTTTATACATATTTTAAGTGGTATGTGGTATAGCAATTCATACTAAAAACAGTAAGAGGCTTTAAATGCTATGCGGTGGTGTGTCTGGGAATATGAAAGGCAGAGTGTTTACGTTGGTTGTCATAGCCATAAGCATAAGAGGATGAAGTTTCTATAAAAGCGTCCTTTGTTGTGGTGTAATTTCAAGCGAGAATGTGGCATCAGTGACATAAGAATTCCCTGGTGAGCATGAAGCTTTTGAACATCGCAGGTGCATGGAAGAATTCTTCTTTAGAAATATTTTTGTTTTGCATGTAAAAGTTTAGATCCCTTGAATATTTAAATTTAAAAACAGGTGTATGCATAAGCTAAGCCACACGATGTTAGATTTTGGTAAAAAGTTTATTTTACACTTTCATTTTCCGTTGGTTAAGGTTTGGTAGCACTTTAATGAGTAATATTTCACATGATACAAAGTGCGAGTGAAGATAGTTGCAGTTGCAATTAGTGGAGATAATTTATCGTGTTGAAAAGAAGATGAATAATTGCGGTGTTTCAACTTTAAGTTCTTAGTTAACTTGTTATAGAGTTATAGTTGAAAATTATGACAGATTTAAGAAGTTGAAAGAACTTAAATGCAGAACTAAGAAGGAAGTAGTTGTTGCTATTTTTGGAAGTTAATTTAAAAATAAAATTTAGAATTAAGGAGAAAATAAAACCCTTTCCTTGTTTTTTCTTTCAATGTTTTACTTTCCAAACCAAGACGGATATTTCTAGAATCATTCAACTGTGATTTCTCTTGTTAATTATGCATAAGCATATGTTTGCTGTTTCGATCAGAGCTTTATTAAAAATACTGTCCAGAAATTCAATTGAATTTTCATCGCTAGCTGTACCATCACGGTTCAAAATGTCTTTAGTGAAACCCTTTCTGAATTATTCCTACAAATCTTTCGGGTTGGATGTCGAACATGTGGTCAAAATAATAGGGAATAATGTTCGAATTTGTCTCGGATAGCTGGCACATGCGTTAATCAATGTTGTTTCTCAATGTTGAGCATTTTCAAGCAAATGAAGCTTTTGGCATGATTTCTCTGCATGTTTGGCATTCTACGATGTCAATCGTTCTCAAATGAAAAAGAACCTTTTACAACATCAACCAACAGCATTCTCAAATATAGTAACACTCTGAATTATTTGGATGTACTGTGTTAATTCGGCACAATGCTTTAGAATTAAACAGATTTTGATAGCATTCAACACGCGTGTCTTGCATTTAAAGTGGCGATTTGGCGTTTTGTTGTAATATTTTTTTAAGAATATATCATTTTTATACATCCATAAGATGAACCTATTTTCTTAAAGTGGTCTTAAATTTTTTGATGTTATGTATCAATCTCTTAAGTCATAAAATTCTATTTTCCGGTTCTTGATTATGTAAGAATAAGCTCTTTAATATCTTTCATTTGGTATCAAAAACATATATCTAGAGTAATTCTTTTTTCAATTTTCTAAATCTAACTTATACAATTATTTTCACGGTTTTTATATGATTCCAATTCTTGGATGAAATTAACTCAGTCCGACATCGAAATCAGTTGTCTGTCCACGGGTCAGTTGGTTTTCTATAAAAAAATCTTTGAATAAATTTGGAAATATGTACAAACTTCCATTTAAAACAAAAAAATACCACTGCTGAAATCATTTTATGAATAAAGAGAAAAGAGCACGAACTTCTAAAACACTTAAAAATCAATTTCTATAAAATTTCATACTTTCAAAAACAACTCAAACAACGAAGAACAATAAAACAATTTTAACATGAAAGCACAAATAAGTAAAAGTATCTCCCTCTTGTCTGTATGCCAACAAAAATTAGTGTTTCACTTTCAAGGATTCTATAGACTTTCATTGCATCTCACTTCAGTTGCATTACAAGTTTTTCCTTTTCCGGCATCATATATCTAGTGATACAATGAATAGGGGATGTATCCGCATTGTTTTTCGGAAATTATATTAGCATCCTTGACATCCTGTGTGTGTAATTTATTTGGTTTCATATGAGATATCTGTAAACAAATGGAAAGCACCAGAACTATTAAATTTTGGTTACACATTAAATATTTGTAAACAAAAATGGAAAAGACCAGAACTATTAAACTTTCAATTTGAAAAATACGGATATGTACCCACTTTAACTACACTTATGTGTATGGTAAGCTGTTTATTTGTATATCCCTGGAAGACTTAACTTAATGAAGTTGGTAAGCCTATAGCAAAATCCTTCAATTAACTAGAAGTGCTTACTCTAAGGAATTGGTTTAAATAAAGTTAAAATTTACATAGAGCTTTGCATTTTCTATGTAAATTGTGTTTTCAGCTGAAGCCATAGAGTAAAGTACATCAAATTTGTTTTGTTGTTGATCAAGGATTCAGTCAGAGATAAAATGAAAGTGAAATCGTTGTTGATTTATTTTTCCCTTTACATCAGAATTTTCCAGATTCTCATATGTGTAGTGTATTGTATAGTAACAAATATACAAAGCAACTTTGACGGAAAGGAAGAAAAATGAAGACAAATCCCTTTTGTTGGTTTAAATTATTTTGTTCTAACTAATGATCCAATCTACATAGAATTTCTTTGTATATACGTGTGGTAAAGGTTTTGGTTGGAATTGAAATCCCTCCTCATTCCTCAGGACTAACTTGTAATTTATTTAAAGAAAACTACTTTTTTAGTAATTTTATTGAAAGACAACAAGAATATTTTATCAAAGAAAAAGTTGTTTCACAATATTTGCATGGTCGAATGATTTTGAAGAAAATATTAACTGATGCAAACAATTTGTATAAATTTAAAATCTTGGAATTTTCAATTAGGTAAACATATTGTATAAATGATGGAATAAAAAAACATGCAATTTGGGGAATTCGTAATATTATCAATGAAACTCAATTAAGTTTTAATTTCTCGCCTTGGTTCTATGAGAGAGGACCTTACTACTTGAATGCTTTCTCAGCCCGATAAAACAGGGATAGGGAGTTTTACCATCTTGTCAAAGCTCACACTATGGTGAAGACAGATTGAAATATGTATCGCGCTTTTTTCAAACTGTCAAACTCAAGATCTTGAAGAAAACAATTTGGAAATAATTTTTAAATGCGGTATTCTTTTTTGTGTGAAATTTGTGATTTCCGTGGCTTAAAAATTTATTTTAATTAGCAAAACCAACAATTTTCACAATTTTCGCGCACAAATCTTTAAAATTCCCGCTTTTGTTTTCAATCAATTTTTCAACAATGATAAAAAAAAAATCAGCTGTTCACCATACTGCTGTTTTTGACAATTCTGTGAGAACGAGAAAGAGATATATCGTTGTTACCTAAAAAGCCCTATTGGCAAGAGTAAATCTTCATTCCATATTTGTCATTCTGAGTTGTTATAGTAGATCTCAGGTAGTATAGAAAAATGTTCAGCACTGACTGTGTATATCTACCACCATATTCCCTGTCTCATCTCGGCAGGCTACCGTTCTGACCTTAAAGCCTTGGGTAGATATTTTTTTTTGCCCTTTGGTACAATTTTCTAACATCACTCTGGCCGGTACAACCCTGAATAGGTTCGACCACTCGCTTCTCATGCTCTCTCTTTTTCTTTCTGAAGGGCGTTCCTCCCTTTTTTTTTCCCGTAGAGTTCCCGGGCTACTCTCTCAGTAGCTCTGGTTAAAGCTTCCAGCATTTCCTTAATCTTGATATCAATGTCTCTACTCTGGCCCTCTGTACTTGCTGTTGGTGGCGGACTTGTTGAGAGATTGGTTGCAACGCGATCAGCAAAGGTTCTTGAGGTCTTTTGCTGATTTAGCTTCATATATCAAATCTTCTCACAGCATCCAGCTCAGCATTATGGCGCCATACATATCTGCATACATACTCGAGATACTATCAGAGTCCACCTTTGCCCACGGAATGCTCGGACATCAAAGATACTGGAAAAATGTCTGTCGTGAGGCGTCTATCGCTATGTGATCAATTTGATTCACTGTTATGTGATCACTGCTCCGCCAAGTACTTTTCCATATATCAAGTTACGGGAAATGGGTGCTATGATGATATGATGACATTTCGCCTCAACGCTATCCGTTGAGGGAAGTATCATTTTGCAGGCTGTGTCCTCTGACGGTTGAACCAAAGGTGCCCTCCTTTTCGAACCTGCATTGAAGTCACCCAGAATGATTGTGACGTCGTATTTCGAGCATGTTCTCGGTAGGAGGTCATAGAATTCATCCTTGGTTGGAAAATCCTTCTTTTCGAGGGGGCGTGGACGACACAGAACAGCGAAAACCTAAGACTTATCTTGACTAAGTCCTCCCCTGATCATAAAACCGCTCCCAAATAGCCGCTGACCATGTAGCACGGTACATGGTAAATGTCATACGATGTCAACCTTAGTACGCCCTCGGTATCCCATCGCTTTTTCTGGATAGCTGAAATATCAGCCCTTTGCCTGTCCGGGGTCTCCTCTACAACGGCTGTACATTCCGCTTACAGATCCGAAATTCGTTGTGCTTGTTTAGTTTGCTGGCGTCGTCAACATTTAAATCATCCGTATCCGAGATTTGTTGGTTTTTCGGAACCTAATTTTTTTTCTTGGTAGGAAAGTTACATCCACGCATAACCCTCATCATGGAGGACCAGACTCTTAGAAAGCTTTAAGAGTGGCCGGAGCCTCAGCTTCAAATATGTCGTAGTAGCCTGTATAAGGTGTTCACTAAATAGTTCAACCTGACTGGAATTGTAGACGCCACCGTTGATTCCATCTTGGGAATTGCTCCGCCGTCTTGATGAAAGGAGAAAGTGCCTCAGTGGAAATACTCCTTACTGCTAGTAGGTATATGCAGGTTATGAATTTGGCAATTTTAGGTAAACACCCAATAAAAAAAAGGTATGAATGTCTCAAAAAGAATTTCAAAGAAAAAGGGTTTTTCATTTTTAAACGTTCAAAAAATCAATAGCCATTGAAAAAGGGTGCACTTAGTGACTTCTTGCAATAATATTCCCATACATAATAATATATTCTCAGCAATAAATATGTTCAAAAACAAATATTCAAATATTATTTCTCTTCTATTTCCAGCTGCCCTTCCCGAAGTGATTCTCCGTAATTGTCGAAATTGTTCCCCCCAACAAGCCCAAAATGCTCAAAAACTAACAACATTCTTACAAACCCGATATCCCGATGTCTGGGCAATGCTGATAAGAAAATACAGAGGCGTCTAAACAAAGCCAAAGAATGAATGCGTATATTTTCAAAAATTAAACAAAATAGAGTGATCGCCAAAGGTTACACAATAATGCTCCAAACAGCAATAATAGTATTCGTCATATCATTTAATGCATATAGTCGTCTTAAATTTTCAAAATTTCGATTTTGAAAATATAATAAAAATGATTTATTGATTATAGTAAGCCTGAATTGAGTTAAGCGTTCAGCTAAATTTAAAAATAACAAGCTAAGTGCGTCCGCATGTTAAACAAACTTCAATGTGAAACTTTTAAATAAAATTTAATTTCTTAAAATAAATTTATGTAACACCAAATAGTCGTTTATTATTTTGTTATCATCATGATGTTATGCTAAAAGCCTTGTTCAGTTTCAGATGGTCCTCCATAACAGTCACTAATGTAGAACTCAGATAAGGTTGTTCATAAACATCAACATAACGATATGAGTTTCAACACACACCACAGGACAACTTTAACATAAATATTCGCATGCAAACAACGATGTGTCGGTTTTGGGGGAAATAGGGATTTGGTGTTATTTCAGCCTTGTAATATGCAATACTTGTATAAGGAAAGATAAATGGAACTGAAAGGATTCACTTCACCCTCAACAGTCTACGACACGTATCTCTGTATACAATTTTCCATCTCAAAATGTGAAAAGGGCACATAAGAGTTGGATCTAAATATTCACCAAATTGGTATGTGTGAAGGGGTCTACCTGAAAGCGTCAGGCTTCAAAAATTTCATGGGGATTCAGTGGGATGTGCGTTTAGATATTGGAAAATTTGATTTTGTAATGCGATGTCTGAATTCAAATTCACATTGGATATCTTTGGCAGGTGAAAAGGGTTTGGTGAACGTTTTTTTTTTTTTTAAATCGTTTTGATTTTTTTTGAACTTAGGAAATCAAGAATATTGGTTTGTTTACGTTCTTGTCTGTTTGTTGATGTTTAACACAAAGTTCATCCACATTATATCAACTACATAAATCTATACACATGTTGGTATATGTATAAAAGACACAAAAGGATTTCCTTTTGTGTTTAAAAAAAAAGGTCTTAACGTATTTGATGGTAGTGATTTATTCACGATTTCAATTTGTGTTTTGATATTCGGTTTTAGGCTCAATTTAATTTGAATGAATTTTCAGGAGCGGATTACAATGAGCAAACGAATCAGGAAATAATAATAGTATGCGTAGTTTTTATCTGAAAATAAGGTATAAGTTTTAGTAGGTGCCCAAACTGGGTGCTGGATGTTTTCAGAAAGCTTGAACAAGAAATTCAGTCAGATGTAAAATTTGGAAGAAAAAGTCGAATAACACACTCTCATTTTATATTCCTTGGGTTTTCAAAAACAGTTTTCTACTTCCTGATTCATAAAAGCTATCACCAAGACATTAATTGATTTTTTGCTTTCGGGTGACATTTTGCACTCAATAATACGGAATCGTACTAATTTGTTTAATGGAAGTATTTGCTTCTAAATGGCACCAAATATACCAAAATTGCAAACGTCAACATAGTTTTTGTACAAATCTGGCAAATAACAGAATGTCAAATTTACTGTCTCTGATAGTGAGAGTTTTCACTGAATACTACTCTGAGAATCAGCAAATATCAAAATTAGATTTGTAAAGTTTTAAATCTAAAAATGACTATGGATTTGGATAATAAGACAAAAACAAGATCGCACGAACTTGCATTTGTGGCAAGTTACCTTCGTGCTAAATTCAGTTTTTATAAAAAAAAAAAAATCGAAATATTTTTCTGCAATTTGTATCAAGCTTGGCGGAATATCTAAATATCAAATTTCATCAAAACCGGTGAATAAATTTACGAGATACATAGTCGGTATAAAAAACGGGTTTTATAGGAGGTACCGTTTAAAAGCCTTTTCATGCAAAATTTAATTAAAATTGATAGTATTTTTTCGAGAAAAATTTAATTTTTGGCAGATACCGTTGTTTTTTAAGATAAAAAAAAATTCTAGTCTAAGAATCTAGAAATCTGAATTACCAAATTTGATGTAAACCGGTTCAGCCGCTTATAGATTCCAACTATTTTCTTCAAAAAATTAGCGGTAGTTTTGATCGAGTTTACCGTTTTTTTTCTTATGGTATCTCGTGAACGGATTAATTGATTTCAAATAAAAAAAAATTGTTTGCAAAGGCCTCAATGAATTAAACAAGTTTCAGTATAAAAAGTTAGCAGAAGGGCTTAATTTTAATTAATTTTATAATTTATTTTTTATTTATAAATTAAATAATTAAAAAAATGGCTTGACTAAAAATATTTCTTTTTTATACATTAAATCCAAACTATTTTTATAAAAATTATTGAGTAAACAACGATTTATTTAAAAACCGCTCTAACGATTTAAAAATTATATTTTGCTAAGCTTACAATAAAATTTACTGCATGCTTATAATTTGGCTTGAATCATTGTAAAAATTAGTTTTAGCACTTTTAATAAATAATAAGAAATCGTATGATTATTTTTCCGTAATTTTTATTTATATATAAAAAAAGTATCAATTTTAATTTAATTAATTTTTGTGCCAACTTGCAAAAAGAGCAAGTTCAAGCGACCTAGTCGCCCACTTTATTTTTTTTACAATTATCATCAAGCGTTATCAAATGTCGTCAAAATCGGTGAGTAATTTCACTGTTACCAACAAATAACTCATATAAAATTTTACCAAAGTAGATCTTATTTTTTTTGAGAAAAATGGAGTTATCGGTAACGCTTATATAGTAGGTACCGTTATTTTAAAACTTAGGACAAAAATAGAAAAAAATAAACGGAGAAAAAAGTATTGTACAAAATAAAATCTTCTAGAAATGTATCTTAAGGATATGATAGGCAAAATGGTTCGCGGATTAACAGTAATAAAATAACGTTATACCATTGACCTTTTATTATATGCTTATCTCCTATTTTGTCCAAAAGAAGTTCGTTGACGATCTACCATGCCTGAATACTGTGTTGTTATTGTATTTGTCATATACGTGCAAATAAAATATTTGTCCACCGGAACCCCATTAACAAATCTTTCTGTGAAACGCCAAAGTTGTGGTCCCATTCGAGATCATATAACCTATCGTCTGAAAAGAAGAAGAAGAACTTGAGATAAAATCCTGAATTGTGTAATATAGCTTTTGAGGGAAATATCAATTAAAGGAATACATTTTTGTACAGTGTTTATCCATTCGACGCATCCATTTCATATGTTTCAATATTCAAATGAAAACCACTATTGAATTTACAAT
Organism: Baccha elongata; assembly: GCA_951217065.1. Lineage (NCBI taxonomy): Eukaryota > Metazoa > Arthropoda > Insecta > Diptera > Syrphidae > Baccha > Baccha elongata. The sequence continues at coordinate 122,196,462 of OX578272.1, read as the reverse complement.
AAAGAAAGCATGGACGAAAAAATGTAACAGAAGGGGACACCCGGGTTTGAACCGGGGACCTCTCGATCTGCAGTCGAATGCTCTACCACTGAGCTATATCCCCACTTATAAATCACAATCAACAGAAAAAACAAAACCAAGTTTAAACATTTTACTTAAGAAATTACAGATAGAACAATGCGAATATAGTGTTGTGTTATCTTTAAAACTACTTTAATTTTTTGGTTTTCTAACATAAGAGTGATAACAGTTTCCTATCAATTTATTGGTTTTTTGTTTTGTTTTTAAGCAATAATGATAATGATTCACTCATCGTTTTGATGAGTGAATCATTATTTAGAAATTAAATCATACATTTTTGTATGTATGTACAACCTTTAGCAAATTGATGTATGTTCGACAAGGAATTTATTTAAATAAATTTGTGATTGATGAATTTGACTAAAAGTAGTCGAAAGTAAAGGGTCAATGACTATAGATTCTTGGTAAAGTAAAATTCTTGGTAAAATAGAGTTCCCAACAAAACACTTAAAGCATCTTATCTCATTGTATTGCACTACTGCAGCTTTAAGAACTGTAGAAGACCATAATTATTCAATATTCACTCAGCAAATCGCTCTTTAAATAATTTTGACCATGATATTCGGGAAAACATTACTGATGAATTCTTCCTTTTATTATGACAAAGAAGGATAAGGTTCTTAAGTGCATGACTGGATCCCACGAACTTGCTCTTGTGGCAAGTTTTTTTTTAAACATGAATCGATCCCAATCGATGTATGCAAAAAAAATTGTTGCATAAATATAAGTTTACCAAAAAAAATAATTCCAAAATCGTTTAGAGCGATTTTTATTTAAATAAATAATTCCATATATAATTAAAAATTTGTATAAAAATGTTTTTTTTTTACAAATTCCAATACGAAGTACGCTAATTTCAAATGCTAAAATTTGCATTTAATGTATGAAAAATAAAATTTCCAGGAAATTTTAATAAAAAAAAAAAATTATATAAAATTTAAATTAATTTTAATTTATTCAAATCATCAAGAGCCTTCTAAAAAAATGTTTTGCATTAAAATCGATAAATTCGCTCACGAGAGAGCTCAAGAAATAAATAACTGTTATATGGGAGGGCTCATAAACTTTCCAAACATATTTACTTGCGATTAAAGGTACTACTCGTATAAGTCCAGTTATGTATGTAAGTCATCGTAAAGTCGAAAAAAGTTGGTCTGGAAATTGTGTCGATGTGTTTGTCTGTCAGTCTGTTAGTATGCCAGTCTGTCATTAGCGCCTGCAGCCTAAACGGATGGGCCAATGTTCTTTGAACTTGGTATCTTAGGGTATTTAAGGTCACCGTCAGATGGGTTTTTCCGGAGACGGTACAATCATGAATTGTACGCAATCTACCTTGAAGCAGATATAGTGACAAAAATTAGGCTCGGTAGACTTCGGTGGGCAGGGCACCTAGCTCGCATGAGCGAAGAGGAACCTGCTCGGAAAGTTCTTTGTGGTACATTCTATGGCAGACGACAGCGTGGTAGACCATGCTTGCGCTGGAGAGATGGCGTAGACCAGGACGCCCGGAGCCTTGGGGTGCGCAACTGGATGGCGTCGGCTCGAGACCGGGATAGGTGGAGAGACTTGTTGAAGGAGGCCAGGACCGGACCCCGGTTGTCGAGCCGATGATGATGTCAGATGGGTTTTTGCAATTTTTATTCTAAAAACAAGAGTAGGTATCTGCCATATAACGGTAATGAAGAAGCTAGTTTTTCTCGAAAACGGCTCTAACGATTTTGATAATATTTGACATGATGGATACGGCATTAAAAGTTTTTTAGAAGATTGAAATCGTTGTTCCTTAAAAATAGTTTTAACGCTACCTGCTATATAAGGTTTTTTTATTTAATTTCTTGTTAACGACTCAGTGGATTTTAACCAAATTTCATTTTTTAAAAAGGTTTAGTTGTCAAAAATGACGTACCTTCTTTATTTTTTCATAACTTTCCAAAAAAAATTTGAAAAATTTAATATTTTGAAAACCATTGTCGAGATGTGATGTTTGTTTCTCAAACGCATTTGGAGCATCAACATTTTACTAAGCGCCTTTAAGTATGCAATTGATATTTTTTTTTTAATTTTGCGCATAAAAATCATTAATTTGTTGAAATACTCAAAATTTTTGATACATTTTTTTTTAAAGTTGTTTGAAAAAAATCGATGTTTCAATACCAATATCAAAGTTATTGGCAAAAACTCTGGTTTGTTATAAATTAATTTTCAAAGTTTTTAATTTTTAATTATTTTTTTCAACATCCAAGAGAAGAACGGCCCATCTGTGCCATTTTGCTGTTAAGCCCTAGGTTACTTGCAATAAGAGCAAGTTTGTGCGACCCAGTCGAACCTTTTTTTTTTTTTGCATCTCAACAAAAGACATACAGATAAAAATCAATCATCCATATATATATTTTTTTAAGAAAATCGCTGAAGCTGTTTTCGAGAATATTAAACTTCTTTATGGCAGGTACCTACCGTTATTTTTGAGCTAAAAAAAACAATTTCTCCTTTTAGGAAATGGTATACAAACCATACCAAATTTGAAGTTTTTTGGAAAATAACAAAAACCGTTATACAAATTTGAATATTGATGAGTTATTAAAAATACCTTTTTTTTTTTTTTTTTTTTTTTTTTAAATTCAATTTTTTATTTTCAATTTATCTTATAACTACTTAACTGCTAGACAAAAACCTTAAAAAAACTAGCTTACAGAACAACTTAACTAACTTACTGGCCCCATGCGGGCGCTCTAAACTATACTATAACTATACAGGGTGAGTCATGAGCAATGCGACAAAATGCTAGGGCGTGTAGGTTGCGTTGAGACAAGAAAAAAATCGTATGGGAGGGGGGGGGTCTATTCCCCTCCGTTTAGCCAGGAGGGGCAATTTTCGAAAAAACTGACTTAAAATGGGAAAAAAATTATTTAAAATCAACGGCTTCATTCACAATGCTGTGCGATACGTTTTTGAAAAGCCAATAATTTTTTCTTTCATTCTGTGTTTAAATAAATCTATTCTAAGAAATAGTTTTTGAAATATTAATTTTCAAAATCAAAATTTTGAAAAAAAAAATTGAAAAAAAAATTTCACATTCATTTTTTTCAAAATTTTACGTAATTAAGTGCTGATTTTGATTTCTAAATTCAATGCTGTTATTAATTTTTAGTCAAAAACAGAAAACCGGATGTCAAAATGTATCTTAGTTTTTGAGAAATGAAAAAAAAATTAAAAGTAAAACTAGTAAAATAAGTAAAAAGTTAATTCGTTTTTTTTTATTATTTGATTAAAATCGGATGGTATGTAATGAAAAATAAGAAAGAAATAATTCCCTTATTAATAATTGACCTGAGCAGGTCAAATTTGGAAAACCAAAAAAAAAAAGTGTTTTTCTTGGAAAAAAATACTTCTAGTTTTTCTTATTTTCTCAAAAACTAAGATACATTTTGGCATCCGGTTTTCTGTTTTTGACTAAAAATTAATAACAGCATTGAATTTAGAAATCAAAATTAGCACTTAATTACGTAAAATTTTGAAAAAAATGAATTTGAAATTTTTTTTTCAATTTTTTTTTCAAAATGTTGACTTTGAAAATTAATATTTCAAAAACTATTTCTTAGAATAGATTTATTTAAACACAGAATGAAAGAAAAAATTATTGGCTTTTCAAAAACGTATCGTACAGCATTGTGAATGAAGCCGTTGATTTTAAATAATTTTTTTCCCATTTTAAGTCAGTTTTTTCGAAAATTGAACCTCCCGGCTAAACGGAGGGGAATAGACCCCCCCCTCCCATACGATTTTTTTCTTGTCTCAACGCAACCTACACGCCCTAGCATTTTGTCGCATTGCTCATGACTCACCCTGTATATTAAAAATGCCTTTCGACGTAAAAACTAACTTAAATTAAAATTCAATATTTCTTAAAACTAAACGAGAAAATTCTTAAAAAAAAAACTCGTTTATCTGTGACATTTATTTTATATAAAATATAAAACACTTTAAACTATACCCTTTACCTAAATAAAACTAAATTAACCTAAATAAAACTTTAACATACGTAATAATTATACGTAAATAACTTAAAACTACTTAAAAATACTTAAAAATACTTAAAATAACTTAAAACTAGAACAGCCACCAGCAGCCTTTTTTTTTTTTTTTTTTTTTTTTTTTTTTTTTTTTTTTTTTTTGGCGCAACAGCCTATGCATATGCACATATACACTTATAAATATGTATATAATGACATATATACATATTTAACAGCGCCAAATGCACATACACATAAACAAATGCAATTTAATGTATTTTATAATGTTTTTGGTGCCACCACTGTCCTACATAAAATATACCTATTAATACCTTAAAAATACGCAGATCGGCCAAGGCAACAACTTTGACTAACCATCAATATCAAGGTGGTCACCCAACCACCAGAATTGTTTAACTTGCTTATCCAAGTCCTTTCTGTCCCGAAGGGGCACAGCTCTACTGAACCGCAGACGCTCTGCTCCGTTCCCAGAGCCGACGTCTCGACCATACAGGATTCGCCGATCCACAGTTCTACGGCCGACGTGGTAGATTAACGGAACCGCCAATCTATCCTGTATCAGCCCCCGACTGTCTAAATAGAGGAATGTCTCGGGCGGGATGAAACCGTTAAGACAAACGCTCTCACTATATTCTTCATTGGGGTAATAAGCCCCGAAAATAAGTCCATTGGCTGAGGTCATCGCTCTTGCAATGTGACCCCGAACCAGCTTAATTAAAAAGTTATCTATCCTGTTTATATTGGCCCCGTTGTATAAGACCTCGTTGGCATAATAATGTTTGTACTCCGACTCTGGTGTTCTGTGTAATTCAAGACAGGTCCTAAAACACTGCCTCTCAAACACCCGAATCTTTTCCATTTGAGATGGGGCAACGTTAAACCACACAGGACACCCATAGGCAATCATCGGCCGGATGAGGGCCATGTAGCAAATCAACTTTACCCTGTTTTCAAGGCGGCTGCTATAAAACAACCGTCTTGTCAGAGCAAACGCTCCCCTAGCTCTGGCCAGAGCAGCATCTATATGTCGATTGAAATATAGATACTGATCTAGCCAGATACCAAGGTACTTTACTACATCTTTACTCGCCAGTGGATGTCCACTTGGTCCAACGATCACTAGATTTCTCCAGTTCTTTCTTGTATCCCTAGAAGCCTTAGACAAAGGGGTTCTAAACAGGATAGTTTCTGATTTCTGAAAATTAGTTTTTAACTTCCAGTCATCACAATATCGCTGAATCTGGTCGAAGTCACGCTGCAAGAGATTTTTGATGACTTCAACTTTTGGACCCGTCCTGTACGCTACAAGGTCATCGGCATACGCAATCGCATGAGTGAGACTACCTATCAGATCGCTGGTGTAAATACTAAAAAGAATCGGCGAGTTCACAGCTCCTTGCTGTAGACCGTTTTTAATATCAAATGTTGTGGTAGAAGTTACATTGCCACTTTTGACAACAAACTTTCTACCATTGAGCATGTCATGAAGCATATATAACAGTGGTTTACTTATGCCAAATCTAGTTAATTTCAGATAAAGACCCTCTAACCATACGGTGTCAAAAGCCTTCTCTAAATCAACCAGAACGGCACCCGTGCATTGTTTTTTCGCTTTGTTCCACTGTACATCAGAAACTAACTTAGACGCGGCATGAATAGTGTCATGTCCCGCCTTAAAGCCAAACTGATTGTCTGGAATAATATTCTTGTCCTCAGCCCACTTGAACAGAGCTCTATTGAGAATCTTCTCGAACACCTTACTGATACTTGGAAGAAGACTTATCGACCGAAGATTTGCCGGATTGGAGCTGTCCTTTCCCTTTTTGGGGAGAGGATGGACCACAGCTGTCTTCCAACTCACTGGATAATATGCATTATTCAATGCGTTGTTAAACAGTGTGGTATAAATGTCTATGGCTTCCTCAGGGAGATGTCGTAACACAATGTTGGGTATACCATCGACCCCCGCAGATTTCTTTTTCTTTAATGTTTGAAAAATCAACTGAAGTTCTACCTTCGAAATTAACAATGAACTGGGTCCATTTCGCTCGGCGATGGTGGCGTTTGCCAAGTTTTCGTCATTGAACCCGGTGAAACCAGTATTCTCAGATCGCCATTGCGTTATGTTATTTCCAAGATAGAAATTGTGCAGCAAGGCTCTGTTCTCCAGGTCATGATTCGGACGAATGCTAGCATTCACCTTATACACTTGCTGGAAAGCAGCCCCTACAGCTTCTACCTTTTCCTGTAGATCTTCTATCATAAAAAAGTTATCATCGAAAACGGCACCCTCCGGATCTATTCCCGCAATCGTAAGTACGTCTTCGTTATCTGTTGTCCTCTGGAGTTTAAGACATGGAAGTTCGTTTTGATCATTTCTTCTAAATATCTTATTTATTTGGGGAAACATACTAGGGTCGCTAGAATTAAAAAAATACTATACAAACGAAGGAGTACATGGTTTAAGATAAGTAATGCTATTTCCTTAAAAACGATTATTTTATTACGATTCGCATTTCAGTTACGAGAACAACTACATACAAACGGTTAAAAACATTTTTTTTAATTTATATGGCAAGAACTAGTAAAGCTCCAACAGAAACTATATAAGAGACGTGTCCCGACGGAATCTGCCAATTGTTATAACTGTTTTCCAGTTTCCTCATAATAATTGATCGTATTTATAATTTTATCATATACAACTCCTTTTACATTCAGCGCCCATAAAAAGTCTATATGAGTCCAACCTTCCACCGGAACTTCATAACTTTCAACTAAATTTGGTAGCAAATTTTCCATTCTCTTTACATCAACTACTGGTGCAAACTTATCATTGTCTCCATAATAAAACCGCACTGGAGCCACAATATTGGATTCATTATAATTTGGCGGTGTACTCTGGCCATAGATTTTCATATTTTTCTCATTACCATTGTCAAATTTCCGGAAGTATCCGGATTTCAAAACTTGTCCAAAATGAACGACTTGACCAGTTGAACCACCAGCTGGAAAGGTTTCAGCAACTTGAGGTAGAAGTGTCTATTAAAATAGTTTTTTTTTTTTTAAATTGTATAAAATAACATTTTTTAAATTTACAAAGTTTAAGTTTTTTGAGTCCCTGCCACCAATTGCAAATAAGATATCAGCACAAATCCCTTGAAACCATGAACCATCGGTACAAAATTCTGATCCCAAAATTGAACCAGATTTAGTCAAAGGCAGAAATTCATGACCATAAAAAAGTTGGCTCAATGTTGGAGATTCTTTTAACAATGTTGCTCCAATATTTGCAATTGGACCCTGAACATGATCCAAAAAAGCTATTGGAGCCAGCATATGTGATGTCTTGAATTTTGAATTGTATTCTGGAATTTCGGAGAGAAGAACAAAAAATACGGTTGATCCTTGAGAGTGTCCTATGTAGTGTAATTGTTCCTGATTTGTCTCTCGAAGAACATAATCTATCATTGATGGCATGTCAATTATTCCCAATTCATGCCATGAAAACTGCCAGAATTTTGAATCGTCAGGTGAAATATTTATGTTATTCCGGCTGTAAACGTTACCACGATTGTTCCCCATCCACACGTCATAACCAGCATCGGCGAGAAGATATGCCAGGCCATTGTCAGGACCATTATTAATGAATGAATCGGAAGAAGTTGCTAGTCCATGTTGAAGGAGTACAACAGGTCGTGGAATAGTGTCATTTTGATGGTGTGCTGAGAAGGGTATACGAAACATAGTTAGGACATATCCATCTGATGTAATTACCTCATGGGTTTGCACTGGATAGTTGAAGCTGGCAATACGTTGAGCCTTAAAAATGAGTATTTCAAAGGTGCATTTAATTTTCAATAAGAACTTACAGTTGTGTAGAGTATTTTTGGCTCCATAATATCCAGAGCAAGAACTGGTAAGACCCCAAAAGTTATAATTATTATTAAATATCGCATCTGAGAGTTTTGATTGCAACTAGTTGCAATGTTTGAGAAAATGGTTGCTTTTATAGAAACTTATTTTATCTTGTACTTGTTTATTTTCTAAAATTTCGTTACTTAGGAATTATTTTAATTTGGTGTAATTATTTTTAAGTAGATCATTTAATGTATGCAGGTTGTTGCATAATACTTATTATCATGATATATGATATTGCTTATCCCAAGGACTGATGATGCGGGCTTTTAAAACCTTATTGAATATTTAATTAATAAAGATTACTGAAAAAGCTTTAATAAAATCACTATCTACGAGTGGGTGTTCATCAATTTGTTTTTAATGCAAGCAAATGTTTACAAATATTTTATTAAGCAACGTTATATTAATTTTTGAAAAAACACAAAATGTAGATTGATCAAAAGACCTATTTTTTAATAAAACAATTTAATCATTTGCACATTGTTGTTGTTGTTGAACGATATAACTCTTCATCTTTATGTTGTTCTGTCGATTTACTTTTCCTATTGGAAAACTCTTGCGAAACATTTAAAGTTTTCCGTCCTAAATGGGAAACAGAAAAAATATTTCATAAAGTCTTAAAAATCTTTGAACCATTTTTATAGAACGTCCGATTATAGTTACAATGAATCACAAAAGTAAGTAAGCACCCATTGCTTAAATTTCTTATATTTCTTTAGAAATGTTAGACGAAATACATTCAAAATTATGATTATCATGTAAACATTAAGTAGTGTGCAAAATTTACCATATAATATTTGGTTTATCCTCATAACTTCAGCGTTTGTTGAGTTTATCGCATTTGCATGTTAAATATTTTATGGTGCAGTAAAATTTTACTTTTCTGGAAATTTTGGTTGCTTATATCTTTTTTATATAAATGTGGATTAAGACTACGATTAATTAATGATTATTAAGAGGAAAGAGCTTCATGAATTAGGTAAAAAGATTGATTTAAAAAAAGTGATAACTAAACTCTATTTTGAAAACAAATTGGAATAAAAGATAAATGAAATTGTGAATAAAAATCCATCTATTTTAAACAAAACAAAAACCAAACATAATTACAATGCAAACTTGAAAAATTACCCTCGGCCAGGAGGTTTTCGCAAATTTTCTCAACATAAACGCTTTAATATTATAAGAAAAGTGAAAAGAATCCCCAAAACTAACAGCACATGACCAATATACAGGTAAGTCATGCAACCCTAAAACGTTGCTTCACTAATCTGGTTATCATGGTCGAAACATAAGAAAGAGGCCTTATACAAAATAAAGTAAATATTACTAAAAATTTCCCAAAACTTTTGAATTGAAGAAAACTAAAATGGCAAGTTTAGTATCCTGACTCTGGTGGACGCGATAAAGTTTGGAGACAAAAAAAATTGCTGCACTGATTCATCAATTCCGCCAGGGATATTAAAGCACGGCAATGGAAACTTTATGGTGTGGGGTCTTATGGCAGCATCTGTTGCCAAACATTTAGTGTTTATAGATTCTTTGATGAATGGGTTCAACTATTTAAATATTTTCAATAATCCATCTTCAGATAATTGTCCAAAAGTTGGGTTTTGGTAGACTATTTGTCCTTTTGTAATACAATCATCTTAAGCATATGTACCTTAGATGTTTTCAAAGAATGGCTGCTTTATAACGTGTGAACCCAGCTCAAATCTTAACCAATCACCCGATTTGAAAGTCATTAAATATTTTTTGGAGCATTTTGATCAATAAGTAAAACTTCAGATTAGGATGATAGATTACCCAAAGCGTGTTCTTCAAGATGAATGGTCCGAAATTGGCCAAAACCTGAAGTAAAATTTGGTTAATTCAATCTTCTCACGTATGAAGACAGCTGTTCAGGCCAAAGTACAAAATCAATAAGCTTTACAAGATAACTGTTGTAAATTTAAGGTTTTTTCGAACTGCTTTCTTACTTTTGTGATATTAATTTCTTACTGTTTGTAGTTTAAGCAGAATATTTTGAAGGTTCTATAAATTTTTTATTTGAAATATTACTTTTCTATTAGAAACACATGTATAAATTACAGATAAAACTATTTTATTTATCCTTTTGTTTACTTTTGTGACTAACAGTATATCGAAACTCAGAATTTTTAGTATCAAATAGCACCGTTGCTGGGGGCACTAGCATCGAATATAAACATGCGTACTGCGGATGATTCACATAAGGTGTGCCAAGAAGATAAAGATAGTAATGCTATGCCATACTTTTTTGGAAAGAAAAAAATCTATTCTTTTATGTTATTTTTAAATATATTTGATTTAGTGAATAGTTTTTGAAAAATTAATTTTCAAACTCAACATTTTGAAAATAAAACATGTTTAACTATTTTTTTTGTAGTCCAGTCGATATGTCGGAAAAATGGGTCTACCTGAACAAAATATCGAACTTAATGAACAGATTGTTCGGGGGTATACTAGGAAGACCCCCTAATTTCTTGATCTCAAGGACCCTGTGCTTACTTGAGGAGGGTCGAAAAACCCTTAAATTTTTTCTGACTTTTTCCAGTTCTTCTCTTATATTTCTTAAGCTTAGCAAATTTTTTGTACTGTATTGCACAACAAAGTTAAACACTATTAAATTTACTTAAAATTAGTTGCTAAACCAGATCTGTAGGCTCAATATTGACGGAGATACAGCTGATTTATTTTTGGGGTATTTTTCGCCCTGCAATAAAAGTAAGTGGTATTTGTACAGTAATTCTATATACAAGGTTTTTAACATAATTTGTGAAAAAATAAGTAAAGCTGGGTCAAGATAAAAAAAAAAATCGTTATGAACAGTGGTTTATCGCCCCCCCCCCCCCCGATTAACCAGCAGGATCAATTTTCAAAAAAAAAACTGAAAAAAGAAAAAAATGATTTCAAAAAGCCCGGAATGCCTGCATTGACATATGTACTACAGTTTTTGCGGGAGTTGAAGTTTTCCAAAAAATTGACTTGAAACAGAAAAAAAAATATTGTAAAACAATAGTATAATTTACAATGTCTATACATTTTCGAAAAGTCAGAAATCTATTCTTTTATGCACTTTTTATTTTTAAATAAAGTTGTTTTAGTAAATAGTATTTAAAAAACTAATTTTCAAACTCAACATATTGAAAAATTACATAGAAGCCACTCAGGTGAGTAGGTACTGAAAAAATGTTTTTTTTTTTTTATAAGAGGTGGTTTTTGATTTTCTTAAAAAGAATAAGACATTTTAGCATGCAGCTTTCTGTTTTTGAATAAAAATTAATAAAAGCTTTGATTTAAGGAGAAATTTTTAGTTTGAATTTCAATTTTTCAAAACCAACTTCATTAGAAAACCAAACAAAAGAATAAATTTCTGGCTTTACAAAAAGCTAGCACATGTCAATTTAGGCATTCTGATCTTTTTGAAAACATTTTTTTTTTTAGTTTTTTTTTTTTTGTTGAAAATTGCACCTGCTGGTTAATCGAGGGGGGGGGGAGTAAGCCCCCGTTCATTACAATTTTTTTTATCTTGAACCAATCTACTAGTTTTACTTTGTTTTTCACAAATTATGTTAAAAACCTTGTTATAGAATTACTGTACAATGTACATACGCCACCTACGTTTATTGTAGGGGTTAGGTTAGGTTAGGTTAGGTTTATGTGGCTGTCAGGAAGACTACTGACACACTTAGACCACAGATAGGTCCGTTGTGATACCACGAAATGAGCAAGTTTATTGTAGGGGTCAAAATACCCCAAAAATAAATGAGCTATGTCTCCGTCAATATTGAGCCTACAGATCTGGTTTAGCAACCAATTTATAGGTAATTTAATGGTCTTTAACTTTGTAGCACAATATAGTACACACAAGGCGGTATTTATCGAACGCTATTAACTTATGAGGTTCATAAGTTTATTCATTAACCAATATTAGTGACGATTTATGAGCGCTCATAGGATTTATGAGTGGTATTGACCACTCTTATTAAGTTATGAGCGAGATCTTCGAAAAAAATTCGAACTTTAGAGAGCTCTGTCAAAATTTGTCAAGCGGTCGATAAATATCGCCCAAAATGTGCTTAGTTTAAGAAATATAAGCGAAGAACTGAAAAAAGTCGGAAAATAGGGTTTTTTTCTTCTCCCCAGGTAAGCACAATACCCGCGAGGTCAAGAAATTAGGAGGGTCTTCCTAGTATACCCCCAAATAATCATTAAGTTTGCAATTTTTTCAAGGCAAAAGTACATATCGACTGGACTAGTAATCAACAATTTTTGTTTTTAAAATTCAATCCTCCTTCTACTTTTTAGTCAAAAACAGAAAACCGCGTTGCCTATACATATATTCCGCTGGAGTTTTAGTAATAACCAACGTTTTATTTTGAAGAAAAAGAAAATCACTCATAATGAGCCTGAAAAATGTATTTCATTTGTGTTCCTATTTCTGATTTCTGATAATGATAATTAAGTACAACTTTAACATGGGTTCCTGTTTAAAGTTAGACTCGTGTTTTTCGTTTATACTTGGGTTTAAATTTTCTATGAATAGCAAAACCTCGGGTTTAGCTTAAAAACAATTTAATTAGAACTTATCAATAAAAAACATATGTACCTCAATATCGTTCGGTTATTTAGGTGGTTTAATTAAGGAATCAAATTTTACTATAATATCTGTTGAATTGTTAGCTTAAATGTTGTTTAAAAACCACAGAACTGTAGGTGACTTATTAGTTATTGTTTGCCTTTTTGGATAACCTACATTACCTGCAGAGCGCTCCTGACTGTTTGTTAATATGTAAATAAAATAAATCGAAACAATCGAGCAAATTGAAAAAATAAAAAAAAAATAGAACCTGAGCCAAATTGAAGGAATGACGGTTGGTTAAAGGGAAATGTTGTGAGTGTGTGTAAAACATACCCTGCTATCAAAATTCAATTGAGACGTATTATTGAACGTTTTGTTTTTAAGGATGTGATTCAAAGTAAGGGATCAACATGTTTTGTATGGGAAACTCGTGCTGAGTTGAAAATGGTTATCCAAATAAATATTAAATTTGTTGTTTATTAAATATTACGGTTTTTATGGATTTTATCTTTTTTTTTTTGTGTGTATAAATTGACTTTTATTTGGCAATATTTATTTAGTTAATCCCTTTTTCTTTGATGAACTTTCACTTTAAAACACCTTAAAACATTACTTTTTAATTCATTCATGATGAGAGATGAAGAGAATAATACATACACCGTTGACAGAAATTCTTCTAAGCGGGATTTTTCACAGTTTTTATTGCTATAAAGTTTGATTTTAATGTCAAGCCGGTACTAGATATTATTGATTTTTTTTTTGCTAAAAATAAATCTACATACATATCTATTCCAATTTTCGAGCAAAACGCACACGAAAACACTAATTTTGTTGAATATAATATACTTTTAAGAAATAGAATATCTTAAATATAGTTGATAATTAGTATACTGTTTATCTCAATGGGAGGGGTAAGAGCCTCCCCCTCTTCAGCGCAGGGACCTGGAATAACATCAAACTGTGATATTTTTTAATTTCCTGGACAAATTCCTATTGACTCATTTACTGAAGGCAAACGAACATCAGTGGTGGAATTCATAGTGCAAGTAATAGTGAATCAATTCACAGTACGAACATGCGTGGGTTCGAGTCCCATGATCGGCAAAACCATAATAATAATGAGAATATAATAGACCAGCATCACTAAAAGAGTCTGACGATTAGCTTGACCACCATGAATTAGCTATAATTCCCGTGCAAAAAGTAGCATTATGAATTAAATCATTTCATAAAAAATTAATGTAACAAAGTTTTAGTAACGATTCGAAAATAACAGATTTTCGTTAATTTTGTTTTTAAAAAGAAATTTGCAATCATACATTATAACTGAAATTTTCGAAGAAAAACGAACTAAACGGAAAAGATGAATACGTAGTGAATTTCTTTTCAGCCCTAATAGGAAATCCGACGAATGAGCTGCGGAGGGAGTCTTACTCACTTTCGGTAGATTTGTTATTAGCGAATCCGCAAGCCATACGAGAGAAAAAATGTCGGTAACGTTGGTTGTGAAATTGGTATTACTGAAAACGAAAGGCATCCGCACCACATTCGCACTCCATACAAATCTTGGTAAATCAAATCCGCAGTAAAATTGGTGCGGATGAAAGTGATTTGTATGCAAAAAAATTGAAGAAAAAGCAAAACAAATCTGATTTTTTTAAAACAGAAATAAAAATGTCTGGTTCGTTGAAACGCATAAAGTTTTTTTTGCAGTATTTTTAAAAATTAATTGACAATAATGTCCGTTTTCGAAAACGTCATCTGGGTTTTTTTTAGGAAGTGCAACTTTGGCGTCGATTTTTAATCAAACCGTGGACATATGTCCAGAAATATATTTCCGACGACCTAGTTTGACATTTTCTCTATTCAATAGCAAATAAACCTCGTTTATCGGTCCAGTGATTGCTGAAACACTGACGGATTAAGATTGGTCGAGAAAATCATTAAAAAATATTTAATTTGCGGTATTAGATATTTTACGATACTAAATTATCTTAGATTGCTTTTCTCGTGTGCACTTGAACGCGCCCAATGTAAACTTTTGACATCCACGATAATACAGTTTCAGAAATGGAAAAGTAGTTCGCGGATCGATAATGCAGCTCATTCATTAGAATTTAATGCGAATGCGGATCCACTGCGGATTCAACCGACTCCCGGGGAGTGAAATTTTGCGAATTCAACCGACTCCCGGGGAGTGAAATTTTGCGAATTCAGGAATAGGCATGAATATTAAATCACCTGCTAACATAATTCAACTCTCTAGAAATAAAACACCATATCTGACTAAATTCATAAATATTTATAGCCTACGATTTGTGAATTCCCTTTGGAATGCATTAAATTGAATTTTTCTTAGCAATTTAAAACACGAATAAATATACAGACAAAGTAAAATTCTGTGGAACACGATTCAAATGTTCAAATAAATTTGATAAAGGTTGAGGCTGAGGCAATTTAAAAGCGATAAATGTTACATACAACCAAAAAAAAAAAGTATAACATTTCAAAGGGTTTCAGAAAATTGAAACACATTCCATTGATATTTTGTTTTATGAAATGGTACGGCAGTGCACAGAAAAGTGTTAGATATGCAGCTTTTATCACATAACCTTTATTTACAGCAATAACAAAGTCGTTTTTATGCCCGCTTTATTCATAAAAAGTTATTTATTTGTTTGTATATTTATTACTTAAGCGTATTGAAGAAATCGAATGAGATGTGGATGAATGAGACAACAATAACCTGTGGACAAATTCATGAACCTGTAACTCCCACAGATGGTCATCTACCATTGTAGGTATAATGTTACTTCAATTCAATTTTGGATTTTTAATGCACTGAAAAGACGGCTATTAGTGTAAACACACGTATTAAGAGCAACTGTGGGTACCAACACAAATAAAATTTTATTCCATCATAATAATGGAAAAAATCGTCCTATCTAATAACTCTTCAAAAATAATTGGTTTTAGCTGAGTTTATTTTAATTTTTAAGTGATATTCATACTTGTATTTTGGGTTTTGACCACCTCGCTCATACATACAATCACACACTTTAAATGTACCTATATATCGAAATTAACTAGAAAAATCAACCTAAAATTATGAAAAAAACACGAAAAGAGTTCAAATATTAAATCAACAATAGATTCACTGCAAACAAAATAAACGTTTCTATAGATAAAAAACCATTTCCGAAAAAACTTCATAAATATTTATAGCTGATTCGTGATATTACTGGAATGCATTAAATTGAATGTATCCTTGCAATTTAATAACAAGCAAAACACGAAACATGAGGAAAAAAGACAGAATTCTATTCACAACGATTCACATGTTAGAATAGTATTGTAGACAAAAAACAATTCAAATGAATTTGATATCGGCCGAGGCAACGTAAAAGCAATAAATGTAACATATACGCTATACGTGCCCAAGGATGATTTGTAAAAAAATAAAAAAAACATAACATTACAATGAATTTTAGAATGTTTAAACACACAGTTCGGTTGGGTTTCTATCAAGGGCCAAGTTTTAAATTGAGTTTTTGCACCAAATCTTTTTTACAGGAACCAATTAAAAGGAATTCATGCATTAATTAAGAGGAAGAGAGACCATTACGAGATCCCTTTCCTTAGTTAAACTAACAAAAATTGAAATTTAATATCTCAGTCATAAAACTAAATTTCAGTTAAATTGTAATGGAGAAATCGGTATGAATAGCCATTAACATCATGTTAGAGAAGTGTTGAAAAAACACGCTGTGTCAAAAAGTCAGCGATAATTTAGTCATATATTAACTACGAAATCGAGGCCGTTTTAATTGCAAGAGACCATCATCGCCCCTATCGCGGGTATCCGTTCGGAAGAAAATTTTGTCCAATTAAAATCGGACAATTTTCAATAGAGGTATCCGTTCCGATACGATATTTTCCGTAGTTCGCCGATAACAAATTGCTGCGGAACATTAAATAAAAATTTATACAAACTTTTACGTAAATTTTTCTCTCTATATTGTTCTTTGTTTGCATATTCCCTATTAGGAAATCCGACAAATGTGTTGCGGAGGGAGTCTTACACACTTTCGGTAGATTTGCTATTTGTGAATCTGCAAGCCATTCGCGAGAATAAATGTCGGTAACGTAGTTCGTAAAATTGGTATTACTGAAAACGAAAGGCATTCGCACTAACATCCGCACCCCATACAATTGTTGGAAAAGCAAATCCGCAGTAAAACTGGTATGAATGAATGTGATTTTTATGCAAACAAGTTAAAGAAAAAGCAGATAGTTAACAAATCTGATTTTTTTAAAACAGAAATAAAGTTTTTTGTATCGCCGGCCGAAACGCATAAAGTTTTTTTTGCAGTATTTCTAATAATTTATTGACAATGGCCGTTTTCGAAAACGTCATCTGGGTTTTTTTTTCAGGAAGTGCAACTTTATTGTCGTTTTTTAGTTAAACTGTGGTCCATTGACATTTTCTCTATCCAACAGCATATGAATCAGTGATTGCTTAAACACAGACGGATTAAGATTTTGTCGTGAAAATCATTAAAAAAAGTTTAATTTGCGATATTAGATATTTTACTATACAGGGTGATTTGTATAAGGTGCACCAAAAAGCTTGAGCGTGTAGGTGAAGTTAAGATAAGAAAAAAATAGTACGTTTAGGCGCGAGGGGCAATTTTCTAAAACATTGACTTAAATCAGAAAAAAAATTATTTAAAAACAACGGTGAATGATACAAAGTTTTGTTATATTTTTTTGGACCAGAAAACTACTTAATATAAGAACTGCTTCAAATCCCGAAGTTTGTTTTTAAAAAATTAATCAAAACATTAAATTTAAAAATATAAATTTAGTGCTTTTTGAAAATTCTGCATTTTTTTTTAATGTTTCTCGTTTCTGTTTCAATTTCTTAAGATTAATTGAACATTTTGGCGAAATAATAAGTTCGTCCAACACTGTCGTTCCTTTGAAATCATCTTAACTTATCAACGATAATAAATTGTTTTTTCTTATATTTTTTTGTTAAGCATACACGTACGCCTTATTGAACCGAAATCTTATGTATTTTTACTTCAATTAGTTATTTTTAAATTTAATTAACATTATCCCTTTTACAACACTTGACTTTATAAATATATTATATTGAAATTTATTCTTGTTCACCAAAGGGCTTCATCCTTCAGTATGAATGTGTCACTCTGCCGATTTCTTTCTATAAATCTTTCGTTTCGAAGATTGGAAGATTTTTTTTTCTTGATATATGGGATAACATTGCTGAAACGTGTGTATAAGACTATGATATAAAGAAGAAATGAATAACAAGGACCAATTTCATTTGTCATTCTAAGGATTCAAAGAAAATATGAATAACTTTTTTTTTCTTTGTAAAAGGTGTATAATATGTTTTGAGGGTTTCATTTTCTGAAAACTTTTTGCTAATGTAACAGACTTTGAATTTGTTTTTTTGTACTTTTAAAGTTCTGCCTGAAGATGATACGAATTGGATTATGAAGCTTTGTGAAGGAGTAATGGAATTGGGGATTGAGAGAGTATATTTCCTTTAACAACCACATCATGATGATGACTTGGTTGAAATAAATAATCTTAACAATCTGAATGAAAATACACATCGAGTCTATATAATGTATAATGTATGTATATAGATAAATAATCTGTGGGTGTTGTTGAAAGTTCTACAAAGAAAAATAATGATAAACGGTATTACTAAAATCATCAGATTTTTTTTTTTATATTTTATTTTTAAACAGATAAGAAATTTGCCATAAAGAAAAGTTCTAAATACATTTATTTTTTGGAAGAGAAAAATTTGTGAAAACAATTTATTTTTTAATGATGGCGAATGAGGGAGGGTATGGTTGTGTATAGATTTTCCTTAACAGTCTTTTTAAAGTTTTTTTCTTTGTAGGGAATTGAATCAACATTTTGAAAGAAATTTTTGGTGAAAAAAAAGTTTTAACTTGAAAGAAGCAATAAACAAAATTGTTGTTATTTTTATTTTTAAATGAAGACTGACAGAGCTACGTTTGTTTTATTTAAGTGAATTTAAAAATTCCAAAGTGTTTGAATGACAAATTGTCTGGAAAGTTTCAAGAATTTTTTTTTTTTTTAAATTCGAACTTTTAAATTTAATTTATATTCCATTTCTAAAATTATAATTTATTAAATTCAAAAAAAGATAATATTATGTATCCGGGAGTGAAGGTATAAAGAAAATTTGTATAATTAACTTGCAGTGACAAAGGCTAGTCGATACTAATTTTATTGATTTTGACCGGTGAGTTTCGATTTGAGTTAAAGTTATAGTTTTCAGTTCCAGAAATTGGGTCCGTTATGATACCATCAGAAAAACATGAGGATGCATTCCTTTCAGAGTTATAAAATCTTCTAGTTCCTGAAAGAAGTAGATTCTCCAGATATTCATCAGTGAAGTAGGCAGTGACCGAGGAAGTTTGGAGTGTCTTTCTGATGTACCTCTTTATTACCACCTCATCATAACAAGTTGTCTTAGTTTAACGTCATTTTCAATTGATTTCATTTTGGGCATTTTATGCCCAGTATAGTAATTTTGATAACAGAAGGCAGTAATTTCTTGTGTAGTTCAGTTCTGCTCTTTTTCGTTGATTTTCTTCGATATGTGGGAGCACTTTTTCTTGAAGGTCTGTTTTATATAACATATGGTGGGGTTCTGACCAAGGTCTTTATATTTGGCAAAGATCAAGTGATGAAGGACGTGCTAAAATCAGGAAGACTGATTAGTTAACTCAACGTATTATTGCAGTGGTTGGTTTTCTTGCCAGTTGGAAGACTTCCCTGCTATGAAAAGAGGTTTCAAATAGTCTATTTATTAGTGGTATGAATAAAACGGAGTACCTCCTCAAAACTCAGCTTTTTGAAGGAGGTACTCCATTTGGTATGAATAAAAACCTTGAGTAGATCCTCAACGATGGAGCATCGTCATGTTTGATGAGGACCGCCTCCTGAAAGAGTACCTACTCGTCGTTTGGTATGAATAAAACGAAGCACGTACTCTCTCGAGTGGAGGACGTACTAACTTGTGAGTTAGCTTCTTTGCTTGCTCACGGTTGAATTATGTACATAAATAGGGAACGTTTTATATTATAACTTGCGATTATTTTTCAAAATAGACTTTTAATTTCTCATAAAATCCCTATTTTACTTGCTCAATAAGGCAAGTAATGGTTTCATGCAAAAACAAATCCGAGGTTTTAATCAAACCTGACATTACAATGATAGAGAATCCTAAGAAAGTAGTTTTCGTCATGCCGTCCGTCGGTCAGTCTGTGCGGATATGCGTTTGTGCGTATTAGCGTATGTGTTTATGTGCGTATGTGCGTATGTGCGTATTTGCGGGTGTTCGTATGTGCGGTTGTCTGTTTACCGAGCTACAGCCTAACGGTTTGACGGATTTACTTCAAACTTCGTGTGAAGCACTTTTTGCTGATTCCCTAGAGGAGGAATCCGAATTTTAGCCCGGCTATAACGGGTACCTCCCATAAAACGGTTTTAGTTTTTCCAAATTTTCTCGAAAACGGCTCTAACAATTTTGATAAAACTTTGTGAACGTTATATTTGGAATGCTCTTAATATAACTGCATTTCAGGTTTTTGGCTAAAAATGCTCATAACGGAGATTTGCTATTAACGGTTGATAACGGCTGACCAGATTCCTTTGAAATTCAGTACAGATTTTATATTTGACATTTAACACAAGATGACATTCACAGTTTATTGCTAAACGCCCGTTTAACGATAGCTGCCATACAACTTGATCTCACGTGTAGGCCATTTTTTATACCTAACCTACACGCTCAAGCTTTTTTGTGCACCTTAAACCAATCACCCTGTATTTTTCGAACTTAAATTTAAAAAATTAAAATTTATGTATTCCCATAGTTTGCTACAAGAGCAAGTTCGTGCAACCAAGTCGTGCATTTTATTATTATTGAAGATATGTAACAACGGAGAATTGTGGTTTCAATTAATTTTCAAACAACTCAAACCATTATCAGTCTATTCCTTTATTATTTCTATCCTTGCTTCAACAACCTATAACAACTGGTTGAACAACACTTTTAAATACACCACTATATACCTGTTGGTAACCCAAAACCATTGTTTTGCATATTTTATTCTTTAACCAAACTTTGAACTTCGGTAAAGTAAGCTGTTGGAATAAGAAAACTTGACCGTTTTATGGGATTCAAAAGTACTCCTAAAGTTTTTTTTTTTTTGAATGTACTTTTAAAAAGTTACCTCCTCATAATCCGGCTATAAAAAAAAATATCTGGTAAGTTGCTTAATATTCCTCTTTTACCTTAAACGGAAAGAAAACAATATAAGTAGAATTGTCTTTGATTTAACTTATCTACCAGGGCGACAACGTCAACAGAGTCTTCTTTAGTAATTTCTTTTGCTTTGAAGGAGATTTCATTATTCTGATATCATATTAATCATTTTTTTGCCAAAGGATGAAGTTGTACGAGTATAAGTAATTATCTCTTAATGGGGTTTTGTAAGATTGAAAATTCTTCTGTTTATTACTTTGTTTTTGGATTTCTTTATTGTCTGGCTTAAGTCTTTAAGTGTTCTTCCTACACTGAATAAAATTAATTGTGGCACTAAAATTTATTTTCGAACAAACGAGTTCGTTGCCACAATGGAACATTTTGTAAATCTCTTTATTAACTTTGTTACATGTTATGATCTTGAGTGGGAGTCATAATCCTAAGCTAAGCAGAGATCACCTAACAACCTCACTGCTATGATCTTAAATAAATAAAGGGCACGTCGCACGACTGGGTGGCACAATATAGATTTATTTGTAAGAAGATTTGTACTGATAGCTACCAATTATTTTGGAAAAATAAGTTCTATCAACTTGAAAATAATTAGCTAGGCCTATTCTGCCAAATCTTTTAATCTGTTATGAATTTTCTGTTATGAATGATAAAAGATTGTTACAATAAAAGATATTTAATAAATGGTATTCAGGAGTTCGATCTTTTATAAAAATCTTCTATGGAACTTCGAAAAAGAAATTATTTTATGAACCAATCAAACAGAACTAAAATCTGTTATGAATTTTTCAGCTGTCATCTATAAATTATCCTCGCTTTTCAGTGAATTTTTTTTTTGCAAAGAAAAAAAACTGAAATTGAAATAAAATAGAAAAAAATTGCCGACTTGGCCTGTTTTAATTCAAGACAATCAACAAATAATTGGATATATGCTCATCAGTAGTTAAAATTTGTGGTATGTGATTGATTTTTTTTATTTCTTTTTTTCTTTCAGATACGCAACCGAGAAACTAAATGCCAAGCAAGGCTTGAAAATAATATATGTTATTAAAATATGTCTTAATAAAAAAATTTAAATTAAGACTTATCCAATTTAACTTTTGAATTAAGCAGAATATTCAAATAATTGAATAAAACAATAAACCTCCTCAATATTACAATATTAAGTTTAATGTGTCAACAAAAAACAGTGCTAGCGTTTGTTCATAAAGAACAATTTATTTTTTGCAGTGTAATAAAGTTGACAAGTGTGATAAGATAATGGTCGACAAAGATTTATAATAAAAGTCTCAATGCAAACTTAATTTCAACTGTGAATTGGAATCAATTTGGACCAGACATATATTCTGAAGAAAAAGACATATATACATCCATATTCCACAATGGAATGATTCCGTGTTATGCATGAACTAGTTCTATATACATACATTATTGTTTTGCAAAAGGATATAACCATTAGACACAAGCTGAATTAAAACATTCCAAACTGAATGTCCAGTCTGCTGGACAACATGTGTTAATGTTTTGCAATTAAAATTATTTCTCTGTGAAAGGACAAACATTATAATGCCACAGATGTTTTCTCAACTTTGAATGTAATGGGTTTTATGTTTTGGAATTAAATTGAAAATTTATTTCAATTGATTTATCGCTTTATTTAATGTTTAGAAATCACATTTATATATATGACATTCTGTCATAAAATTTAAATGATTATGAAAACAATTTGTAATTCAATTTATAACACAAAGGATACCATTTATATTATTGTTTAGTCAAACTCTTTAAAATAACTATTTAATTTTCAAAATTTAAAGTTTATTTTCAGAACGCATATAAATCATGATTTAAACAACTTTCATATAAAAAAATTACCTAGATTCATTTGGACAAATAGTCCTTGAAAGTGCATTAGAGTACTTTCCAAATTTACATCGTTTATCATGCCATCACACCTTTGTCGTTGGCACACATATTCACTGGCATCAACGCGATGAAAGATTTATGGTCAAACTACACCATTTGTCAACACCGGAGTCTAAAATATTAAAAAAAAAAAGATGTCAACCCGGAAGGAAATGAAACCAAATTTTTGTCCACAACAGGAAGAAACCAACAAAGTTCAAACGAAAAAAAACTCATAACTAGCTTCCTTTTGTTGGTATTTTGGCTACATTTAGAAACTTTGTCCTGACTAAGGACTGCTAAGGACTTACATGCCAAAAAAAATGAAAATAAAAACCTATGGACATGATATATCAGAACGAATTCAGGAAAAACATTCTGTAGGTATGCGTATGAAATTTAAATTTATTTTGAATGTTAAACAAATAAAATGCAGAACTGGGTCGCACGAACTTGCTCTTGTAGCAAACTATTGGATTGGGAAAATTTAATTTGCTGAATTATGTTGAAAAGCAAGGGGTTTGTCACGAATGAAATCACCTGACCACTTATATTTGTAATCATTTAAAATCACGTTGAAATCAGATGCAATCACTATTTTAAGTGAAGAAATTAAAAAAAAAATTGGTTATCGATTTCAAATGATTTGTTGCAATCATTAAAAATATTTGAAATCACTTTAAGTTTTTTTGCAATCATGAAATCAAAAATCCCATAATGAAATCACGAATCGAAATCACTATGAAATCACTTGAATTAATTTGCAATCATTTGAAATCAGTAAACATATATTTGAAATCAATGCAATCACAAAATTTTGAAATCACCTGAAATCACATGAAGTCATTTGAAATATTGCAATCATTGAACCAATAAACTGGCTAGTGAGAAACCCCTAGTTGAAAAGTGAAAAGTGGCCTAAATGTGAGGTAAAGTTGTATGGTTGCTATCATTAAATGGCTTCTTAGCAAAAAAAAACTTTAAACACCATCATGTGTTGAATGCTTAGATTATATACCATACAAAATTTAAATGAAATCTGTTAAGCCGTTGTCAATTTAAGGCCTAAGTTGTTAAAAACAGTAATGTTAATATTTACGTGACCTTTTATATATATATTAAAGTTGAAGAATTTAAGCGGGCTGTAGGACCTACAGCCCGCTTAAATTCTTCAACTTTAATTTGTTAAAAACCGTTAACACCAAATCTCCGTTATGTGCATTTTTAGCCAAAAACCTGAAATGCAGTTATATTAGAACTACTAAGAATATCAAGTACACAAAGTTTCATCAAAATCGTTAGAGCCGATTTCGATAAAATTGAAAAAAAATAAAACCGTTATAATGGGGGTACCCGTTATAGCCGGGCTAAAACAAAAATTTGAATATTTCCTCTAGGGAATCACCAAAGAGTACTACACACGAAGTTTAAAGAAAATCCGACCAACCGTTCAGACTGTAGACCGGGACACAGACAACAGCACATCCGCACATACGCACAGACAGACAGACTGACGGACGGCATGACGAAACCTACTTTTTTGGTCTTCTCTATCATCGTAATGGCATGTTTGATTAAAACCTGGACATTTTTTTTAAATGAAACCAAAAAAAAAAAAAATTTTTTTTTTTAAAATTATATATGTATTATTATGGTTGTATAAATTGTGGTTTTCTTAATGGGGGTAAAGTCAAATGAAACAATTATGTAATGACGTTTGGTCCATGTTTATTGACATCATGGCCCGAACTTAAATATTTCAAGGATATTAAAAGTTTATTTTCATTATTGCGGTAGCTTGAGATAATTACAATAATTGTTAACTATGATCGTCGTCGATGGTGTCAGCGCATTTGTATTTTCCATAAGTTCTTAATTAACGTTGTATGATAGCGCCTTTTGTATTTGATTCTCAGCGTCTCTCCTTAGTACACGACAGTCGACAGTACCCGTGTTTTTTTTTTTTTTTTTTTGAAAATTATACATAATAATGTGGGGAATTCCCAAAAAACTCATCCGCATCGGCAGCCGCGTTTTTCTATTTGAAATATGGTACTACAGAACTGTCAGACAGAAATAAATAAAAAAAAACTATTAATAAAAGAAGTTTTTTCAAAGAGAAAAACAAACATAAAACTAAAACGGAAAATGTAAAAGAAAACTTGAATTTTAAAACATATTTCATGTTATAATTCATGGCAAATTGGCATTCTTATGGCCAGTTTCTCCAAACCCTTTTCACCAAAATACACCTAAAAGCATTTTAGTTAACGGAATAATAAAATTTATTATCATTTTAACTTAAAATAGTGTGCACCAACATTAGGAGGTGAATTTTTAAAAATGAGGAAACTTGATGCCAACCCCGGATTTTTATTCACCACACATGGGTCTTTTTCATTAGAGCAAGCGAGAAGAGAGCATATTAATCGAAAAATTTCGACGTTCTTTTTGTCTTGCATTTTTAAGACGCCTTTAAAATTTATTTGGAACAAAATGGGACTTAAGTTTATTGGATCTTTTAAAACTAAGAGCTACAAGAATTGGTGTTAACGGTTTTTACAAATTTGACAATAATTTAATAACCGCTTACCCGATTTCATTTAAATTTGATATGGGACTTAAATTAGACAATTAACATAGGATGGCATTTTAAGTTTTTGACTAAACAACGGTCTTATGATAGCTACCATACAATTTGATCTCTCGTTTAGGCCATTTTTCAAAATATTTTGCCTTTTTACATAATTAAATTTATTGAATTTTTCATAGTCCCATAGTTTGCTACAAGAGCAAGTTCGTGCGACTGAGTCGTGCATTTTATTTTAAATTAATTTCATACTTCTAATTTAATTGTTTGACTTTCTTTAGCACACATTGTTATTGAAATAGTAAAAATCCATTCTCGGCTGCAACTGTCATTCAGAAATACTTAAGCGGTAGAACTCAGGTCGGGATTCGCATAAGCGCAAAAAGACAGAATACTTATGATGTCCAATTTTCGAATGCCTATTTCTTAATTGAATGAAACACGAGCAGTGCTTAAAGTTAAAAAGTGATCAATCCTGGAGCATCTTGTGATGACGACATTAACTACCAAATGGCAAAAATACTTTTTTCTATTCAATTAAACTAATTTAAAGGACCAATCATATTCACCTCAAAGGGATGCCTTGACATTGATGCTTTGATCAATTATAATTATATGTGTCAACTTAGTAATCAATCACTAATTACCAAGAGGTTATTCGACTGTCCATTTGCATTTCAAATGTAGTGCCTTAATCTTTCATATGGTATCATCACTCATAATTAATTAGATACACACATATAAACTTAATATAATACCAAATAGTGCTTTTATATGATCAATGCATTCTCCAATAAAATAAAATTAAAGAATAATAGTCCATTCAGAATTCATCCGACCAAAAATACAAATTTATTTTCCTTTCAAAAACACCACAAATGATTGGTTTAATACAATACAAACAAACATTGAGCCTCCCATACACAAATAAATACCCTTTGATTATGTTGAAAACCCTTATTGGCGTATAATTTATACGGCTCA
Source organism: Baccha elongata (assembly GCA_951217065.1). Taxonomy (NCBI): domain Eukaryota; kingdom Metazoa; phylum Arthropoda; class Insecta; order Diptera; family Syrphidae; genus Baccha; species Baccha elongata. The sequence goes on along the minus strand of OX578272.1, from coordinate 122,170,000 downwards.
TCTATCACCGAATATAAAGAGAATACCCTCTTTTGTCTGGCACATTCAATTGAATTGCCATCATTTTCCATGTTTTCGAAGAAAAACAAAGCGAGTCCATGAAAACCACAAAAACGCTTTTACCATAAATTGTCGTTCCTTAAATTTCAAATGAAAACCATTGGGCTTACAACCCTTCAACAGCACACGAAACAAAAGCACTCGATAAATAATGTGAGAGCAAAAAGGACAGACACCAGCAGAAAAATATAAGAGAAGTTAAATTCCTTCATTCAGGAAAAAAAAAGAAACCATAACCGACATTGCAAATTACCATAAAATATCGAGCGAGAATGATGACTTTCATAGTCGAATCTTCATAAACAAAAAAAAAGAACATCTGCTTTTATTTTGTGGAATCTGTGCGGCCATGTGAGAGAACAATGAATAAAATTAAAGCCTTAACACATTTGATGTACACAATAAAATATTTAACTGGGTCGCATGAATTTGCTCTTGAAGCAAAATATGGGATAAGAAAATTTAAAAAATAAATGAAAATTTGCTGAAAGGTGGAAAATATATAAAAACTAGTTTTAATAGCGATATCTTGTTCAATGCTTGTAAGTATTGTTAGGTTTTATCTAGGTTCGTTTTATTAAATAAAACCGTTTTAATACAACTCACTTTACGTCTTTTCACTTTTAATTCCATTAATATTTTAAAACACTCTTTATTTCCTTTTTAATTTGTTTATTTTTAAATTCAAACTTTATCACTTCCAAATTACCGACTTGCACATGACTGATTTCAAATTCAAACTGATTTCTGGCCGCATGGTGCGCTTTTTAGTGGCTGCATCATTCAGCACTCCGCTTTAGAATCTTCTTGCACAGTGCCAGTCAGAGCCTTCTGGAGCTTTCTAGTCTATAGTCTTTCCTTAAAAAATGGGGTTTCGTTAACTTAGTTGTGGCTGTCACTTTAAGTTAGAATCACAATGGTGAGTTTACGCATCGTAAAACAAAAGAATAGAACGGAGAACATTTTATAGAACACGTTACAAATGGTTTTAAGTAAAAACTTCAAATAAAGTAAAAATTAAATAAATTGTTTAAATTGATTGCTTTATTAAATTTTAATAAAATAAGTCAAACCATAATTCAACTGGTTAACTTCATACCTAGAGAATCGAAAACAGGTTGTCAAAATTAAAAATAGCTGCAGTTAATCAAATTCAATTAACTTGGGAGTCCCGCAGGGATCTGTCCTGGGTCCATTACTATTTGTTGTCTTTATAAACTCGTTATTACTTCAGCCTTTCAAAAATAAATTAAAAGCTTTTGCTGACGACACCGCCTAATCTTACTCAAATGGCATCTATTTTAACTTGATAATTCAAATAAATAACGACTTAGAGATCTTAAGAAATTGGTTTTTTGTGCATAAACTTGTGATTAGTAAGAAAACTAAATGTATGTTATTTAACCTGACAGGGAACATATGCGTTGATATGTCTTTGTATTATCATTCACTTTGTTGTTATAGATTTCGTTTAGGTAGCCTATGTCCTCACTCAAGTATTCCATTTATCAATGATGATTTAAAATGTTTTGAAAACTGCTCCGAAATTGAACGTGTAAATTTTTTCAAATAATTAGGCATAATAATTGATTTTAAACTTTGTTGGAACGGTCATACCTCATTTCTGAAGCAATACAATATGAACAACGTTATTAGACAATTTTATCACCATAGTCTATACTGCCAGCTACCTGTTCTTAAGTCCGTTTATTATAGTTTAACTTCAAGCTACAAAATGGACTATCTTGCTGGGGTGGAACCCATTCTGTTAAAATAGAACCTCTTTTTGTAAAGCAGAAACATGCTATTCGAATTATGATTAAAGTGAATCGTCGGACTCCTAGCTTTGAATTTTTAAAAAATCTTAATATTCTCCCATTGAGACATTTATATGTTTATAACGTTCTAAAAATTTTTTTTTTGGATATGATATCTACAGGTATCTACTAGTCATAATCTAAGAGTAAACACCAGAAATTTTGTCACAATACCTTAGGGTTAACAAATCACATTTTGCTCACTTTTATATGAGTTATGCTCCTCGAATTTTTAATAAGTTACCAAATGATCTTAGATGTGTGGGAATTTTGACTTCTTTTCTTCGTTTAAGTAAATTATCAATTTTTAATTTGAATCATATTGAAATGCGTAACTTTTTGAATGCATTGCTTTGAAGATAAGCTTCTTATACTTATATATATCGCTATCTTTTGAATTGAACTTGATTTCTATAATTTAAAGTAAAAAAAAAAACAAGAAAAAAAAAACATTAATTTTATTTGATTGTAAAACATATTTTTGTCCACAATCAATGAATTTTAGCATTAGCCACTTGTCGTTTCGACAATAGAATGTTTTTATTTTATTTCCCTGGGGAAATAGGGTCGCACAAACTTGCTCTTGTGGCAAGTTACTTTCGTGTTGACGACTTGCAAATATTTTGAAATACAATTTTTTTTTTAAATCTTTTGAAAACAAATGTGTGAAATATAAAAAGATTTATATGCAAGACATCACCGACGGCAAAAACACTCAATTACAAGAAATTTGATTAAAATTGATTGTATTTATTTTTCGAGAAAAATTTTCAAAAATTATTTTGTTTTTTAAATTTTTTTTCACTAAAATCTGTGCAGCCATTCAAAAGATTGTCGGTGTAATAAAAAACGGTTCTAAGGCGAAAAAAAGTCCAATAAAAGGCATCACCATGGGCAACAAATCACTCATGTAAAATTTTATCGAAATTGATCGAATTTTTTTGAGTGAAAATTAGAATTATCGGTTTAAAAAAATAAAACCCTTTCAATATTAATTTTTTTAATTTTTTTTTTTGCAGTCTTATTAAAGTTAAGTTGTTGTTTAAGAATATAAAATTTCTTTAAAATCGGTATAGCCGTTCAAAAGATAGTTGCAGTAATAAAAAACGGTTCTATGTCAAGTACGTTAATAAGCTGATTCTCAAAAAAAATTCAAATGACGGTCATCACCATTGGAAAAGAATCACTTATATAAAATTTTATCAAAATTGATCTGATTTTTTTCGAGAAAAATGGAATTCAAAAAACTAACCTTTTACAAATTTTATTTTCCACAATTTTCGACAATTTTCAAATTTATCTACTAGTATTTTTAGAATATGAAATTTTGTCAAAATCGGTGCAGCCGTATAGAAGATAATCTGTATGAAAAAAGTACCATTCTATGGCAGGTACCGTTTTCCCATGAAAGACATCACCATTGGCGAAATATGACTCATATAAAATTTTTTTCGACAAAATGGAATTATCCGTTACGCTTATATGATATGTACCGTTATTTTTATACCAAGGTCAAAAATAAAAAGAAACGTCCGGGATATTGCCCTTTATTTAGAATAACACCCTTGACACCCCCAAACATCCTCTATTCTTAATTTGCCACTTTACCCAACACTTTTCAAAATCAGATCGCAAATCTGGTTGGAGTAAAGCCACCAAGCCAAGCAACCGGTCAGTTTGCCGAGTGGCGGAGCGCGGAGTAAGTGACTCAGTAAAATGTTAAGGGCATCAGTTTAATTTCGTCAAAATATTTTACATGAATAATTCGGGAATGCATTGATCAAAGGAGAAGTGCTTTGGGGTAAACACCCTGCTACTTTCAACAAACCCTCCAAAGGGATCACAAGTTGAAGTACAAGACACCCGAATCCGATATTCACATATGGGAAATTGAGAGTAAGAATTGGCCAGAGATAGTTTTTGAGAAAAAACCTGTGAGAGCTCGAATCTTCTTGAATGCACGTAACTACGGTTAGACAAAAGTGTATATTTTCGTTAACTGTTTTACTGATTTTAATGAAATTTATTATCCGGTAGTCAGACTTCAAAGCGAAAAAAGTAGAAAAATTGTTTGTTTGTAAAAGTAAAAGACGAAAAACTAACTTTCAAAAAAAAAAACCTGGATTTCTTTTTATTAAATGTGATTGCTTTCTTGTTTTTACAGAAGTTAAAATTGAAAAATTAAAAATATTATTTGCTAGAGATTAAAATTATAAAATAATTAATTTAAAAATGTAGTAGATTTATTCTCCTGTATAAAATTAAATCTTTTAATATTAAAATCAAAAGATAAAACATTTACATTTAACCTTCATTGTGTTCAGAGTTTGAGGGTTTGTATATACATAGTGTTGTCAATTAACAGCTGCTCCCTCATTTTCAATTTGCCTTCTTCAAAAAAAAAATAAACTGCATGACTTGGTCGCACGAACTTACTGAGACTGCAAACTATATGGGACTACAAAAATTTATATTTATTAAATTCTTAAGAAAGTTGAAAGAATATCAAAAAATGGCCTAAACGTGACTGCCAAGTTGTATGGCATCTATCATTAAACGGTTATTTATCAAAAAAACTGTAAATGCCATCTTGTGTTAAACGTCAAGTTTAAAATCTATACTGTAATTAAAAAATTTAAAATCTATACTGTATTTAAATCGACTAAGCCGTTGCCAAGCTATGGCCAAATTTTTAAAAAAACATTAACACTGAATCTCCGTTATGTGAATTTTTATCCAAAAACCTCAAATGCAGTTATAAAGAGGTGTTATTTTGATATTCAAAGAAAAATGGCATTTTTTGAGATAAATGATCGGATGTTTATTTCATTATAAAGAGGAAGGTATGCCGTTTATAATGGAACACAACATCAGCCAAATGGCCGCCACGACAACGCTTACAGGACCATATCCTTTTCCCATAACACCTCTTATTGGAAAACCCTTTATTAAAACTACTGCAAATGTAACGTACTACACCAAGTTTTATCAAAATCGTAAGAGCCGTTTTTGAGAATATTTAGAAAAACTAAAATCGTTATATGGCAGGTTCCCGTTATAGCCGGGCTAAAACAAAAATTCGAATTTCTTCTCTAGGGAATCACCAAAAAGTACCACCCACAAAGTATGAAGTAAATCCATCAAACCGTTTAGGCTGTAGGTCTAAATCACATCCGCACATCCGCACATTCGCACAGACAGAACGGCGGACGGCATGACGAAACCTACTTTTTTGGGGTTCTCTATCATCGTAATGCTAGGTTTGATTAAAATCTCGAATTTTTTTTTTCACACGAAACCAATACTTGCTCTATTGAGCAAATAAAAAAAAAACAGTTTAATTAAAAGTTCAATTATAAATGTCAAAAATATTTATACATATCTATATACACATATGCGTTTTATTTATTATTCATTCGACATCAAAGTCACAGCAAGGGTGCTTTGTTTAAACTTATTCAATTATTTTTTCTGTTGGAAAACAAAGGCGAACGAAATATCAAAAGAATTTATCACACCAACTTTTGAACGATTTAATTGAATAATAATGTTTTCAAATATGAATGTAAAACATAGATATATATACTAATACTATGTGGTATATACATGGTATATATAGTGGAAGTTGTTTTTGAGGATAATATGCTTTAAGATCCGAATATGAGAGGATAATGCTTTAAATGCACCGTTATTGACAAAACTGTGTCGTTATTGGGAAAAATAAATAGAAAAGAACTTAAATGACAACCTTGAGGCACATCGTTCAATGTTTCCAAATGATCCACTTAAGCTAGAATTGAGCAACTTATACACTGCAAGTCATAAGGATAGAAGCAGGCATATTTCAGAAATAAAACTGATTTTATACGGTTATGTGCAAGTTATACAAGAAAAAGAGTATATAGGTCAATAGAGTAGTGCATTTACAACAAAATAGAGAACTTGTCAATTTTTCAGAAACCTTTGCTAATGAAATTCAGAAGGCTTGCTTAAAATAATGTCAAAAATAAGTAAAATAAAATCGCGTCATAAGAATAGAAGCAGTGCCTAAATCAATGTTTTTTTATTAAGTGGTAAGTTCTTTTTTGATATTGATAGATAATTTAACAGAGTAAGCACATTAGACGTATTTTTTTTACGAAAAATGGGTAGAAAAAGATGTTAAGATGAGTGAAAAATTGATGTTTACTTCAAGCAGGATTTTTGAACGACTCTATAGCTCTCAAAACCAAACGCAGTGATTATGTTATCAGTCATTACCCGCCATTTTGCAGGGCTAAATACAAAGAAAACATTTTTGTCTCTTTAAAGCTTTGAAAATGACAAAAAAAATCACAAAGTTGCATCGAATTCAGCACTATCAGCAGCAAATATCAGGGATAAGGCTATCGTTGAAGCAAATTTATGAGCGGTTCTCCATATTATCCGCAGGGCTATAAACATTTGAAGAGTCTTAAGCCAAAGAAAAAACGCCCCTAAATAATGTCAGAAAGAAGCACAGAATTTGTTTCGCCAAAGAGAACATAGACGTAAGATGTTCAAAAATGGTAAGCTCAAACGACTGTCGAAAATATTTATTTCCGACGAAAAAAAAAGTTAATCTTAGAGGGCGGATTGTTTAAAACTATCATTTTCACTATCTTAGAAAACAGGATTGATTTTTGAACAAAAATCACAGGAGGGAAGGTGGCTAGTGGTGGATGTGCAAAATCCTAATATAGAACCATTAAATTGATGAAACAAAACACAAAAATGAATAGAAACAGCTAAAAATTCTGGCTTGAATTAATGTTTTCGAAAATATATGATATTTTTCGGGCAACCTCATGGATTTTTTAACAAGACAAAGCCTTTATACTAAAAATCACGAGTAGCAAAATCATTTATTAAGAGAGAAAATGTACATTCTTTGGTTTCACCACTGTATACTACGGACTGGAAAAAAATGTATAAAGAATGTGGATTAAACGGTAACGAGGGCGATTAAATTCATTCCATTAAAATTGCCTGGAGTAAGATATGTCTGAACTACTTGGCTTCTATGAATAATCCGCTTAAATGATGGATTTTTAAGTTATTTTGAACTCTAGTTATTGAAAAGAATCAATTTAATATGAACAAATAAAAAACAAAGTTAAGAACAATTGCAGCATTATTGTTTCGTTCTAATTATTAAGAGTGCTTCTATCCTTATGACGCGTTTTAATTTCATAAAATAATGGCTTTATCAATTATTTTTTCTCTACTATACCGTTAGAATTTTTATTGAAGTTCTAATGTAGTATTTTGTATTGTGCAATTAACATTTTATCTTGTGCACTAAATTTTTGTATTCTGTCTGTCATAACATGGGAGAATTTTGAGTTCTACTTCTCGAAAATGCGTGCTTCTATCCTTATGACTTGGAGTGTATCTTCCTCCGTTAAAATCCACCGTAGATTGCGTTAACTTATTCGAAATTTAGAAAAAAATCGTTTGATTTTTTTCCAGGAACTTAATTTATATCACTAAGATTTCAAACTCTGATTTGAAGAAAAAAAATACTTACTAGTAAATATCAATCAAATAATATAATAGTCTCATGATTCATTCCTATGTATGTGAACATTTATATCGTCAGTCAGAGGCATTTGACATATATGACAAAACGTTACCCTTCAAAGTAATGGATGATATCTTTGCAATTACGTACTTAAATAATTGATTTTGTAATTACTTTTTGGGTTCTCTCCAGAAATGCAGACTTTACATGAACGAAAAATAACATTTTTGTTGACATAATAACTTTGAAGTGCACTATTAAATTTTATTGGAGTTTTTTTTTTATTTGTTCTGCATAAAGAACTTATAAAGCAATTTCTAGGATTATAAACGAAATAATTTATCACTTGAGAAAACTACTTATAAACACACTCACAAGTGATTCTTTTAAATAAGACAAAGTGATAAGTTTCTTAAGATGATGAAAAACAGCATTGTAGGGATAAGTTTTTGTATGTATATTTAGTAAAGATTAAAGGCATGCTTCGGTTCTATCATCTTCTCGACCATTTTTGCAGTAGCTGTATCCTCAAAGTATTGAAATTGATAAGTTATGATGAAACTTTTGTAAGTTTCTTTTTTATATATATTTTTCTACACGGTGGAATCTTCTAGAAGTGTATACAATTGTTAAACATAACTCTTCTTTGGCTTTACAACTCCATCTTTCAAAAACCATTATACAAAAGTCCTATAACATCTTTGACTTATTTTTTAAAATTTTGTTTCTTCCTTTTTTACTTTCATAAGACAGAAGCAATATAGCAGAAATTGTGTTTTTAGTTAGAAAAGAAAACTTTCTCTCAAAGTTCTTTGCCACGCACCAAAAAACATAAAAGTAATATAACAAGTGTCTATCGCTACATTATCCAAGAGTAAAGTATCGTTAAAAAAAAACCTTCCTAAACTTTTTTTCAGACTCAACTCGACACGAAAAATAAATTCCCAAAGTAATTTCATCCGCAACATTACTTTCGTTCTTTCACTGCGAATCGAGAGTACGTAAATAAATTGGCAGTCATTGTATAAATGTCTCTGAACTTGAATCTATGGGATTTTTTTTTTGTTTGTTTTTGGAAGGGTAAATATTTTAGAAGTAGTCATTTGTCAATTGTCAGATACTTAATACCCAAATAAAACCAGAATTAAGATAACATCATAATTTTATTCTAATTACTTTACTGTACAGTTTAATGAGCTGAAAGTTAACTTAGCTTGAGTTGATGAGTTCTTTGATTAATTACTTTTTACTGACTTTTAGCATAAATCTGAGTGCACAGTATATATGTCTGTCTTTCAAAGAATTAAGGGAGAAACAAATTTTTTTTTGTGTATAAAAGTTGTCCTTCTGTTCAGATCATTGCTAGGATAGGAAATTGTTTAGAAGAATAAATTTAACTTAATAAATTATTATTTAAAAGTCAAAGTTTTTTATATACATACATATAAGTATTGAAATTTTCCCGTCCTTTTATTTTCTCGTTTCTTCATGTATGTAAAGTACCTATATAAGATTATCCAATAATCATCGGGCTGGAAAAATGATTCATAAGAAATTTCATGGACTCCGAAAATAGTTTCTGTTCAGGTTTTTATGATGATTAAGTTTATATGATACCAAAGCGTTATGCTGACTACGTTTGTGTTTAAGAGTGTTAACTGTGTCGAACTTTCACATTAAAAGTCTCGTTTTAAAGCCTTTCTAATACTGACAGCTTTTCAGAGACACTGCCTCCTCTGAGAAAATGTCAAATCCTTCAAGAAAATCAATTGTATAAAGCGAGTCTCATTTTATTTAAATGTTGAATTTGTGTCCCATTTCGTCTTGTATAACTAACAACGAAAACAAAAGTGTTAGGTAATATGTAAGTTACTAGGACCGGTCCTTATAGGTTTTGTAGTGAAACTGTCGGTCAATAATTTTTTTTAAACCATGCCAGATGCTTCAGTAAGTCTTAAATTCGTACATTTTACAAGAAGGTAAAAAGAGTATTCGAAGGCTGCAAATCTTGTTCAAATGTCTACAAAACTGAACATTAAAAAGTAGTAGTAGAATTGCAATAGGAGCTAAATGAAACATTCAAAAAGGACGATAAGAGACAACAATATAGCAATTAAAAAGCTCCAATGAAAGTCCCCCCAATTGCTATAGAGAACCCAAGAACCTCACTTCTTGTTTGAGTAATAGTGATGCTTATGAAAATTCAAAATTATTAGAAAATTTATAGCCCAAGAATTTTGTTCAAAAATATACGAACTAATATCAATAGAAACCAAATTTGGCAGGGTTGTAGACGTAGAGCTAATTAGACTTTCAGCTAGAGCCCACGCCTCTAAGTATTTAGTATAAGTATTTAAAGTACTTTTATTCAATTCAATGGCAAATTAAAATTAGTTAAGATTTTATTAAGTGTTGAGCAATACTTGTAAACAGGGTTGCCATTACAAATTCTAAAAAAATAAAAAAAAAATGTATAAAGGAACATTTTTTAAGCTTAGAATATATTCTAAATGACTGAGAATTAAATACTTCATTCTTTACGTATACATTTGTTCATATAATATTGTTATGTAAGTAAAATTTCCGGACAAATTTGAAAATGTGATTTTTTTTTTCTGAAATTCTTGTTTGTTTAATTTTTTTTTAGCAAAATTTAATAAAAAAAAAGTATGCAAATTTTTATTATGCGTAAAAAGAAGTCTTTCCAAGCATCTGATGTAAGCCGTTATGGAAAAAATAGAATTTAATTGTGGACGAAAAAAAATTATCGCTGTCTCTAGACATATATTTTTTTTTCATATTTAATTGACGGTATTTAATTAACGGTACATTACATAAACTTTAAAAATATGTCAAATGACGCCAAAATTACATTTAGTATAGCTAAAAATATAATGTTGTTCAATTGTAGAATTTTCGGTCAAATTTAATAACGTTATTTAAAAAAAAATTCAAAAAAATTTTTTTAGTAAAAAATTAGAAGATTTGAATTTGCGTTTTTTTATTTTATTTTATTTTTTAATTTTAATTTAAAAAAGTGTTACAATTTTATAATATAATAATAAAGTGAAAATATTTTTTTATTATTAATTAGAAGAATTGAATTAAAAACTAGTTTTTATTTTAGGCACAATTTAATTCTTACATGATTTGAGCGTATTTAAATTATCCATAGTCCAGCATATATTTTTATTAACATAAAAAATAAGTAAAATTTTATGCAAAATTAAAAAAAAAAAAATATTTTTTTTTATTTTTTCAAAACAATTTTTTTTAAGGGACAATTAACAGAATTGAACACAAATTTGTTCGCAGTCTTATTAACAATTTTATTCTGCGTAATTTAAGTACGCTTGTGCTTTAAGTTTTTTTTATATAATTTGGTGTAATTCAAAAAACAGGGTTTACTGAAGAAATTATTTCTTAATATTATGTACATACAAAAATTTTAGATTATTTATTTTCCAAACTTATGTATGTTAAAATCTAAGTGAACCAAGCTCCATTTTTTTTTTTTTTTTTCAAGAAAACATTTTTTATAAGTTTTTCTGTAAACTTATTTAAATAAAAAGAATTTATTTAAGAACAAACAACTTTAATAATTTGGTGTATCAAACATGTTTCTAAATCACTTACATAAAAAAATATAATAATTTTAAAAAATACGAAAAATTACAAAAACAAATCACACTGAAGTATGTTTACTTTTTTTTCCTCATAACCAAACAAGCGGGACTTTTCTGAAAAGTTAAAGTCTGATTTGACTTGTTCGCTTTACAGCTGTGAAGCATAGTCTACAGTGGGATGTTTGTGACCGTGGATTCCGCAAATTAAAAACATTATTATTATTTTCGGTTATATGCTAGCTGTTCCACTTTTTTTTTTCAAAAAATTTCTCATCAACTTCACGCACGCATCAACAGCGAGTTTCATCACTGGTATTTATACACCCCGTGGTAATATATATATATTGAAAATTCAGTTGGTCGTCTAATATGCTTTCTCAGCGTCGTTCAGCAACAGTATCGCTGTGAGTGATATACATAATATCCTTTTCCTGGTTTCTTTCTGAAAATACATCAAAGCTTCCTTAAGACGGATGTGGTATGGAAGTTAATAACTACACAGCCTCTACACCTTCTAAATCATGCTCTTAAAACTCATCGATCCGACAGCATTTTAATATTAAAATACTCCGCTTTATTCCGCCCACACAAATAGACTTAATTCTAGTAAATTTATTTCATAAGAAGCAACAACCACAAAGATCCTCTTAACTCAAGATAATTCCCTCTTCTGTGTATTATAAACCATAGTAGAAAATAAATCACAAGAAACAAACATAAAAGCAACTTGTAATCCTTGAGCTCTGGCATAAAAGCTTCCGATACTTTATAACGGTATTTTGTTATTTAAATGAGAAGCCAAAATAGAAACGTGTTAGAGATCAATATCGTATAATCGAATGGACTCTGAAAGCGAGCAAGTAAAAAGTGACAAAGGACATCATAGTGCATATCTTATTGATAAGGACCTTTTTTTTCCTTTAACAATGATAATAGGGAGAAAAGATTGTCTTTATTGTGTGTTGTTGTCATCAAGATAAAGAACATTTAGGACACTTTTTTTTGTTCATAAAGGAACGACACTAATTAATTATTTCTTAAAAAAGGCCCAAAGGACACAAAACATCTGAAACGATAAGAATAATGACTTTGATTATTTTTTTTTTGTTTCTTTTTGTTTGGGTTTAGAGGGTAAGTATTCCTGAAGGTATATTTTTCAAACAAAATATTGTTTTTGAATGTTTTAAACCTTTTTTTGAACAAAAAAAATATATATTTTAAAATAAGGTTTATTATATTTTAAAAGTTAAATATTTATGAACTTGTTGGTAATTGGAAATTATTTTTATAAAAACGAAGTTAGAAAGTGAAGAACTGAGAGAACACCCAACAACACCATAATTTGATGACAGAATTTTTTATGAAGACGAAGAAGACAAGCAAATAATGTAGTATAGAGACTTTTGAAAGAATCAAGTTGTACAATCTGGACAAAACAAATGGCCAACAGAGCATATTTTGGCAGAAAGAAGAAATATTTACACCGACTGCTCATGCTTACCAAATTACCTCTCAAAGAAGGAGAAATTTTTTACGAAAGTGCAATAACAGGCCAACTTCTTGAGAATTGTGACGAAATTCTACAAAAGTGGCGACAATATTGCTATAGACAAATAACTACAAACCCTACTTTCCAACAGGCCGAAAAAACTACGACGAAGTGCCCCAAACCACAGTCCAAGAAGTTAGTGTGGCGGTAAAAACGATTGGGACAGACGGGATACCATCTTAGTTTTGGAAAAAGATGGGATCCATCGGTCTTGGATTGCTAACAATTCTCATCTCTAAACTTATAAGCGGCCGGCGTAAACGATTTACCATCAGTTGAAAGAAAATTACCTTTTACCAACTTACAGCCAATTTTCAAATTCGAAAATGATTGAATCAAAGCAGTTCCACTTTTAATTCAGATTGATGTCAAAACGTAGTAAAATCAATTGACTCTTACTTTGAATCAAATTAAAAATAATAAAATGTTACAGCCCTATTCTGCTAAACGGGGAATCGAACGTTCTTCGATTATCGTTTCGCTCGTCTATATTCTGTTAAACGCGCCGGGGGAACTACTTTATTAACCTTAATTTCGAATCTTTCGAATATTAATTTTGATTGAAATGTCATTAATACTTCAACAAATTGTTTGGAAAAGAAAACAAATTTATAATGATTGCATACCGCCGCGTCTTTTCCGAAATTTTAAAATTAAATTCGGGAGTGTAACAATTGAAGTGAGACACGGAAAAGAACACAAGACTATTTTTTTTTTTTTTTTCAAAGTTTGGTGTAGTTTTTCAAAAAAAAGGTGTGTGTTTTGAAAGTATGACGTACGTACGGTAATGTCATTGTGTGTCGATGGATCTTATGTTGCTGCATGACAAGACACAACGTCTATAAATTGTTGCTATAAATCAATAAGAAAACTAAAAATAATTGAAGGGTTGGGTGGAAAAGTGGGAAGTGCATTTTTATATTTTTTCTCAAATAAGAAGATATTCTACTTAACTTCACGGTTTTTGTTTCCTTTATTTTTGGTATAAAGGGGTTAATTGAAATGAAAAATCAAAATGTTTAAATGGACGAATGAGTTACTATATTACTGCAAATGAAAATGGCACTTACCCCCTTACCCCCTTCTTCCACCAAAAATGCTTCTATTACTTTTTATCTATATTTTGCTCAAGTAACGTCTTTTTAACTCGACAAACGCAACAAAATATTTGCGGATTAAAAGTGAAAGTTTTCTATAGAGATGATCTATTCGCTCGTATATGAGAATGGCGAACTGAGTTACCGACGGGGAATGTTTCCCTTCGAAAGTTTATTTTCGACGAATCGTTACCCCCGGAGCACAATGGGGCTGCTCCATACTTGATGATGATATAAATGTCACTTTGCAAAATTAAAGCAACGGGATAATTAAGCTTTATTTCTTATAGCTAACAGAGATCTGATACGAAGAGTGTTTGTTTTTTTTTTTGTTTTGAACTTTTAGTAGAGGTTAGACAGACGATCAAAGTTGACCTTAAAGGTGTGCGAAAATCTGATTTAAGAATTGTTAAAAAAGTTTTATACTATTTTGCTTCATAAAATCGAAATTAAGATAGAGATAGAGAAAAAATTGTCACACCTAGACAAAGTTATGTATGTAAATTATGATTAAAGTTTTAAAACTGCAAAATAAAATGTTTTTTTGTTCAAAATAGCGCCGTAAAATGAAAACATTCAGGCTCATTTTATAGATTCGTTCGAATAGCTAATTCTTTAGAATATTTCTATTCATTCGAATGAATTTTGTGTATTTTGACATTCTAAAGAAAAATATTCACGAATGATTGCATAAAATGAACATCAATGAATTTCATTTGCCTTGACATTTCTGTTTGATTAGTGTGACCAATTTGTTTTTTTTTCGAAGACTTTTATGTTTGTACAAAAGTTGTTCGGAATCCTTTTAATAAAAAAATATGAAGCAAAGTAAAGTTATATGTTACATACTGGAAAAGTTTAGTATATAAAAAAAGAGCAATAAAAATCATAGTTTTTATGTAAGTTAGTTGAATGATTTAAAAAAAACTCAAATTAACTATAAATCTTTTCTATAATAAAGTTTTAGATTATATATGAATAATTTTTGACTACTACTGATGCCGAAGGTCTCAACAGAGATCTGAATGATAAGGACGACAAAAAAAGGGTTTTAATAATTTGTATAATTTGTAAATTATTCTGGCTTGGTTTTACTTGAACAAAGCATCGGTCTAACGGACGTTCCTGATAGTTTTTGTCATTTTTGTGATTCATTTCATCATCTTCATCATCCAATTTTCCGGACAGTTTAAACAGAATGTTGCCATTGCAAAAAAATAGGATAGCATTGCAATAAAAGGATAACACAAAGTCTAAAAGCCACGAACATCTTTCTTATTAATTTTTTTATAGACAGCAAGTGCACGTTTTATGTTCACACATATTCATTGACATCAATTTTAATAAATATTTTCATTTCCAACTCCCATTGATACTAAATATATGTAGGTACACCAAAGAATAAAAAAGGACATCAATTTTATGTCATTTATTGCCAAAGGACTTGGTATGGTGTTGAATATCTGATGAGAGTAATATAATATTTTTTTTTTCTCCTCTTCTCACACATTCAATATTTTCTTTTTTGTTTGCTGAAATATAATTTGTGCTTATATCCTCGTTATGGAATAAGTAACAGTAAAAAAGACATAAATGATGATTCAAGGTAAAAAATAAAAATATACAGATGAACAAGTTGATATATATGCACCCGCAGTCAAACGGCTATAAACCTTAATAAGATGCGCATAATATCCTTAAGGCATTTTATCTTTTTGATGACGACGAAACGATGAGAAGTATCTCATGTTGAATTTGTCTTCACATATTATTGATTTTTATACACACAAAAAAAATATACAAATCGAGATTGATGATAAAACATATTCTTATGGATTTATGAATTCATGAAAGGAAAGTACGTAATTCGGTTTCGGAGAAATGCCAGTAATAAAATTGGAACAATTTTTTGTGGATTGTTGAAGTGGGTAAAGGAAATTATTAGATTTATAATATTATGGTTTCCTTTGAATGACTTTTTATTCTTTTGTAATATTTTATTGAGTTGGTGCTTAAAATAGATTTAAATAGTATATAATATATGAATATCAAAGTATTGTACAAAAAAGCTAGGAAAAGAAAAATAGTACATAGTGTGAAATTTCAAAGCATGAAAAACTGTGAAAAACTAAAAATATGTTATACATACGGTATACCAATAAAGGAGATGTCCCCAACGCCCACCATTATCATTATTAACATTTCACAATCTTCTTCGGGAATATCGAACACTCAAATATCGAAGGACCAGAAAATTTATTTCCTGGGTCAACAAACATAAATTGAACGAATTTAATGAATCTAATTAAGCTTGAAACTTAACGTATTAAAACTTAAAACTTAAAGTAGATATTTAATAAGATCCAACATTTCAAAATGTATGAAACGAAAATACCAATAAAATTGAAAGGCATTACAAACACATTTATAATAAAGGGCATGACTGGGTCACCAAAACTTTCTCTTGTGACAAATCTACTGAGGGCTTAGTACAGAAAAACAAAATAAAAGAAAAACAAATATGAAATTTAGTGCTGATTCTATGTATACTTAACTAGTTGCTGCAGCAACGGGGTTGACCCCATCGCTATCTAAAGGGTTATTAAAATAGCCTTAGTTATTCCTCACAACATCAGCTTTCATCCAGAGAAAATCAGTAAATGTGTTTCCTGTCGTCGGTCGCTTCGACCGTTAAATAAGAACTTTCAAAAAGCTACACCAGCGCCATCTAGGGGATAATTTACTTCAAAAGATACTTCCTACAACATCAGCTATCTGTCTGTAAAAGTCCCGTCAAAATCGGTCCAGTAATTTCTGATCGACTCATATATACGAATATGCGATAGAGCGACCCAAGCGCCACCTAGGGAGTAATTTCAATAGCGCGAATTAAAACACTTGTTTCTTACTTTTAAAATTAAACAATATTTATTTGGAACTATGTCCTTTATTATTGAAATACTTTTTACTAATTCTAAAAGGAGCTTAAGGCTACTATGTAGTTACAATAAGACTATTGATAAATTCATCATACAGTCGTATTTATATACTTTTCTTATCTATCTACAAGGAGACCCAAGCGTACAATCGTCTTGCTTGATAATGAAGAAGAGATAATATTCCAACATTGTATACAAACGATATTATCTCTTTTACATATGTTATCATTGTAGCGTTGTGTGCAAGACTGTACTAGAGACTAAAGATATCATTGAATACAAATAATGTTATCTTTTTTCTCAATATGTTTTGCTATGGATACTTAACTCCCCCCCTTGTTAAACGAAATCGTCCCGATTTTTCGACGCTATTTTTAACATTTCTCTTTCATAAGTTTTGTTATATGCGTCAATCTTTTTTTGTTTTTGACGATCTGTTATACATTGTATAGTTTTTATCATTACGTACGTAAATGCTAGAATAACAATCAGTGTTACAATTGTGTATATAGTTGATAATATCGGTTTTTCTTCAAAAGGAATAATTAGTTTTTTTAAAGTATCTATGTTATCGAATTTGTACATTGTATCTTCTTTAATTATTTGGTCGATGTAAGACTCTGAATTATGATTTCTTAATATAACTTCTTTAATTTGCTTATGCATGTTTTTGTATATTTTATCGTCTAGATTTATAGTATTTTCATAAGTAACTAAGTTTATACCATTAATTGTTTGATTATTTAACTTATGCTTACCGCTTAATAACATAACACCGGATTCAATTTCTAAGTCGTAATCGTATTCTTGTTTAATGTTGCATTTTGAAGTTATATTCTTTAAAAGTGGAATAAGACAATTTTCTTCTTCAAAGTTAATTTCACAAATGTTTTTACTTAGATGATTTTGACAATTTTTTGTTCTTAAATAAGTTTGGTTACATAAGGCAATTGTTTTATCTGTAATGATTTTTCCATGTTTTGAATTTAAAGGTGTTACTTTATACAATTTACATGATTTAATTAGAACTGGATATTTATATATTGTGATGAAGAATTCATCAGTTCTAGCTAATAATATTTTAGAGTACTCAAGTATATTTATTATGGGTACTTGAATTATTTCATGTTGAATAATATTTTTAATGTCATCTAAGTCTAGGCTTTCTGATAATATTCATTATTTTTTGCTGCATTAATTGTTCTGGTCAATAATAATAATTGTTCGTACACTTGTTCTATTACTAAATGTTCTTTAAGGCTCTGACCTTCGAATTGTTGCAAAATTTGTTCAAATCTAGAATTTATAGTTTTTTGTTTATTATTGTTTTCTATGAGATTATTTATACTCGTTTCTATGTTAACTAAGTCATAATGGTCAGGATTACCAAACACATATTTGAAAGCTGTTCCTAAAAAGTTAATTGATCTAGTATGCCTAGTATGTTCTTGTAATTGGTCTGCTAAATTCTTAATTTTACTTAACCAAATTTTTTCTTCTTGTGTAGGTTGATATTTACTAGTTACGATATTTACGTAAGGTTGAAATATCGAAGTCAGGTTGGTTGCATGTAACAAATAAGTTTGTTCTTTGAATAAATACACGTCATCTGTTTGCGTAAGTATAAACTTCTTGTTTAGTAACTCAGTTATTTGAACGTTTCCTTGCCCTTCTTGACTCTGTACAATTCCTAGTAATGTTAGGAATATTAATATTTTCGTCATCTGAAAAATGATAATTCTTTATGTTATCCTTGTGAATTTTTATTCCTTCTTTAGAGATTACAGTGTCTCCTTTATCTTCTTCTACTATTCTTGTTATGTATCTGGCGTTAGATTTCTTTCTAAGACCTGTGATTCTTACCATTATCTTATCTCCTTTTTTATACTCTCTGTGTCGAGTTCCTTTATTTAGACGTTCGATCACTTTTTTGGATGCTGAGTTTAGTTTATTTATTATAATTTCACTATTGCTATATTTATTTTGATTAAAGAAAATGTCTCTAGGTTTCAAACCGGTAACTGAGTGTATAGAATTATTTAATTCACGCACTGTTCTAAATATTTCGTCGATAAGTCTTGTTTTATTCTGAATTGTGAATATTCTAGACAGTTCAGTTATTGTACCGTTTACACGTTCTACTTGACCGTTCGCTGTCGATCTGTATACTGGAGTTTCTACTTTAGTTATGTTGTATTTCAAACACATTTGGTTCACCATTTCTGTTTTGAATCCCTTCTCATTATCTGTCATGAGTCGTTCACATTTTGGGAAATAATTAGATAAGACCTCTTCCATAACGTCGTACAGTCTGTTTCGAGTTTCGATTTCCCGAAGGATTGTATATTTAGAATACTTATCTACTGTTACAAGGAAAGTATACTTGTCGTTGAAGTATATGTCCATATGAATGTGTGTTCCCACATGTGTTGGTATTTCTGAATTATTCAGAGGTTCTCTGATAGGTTTTCTTTCATATTTTCCAAATAGACATGCTATGCATTTTTTGTTGAAACTCTTTGCTTGTTTATTTAGATCGGGCCAGTAATATTTCTCTGAGATTTCTTGTATATTGTTACGTAACCCTCGGTGTGCTCTTTCGTGAGTTACCCTTACAAGTTTTAGTTGTTCCTCCAAATTTGTCACGTCTTGAAGTTTTCTTGGTGTGAATATAAATCTTACTAGTGGGAATTCTTTTTTTATGTTTTCACCATATTTGTATATGTTTTCAAATTTCGTATGCAAAGCTACAATCTTTTGGGGTTGTATAACTTCTTTCATCTGCCTTAGTAAAGAGTCTTTGTCCTTAAACTTTATTATGAGTCTTATTTTGTTACTAAAATAGATTTGTGTTTCGATATTATTTGTTATATCTTCAATAAGTTCGAACTGTGCAGCGTATGCATTAAAAGGCTGATTCACAGTTTTTATTATATCATTAGAAGAACTTTCAGCTGAATGTGCTGTTTCTATGGTAGAAGTATTTATGCGTTGACGTGATAATGCGTCAGCTACAAGATTTAGGTTTCCTGGTTTATATACTAATTTTGCTCCAAAGTCTTCAATGATTCCCTTCCAACGTTTCAGCTTTGTGTTGGGATTTTTTTCTGATACAGAATATATAAGGCTCTGGTGATCGGTATATATGGTTAAGTCTGCTATACCATATATGTAGTTTCTGAGTTTTTGTAAGGACCATATGATCGCTAATAGCTCTTTCTCGTTTGTGCTATAGTTCTCTTCTGTCTTACTCAGTGTTCTTGACAAGAAGTGTATAGGTTGCTTATTCTGACTTAGTACGGCTCCAATAGCTATGTTGGATGCATCAGTAGTAAGCTCGAATGGTTTACTATAATCCGGTTGAAAAAGTTCGACTTGTTCTTTCAAATAATTTTTTAAAATTCTAATCGCTTCTAATGCTGAATCATTCAGATTTAACTTAATATTTTTACTTTGTTTTTTGTTTACTTTACCGTTATCTCCTCGTAAATATAATGTCAGGGGCTTGGCTATGCTTGCGTATCCTTTTATAAACTTACGATAGTAACCTGTAAGACCTAAAAATCCTCTCAAATCCTTTACCGTTTGTGGGACTGGAAAATTTTCTATAGCTGCTATTTTCTCAGGGTTCGTAGTGATTCTACCATGTCTGATTATGTGACCTAAGTATTCTACTTCTTCTTGAAAAAACTTACTTTTCTCATCAGATATTTTTAATGTGGCTTTATTGAGTACGTCGAATACTTGACTTATGTGCTGTATATGTTCTTCCTCAGATGAAGAATATATCAATACGTCATCAATGTAAACGTGTACGAATTTACCTACAAAGTCTCTCAAAATGTCGTCCACGCATCTCTGAAATATGCTTGGTGCATTTTTGAGCCCGAAAGGCATTCGTTTAAAATGATATTTTGCGCCATTTATAGCAAAAGCTGTTTTTTCTTTATCGTCTGCTTTGATTTTAATTTGGTGGAAACCTGACTCCAAATCTAACGTTGTAAAGTACTTGGCTTTACCTAAATTTTGAATTGTCATGTTGACATCCGGAATGGGGTATCTGTCTGTTACAGTGTGAGCGTTAAGTTTTTGGAAATCAACAACCATGCGCCGTTTTGGTTTTCCTTTTTCGTCCAAACCTTTTTTAGGTACTGTCCATATGGGACTGTTATAAGGACTATGGCTTTTTTCTATTATATCGTCATGTAAGAGTTTCTGTATTTCTTTGTTTACGAATTCGTTATCTGCTATGGGATATGGATATTGTTTAACATAAACCGGATTATCATTGGTCGTCCTAATGCTTGCTTCTATAGTATCTGTAAAGGGTAACGGTCCTATGCTGTTATTAATCTTCATCAGTCTATCTATGTCTGCTTTATAAATATTATTTTCCCCAATTATGTAATTAATTTTCTGAATAGATTCGACACTGCTTATGGTAGTTAGAGTCATATTACTGAAATTTATTTCCGCGTTTAAAACTTTAAGTCCTTCATATCCTAATATCATATCAAAAGACTGAATATCCTCTAATTCAAAAAATGTTATATTTTTCTTTAATATCTTAACTACTTTCTTTGTATCTACCATAGAATAACCATGCATTGTTTTTATTTTTATAGGTTTAATTTTAATTTTTTCGCTAGAATCGCATTTTCTATTAATGTAATTATGGGTTGCACCAGTATCAATAAGAATTTTATAAATTTTCTTAGAAATAATACTAGTTAAATTTAAGCAGGGCAACCCGTCTACTAGTTTAAATGATCTATTCTTATGTTATTATTTACCATACATTCCGTTTCATCTGCTTCTGCATATGTACTGCTGACATCGTCTCTGCGTTGTTGTCGGGAGTTATTTACTCTCTGCTGCTTGAAGTTCTGCTGATAAGATCGTTGCGGTCTGTTGTGTGTGTTGAAACTCCCGCTGTGTTCACGTTTCGCTGGTGGATTATATACATCGGGTTTGTATTGATTCCAATTTTGTCGCTGTGCATGTACAATTTGTCTCGAGTTTATCTCCATCGGCTGTGGTCCGTCATTTCTCTTGAAAGGGTTTAGGCGTGGTCCTTGATTGTGTTGCTGCATATTATCGTATTGCTTCTGGGGTTGATAATTCGTTGTTTGGCTCGAATAATTTGGTCTTCTTTCGTTTCTGCGTTCATGTGGCATATTTTTGTGGTGCTTATCTTGAGTGAGATGTAAATGCCTGTGCACATTATCATGTTCTATTCTGCGAGCAATTGCGAATGCGTGTTCTAGATCATTTATTGTAGCTGAATATAATGATCCTCTTGTAAAGTTGTCACTCATACCATCAATGAATATACGAACTGCGTCGTCGTTAGCATTTTTAATTAGTCTGTCGATTATATTCGGCGGATCACCTGACATAGTGATTTTTGATATTATTAAATTGAGATTTTTATTTATCTCGTCGTGGTATTCAGACAGTGTGCTTCTTTTTTGCGTGATGGCTTTCATCATGTCTTGTAGCACGTATAGAGGTTCTTGATTAGAGTACGTATAATCTAATCTGTTACGTATCGCCTCAAAATTAAAAATTGTGTTATAATTAGTTAACACATTCGCGGCTGCACCCTGTATTTTACTTTTCACTATAGTCAATGCTGCTGCGTACTTACTGTGTGTTTTGAAGTTTTTAATGCTGTCCATTAATCTGGATGCTTCTTCGCGCCACGACCGATAATTTGATTGATCGCCGTTGAAAATAGGTAGGCTTTTAAATGCGTCTAACTGTATTTCACTACCATCTGTATATGTGGTTCTTATTTCCTCTAGCACAGGTATGTTTGGTACTATGCCTAATCCAGATTTTACTTCATTTAGTTTTGTTTCTAAATTAGTGTTTATTTGATTTTGGTTAGTTATTATTGCTGCTAACCTTGCATTCTCTGTGCGTGTGTGCTCTAGGGTTTGTGTTACTGTGTTGCACCTGGTTTCTAAAGCTTCTAATCTTGCCATTAATACTGCGAGTTGTTCCATTTTGAACTCGTGTCTGTTGTCGTCGAATTTGTGTGTTTTTTTTCTCCACATATACACTTTCACTGAATTGCTTTGCTGCTTCGTACGAAGAAGCTATATTTGTACCTGCTATGCTAGGTAATTCTTGTAACCGGTAACGCGAGTGTTCTGTTTATACTAGATTTCACTACTTGTTCCCGAGGTCCGCTCGATTGAAGTTAAAAAGTATATTTAACCTCCTGGCAGGATCGCCAATTAAAACACTTGTTTCTTACTTTTAAAATTAAACAATATTTATTTGGAACTATGTCCTTTATTATTGAAATACTTTTTACTAATTCTAAAAGGAGCTTAAGGCTACTATGTAGTTACAATAAGACTATTGATAAATTCATCATACAGTCGTATTTATATACTTTTCTTATCTATCTACAAGGAGACCCAAGCGTACAATCGTCTTGCTTGATAATGAAGAAGAGATAATATTCCAACATTGTATACAAACGATATTATCTCTTTTACATATGTTATCATTGTAGCGTTGTGTGCAAGACTGTACTAGAGACTAAAGATATCATTGAATACAAATAATGTTATCTTTTTTCTCAATATGTTTTGCTATGGATACTTAACTCGCGCTACAAAATTAGCTTTTGGCCAGTAACAAAAATTTTAAAAATGTATACATGTGTAGGTATAGATAAAGATTCAAACCGAAATACAAACAAATTTCAAAATCGTCGGACCAGTTTTTAAAAAAATTGATTTTTCAATATCATTTTTCGAAAAAAAAAAAATTGAAAAAAAGTAGGTACACATGTTTTGAGAACACAGATTTTCAAAACATTGTTCACAATGATGTTTAAGAAAAATTATTTATAACTCACAAAATATTTTTAATAATAAAAGTGGTATGCCATGTTATTTCCTATTCATTTAATTCAATTTCAGTAATATTTTTTTTTTTTTTTTGATAGCTTCAGCGATTATTGGAGAAATTGGAAATAAAAAACATCGATATATGACCGTTAAATTAATTTTTCAGAAAGTTTCATTTCACATTTTGATAGACATTCAATGCATAATTAAACTTACAAATTTTTGTTGGAATCGTTAGCGCTGTTTTCGAGTAAAATAACTTTTTTTTCATAATTTTTGTATAACAGGTATGTACCATTATTTTTGGGCCTAGAATGCCAACTAAAAATATTTTCGGGTACAATAACTTAAAACCATTACCAAGTTTGAAGCAAATCGGCCAATCTGTTTAGGCTGGAAGTGTCAATACAGACAGACAAACACACAAACAGAATTGTCAGTTGTATATTCTCTATCATAGTAATGTCATCTTTCATTGTTATCCAGGGGCGTACCGAGAGGTCGAGCTGTGGGGGGGGTGAGTTTTATTGAAATGCCGAATTTTTACCCCCTGCCTCTGTTAAAGTGTGCTAAAATGTATTAAACTACTATATCGGTTGAATTTTTCTTAATTTAATTGGTTGCAATGACCTAGTTATTATTAAAAAGAAACATTTAGCGGACTTACCGCGATTGTTTATTTAAACCAAAAATTATTTTCCGATTATTATTGCCCGACCTTTCGACAGGGTTACACTTGTCGTGAAAAGAAACATCACGGGTTGTGACCACGAAAATTGTAACCCTGTCGAAACGTCGGACAATAATAATCGAAAATTAGCACCAACTTTGTTGGAATTATTTGCCTCAAAATTGAAAAATGCCGACTTGTACACTTTAGTTTAAAAACCATCGCAAATACCGACTTCCTTGCTTTCATAAGTTTAAAAACCTCTAAGAATATCGACTTGCACAACTTAGTTCAAAAATCTCGAATTCAATGACGCGAATGCTTTTAAATATTTTGAAATTTTCAAAATGCCGACTTTGCCGACTTTACTAATCCGTGGGGGGGGGGGGGTTAGTTACCCCCACACACATACCCCGTCGGTACGCCACTGTTATTATTGCAAAATCCAAGTTTTGCCTTATGCACCTAGAGAGCAAGTAAAAAGAATAAATTAAAATTATTTAATTTACAATTCATATTTCTAGCACAAAAATTAAATAAAATATAAAGGCAAAACTACAAAAGAATTCCAATATTTTGGTGTTTTGAACAATTCCTATAGAGTTCCTTCAGTTGCTAAGTTCCTAACTCTAAACACATTTACTAACAATGTTAATTGACATTTTTTTCCAAAAAGTTCATAATTTCCAAGAAATTGACAAAAAAAAATTATTCCTCCTAAAAAAATTTGGCAACTTTGTCGAATTTACTCAAAACATCAAAACAAAGGTCTCCACCAAAATCCAGCTTTGTCGAAATTTTCAGAAGTAAATATACAATTTAACTAGGCTATCCCAAGCATCTTTTAAATTCATCTAATAATGTAAGCGAAAATATTTATAAAGACGGAGAAAAATGAACAGCTTTAATAAATAGCTATAATACAATAATCTCAGTACTGACAGTATAATCCACATCCAAGGACTCGTTACTATGTTGGTGCAAAATGTAGCAATGACGAGCTCTTTTCTCTTTCCACTTTAAAATTAGCCATCACCATCATTGAAGAAAAGAACCCCCTGCGGGATAATTCAATAATATCAAACCAAGAGTATGAGTTCTTGCATCAGACGAGGCATCTCTTATAGTTACATCCTGAATAATTTCCATTCAAAACGCAGAGATCAACACTGGGAGTCTTAATGGAAGGACTTTTGACTTTCGAGAAAAGTGTTTGAAGGGCAAAACTTGTTGTTTAGAGGCGTTGAAAAAGAACTGATGTTAAGGCACGTAGCACGCATTCCTCCCTCCACTTCACGTCCTACGACACAAGAATGCTAATGTAAGAAACAAATTTAACATCTCGTAATCTTTAACAATGAATTTTTGAAGTGCACGTGTGTGCTTAGCATATAATATATTTTCCCACTAAGCCAAGTGAAAAGACCTGCACCCTTAGAGAATAATTTGTGTAATATAGTCCTGAATGAGTTTAAATTAAATTTATAAAAAAAAACTCCATCCTTGTCCTCATCTCATATCGTGTTTTTCACCTCATTAACTTTATATTCACAAAAGCTACTGTTCGTGAGCTCTTATGTGTGCAAAGTTAAACCACGAAATTATATCCAGAGGTAAATTTGCGTCCATGGTTAAACGGAGTGTAAATTTGTGTTCATTAAAAAAAAAGGAATTCAGGTTATATACATGAGTAATTTGTTTATTTTATAATAGTTTTACTGATTATGAGAAAGTAATGAAGTTAAAATATTTTTAAATAAATAGTTCAAATTATAAAGAGTGGATTATTAAAATTTCAGAGGCTCAATTCTGCAGGTTTACATAAAAAATCATGTGCACTTTGCACTATATCACATTTTGATTTCACAAGTAGGTGTATTTTACGGTGCATGGAACTAACTTCACATGGCAACATACATACTTCACCACTAGTGGGAACTAATTTGTGATGGGATACAAAAAATGATTTTTATTCATGTTCCACGATAATTCTAAAATCTCAAACAAAAATAAATGTTCTTAAAGCAAATCTTACACTGTCAATCATTTGATATCAAATTTGATTTCGGTACTTATAATTTAACGTTTTTCTCGCTCTATCAGTTTCTTACTCGCTCAATCAATTTCTTACTCGCTCAATCATATTGACATCAAATTTAGTTTGTTAATATGTTGATTGAGTTCAGACCATCTTAAAAATTACAAATTATTGAAAATATTTGGTCTCTTTCTCTTGCATTAGAAATATGCCAAAAATTATGTTAAAATCCCTTACACGAATAATCAGATTGATTAATCATCAAGCATAATCAAAATCGGTCTAATTTTCATCAATCATAATTCATAGAATAATGAGACACATGCCTAAAGTGCTATTTTAACGAATACTATAAGGGTCGCTTAAGGAAATTAAAGGTTTTTGAAAAAATGTTTTTTGAAATTTGTTAAATAGTTACATAATATCATATTCAATAGAACTAAATATCTGCCGTTTCCTCCCAAGATGTGCCCTTATTACCTTTTGCATGTTTCATTGAATTAAACAAAAATCCTAACCCAATTCTCAACATAAAAGATGAATTCTTGGTGATTTGAGAAATTTTATTTAAATCCGCAGACATGTGTCGAACGTAAAATATATTTTGATATTGACATTTGACACTTTGTATAAAAAATTTTTTGTTGTGGATTATTCAGTTAGAACTGACATCAACAAGCAATCTATTTGAAATTTTGAATTGTGACAAATTTGTATAGATTCAATGTTGACGTCAATGGAGCATTCAATTTGAACTGTCATCCGAAAAATATAATACTTTTAGTTTGACAAATTTATACAAATTTGACGAAATTCAGTGTGAACTCTTATCATGAGCAAACAATTAATTTGACATATTGTAGTTTGAAATTTTTTTAAAAATCCAATTTTGACGTTTCCCGAGTATTCAGCGTATTTAGCCGGAACTGTCGTCAGAGTCAATAAATTTTAAAACTTTTAGTTTTAAGGATATACAAATAGAAAATTAGTCTAGATGTTTAGATACTGATTTTTTATGTGTCATCAGCAGTTTGACTAATGTGTACAAATTCAATTTTGACATTTGCTTTGTATTCAGTGTGAAATGTCATCACTCATCAGCAATTGATAAAAGTGACACTTTGTAGTTTGACAGATTCCGACAAACACTATTTGAACGATTCTGGAGTATTCAATGTCAAATTGTAATCAAGGGCACAAAATGGACATTTTTTAGTTTGACAGAATTGAACAAATCCTATTATAACGATTGCCTCATATTCAGTGCAAACTGTTGTCGCAAATCAATAATAATCTGATACTTACTTTTTGGTGTTATGATATGGAGGCTGAGATTAATGGAAACCAAAAAATGGAGAAAACCGAGGGGTTAAGCAAATAAAAAAGTTTTTCATAATAAAATTGGATTAAAGCTCGACACCACTAAAAAGGGGACTGATGATAGAAACTGGCACTCCTTGAAAAGCTATATCTCCAGCCAAGAATGGAAAAAAACGAATAGTAAAATTCGTAAAAAACGAGTAAATAAAATTCGTTTAAAAATTGGTGGTAGCACCTATAAGTTGTTGTTGTTGTTAAAACATTCAGCAAATAAAACTCGTTGGGGTGAATTTTAATATAACTGGTGGAGCCTTTCATCATAAAATTCTCTAATTTGAATTTCGCGCCAAGAATCTATTTATCATTTATTTGAATCTTCGCGCCACAAATTATTATTTTCATATTTTATAGTAATCCTAAATTTAAAGCTTAATCTAAGATTAAATTATATAAACCTACAAATACGAAGGGTAGTCCTCTAATAACATATCTGTAGGTCCATGAACAGTTACTGGAGGTAGCTTAATGTTAAACTACAATCTTCTATATGGTTTGTGTACATTTATTACAAATTTATTGATGTGATAAACCAATTAATTAAATCTCATGGGGGAAATCTGCATGTGTCTTTCTTATAACTTCTATGCCAAATAGCAATACTGATAGACTTAACCACAAAAACATGCAATTGAATATCTTTATACATGGCTTTCT
The DNA here is from genome assembly GCA_951217065.1 of Baccha elongata. Classification (NCBI taxonomy): domain Eukaryota; kingdom Metazoa; phylum Arthropoda; class Insecta; order Diptera; family Syrphidae; genus Baccha; species Baccha elongata. The sequence goes on along the minus strand of OX578272.1, from coordinate 122,141,759 downwards.
AAATGAATTGCTATTTCAAGTGAAAGTATCTCCAACAAATTCAAAGATATGGAATGGCTATTGTGTTATGAATAAAATACAATATAAGTTATGTATTATTCCAGTTCGGTTGCTAATGGTTTTTGGTATTTTTTTTATCAATTGAATCTTACACCGAGAGAAGTAATATATTTCGAGATACAGTTTAGAAGATTAATGCTTGATAAAAAATATAAATAAAAAACTTGTTTTCCTAATTTTTCTCCCTTGCGATGCGTGTATCTCGGAAACGGTTGATATTTGGAAAAAAGTGGTCATAACAAAAATTCTACAAAACTTTATGAGCTTTTGTTTGTTCTAAAAAAAAATTCGCTAAGACGCACTATTTCTGTGGTATAAGCGTAAGTAACCAAAAGCCCCTTTTTGGGGGCTTTATATTCCTGGCCCTCCTCCTTACAACCTCCCAGGGATCAGGACTTCTAGTATGTTAACTACTTGAGCAGCTTCAACAATATTTTAAGGAAATGGCTTACTGGAGTCCTTTATCAATAAGGTATAATACGTTCCTATTTAAAAAATTGCTCGAAAATGGTTTAAATGTTGGTAACATGATTCTGGAAGCAGCAAGTGGCAAATGTTGAACTATTTTGAAAACTTGATAAAATGGGTTTTTTTAAATAACTTGATGTGTTAAAGTTTGCTTACAAAATTTGTTTGAAAAATGACTCAGTCAAACTTAATTTTTCTTGCGAAACTTACAATATTTATTTTGAATTTCGAGATTGCATTCAGTAGCATAGTAGCATAATATTAAAATTTGGGACTACAGTACATAAAAATGTGGCCCTGGATATCGATTTTCATAATTTTTCTAAATATTGCGATTATTACGTAACCCATCGAGATAATTTTTTTTCTTACTATTTGCAGTACGGGTATAACCTACCCTATCACCCGGTACCCGCTTGACGTTGAGTTGCGGGACACCCTGTATATTTGCTAGGAGCAAATAAATGAATCTTTTGATGGAAAAAGTTTTACGTTTATGGTAAACATATCATAATACATTTACTTCAAATGCTTAGATATAATACAAAGGAAATTCTTTTGTAGCGAACGAATGCAACGTTAGTGAGAGAAGTTTTCATGTTGCACAAACAATTATTTTGTTGGAAACGAATGCATCGATCGTAGTAACAGTATAGACTGCGGTTCGAATCCCAGCAGTGGCTCTTTTTTTTTATTTAATATGTATAATCGAATAATCGAAAATAAAAAATAATTGAATATAATCGATCTGTAAGCAAAGTAAACTCACCAAATGAGGTGGATTGACTCGGAGTTAAGTCTGTGCTTAAAGTTTACTAAAAAGCATATTTATAGGGTAAACTCGATATTAACTAACCTTGATGGGATGATCTAGCACTGAAAAACTGGGCCTAAATGTCAACAAACCAAAATTAAATGTTTCGTATTTGTTGCACAATAATTCTTATCTGTCACAAAGACAAAGTTGTTTAAGATTTTTTGTCTAGCATGAAGATAGATATAAGGAAATGAAAAAATAAAAAAATGAATTAAAATGCAAAAAAGCGACGTAGTCCATTAGTGCGGAGGGACTCAGGTTCGGTCCCCAGAAATATTATTAATTTGTATAGTTCTAAAATATAATATAATAATAATTAAACAAAATAAATGTTCTCTAGAAATCTTGACAGTTATACAAATTAAATATAAAAACAAATTTTTTTTTCAAAAACTGAACAGTTGCTATGCAAGCAAATTCGTTTGTCCTAAAAGAAAATAAGAGTTTGCTGCAAATTAAGTGAAAAAAGACTGCTGGCAAACGAATCATTCCTTTGGGCATTTTTTTCGCTTACAGCAAACGATTCCTTCTCTCAGTGTAGGTATATCAAATAATAGTAAATAACATTATTATTCAATATACAATTCATTCATTATTTTTAAAGACGATGATTGCTATTTAAACTAACAATGGTGATGAAATATCAAAATGTATGTAGTACAAATATTATATAGTATAGGTATATGTATATGTATCGTACTCGTACTTATGTATAACAGAGAGATCCATCAAGTGCAATATTTTTTTAATTTATACCTTATATGATTAGAAAACATGGCCTGGTAAGATAAGTCATCTGCATCTCAAAGGAGACAAATTGTGAATTCGATTGCATATGCTCAAGATTTGCAAAATCAGAATTTAGTAAAACAAAATATTTAACTTCAAATGCATGGCAACCAAGCAAATAAGTTGAAAATAAATGATTTTTTGCTAAACGGAGAAACCTTTTATTTAACTTCAAGTTGAAGTTCAAGTTGAAGGATGGATTTTAATAGATTGGAGTAGTAGTACTGGCCATTGGCATTGTCTCATTAGGTAGCGGAACTTCATGCGAAAAAACATGAATATTAAATAAAATGCACGACTGGGTCACACGAACTTGCTATTGTAAAAAACTATGGGACTAAAAAATAGATCTTTTTCGAATTTTTTTGCAGCATTGTTTTGGTTTAGCAGTTGTTTGATAATATCAAATTTCTTCAAAATCGGTGCAGCCGATTCAAAAATTAGTCAGTGTAATAAAAAACGGTTCTATGGCAGGTACCGTTAATAAGCTGATTCCGAAAAAAATTTCCTATGAAAAACATCACCTTGAGCAACAAATCACTCATATAAAATTTAATCAAAATTGGTTGTATTTTTTTTCGAGAAAATTAGAATTATCGGTTTTTAGAAAAAAAAAAACTTTTTCAAAAATTACTTTTTTTAAATTTTTTTTTTGTAGTATTATTTTGGCTTAGTAATTGTTTGATAATATAAAATTTCTTTAAAATCGATGCAGCCGTACAAAAGATAGTCGGAGTAATAAAAAACGGTTTTATGGCAGGTACCGTTAAAAATTTATATGGTGGACATCATCATTGGCAACAAATCACTCACATAAAATTTTATCGAAATTGATCGTATTTTTTTCGAGAAAAATACAATTATCGGTTACGCTTGTGTGGTAGGTACCGTTATTTTTATGCCTAGGTCAAAAATAAAAAAACGTCCGGGGATATTTCACTAAAAATATCTAGTTTATGCCAAGTTTAAATAAAATCGGCCGAACTGTTTAGGCTGCAGGTGTCGAGTCGACAGACAGACAGACAGCTGGACAAAATTGTCGGAAAAAGCCTTCTTTCTTTCTAAAAAAAAATACATTGTTATTCTGATAGAATTCGTTGACAAAATATTCTTTTATGTCAGACATGCCACATGTCTTTGCAAATTTAATAAATGTCAAAAATTTGCATTTAACTCGAAGTGTGATATGATTGCAAATATTTATACACAATAGTTTATGAATTCTCGAACTAAATTGATATTAATTGTTGGTGTTCGATAAATGAATCAAATGTAACCTCAATTTTCGATTTCAATTTATTTTGTGATACCTCTAGTTGCTGCACATGTGGTTTTGTCCTATCGAAGGAATTACATTTCAATGTATAGTATAAAAGCTATGAGAGTGGTTTTTGGACAGAGAATGGATGACAAATTGCGCACACAATAAATTTAATTTTAATTGCTGAGAAAATTGTTTAACATATAAATACATAGATATAGATCTGATAGAGAGTGATTTATTAAAACCATCCAGATCATATTTAATATGATATAATAAATCTAGAGATAACTTCTCTTTGAAATAATTTCAAAGGATAAGGGAGAGAGAATAAATTCATCTCCTTAATTATGGAAAATTGTGTATGTAAAGTTGACTTTTATCGTGTCATTAATGCGGCTTTAAAGTTTTAATTATTTTTCAATTTCTGAACTGTTCGTTCGTCTATCTTTCATTTGACAACTCAGATTGTGTTTTGGCATCAATTTGGTATCAGAAACGAAAATATAACTAACTTTACTGGTACATAAATACCAAGACAGACTATCACTACATTTTGAAGGATGTATCCAAGGATCTTTTTCAATAAGTAATTCTTGGTTGATCAAATAATTCGGCATTTAAAAAAGAAATAATTGACACAGCAGAAAAGTGAGTACCATATGTTTCGTCAACCTAACAAAAACACTTCCATTTAAACTTCTGTCATAACTCATAACAATAAAAGATTTTAATCGTTTAAATTAAATTTAAAATTTAACTCAACCAGAGCCAACTTCATTTTTGTAAAACGTTTTTATGTACATTTCTATTAAACAAACGATTATAGTTCTTCATTATCTCTCTCCAGCATTGTCTTACCCTAAAAGAAACCCTATGGTCTTTTTATCGCATTTTACAGACTTTAACGACTTATTCTGTCGAATGAAAGAGCTGTTAAATGATAATGATAAATGATTTCATTTTACGGTTGCCGAACTCTTTAAAAATTTACTGTGTCGTCGCTTAATATTACTGCACCCCATGGATTTTGTTTTATTGCTCTTAAACACTGAAGAAGCTCCAAGTCAAAGTTTTGCTATCTCATTGAGAAGGGAGGGTTTCCATGGCTATATAAAGAATGTTTGTTGTATGTTTTTGGCTAAAATCCAACGACTACAAAACACACAATCGCAGAATATATCGTTGTTGGCTTTGACGTTGTCGTCCTTGTCGGCACTGCTTGATGCCAAGTGGAATAATTTTATGATAAATTGGCTTTTTCTTTAGCGAAACGTAAAAGGGATCGTTTGATGGTGTAACATGCGTTTCATCATCGTCATCATCGCCCGCGCCATTGATGTTGTCTCCTGTTTTTGATGGTTAAATACTCTTCCCTATCGAAACACCACTTAACTCGAATTTTCCAATATAAGATAACGACACAAAACCTGGTGTATTTTATTATTATTCAAAGGATTTTTGGTATAATTGAATTTTATCAAGTGTACATAGCTCACAGTATAATACATTTCGCAAATATAGACAGACACAAGGAATTTCGCGAAATAAGGAAACGGGAGAGAATCATGCTGCTGCGTTTGTTGGTTGCCGTTAACTATAGAAAGAGATTAATTATATTTTGAGATTATTAAAACAAATTATTTCTCAGACGCGACACGGTGCTAAATCCCTAGAACCAGATTATCAAAATGGCGGAAGTTGGTATACGCTTTTCTGCACCATACCATGCATGATGGTGGATCTTCCGTTTAATGGCTGCCAATTTGTGAATGTTTAGTTCTTCTTCCCAGATAAACTTACGGTAATAATGTGGCTTTTGTAAGAACATTAACCAGATGGTGATGTATCATCTGGAGAGAGAGATTATACAAAGAATCAGGAGATGGAATGGTACAAAGTACAAACCACGTTAGGGGAAGTTATAGAGAAGAAGCATATTTTTCTGCATAAAGAGTTTTATAAACGGATTTTATTTTATTATAATTTTTGAAATATGGATATCAAGATACATTTGCATATCGATTCTTTAAAAATATTTCTAATGTTTTCTTGGAAATAAAGTGATTAAAGGGTGCCCATAGAAGTTACACATGATTCGAATTTCGCGTCAATTGTGGGTTACAGTGATGCCAATAAATAACAAAACTGCAACGTGACTGCTGACAGTTTTGATTTGAATGCCAGATATTGATGTGAACGATATTTCAAAAAGAGGGTTGCACAAGGCACCAGACCATACAGCCCGTGAAATGATACAAAACCCGTGTTTTCTAAATTATTTCTTGTGTGAATTTTCAAAAACGAGATTCCTTGGTACAAAAGGAATTAGAAGGCCTTACGATTTTTGTATCTGAATGTATTGAAAATAAAAACAAATCAAAATATTTGGTGCTTCAGTGTCTTTTTAATTAACTCATCAAAATTGAATAAACTCTAAAATTCATTCACAGCAAACATTACTACCTTTTTTTATAACAAAATGGAATTTGTATCAAGGTTCCCCACTCAAGGGGTACATTGGTGCAGGTCTATTGACAAACTTTATCTCATCATCATCGCAAAAGTCATTAGCAAGTTCATTAATATTAGATACGTTCGTTTTTCGTCTGTACGTTTGCCATCATATGTTTTCCATCCACAAATATATAAAGAAAACATTTGTGGGGCACATTGATATGATATAAAAATTGTTGCATTGATTTTTATACATAGCCAAGGAAAATTTGACCAAAAAAGGCAAAATTACCAAATAATTCAGACAAAGCTGGATTTGTTATTATGTCTTCAGCGAATCCCCAAAAGCACCCATGATCTGGCCCGAAGCAATTTTTTTTTTTTTCATCGTATTCTTAACACTTTTCATCGTACCATTAACCAATTTCGAGTTAAAAGGGTTAAATTGTTAGAAAGTCTGTTTTTGTTTTTAGTATTTGGCGCTTTTTGCGTTATTTTTTTGTGGTTTTACCATTAAGCCTAATCTACAGACAAAAATAAAATTCATGAATTTCAACAAAATCGGGCTACTTGGTTTTTGACTTCGAGCACCTATAAACACTTTTTTAAACACTTTTTATGGCTTTCGGTTCGGTGATGTTAGGTCCCGAATTTTGTACAGGTTTTTTTTATTCTTCTTTTTGCGTAATAAAATTTTCTTACTTTGCTTAATATATTTGAAATAAAATATAACAGTATATTTGGTATAAAATTTGAATAAAAGTCACTACAGGGTAACCACAAATTTGCTCCTGTGGCAAGTAATCTAAGAGCTAAACGGAAAAAGCATTACTTAATTATACCTACGAATTAAATTCATTAAAAAATAAACTTTAAAAATTAATTCCTAACCTTTTATTTAGGGATTGTTTTACAGTCTCTGAGTAAGTTTCAAGTAAAATACTTAGCAATTGAATTCATTGTTTGCTGTGTATTGTTTTGTTGTTTTCTCTCAAAAAAAGTTCTGAATAGCTTAATTGAATCTACTTAGATATTGTGAAACAAGCCCTTAATCGTTTCGTACTGTTTAAAATAAATCGAAGCTTGAAAAAATTCAATATATTTTTGAGTATTCTTTAAGGAGCTTAATATTTAAAACATAAAATCCGATATAAAAATAAAATAAAATAAAATCTGATTCTAAATATTGAATTCATAAAAAAAATGTTTTAATTAATTTTTTTGTAAGTAGAGAAAAATTAAATACATCATTATTATTCAGCTTCTAGGTTGTATTATGTTGGGATCTGTTGAGTCGTTAATAAGAAAGTGAATTCAAAAAAACGTTGCATGACAAATACCGTTAAATCCATTTTCTAAAAAATAGGACTTAAACCACCTGAATATCCTTAATGCCATATCTACTAACATAAAATTTACTCAAATTCGAGAGAGACGTTTTCTTATATTTTCTGGGAATTGAATGCTTAGGACATCCTCGAATATGAACTAATAATTAATAATTTTACTGCGCGCATTGGTTTTTAAATTCTTAAATTGTATACGCAAAACCAAACCAAAAAAGAATATCCATCACTGAAGTAGGCTATTAAATTAATTACATATCATTTTAAACCACAAACCAACCAACTTACTTACATTATAGCTGTAGCTGCCACAAACCAAAACTTGTGCTTTGTTTCATTCACCCACAAAATCTTGATCTGTAAATTCTTGGGAGTAACCATCAAACCACATAATCTAACTTCACACACTGCTCAAGGGCTACAACTGGGCCGACAACGTCAACACAATGTGACCTGAACAATCATTAACACCAACGCATTTCATCACTTTGTCCTGCCCAATCCTGCACCATATTCGTACATAATTCAAGGAAAAAGGGTTGAGAAAAGGAATCTACAATTCCACACCTTTAGTACAGACACTTCTAATCAAAAATTCATTGCATGAAATTAAAACACCATCAGCAGACAGGCAATGATGACAACTCCAGAGGCTTTTCAATTTCAAGTCTCCAAATAAGTTAATATTCTTATCTCATAAGTCTTTTTATATCTCTTTCTCGCTCTTTCCCTTTTTGTAATCAATTAGATTAGACGTGTATAGAGAACTCTTAAAACCAGTCGACTGAAATCAGAGCAAGGATGATGATGACGATACGTCGGAAAATTATGTGGTAGGAGTTCAGAGGTTTACAAAGGATCTTTCAAATAATATCCCACATCCGCTTTATGAAGCATGAGGTTCTACGTGAAATTGCACATCGACATCAGACAAACGACATTTAAGATGAAGTCTTATCTTCATTTTTGAATTGTTCTCGGAATGGTATGAGTATTGGCTTCGCAGAAAAATGTTCTTTCTAAAATTAAGAGCAATAGCGGTATTGTAAAAGTCATGATTGGATTCTAGATTGCTGCTAGGGTTATAAAATCAATATTGAGGTTAAAAAAACAATAGGCAATTGAATAAGGTGAATAAGGATACCTTCATAGTTGTTAAAGAAACAACATCAACTTAAGGCTCAACCATAATAGTCGGAATTGTGCGTATGGGATCGTACGAAAATATCCGAATACAAGCAAATTATATAGTGCGCCCATAACGCCGCGGCTCCACCAGAAATATTTATTTCGGATACTATGTCTGGGGTTTATATTTTGTTTACTATGTGGGCAGAAATATTTCTTGACATTTCATTCTTCGCCATAACCTCAAGAAGAATGTCAATTGGCATAATTCATAAAATTTACCACTCTTTAATTGTTTTTTTTTTCCGTTCGTAAAATTTGTTTATTGTGCACGTTCTTTGATTTTTTGAGCAATTAAATATACATACAAAAAACAAATTAATACAAAACATGAAATAATTAGTTCAAAATGGCTGTCAAATAACGAAACGTCAAATTTATTTCTCCTTTTATTTCTTCTAAAAAATAAATAGAGAAATGTATGTCTGAAAATAAAAAAAAAATCTAGAAATAAGGAGCCTTTACCAAATTTATTTACTACATGACACATTTCATGCAATCATTCATTTCAGGTGGAGGCTCAGAGTAATGTCGGATTGCTTAGGTTCGTTCAATCTTCGTTCACTTTCGCCACGCGCCGTATGTAAAGAGCAGTTTACGTACGTACATTTGACAGCCATTCAAATACATGTGAAATTTGGTTGCGTTTGCATCCGACCATTATGGTCGACTCAATGAATTGACAGCACTTAAGGAAACTTGACATTAGCTTCCTTTAGCTTTCGACTATTATCTATAGTTGGGCCTTTAGTAAATAATATACGCGCATTACTTTTATTGAGTTTTATTTGTTTGCAATTTTGGAAAGGTGACGTTTGACATAGAATAATAAATAGATAGAACATCATCTCAGGAGGCTCCACCCACTTTTTCCTACAAACTTTCAATACAGGAGGAGACGGAGGAGTACAAGTTGATGACCTGTGCACTAGGATATGACCTTTTTCTGGTGTTGAAGCTAAAAGAGGCAGAACTTTCTTTTGGGGGAGCTGTTGCATAAGAGAGCTGCATTTTTGGAGGTGGAGCTATAAGAGGCGTAAAAAAGGGTGGACATATTTCGTTTAAAAATCACCTTTGGAGCACGAAATTCACATTCGGAATCCAAAATTCTTTTGTTTACGTTTAAATTTCAAGTTCGAAGTACAAAATTTAGTTCGACCTAAAATTCACGTTTGCAATAATTTCTTGCGTTTGAGACCCAAAACTTGCGTTTACAGAGCGGCTCATCTAATTGAAAATAAAAAGGAATTTTTACATAAAAAGACTGTTTTTTTAAGATTAAAGTTTTCTTTTTTTTCAAGTTTAAGTTTTTCCAGTTTCTATCTGAATAACCTATGCGCTGAACTGAGCTGCTGAGCAACAGAACCAAATCCTTAGGCCTTTAAGACACCCTGTAAAGTCTATTAAAGGTCCCACGCTTTAACAATTCCTTTAAAAGCAGAGCTCCCCTGAAGCTCCAGCACACAAAAAACTTCATCGCCTTGATCTCATACTTAAGAAAAACTTCTGTCAAAAAGCTCCACCTTAACCACGTCTTCAAATCACTCACCAAAAGTTCGACGCCTATACCACACCCCCTTCTACAAGCACAGACCCCTAAAGACCTAGCAATCAAAAATCTCAGATCCTAAAGCTCCAGTCCCAAAATGCTCCAACTACAAAAACCTCCTCCCTCATCCACGCTTCCAAAAAGTTCCACTCTCTACCGATTGCTGTAAACTACTACTACATTACTGGTCACATCAATGAAAGCTATACTCAGTCCACCTACACTTGTGATCAATTACGCCTGTTCTCTATTACTAGCTACACCTCGCGCTACACCAATTAATTTGTATTTTGACAAGCAAACTTTTATACCTTTTTCCTATATTTACGTGTTGGAAAAAATATCAGACACGTCATACATAAATGTTCTTTGCAGATATCGGTTAGTAAATTTGTCATCTATATTATTAATTATTTTATTTAACGGACACATTTTTTTTTTTGTCTAATATTTTACCTTTAACCAATTTTGACAAATGATAAATGACTTTTATCTTAAGGCGTTACTTTTCCAAAAGGTGTTCACCCAAAAAAAAATCCACTTTTATATAAGCAGCTTTATACAACACTTCCGTTCATAAATTTTCCAATGGCAAACCAATAGAGCTGAAACCTACATTAGCTTTGTAGAACCATTCCGTAAACTTTTGTGTCATCTTCTCTTCCATGACATTAACAGTGATGTGAAATAGAACCCTCCGATGAAGACGTTATAAAATATGATGTTATTTTAAAATAAAAACATCGACGTAAAGTAAACACGTTTCCTTTATATTTCATCCTAACACACTTTACAAATTTCAACCATAAAAAAATTATGTAATTTTTCCCAAAAAAAAAAACAACTCAAATGAATAAAGTTACCTTCTGAAGCTTAAGAAGGAGCGTGTTTGAAGTGGTTCCGGTTGCCAATCCTCAAGTCATTAATCTTTGCAGAACTTTGTCATGCATAACCGGACTTAGAAAAAAATTGTGGTTGCGTGAGAAGGATCTACCATAGGTAGGATCTACCATAGGTACCTTCTGTATTCCTGCAAAGGAATACAGAAGGTAAACCTTTACACTCACAGAGTCAAAGAATTAGTGGTACATAGAGCAGCAGAGTATAACCTCAAAAATTGCCAACTTAATGCGAAGTAAGTGGAAAGTAAAAGGTTCTGCGTGGTTAAATACTCGGTCGAGATGAAAAGGTAAATCGTTTTATAAAACATTCAGACTGCGTGCCAAGTGGAAATGATGGGTTTGTCTATAATTAAAAAAACAAAACAGGTGGGTGAAAAAACTTTGAAGAAACTTACTTTGGCGGATTCTTTAACCCCGCGAAGAGCTTTTCTTTGAGCATTATACCGTAAAAAGATGAGAGTTTACGAACCTTTTGTTGCTTTGGGTCGACACCCGTTATTTTGTTTGAAAATATATTTAACTTATCGTTTTTCAGAGCAGACTGCGGCGACAGCGAGTCTCGAATGGAATTTTAACGAGCTAAGTTTACTGTGGTTATGGGGGGAGAAACTTTTATCAGTAAATCTGCGTGTAGATATTGATTCCGACAGATGGGATAAACTTAATCTCAACTTATGTGGACTTTGGTAATAAATCTTGAACATACGTATAGGCATAATAAATTATGTGTGAATTAACAAAAGTTGAGATAAAAATCAATAAATGTTTGGAGAAAGTTTCTATATAAGTACCTACGTGGTTTATGTGTTCTTTTCGAAATAGAATTGGCATAATTGAATTTATGACACGAAAAACTTTCAGAATGTTTATTGGTTAAATGAATAAAAATTAACTATACACTAAAATTAGTATCAAACACCATTAACAAGAATTTGATATGTCAACGTTTTGTAGTTAATAACAACAATGCTGCTGCCATTGGTATACTGGACTCAAACTTTTAACAGATCCTTTTGTTTTTTTGCTGATAGTTCAACAGAATTGAAGGTGACCTACTATATTAACCAGGATCTAAAAGGCCAAGATGAGATGCACTTTACAATAACAAAATAATATTCATGCAGAATTTGTCACTTCTTCGCTAGATGCTGTGTCCCTTAGAACATAGGTGTTATAACGGTGCCAAACCTGCCTGAAGGCAAAAAAGTCAATTGCCTAGGGCGGCACTCAACCAGGGTGGCAAAATTGTTGGAACAGTTTTAAATTTGGAAAAAGGGTAATACAAAAATTCGCTTGTAAAATAGATCGAAAGCTACTATGGACCTGCCTTAAAATAGTTTATCAGAAATTCTTTAATCGAAATTGCAAAAAGTGCAGAACTTAATGAAAATTAAAAAATTTAAGTTTCAAATTAACTGTATACTAGATAAACATTACAAATTCAAATTTGTTTTATCAACGTTTCTTTGGAATTAGTTTTTAGGAAAAAAAAAATGTATTTTCAAATATTGCTCAGAACAAATTTATAGACTTTTAACAACTGGTAAATATCTCTACTGCGCCTTTTGAGAATGCATTTCAAGTTTATTTTGAAAATTGTAGAACATCCACATTACCGCCTACCTAAAATAGTCCTTTTAAATCTTTTAAGAACAAAAACAGGTTTCTTTGCAAAATGGCAAGAGCTAAGCGATGAACTTGGTGTAGAGTTGTCTCTCAGATGGGAGAACCGATCCTCATGGAGCATAGCCTTGCATGGTATCCTACAAAAACTTGATGAAAAATTTCATGATGGATTTCTGGAGCAAACAGCGAGTTCATCGAGTCGCTTGATCAACAAAGTACTCACAGCTTACTAGAACAAAATTAATTTCACGAAGACTCCGTTCAACGAATGAGTACCATTTTTAAAACAAGAGGAGAGTCGTTGACTCTGAACTTCAGAACCCATAAAGATGATTTACCAACACTCTGTACCCTCTGCAACCTTCGAGAGAGGGAAGAAGTTTCCATCTGATAGGAAAATGTCAAAATCTGCAGGAAACTCGGTATCATTGGAACAAATCTTTTCTGACAATGGAAGAAGTAGTAAGGATTCTTGACCCATGTCAAACCAGAAAAATCTTTGTAAATAAAGATCGGATGTCCTTACATACAGAAACCAATATATAAAATATTAGGAAAATTTAATTTTATGTTATAGATCGTTACCGCTACCAATAAGCAATCCTGTTTTATGTGGAAAATCATTAAAATTGCTCACGAATCTAATACTCCTAATTATTTATTATCCTGATTTATTATTAATAATTATTAATAATTATAAATATTCAGCTACAAAGTACATAAATGTAAATCAACAGTAACCTAATGTGAGTTTCAACTAAACTTATATTGCTTTTTTATTTTGAAATTAATTTTATTAGATATTTAAATGAATCAAAAGAAATTATAATACTCATCTAAATCTGTCAATTTGGCTGACGGTTATTGCCAATGCTTATAATGAATTGCAAAAAAATTGAAAACAATGACGATAAATATAAAATTCACTAACTAACTAGTTAAAGTTGGTTTTAGAAACGCGTTGTCTGATCCAATATTCGACTGTTCAGGTGTTCCTCAGGGAAACCATCTCGACTGGTGCAGATATTTTCAGCTTTAAATCTCCTTTAAATAAAAAAATTGTAGATGGGAACTAATTTTACACAATCTTCAGATGAAATTAGTTCTCAACTCTGGTGGGAATTTTTGTCACAAAAAAAGTGAAATTAGTTCACATGTGAAGTTAGTTCCCTTGAATTTAATTCCCTGTACCGTCTCGACCTATTCTTATTTGTGATTGATTACCGGTAATAAATTTCCTTCTCGGATCTCTATATTTATGTAGACGGGGTATGGTATGTTTCGCCAAAAACGTTTGTTAAATTAAAGTTTGGCGGTGGTTCATTTCGCCATTTTTTGTTTCAAATTTCACGTTAAGCAAATTACGTTTTGCTTTTTAAATGATATGTCAAATAATCATTTCGCGTTTTTCTTTTCGCTATTTTCATTTAGTTTTTTGATTGATTAGCTCTTTGAAGTTTAGCAAATTTTTATTTGGCAATTATTTTGTTTAACATTTTTTTTACTAAGCATTTATTCATTTCACTTTTTTTAGTTTGGCAATTTATTTTTTCAAATTTTTGTTTGGCAATTTATTCTTATGCATTTTTTGTTTGGCATTCAATTTTTTCGCTTCATTAAATTCTTATTTCAAAGAGCTAATTTAATGAAGCGAAAAAATTGCAAAAGAATTGAATGCCAAACAATAAAACATAGGATTTCTCAAAATTTTCCATTATAAAAATTAAGCAAACACAAAACTTAAAGGCCGACGAAGTTATTACTACAAAAATTGTAAAACAACTAAAATAGTATTACAAACCAATCACGCATGAATAAATAGAACAACGGCTGAGAAAAAACTGTAAATCTAAAAAAAAACTGATGCGAATGGTCAAACAATCGAATCAACTGAACGGCGAAACGATCTATCAGCGAAATAAAAAATTGCCAAATAAATTTTGCCAAACAATGGTGACCCATGCAGACGACATTCACATTATGAAATTAATTAGCTTCTTTGTAATTTTTTTGTTTCCTCAAGAAAACTCTAAGTGTAACTTTGTGATAAAGAGCTAGATTTTTATTATCACATTGACAATGTTAACTCCAACACAGTACAAGTGATAGAAAATTTGGAGAGAGTTTGAAAAGAGATACCGATTTTGAATTTCTGAACATAACAATGGAGAGGAATTAATAACAGACCCTGGTAGAGCATTCCACAATATAGTGTTTAGAGTGTGGTTAAAAAAATAAATACAAAACCGAAAGTGAACAATTTCTGACCGAACGTACCTTAAAAAGCTAGTCCAACCATCAGTTTTGCAAATGTAAAAGCTAAATTTATAAGTAAGTGTTATTTTTTCCGAAAGTCGCGTTGAGTGTAGGTGTTCTTACAGTCACCTTCCTTACAATCGTCATATTGAAACAATTCAATTGGTTAGAAGTTTCAGAAAGGAGATCATAGATTGATAAAAAATAAAAACTAATCACATGAAATGGAACAATAGATAACAGACGTGTCAAAGTCAAGCGCAAATTTATTAAGAAACTGTCTAGCATTTAAAAGTCCTATAACGTTGAAAATACAGTGGTGTTTTATTTAAGTAAACATCTTTTTAAAATACAGTCTTTTAGGGTTAAAAACATTAAAGTTGAGTAAAAATCTAGTTTTATTTTTCACTTCTTCAAAGGTAAAATATATATAGTGTTATTTATTAACCGCAATGTCCTCAAACAAAAATAAACCTGAAGTGGAACAGCAACAAGTTGCTGATAAAATATCAAATAAAACTCCCGAAATAACTGCCAGCAAAACTGAAAATAACTTCTCAAAACAAATGGAGAAACAATTAAAAAAAAAAAATCTGAAAACTTAACACAATTGTCAAACAAAATGTCAGCAATTGAAAATGCAATATTAACAAAAATCGATCACCAAATTAATGAAATAAAAACTGAAATTAGGAACTTCAGCACGCGCCTTTTAGAAGTTGAAGAAAAACAAAACAAATACACAAAACGAAACGAAACTTTCAACTCCGAATTAAAATTAATTACTTCAACGCTCACAACAATTAACCAGCGTATATCGAACGTCACAATGGATGTTGATAACTTAAAAAAAAGCGAACACAATGATATCTCTACCGGCAATATCGCACTTCGATTGTTTTTTTAATAAAAACAATCGAAGCTCATGAAAACAACAAAATTGCGATGGATGCTGTGCTATACAGGGTGAGTCATGAGCAATGCGACAAAATGCTAGGGCGTGTAGGTTGCGTTGAGACAAGAAAAAAATCGTATAGGAGGGGGGGTCTATTCCCCTCCGTTTAGCCGGGAGGGGCAATTTTCGAAAAAACTGACTTAAAATGGGAAAAAAATTATTTAAAATCAACGGCTTCATTCACAATGCTGTGCGATACGTTTTTGAAAAGCCAATAACTTTTTCTTTCATTCTGTGTTTAAATAAATCTATTCTAAGAAATAGTTTTTGAAATATTAATTTTCAAAATCAAAATTTTGAAAAAAAAAAATTGAAAAAAAAATTTCAAATTCATTTTTTTCAAAATTTTACGTAATTAAGTGCTAATTTTAATTTCAAAATTCAATGCTGTTATTTATTTTTAGTCAAAAACAGAAAACCGGATGTCAAAATGTATCTTAGTTTTTGAGAAATAAAAAAAAAATTAAAAGTAAAACTAGTAAAATAAGTAAAAAGTTAATTCGTTTTTTTTTATTATTTGATTAAAATCGGATGGTATGTAATGAAAAATAAGAAAGGAATAATTCCCTTATTAATAATTGACCTGAGCAGGTCAAATTTGGAAAACCAAAAAAAAAAAGTGTTTTTCTTGGAAAAAAATACTTCTAGTTTTTCTTATTTTCTCAAAAACTAAGATACATTTTGGCATCCGGTTTTCTGTTTTTGACTAAAAAATAATAACAGCATTGAATTTTGAAATTAAAATTAGCACTTAATTACGTAAAATTTTGAAAAAAATGAATTTGAAATTTTTTTTTCAATTTTTTTTTTCAAAATTTTGACTTTGAAAATTAATATTTCAAAAACTGTTTCTTAGAATAGATTTATTTAAACACAGAATGAAAGAAAAAGTTATTGGCTTTTCAAAAACGTATCGCACAGCATTGTGAATGAAGCCGTTGATTTTAAATAATTTTTTTCCCATTTTAAGTCAGTTTTTTCGAAAATTGCCCCTCCCGGCTAAACGGAGGGGAATAGACCCCCCCCTCCCATACGATTTTTTTCTTGTCTCAACGCAACCTACACGCCCTAGCATTTTGTCGCATTGCTCATGACTCACCCTGTATAATATTCCCGCTCACCAATCTAACTTAAATTGTATTTTCAACCAACTTTGTATCTCACTCAAGATCGTAGCACCCAATTTACAAAATATTTTTCGAACTCGCCCGAAACGAAATGCATGCACTTAGTTCTGCGATTATAATTAAATTCTTCTCGTCGTATGAAAGAAACTTAGTTCTACGTAAAATTGCCGAGTTTCGAAAAACGAATAAAAGACCACTTTCACTACGCGATGTGGGAATCGAATCAGATGTACCGATCTACTTACGCGACTGTCTCACAAAAACAAATCAACAAATTTTGCACCTCGCACTTGATTTAAAGAAAAAAATAAAAATATTTTCTGTGTCTACAATTCATGGAATAATTTATATCAAATGTCAAATGCACGAGGAGGCCACTGAAGTAAACGACATCGAATATTTGCAGAACATCGAAAACATCGACAACATATGAGCGTTACCAATAGATCTAATATCATAGCACGATGTTGAAAATGCAGTTCAGTCTTATAAATATTGTAACGACTTTTGGTTATGATAATATATAAAACATTTAAAATGTTCTAAACCTTTTCCCTTTCAAAATTTAAAATCTTTTTAAAATTTAAAATATTAATTTATTTAATTTCATTATTAGGAACTTTCCTATTATTGCTATTAATTTTCTTATTTTTTCCTCAATTTTCTAGCAGCTGTGTAGCAACAAACCCCTATTACATTAATAAACCTTTAAATTGTTTTAAAATGCTGTCTTTTCTTTTCTTCTTTTTTTGAATTATGCCGGTTGAGCAAAATTGAGATATAGTTTCCAATAGCGAGCAAGGCGTAAATGTTTCAAAAGCTATGATAAAATTATTAGTTTCTCGGAATGAAGGTTTTAACTTGTGTCACTTAAATGCTCAGAGCTTATTCAAAAAGCTCGATGAATTTCAGGATTTGTTTGTGGATTCCAAGGTTGACGCAATAGGAATATCTGAAACGTGGTTTAATACTGATATCGATGATTGGCTTCATAATGTTAAGGGTTACAAATTATTTACCATTAACTTCTCTTTTGGAAACTATGCCTTAATTTTTTTTTAACTTTCTTAAGAGCAAGTTCAAAATATAAATTTTCTTAGTTTAGTCAAATATTGTATATTCATTTATTACTTCCTGTTGTTTGTTCCTACTATTTTTTCCTCCAAAATCTTTCCTCTTGTTATATCTTTAAATCCTATTAAACCCTTAAGCAAAACACACTCAAAACCTCCCCACAAATTCTTCAAACACTACATAAGCATTTTGTGAAAGAATTTGAAAATCAAGACATTTCACCGAAAACAAAAATCAATTAAATCAAATACACATATCTGTGGCAACATTCTGTCAAGATACTTTCGAAACAAAAACGGATGGCATAACTTAATTTCAAAATAAAGTTATTTAAATATTTTGAATATTTCAATTGAGAGGAAATAAATAAAGTTTCCAGTAAAAACACAACTTTAATTTGAATTCTCTTATTCATTATTATTATCATCATCATCATTTCATTATCATCGTAATGGGTTACTTTAATTAAATACAATGTGAAGGAACTACAAAAGAAAATCATTGGAAATACTTATCTTGGAATTCATGGAATTGGTTTGTTTGGAGGACAAAAACAAAGGATATCTTATATAAAGGATAGATACTTAAAATGCATGAGCTAACAGTTGGTTTCTAATAATGATAAGAAAGACTATTAACATAAATAAGCTTGATTATTTTACTCTATTGAATTGATATTGAAGTCATGATATATGTACATAGAAGTAGTGTCCTTTAATTATAAAATATAAATATGAGTAGGAAGCTGTATCTTCAAATATAAATATTATTCTAAAATTAAATTAAACAAAATATAAGAGTTGAGAAAAAAATTGCTTTGACATGAAATAAGTACGTTTTATTTGCTTCAATTGATTTTTCTGTCAAAGTCATCCTCTTTTATTGACATAATGTCTGCATGTAGTTGACATCGTTTCAAAATATTTTCAATGCGTATAGATGTACACTAACAGTATTTGTCATTCAGTTTAATTTAAAAGTTGGTTCTCTGTTTGTGATTTTAAAGTAAATTATGCATATATATATCTCATCAGTTCAAGGACATTTTTCAATTTTCGTTTCAAAGTCCTTTTTGTACATCGTTCATTTTTTCATACCAATTATTTAGAAAAAGTTGCGATGCAGTCAAAAAAGAAAAACAAAGTGAATACTTCAAGTCATCACAAACTTTGTTTTACCATTTTTGTATCTCACTTTTAGGAACACGATAATCCATCTTTTGGAAACAACAACACTGTAGGTAAATTTCAGATATTTTTTTTATTGGTGTCAACCTGTTAGCAGTTTTGTTGCAATCGTTCGGTTTTAATTGAATTTGACTGTTTGCAAAAAAGTTCATCCACTTAGCACGAAAAATGTAAATTGAGGAAAAATTCGTAAAAGTAAAAGGACGAAACACATTTTCAGCACCTATAATAGATACACCTTAATGAGCTTCGGAAAAATAATGTCGTAATCAAACCGTTTATTTTTGTAGAATTTTTGTGACAAGAAATTGTATCTTGTTAAATTTATAGATGATTGATTTATTGCAATATTGAAAATCTTTTGCTAATAAGTAAACATCATATTGGGAATCGGTATTGGGATCTATAAAGCGAAAATCTATAAAGTGAAAATCTAGAAAACAAAAGAACATTTCAAGAAATATTGTTTAAAATGATTGGACAGGTTTCTCATTTGGATTAAAAAAAAAAATTCAGAAATAAAAGATTTCAGTAAAACTTAAGAAACATTTTGGATATATTTTGTATGGTTTTGTCTTTTACGTGACATATTCAGATTTGCGCAACAGTTAACTCTTTATTATTTTTTATTTTTTTTTTGTGTTTTCAGCTTAGCCAACATGTTTAACCTTTAAACGCAATTGTTCCTTTCTTTTAATTTTTGCTGGTTAGTTATTGAGAGTATAGTAAACGTTTTTATAATTAAATGTGCTCAGCATAGGCAGGCGATGGAAAAATGTCTAGAATTTAACATCCCAACATTCCACCTGTTTATAGACTTTAAGGCCGCCTATGATAGCATAGCCAGGGTAGAACTTTACAAAGCCATGAGAGAATTCGGCATCCCAAATAAATTGACACGACTATGTAGGTTGACCATGACCAACGTAACAAGCCAAGTAAAAATAGCCGGATTGCTATCCAGACCAATCAACATCTTTACTGGACTCCGACAAGGGGATGGTTTGGCCTGCCTCCTCTTCAACCTGGCGTTGGAGAAAGCAATCCGTGACTCTGGCACGGCAACAAGAGGGACCATCGTCAACACGTCCAGCCAGATACTGGCTTACGCAGACGACATCGACATCATCGGAAGAACCGAGCAAGCTGTACACGATTCCTTCATCCAGATCGAGCAGGCGGCACAAAATCTGGGGCTGCACATTAGTGAAGGTAAAACAAAGTACATGGTGGCGTCGAATGCGAGAGGAACAGTTGGTCAAACAATCAAGGTAGCGGAGCACGAATTTGAAGTGGTGTAATCCTTTAAATACCTTGGGTCAATAGTAGCAGCCGATAACAATATAGAAGAAGAAATACGCGGGTGGCTTCTCAAATCCAACAGAGCCTACTACAGTCTGTCAAAGCTCTTCAAATCCAGAAATCTCACCATAACTTCAAAACTACTGCTGTACAGGACCACAGGACAGGACACATATGGATCCGAGACTTGGGTGCTTAGCAAAAAGCACTCTGACCTCTTAGCCGCGTTCGAGAGAAAAGTCTTAAGGAGAATTGTTGGCCCCATATGTGAGGAAGGACGATTCCGGAGACGGTACAATCATGAATTGTACGCAATCTACCTTGAAGCAGATATCGTGACAAAAATTAGGCTCGGTAGACTTCGGTGGGCAGGGCACCTAGCTCGCATGAGCGAAGAGGAACCTGCTCGGAAAGTTCTTTGTGGTACATTCTATGGCAGACGACAGCGTGGTAGACCATGCTTGCGCTGGAGAGATGGCGTAGACCAGGACGCCCGGAGCCTTGGGGTGCGCAACTGGATGGCGTCGGCTCGAGACCGGGATGGGTGGAGAGACTTGTTGCCAGGACCGGACCCCGGTTGTCGAGCCGATGATGATGATGATGATGATAGGCGCGAACGCAGCGGGGGGCTTTGGAGGTTATAAATATGTATAATGGAAAAAGTACCAAGGCATATGGATTTTATGTTATAAAATATTGTACCTAAACACATATGTTTGATATGTATATTTTTTATCATTTTAATTACATAGTACATACTACATAAATACCAGAAAAATATATAAATATTAAATACGAAAAAAAATTTCATTATTATTAAGTACATTTTTTAACAATAACCCCCCCCCCCCCGAATTTCTTCTTCGTTCGTCCCTGAATCAGCACGATGTGTACTCAACATTAAATGTATTGAAATCGCTGACCTTTATTTCAATCTCTCTTTTTATTTATTTGGATTTCTAGAAACACAATAGAGGCCAGGGTATATATTCCTACAAATTAATTTCTTTGTTCCTCAGCTTTAAATTTTAAAATACCTCCCTTAAGATATACAATTCAAAATTCCATTAGCAAGTATTAACTTAACAAATAATTCCCAAAATATGAAATGAACTCCTATTTTAAAGGTCATTGCGTTCCTGACCAAACAAAAAAAAATTACAAAACTTTACTTAATAAAAGAATAACTTTATTCATTCCCTATGGTGTATTGTAGAGTTATCATTTTTTTTCTCGTCCTTGGCTATAACACTTTGTGTGTTCATAAAAAAAATTACTTCATTTGGATTTCAATATAAAAATATCTTTTATAAATCGCCGTTCCTTGAAATTCTGCCATTCATCTGTGAACTCTTCTTTATGAACTTTAAAATTAAAGTCCTTGGACCCATTTAGGTGACACAACCATAACGCGACGCACGACTCAACGACGACAACGACGACGATGAGCTATTCAACGATGTGATGTGGCTGAACAATGTTCCTTTTCCTCGCCAGCAGGATAAATAATTTTTCTCTCTTGTTTTCTTCACAGATGATTACCCCGAAGATTTTCAAAAGTTACATCCTTTTGCTTTTTTGGTCCTTTTTATTTTATAAGAATTCCATTTTTTTTATCGTTATATTGCTATTTATCCTTTTGCTTTTTTGGTCCTTTTTATTTTATAAGAATTCCATTTTTTTTATCGTTATATTGGTGAAAAAAAGTTGATTTTATAAATCGTAGACTACTTCTTTCCAGTGAGTGTGTCTGTTTTGGGTTATCTAGCTGACATCCTGCAGGGATCCCTTATTCATTTCATTCTTTGTCTGTTTCTTTGTTTAAACTAGAACATTGAAGGATACTTTAATTTCAGATTTATTCGCTGAGATTGTAAGTAAAGGATAGTTCATTTTACTTGTTTTTGTTGCTGTTTTACATCCAGCGAAGTTATATTTGCCAGGATTTAATTAAAATTAAATAATTAGGTTTGAGTAGAGTAGATCGTGTTCGCCGTTGATTTTGCTTAAATCATATTGACTTTCAACTTGATTTGATACCTACTACCTAGCTAATAAAATAGTGTACTGCACCCATGTCGTGTTTCAATTATCGCTTCGGGATACATTCTGAGTTCACCTGACAGGACGAACCAACTCTCGTGGAAGTGATTACTACTTTCATCAAGGTTTGCTCGTAAATTTTACGTGCCAACATTTCCCGAAAAGTTTAAAATTAAAATTAGGAGCTTGCAATGAAATACAATACAAAGGTACCACGAATCTAATAAAAATGGAAGCTATGCATAATATACTTGCTGTTATGGTACAGAAAAGGAACCTAGATTGTTTGTGCAAAAAAAGGATTATTTGGATAAAGTCCCATAGAAGTATAAAGGTCGGCGATAACTTTTTTTATATCCCTGTGTTTAGATGGTGGTTTTAATACCTAAAAGGGAAAAGATAATGAAAATCAAATGCCAACAGATTGCAGATAAACGCTTAAATTAGCGCGTTCGCAGTTTGAATTATACCGTAATAGTGTTTTAGGAATTGAATTTAATATTACCACTGGCGAAATACTCTCAATCCTTTTCTGTATTTCCTTACGTAATCAGTTCATGGGATTACGAAAGGTTTACATAATTATTTAATAACGAATATTTTCTTTCTGTAAGGAAAATCTTATTTCACGGTTCGATTATCTTTTGTGGAAGATTTATAATTAGATTATGGGTGTTTTAATAAAAATAATTTGAATTTAAAACTAAAGGACTGATTTGAAGCCGAATTTGAACTAAATACCTCGGAAGTAGTAGTGTGAATCATATATAGATATCTATATATAAACGTTGTTTGATATTTATATTTATATTTATATTTATATTTATATTTATATTTATATTTATATTTATATTTATATTTATATTTATATTTATATTTATATTTATATTTATATTTATATTTATATTTATATTTATATTTATATTTATATTTATATTTATATTTATATTTATATTTATATTTATATTTATATTTATATTTATATTTATATTTATATTTATATTTATATTTATATTTATATTTATATTTATATTTATATTTATATTTATATTTATATTTATATTTATATTTATATTTATATTTATATTTATATTTATATTTATATTTATATTTATATTTATATTTATATTTATATTTATATTTATATTTATATTTATATTTATATTTATATTTATATTTATATTTATATTTATATTTATATTTATATTTATATTTATATTTATATTTATATTTATATTTATATTTATATTTATATTTATATTTATATTTATATTTATATTTATATTTATATTTATATTTATATTTATATTTATATTTATATTTATATTTATATTTATATTTATATTTATATTTATATTTATATTTATATTTATATTTATATTTATATTTATATTTATATTTATATTTATATTTATATTTATATTTATATTTATATTTATATTTATATTTATATTTATATTTATATTTATATTTATATTTATATTTATATTTATATTTATATTTATATTTATATTTATATTTATATTTATATTTATATTTATATTTATATTTATATTTATATTTATATTTATATTTATATTTATATTTATATTTATATTTATATTTATATTTATATTTATATTTATATTTATATTTATATTTATATTTATATTTATATTTATATTTATATTTATATTTATATTTATATTTATATTTATATTTATATTTATATTTATATTTATATTTATATTTATATTTATATTTATATTTATATTTATATTTATATTTATATTTATATTTATATTTATATTTATATTTATATTTATATTTATATTTATATTTATATTTATATTTATATTTATATTTATATTTATATTTATATTTATATTTATATTTATATTTATAGGTATTTATATTTATATTTTTATTTTTATTTTTATTTATATTTATATTTATTTGTATTAATACTTTTAAGAAATAAGTTTTTTCTTGATTTTTTTTTTGACGAGCTACAACATTCAAAAAAATGCAGGTTCACATGATACAGTTTTTAATTCCTTATCTTCTTTTAAATTTCGGTTGTTAAAACAACATTTTATAAGTTTTATAAAAAAAATATTTTTTATTTTATATTAAACGTATAATCTAAAAAAAACCAAAAATACATTTGTACAGAAATATATTTATACAATTTACAAGGCATGCTTTGCCCTGTAGATACCCTTTGGATCGTATTTCTTCAGCAAACTATTAAATTCCTTTACATTGTTTTTACGTAAATGTTCGACTACTTTAGCGGAGTTAGTTTTTTGAACTTCAGTACACTTAGAGCAGTCACTAGCCAATGCATCGGGTAGGAGTTCTAGAAAAAAAAATAAAAGAAAAACATTTTTAAAATCGGTTTGAATAAAATTTTAATCCATATGTTTCAGACATAATTTCACCGTTTATCGTTCAGAATATCTCTGAAATGCAGAAATATACTAATGAGCAGCTAAATAAAAAATAATAAAATATCCTTTGACAGTGAAATGTTTGCTCTTTAATATGCGTGCACATATATTCTCCACACAACTAACAAAAAAAATATGGAAATCATTTTATAAATTGCAGAAGCATATATGTACATACAACATAAAAGCTGCAGACTACTGAAATAAATAATATTCTATAATGAAAGGAATAAATAAAACGCATTGAATATAAATAAAGGATTTAATTATAATCGTGATTAAATAATGCCGATAAATGTATAATGCCCTTTGGATATCAATAAGTTTTAGTTGGATGCAAATAGCAATTAATTTAGCTAATGTTTTTATTGGTAATAATAATAATGGTTAAAAGGATTTTAATAAAGGGAATTTAATAACAAACAAAAAAATTAAATTAAACAGTCGTTTTAATTTATTTTTGAAATCAATAAGTTTAGAAGAAGCATTCTCAATTTCACCGAAAAAGTAAAAAGGAGAGTGAGAGCAGTTAAGTCTGAAGCATTTAATTTTCAAAAAAGAACAAAAAAAAAAACTTTTTTAAACAATATAAAATCATTTTTTACATAAAGACAGTAACAGGCTCACAGACAACTTGTTTTTTTACATAACGTTTAGAGCGAAAGATCTTGTGTTGGTTCAATCTACCTTTCGATAGATTTTCTGAACACATTATTCAATCAAACTCAAATCACTATCGATTTATTAAAAACTATTCAACTGGACATAATCGGCATTATTTGAATGATAAAATAGCCGTATTTTATTATCCCCTATAATCTTGAACGGATTGGAATTTTGCAAGATCTAGAAACACAGCTAGATCTTGTGTTGTAGTTGTTGTTTTCGTGTATTTCAAGACACAAATTTGACCCGGATCAGATCAGAGGGCTAAATAAAATACAGTTAATATGTTATAAAATCAGGGGTAGCATTGGGGTGTAATGGAAACAAAATTGGCCGCAAAGTTGATACCTGAGGAACACCGCCTGGAAAGAAAATGTGTGACGAAGAAGAATGTACGGTTACATCGGTCTGGGTCCTAGGAAGGGTTATTTCGAATTTAAATTCTTTCTATTGAGGTTATTGAGTTTTTTTTTCGAAATTTTTCTCATAATAAGCTCCACTTTCTTGAAATCTCTATATTATAAAATCTTTAGTTGCTAAGAATCATTGTAATTCTAATCTCTATATGTTAAAAATTTACTACCATGTAACTCGATTTCACTGAAGAAGAAATAAATTTGAAATTTGAAATTCTTTCATAAGGCTTAAAAAACATTATGTAATTGAATTCTTTATTTATACTTATTTTTAACTTGGCGATAAAAAAAAGAATAACGAGTTAATATGAGGATCTAGATTTTTAAAATACCAATATTAAAATTAAACGCCAAACAGAACTTTTTTATATTTTTTAAACTCGAATGTTTCCACTGACATCACATTCACAACATAATAAACAATTTTTAATGTAAATTAAAACATATCGCGTTGACTTCACACAACCGGCATCAATAAACAATTAATAAATAATTTTACTCAGTTGCAGCATGCAGCATCGAAAAAATCCAAAGGTAAAAAACATATTTTTGATTTGTTCCAATCTCATAAATATTCATATATATAGCAATTATGTGTGTTTATCATGAATCAACTGAAAATATGTATACATTGAATTTCCTGAATTAACAGGAATGGATGTGTTAGCTCCTGCTCATACTCTACTGAGGCAGCAAACAAAAACAGAAATTCAATATGGTAAATACATATATCTGAATAAAAAAACACTCAGATAGATTTTTTTCAACAACACTATCGGATAGCTACACAAAGCTTGTCTATCACATCAGCTACTTTTTTTTGTGTGTGTGGAAATGGCAGGCAATTTAGTTATGAAATTGGTTATAATTACATATAACGAATGTTTCATTTTAGTAAAGTGTAAAAAACAAATGTATAGATACATATGATTTGATAAAAAAAATATTATGTGTGTGTTAATATGTAAATTTATTTATTTTGTTTAACTTACTTTTCAATTCACGTCCTTCAGCTGTGCATGGTCCCTTATCTTCCAAACATTTAATATAATTGGCAAGGATTCGTTTGTTATTTAAGACCATATTCAAATCGAAGGTATCAAACTTATTCGTGTATGATTCGGCAGCTGTGGCAATAGCTAACGCACACGCTAGAATGCAGAGACCCAAAGTGAATTTCATTCTGAAAAAAAAAATATATATTTGAATTAAAAGTGAAAAAAATATTTGGTCTGTAATTGATATATTAACTATGTATATCTATAGTTTGTAGTTTTCTTTAAAGTCTCTTTAGGTCAGCCATACTCAACATTTTTACTTGTTCGATAGGGCAAATATTGGTTTCGTGTAAAAAAAATGCAAGGTTTTAATCAAACCTGACATTACGATGGCAGAGAAGCCCAAAAAAGTATGTGCGTATGTGCAGTTGTCTGTTCACCGAGCTACAGCCTAAACGGTTTGACGGGTTTTTTTCAATCTTCGTGTCTAGCTCTTTTTTATGATTCCCTAGAGGAGGAATTCAAACTTTTGTTTTAGCCCGGCTATAACGGGTACCTCGAATATAACGGTTTAAGTTTTTCCAAATTTACTCAAAAACCGCCCTAACGATTTTGATGAAGATTTTAAAAATTGTTGGAAAATGTTCCAAAACATTGTTAAGATCTGGTCTGCTTATGTACATATATAACATGCTCAGCTTTTTGTATCATCCCGGTGATAAGTTCGTTTTTGTAATTTTTTTTAACGAACAATACCTACGTATTAATAGGATTTGAGCACTTCTTTGAACGGTTTTAAATTTTTGGGGAAGAATGCTTCAATTTTCAATTTCACGGATTCCTTTTTTTCCTTTTGAAGCCAGATTAGAGATAAACAAGTTAAGGATAAATTCAATTTTATAAAACTTGAGTATTTTCCACCTAACATGAACTCAATAGTGCAACCGATGGACATGCGTATAATCCAAAATTTTGAAGTTCACTATAAACGCCGTATTTTAACCACCATCTTAAAGGTTTGGGAAAATAAAATAGAGGACTATAAAATAACTCTGCTCGATTGTGTACGCGAAGTTTTGAGGGCGTGGATACAGGATGTAACTCCGTTGACAATAAATAATTGTTATGAAGATGATGTTCCACTTAACCAACTCATATGTGTAACCGACGACAACAATTAAATCGAGAGGATCTAGAACAGGCTAACTCAAAGTGATTACAATATTGAGGCGTTAAATTGGAGGGATTATGTGGAAGTCGATGACGGTATTGTGGCCACAGAAATACCTGAATGCAAAACAATTTTGGAATCAATAATACATGCTGCTGATGCTAACGATGATGATAGTGGAGCTGAAGATAAAGAAGTCGAAGTCGAAACAATAAATATTGAAGTGCCAGAAGAGAATGAAATCGAAAATGCAATTGGAATATTGCAATCTGCGATTGAAATGACAGAAAATGCACAGTATGCGGTTCAACACTGCCTTTTCAAAATAGAGTCATTTTGATGCATCAATCAAAAATTTAATTTTTTTTTTGATTAATTTTGTTGAAACAGTAATTTGACAAGGTATAAGAATGAATTAATTTGCCATAAAAGCTAAAAGCTGCTGTTTATTTTTTTAATTTATCTATTTATATGTTATTTTTTTTTTATATTTAATAAATGCTTTTAAGCAAAAAAAAATATTAATCTCTCTAACTCGAATTTTTCAAAAACTCCCTCTAACTCGAACTAATTTTGACATCCCGTGAAAATTCGACTTAGGGAGAGATGGACTGTATAAGTAATTAACGTGACAATGCGGATTTTTGATTGAAAGTTAGACAACTTCATTAAGAAAATATATGCTTTAGTTATATACGTTCATAATACGAAACAACAATTTTACCCAAGTTTCACATTGAATTGTTTTGTTTTAGTTTCGTGTTATATGAACAATAATTTAAAAAAATTAAAAAAATCACAAAAAAGGTAATTTATATTTTTCATTGATATACTAAAACTTTGGGTCAAGCCATTTATTTTCCTTCGAAGATTTTCATTTGTAGATAATAAAAGTATGTAAACTTAGGTCAGAATTGAAGAACATGGCCAAAGCTCTGAAGTTGCTACAGAAGCTGAAAGATGAGGGGTACCTATAGTCTAAAATAAAAACATCCTAATTATAGGAACTTAAATGACCTGTTTCGTAATTTCTTGGTTTTTTTGTCTTGTATCCGGTCGTTTTTGTACCTCGATCAATTTTTTTTTAATATCAACTATTGTTGTATGTATAATATGTTAAGCTGAATGCTAAGTGAAAATTAAATTAAAGCAAAACCAAAGAAACGTGTACATTTTCTAAGATAAAACTTAAAACTGTCTTTCAATGTAAAGAAATACCTAAGCTTATTTCTAATAAAACTTTAACCTAAATTTAAAAACTTTTACGACAAGAACTTTTTAACAAATTTCTAAATAGTCTTTACATTAATTCACATTTTTTTTTTTCAACAACTTTCTTAGAAATAAATCTCCCCGAGTTAAAAACAGGCAATGGTTGAGTGCAGCATAAAAAGACTGCGTAACAAATTCTAATTAAAAAGTTAAAAACTATTTACAGTTATGTGTAATATATTTTTTTCTTTTTATCGTCTTATATTTTAAAGCATTTCAAAGTGGTATGAATATGAAATACAATTTTGATTTGATCACAATAATTAATCACAGTTTCGCTGGAAATTCGAAAAAAAACAATTTTTAAAGATTTAGTTTTGTTTCCACAAAATTGGAAACGTATTTTTATTGTAGTGCATAATCTTTCTAATGAGTTTTCTTTGCGAATCGAATCCTAAATTTCCTGAAAATAATCAAGAAAAAACGATGATCTGAAATATAAACTTAGTTTATAACACACAAACTAATAACAAATTAAACGCTAAAAAGAGTTAAAAATAAATGATTAGTTTATAAACAAAAACGATTGTTATTTTTTTTCGTTTCGCTGTCCCACCACGAAATATTGATGTAATGGACAATTTTACTTAATCACAAAATTAATAAAATTAATTATAATGTACATTCTCTTTTCAGATAAAATTAATTGCCCTGAAGATTAATTATTTCTATCGAATTTATAACACAGCAGTGTAAAATTTTAACGAGGAAGGCTGTGCTGCTTGTTGGCGATGTGAACAAGTTTCAAAAACTTGCTCTAGAAAGAAGTGACTTGCTTTCTGCTTTAGTTGTTCATTCATTATGCAACTAGGGATCCACAAATCCAACAGAAATAAATAGGTGGTATATTTGAAGTGTTAACAAAAACAAACACACCGAGTAGAGTGTATCCGTTAATTATGTTTGCGAGTAATGTTAGTGCAATTGGAGGACCGACAATTGACGATGACGACGACGACGTCGTTGTCGTTGATGATTGCCAACCAATGACGGTTGTTTGCAAATCCACTTGGGTATAATCATTGTATTAACAGTTTCAATCGGTTCATTAGGGAAAATTTACCTGGAATTTTAAAGTAAACAAACTGTTTACTGAGGTTTATTGGCAGCTCATTGTAAAACACAAAAACTGTACACATGATGTAATCCAGGATCGAGATATTACTTTTTAAATCTTGACAATTATTCATTGCATACACTCAGAGAAAAGATTATAACTAAGAAGAAACACACTTAAACTAACAAATTTGGAACTTCTTTTCATCGCAATAATGTTTATACTATAATTTATTACGTCGGATTTAAATCAATATTAACGCATTCTTTCGTTAAGTAATTGCATTTTTAAGTTTAAGAAAAAACGGAGTTAAATAGATTGTATAGAAGTCATTTTAACTCCGTGCATCCTTACATTGAGTACCGTTTTGGGTAACAGAAGCGAAATACGGAGTTAAATTGAGTATGTTATGCTTAAAAGGACGCGTTCTTAAATTCAATCTAAACATGCTTACATTTTGACTTCCATCTTTCTCTGAGTGCACCTATTTGTTGATGTATAATGAACATGAAAAGGCTAAGGTCTTTCAGAAAAGTTTTTAAGAATTTTTTTTTTTTAATACACACTTCAAAATATAAGATTAAAGACAACAAATTAAGAAGCACTGTTGATTGATGACATTTGAATCACCCTTCAACAGTTTAAAACCCCAGTGACGATATTCACAACCGATTTGTCCGCACTACCATGAGAATACAACACTATGACACTTATTTTTTTTTATTTTTCTGTTCTTATTATGTCACTGGTGACGTAAGCACCAACAATGTCGGTATCCTGTATTGACTAGCCACTGAGATAAAATCAAAATGAGTTATTTCAATTTAATTACGCATGACGAGTGAAAGCCTTTATGGTGGTAGTGAAAATATTAATGATTGCAATCGTAATCTTTTTGGATATAGTTCACTTTAGCTTTTTGTCAAAAAAGTTATGTAAGTTGAATTGAAACAAGCGGAAATTTGCGTATTGACAAGGTGCTCACTCGTCGTCAACTAATGAGTGCAAAGTGAGCATCCGCACGAAACGCCATTTTTTCATGGACTAAAGGCCATAAAAAGCTAATTTGAGTGAAAATATCTTTTACAACTATTTATTAATTTTTAATTTTCAAAATTTGAATAAAACATAAATTGTTATACGCTTTTAACTCCTTAAGTGTTATACTTACAAAAAAAAAGTTGAACGCATGAAAAACAAAAATCATATTTTCTGTCGAAAAGCTTTTAAGATTTGTTTCTTGACTTAAGACAATCTTAAGTTATTTGAGACAATGCGGCTAACGCAAATCTCACACCATCCCGTCATTGTTTTGGATACCTACTACCTACTTTTCTAAAACCATGTTTAATCATAAAATTGAATGGTTATTCTGTTGCATTATATATTGAATCTAATTTTTGTCTCTGCCGACTAGCCTAAAGTGGAAACTATTAGCCGTGTTATTTCTCAAGTTCCGCATATAGACTTGTGTGAACAAGCGACTTTTTAGCTTACACGTATGTATAACAAAAACATAAGTCAGACTGTTCCCGCAAATTACATGTATGTTATATGGGAACGTCAAATTTCATCGGCAATGGTGTGGGTTAATCCCCAAAGTCGTTTTTTTTCGACAAGTCTATATGGACTTTCAAAAAAACACGGATTTTATTATCTTATAAGCATCAAGAAACATTTTCAAACACACGTTATATTGTTTGCGATGACTTTTCAAATCCTATTTATAGATGCTTTAGCTACCAGTTTTCCTCTTCTTGTAAGATACAAAAGATCTTTGAACTAAAAAAGCAATAGAGTATAATTATAACTAAGCCCGCAATAGAAGAACCAAACAATTGTATGAATCCCATCATTCTATTCTTTCTCTAACGTGTGGAGCGGTAAATATAGCCGGTATTGTGGACAATGACACAACGTGCCGGTTCTTTGATGTAAGCATACTAAGAGAGTTCAAAGGAGAGGAAGCTTATAGAGAGATCTTTAAACTTGGTCAGCGAATTTATAGGCGCAGTTAGCCCCAAAACAAGTCTGACTACCGACAAATCTAAGTCAACACCATAGAATAATAAATAAATAGAACATCAACTCAGGAGGCTCCACCCACTTTTGCCTACAAACTTTCAAAACTGCAGAGATTTACCTTTGTATGCGTGCCCGTGAATTTCAAATGGGACTGTCGAATTTGACTAGACCATACACTCTTACAATTTTGCATTTTGCTGTTCACACGTATTCATGTATAGAAAAGCGCGTGTACAAATTTTTTTCTACGGGAGGAGACGGAGGATTACAAGTTGATGACCTGTGGTCAAAACACAGATTTGCAATGTAGATCGAAAAAAAAAATATTGGTAGAGAATATAAGTAAAAAGGTAAGTGTAATGTTGTTCTTAAGATTGGGACACTAAGTATACCTATACTTACTTCTTAACAAAACAAAATGTTTAAAAGTTAATTGAGTACACATTTTTTCTCAATTAACGCCCCAATAAAAAAATTAACAAATCAAATTATTAGAAACACTTTTTCATGGTTAACACATAATTAATTAATTAATCAGTTCAAACAATATTTCAATTAATAAAGAATTTTTTTTAACATTTACCGATGCTATCGAAAATTGGAATGATATTCATAAAATGCGAGGTATCCGTCAGATCCTAGCATTCCTCAATTTTATACAAATTATTGCAGGATTTTTGGATCGAAGTATTCAAACCGAAAACACATTTTTATGGAACTCACACCAGCAGTTTGGATCGCAGTACGACCAAGTGAAATTTTAGTGATATTTTGTTTGAAAATTTCATATTATAATTTTTTTTATGTGAAATCGGATGGACTATTCCGACGGATACCTTCCTAAGGCTGAATTATATTACCGAAGAAGCAAATAGATAAAATGATTACATTTTTGGATCCAACGGCAATTCGTCGATTGATTTTTATTTAATAAATCTCAAAATTTTAAGACTAAGAACCGGAAAACAAGGTGACGCCACAGAAATATTACATATCAAATTCATATTATTATAATAATATTTAAAACATTTAAAAATCAAATCATTAGCGGGATTCGGAGAATTTAAACATCATACGACCTTAAAAACTCATCCACATTCTAATAAAATAAATCTTAAAAATCTATTTTAATATTTATGGTTAAAATATTTATTTAAATAATTTAATTCAAGGGGTATTTCCCATTTTAACTAATTAAAATTCATAATAATGTACGCCATTTAAAAAAGAACACACTTTAATAGATTCCCCAGATGGTGTATGTTTTTTATTTTAATATACAGTTATAATCAAAAAATTTACATATACATTTAAAATATTTGCCTCATTTTGATCGCAAAGCGAATAAAAATTAAACAACACTAGACTGGTTTTTTTTTTCATTTTAATTTCTCAATCATAAACCATGTTAAAGGAAATTTCCAAAAAGTCCACAATGACATACGACATCGACACTAATTATTTAGTTAAGCAATCCATAACCTTGAAAAATACGAATTTTACTGAAGAAAGCAGTATTCAATGGAAAATGACCGCGAGTCCAATAACAACTATAAATTCAAGTCACATAATTCAAGTTGGTTTTTCCTTTAATATCACAATTCACAAATAAATTAAAAAAAAAAAAAACACCGAGGAGGTTCAATGGACGCCATAAATCTTCTATCTACGTGCACACTTAATAAATCCGACAAAGAAAGTCAAACAATTCGAAAAATGATAAATTAACCCAAATCAAATATTTTGACCAAATTATAAGAAAACCAAAATTCAAACACGTTGTTAACACGAAAACACACTTCAAGTTCTTAGAAAAAAAAAAAAAAATAACAAACTTACTTTAAATGCTTAAATTTTCTGGTCACGTTATAAGTGAGGCTCTGGAAAAATAATCCACAATGCGAAAACGTTATCCACAAAAATTGAAATAGCTGGTACTATGGCTAATAAATCTTCTACTACGACACTGCCGGTTAGTATGGTGAATTGTTGGACAATGAACAAGCCACTTAGCACCCTAGAGGCCTTATATACCCCGGCTATGATGTCGAAGTGTCTCATAATTTGTTGTTGGTCTGTGGTTAGTTGTTAAGTGTTGATTATGAACAGCTGCTTCTGGTTAAGGCTTGCGGTTAAATCGAGACCGGGATGGTCTCTTCTTTAATTTGTATAGGTAGGTAGGTAGGTAGGTATTTTTATTTTATTTTTTTTTTATATTTATATCAATAAATCCAGACAAGTGCTCTCTTAAATCCCGTTTTTCACTTGTTGTTGTTTTTTTTCATATATTTGCGGTTTATAGATTACGTCTTTATTTGTTTTAAGATATTAAATTCGATTGAAGGTATTCGAATTTATTCAATGATGGCGGGCTTACTGTGGGCATAATAAAAGGAACTTAAAAAAATCTAAATCTAAATTTGAATATAAATGTTATTGTTATTGGGGCTAATCAAGTACTTTAAAAGCCATAAATACTAAGAAGTTCTTGATGACATAGATATTTTTAAACAATCTAGACAAGTTTTTGAGGTTCTGTAACTGATCATGATTTTTTTATTTTGTTTTAAAATTGAGATTTTTGCACCGAATTAATAATTAGTTTAAAAAAAAAAACAATATAGGAAAAAGTTGTTTTTTTTATTATGGTAGCAAGTTGTTGTGTTTCATTTACTAGAATTTCAGCAAACATCTATTTGTGATACATATAGGTAATTTAAACCTGTTCCTCTCTTATATGTACTTACCCATCTCAAAAACAGTAGCAAACAAACATAAAAACAATCGAGCTTTTCTAAAAAAAAAAAAACAGCTTGAGCAGTGTCTACCTATGAATAGACCCTATTGGTTGCATATAACATTTGTAGATTATTAAATTCGTTAGCGACGGTTGTTTTTAATTATAATTAAAATTAAGCTACAAGGAGCTTCATGCAATTTTTTACTTGCGATTAGATAAGGCAAGTTTTGTATTCGTAAAAAAAAATGTTTTGAGATAACAATCAAACATGACATTACGATGATAGAGAAAACGAAAAAAGTAGGTCCCACAATTCTGTCTGTCTGTCTGTTAGTCCGTCTGTCAGTCTGGATGTATCAACACCTACAGCCTAAACGGTTGGGCCGATTTTCTTCAAACTTGGTACTACTTATTTTGATTTGTATCCTAGAGTCTGAGAATAACGGTACCTGCCATATAAACGTAACAGATAATTCAATTTTTCTCGAAAAAAATACGATCGATTTTGATAAAATTGAACATGACTGATTTTTTTGAAAACTGTGCTGTTTTTCGGTACCTGCCATACAAGCGTTGTAGACAATTCTATTTTTCTCGTAAAAAATAGAATTTTTATTAAATTTCGTACAATGGATTTGTAGCCAAAGGTTGTGTTTTTTTTATTTTTTCAGAATAAGTTTACAAATAATGAAGTTTTTCGTAAGAAATTTTTTTCACACTCACCTTATTAACGGTACCTGCCATATAAATTCTATAGAAAATCCGACTTGTCTCGAAAAAAATACGATCGATTTTGATATTGTTGCCAATGACGGAGTTTTTCGTTAGAATTTTTTTTCAAAATCACCTGATTAACGGTACCTACCATAAAAACGCTATAGAAACTATTCTTACTTCCGATTATTTGTTATAGGTTCTTGCTTAGTATCCCAAGCCAAAGGTTAGTATTCTTACACAAGAGCAAGTTTGTCCAACCCAGTCGTGCCTTTTATTTTATTTTGCCACAAAAATAAAATTTAATTTGATTAAAAGAAATTTAATATTTTTGTAAATATGTTTATCTATACAATCTATATTATAAGTATATTTTTCCTAAATGAAAATTACGAACAAAAATCATATATGAATTTTTGTGTAAAATTTTGTTGCATAAAAGAAAGTTTACCAAAAAAATAACTACAAAATCGTTAGGTAAAATCAATAAGTCGATGTTTACTTAATTTTTTTATTAAATAGTTTTTGCAGTACGAACATTTTAAGTGCAAAACGGATGTGCGGATGTTCGGTTATGTTCACCGAGCTACAGCCTAAACAGCTCGACGGATTTTCTTTAAACTTCGTATGTAGTACTTTTCGGTGATTCCCTAGAGGAAATTTTTTTTTTTTGTATTAGACCGGCTATAACGGGTACCTCCCATATAACAGTTTTAGTTTTTACAAAATTTCTTGAAAACGTCTCTAACGATTTCGATAAGACTCTGTGTACTTATATTTTTAGCAGTTCTAATATAACTGCATTTCAGGTTTTTAGCTAAAAATGCACATAACGGAGATTTGCTGTTAGCGGTTTTTAACAAATTTGTCGATAAATTGATAACGGCTAACCCGATTTTATTTAAATTTGAAATAATATTTAATCTAAACATTCAACACAAAAAAGCATTTGAAGTTTTTGGCTAAACAGCCATTTAATGATAGCTACCATACAACTTCACCTCACATTTGGGCCACTTTTCACTTTTCCAACATAGTTCAGCAAATTAAATTTTTTCCAATCCAATAATTTGCTACAAGATCAAAATCGAGCGACCCAGTCGTGCATTTTATTAATATTTTTAGAAAATTACCTCTTCCGCGTCCGCCTAAACGGGGAAAGATATAGACCACTCGTCCCATACGATTTCCTTCTTCTGTTAACCCAACCTACTCGCTTTAGGTTTTTGGTGCCCACTGGTTTCTTTCCAATGCAATTACATAAATCCTTATTAGTAAGACGAATTCTATAACCAAATCCTTGAAGAGCTTCCTGATAAGGACATCCTGTAAAAGCCTTTAAATTGTTCTTTGTCTTTTTCAAGTTCACGGTCCAAAACAAAATTGAGCGGAAACGATTTAGGTATATGCGATGGTATATGAATAAACCATGGATCCGAAATGTTCAGCTTCGGTTAAAACATCTATTATGGTTTTATGTAAACATTGCGTCGATTGTTAATGTGGACAACAATGGATATAAGATAAAGAACCTCTTTACAAGTTCAAAAAATCGCTTGCTGATAATTTTATGCGAATTAATGATGTAATTATTCGATGTACTGAAACTAATGTGTTTCCATCTTCATTGTGGGTGGTAATTCCGAACTGAGTTACCCTGCAGAATTATTTTCGCCCAGACGATAAATTATGTCGATTGAGTTGAAAGTTTTTTTTTATATTTCTAAGTTGATTAAACTCAAATAGAAATGTGCGTTTGTGGTTAACATTAAAATAGATTGATAAAGTTTTTTTCTATTGTTGATAGGTTTGGCTATTTAAAGAAATCAATGACTGCTGTTACTGTACAAATAAAAGATAAGTATGTATTTCAAGAGAAGAAGAAATTTTTATTTGAAAATATTGGTAATCGCTTAATAAAAGACTAAAAAATTCCAGAAAATCGGTAACAAAAAAAATGCTGAAATCAAGCAATTTCCAGGCTATAAATTTGTGGCAGTAAACCCTCATTGTTAAAGTGGTTCTGTGTCAACTCTGAAAGTGTTCTTCAGGAAATTCGCTCCAAATCAGGAGCAGTATACAGTGACCTTGAGTGGTTGTTTATGGTGCTTTATTGTTTATAATAATAAACTGCGAACTTTGGCCAGTAATATATTTGACACTTTGTACCTTGACAGATTTGTACAATTTTCAGAGTGAACGGTCAGCAGCAAAAAAAATAAATTTGACATTTTGAAGTTTGAAAGATTCCTTCAAATCCAATTTTGACATTTGCAAAGTATTCAGTAAGAACTGTCATCACCATGATAATGAACTAGATACCTAATTAAAAGTTTTATGAACTTGTACGAATCTAGTTTTGACATTTGCGTAGGTATAGTATTTATTATATATGAACTGTCAGTGGATTTGTGCAAATGCATGCAGTTTCGACAAGTATGCAGTATTCAGTGGGAACTGTCATCTGCAAACTATAAGTTTGACAGACTTGTTTGAATCTAATTTGTATGTTTGAGGATTATTTAATGAGAACTGTCAGCAGCAAGCAAACAAAGTGTCATTTTGTCCCAAATAAATGTATACTCAAATTTCAATAAAAAAGATAAATAAAGCGTTGAAAATATTCAATGAATTAATTTCATTTTTGATTAAATGTTGAAGAAAAATCCAGGATTGTATGAATTTTTCTTTTTATTTGAAAATTAATACCTGTCATTGGTGTAATATATTTAAAATTGGCATGCTGATACATTATTAGATCCTGTAAATAAGCATATGTAAACAAAAACTAAATTTTTGTGATATATATTGTGTTTTATTTCTTTTATTCTCAAATGCGTTAGGATAAATTGTACTATGATGTTAAAGTATATTTCTCTGCGTTGGAGAAAATTTAAGAAAATATTCCAACGTCACTGTCGTAAGTGTCTTAATCATGTCTCTCATTGAAATCTTAAATCTCCTATTGCATTTTAATGCGCATATTATGCATAAGCAGTCTCCTTTATCAAAGTATCAAATAGATAATGTGATTGCTTATCTATAATGAAATCACATTGGTAGGTCCAGAAATGGTGCACAGTAAAATACAAAAGGCATTTTTCGTCTCTTAACAGAAACTCGCTTTAATTTTCAAATACCTCATAGAAAATTCCTTGAAATAAACAGGATTCTATCGAAGCATAGTTCTGTTCTGTTTATGTATGTGCGTGTATATTGCCTTCAACGAGTAACATCAGCCCTGGACTATCCATATAGGCAATGTAAGCAGCTGCCTAGGGCGGCAGATTTTGGGGGCGGCAAATTTTCAACGCTTACACTAAATGTAATGTTACTTTGGTTCTGGATCAAACAAAAACAAACCAAGCAATCCATATTTCAATCGTTTCGAAATGAACGACACTGAACACAGTCAA
This sequence comes from Baccha elongata, assembly GCA_951217065.1. NCBI lineage: Eukaryota > Metazoa > Arthropoda > Insecta > Diptera > Syrphidae > Baccha > Baccha elongata. The sequence goes on along the minus strand of OX578272.1, from coordinate 122,102,445 downwards.
TTCAATCTCAGTATCAGTATGTTCTTTACAACTTTTTGTTTGACCAAAACTATGGCCCCATATTTGTACAGGACATTACTTCTACACGCATTGTTCCGGTTCTATCATGTTTCGATTGTGAGTGCGTCCAATGTAACTTATGAATTCCATTGTTGAAATAAATCAAAATACTTTTAATCTAGATCTAGCATACAAATCACATGTATGTAGATCGAAACAGAGGAAAGTATATGACGGTAAAACAAGAACAGGTGAAGGGACATTGCTCGGAAGAGATCACTTTAGTGTCAACACATACGATGTTTTTTTTTTGACAGTTTGATGTCTGATTTATAGAAAAAATGCCGCAAATATAAACAAACCTTCGAATAATTCGATGATTATCGAAATTAAGATAATGCTTACATTCGGAAAAAAACAAGAAGCATCAATTGTTCAATTCATTATGAACTTATCCATTTCAAAGATTATCTTGATTACGAACAACAGAATTTAAAGGGGCTAACGCCAATCGAAACTTTTGAGTTTTAAAACAAAAATGGTCTTGATACAATGTTTCAAAATATTGACATTTGCATATATAATGTTTTTCTGCACGCCTGTCGCGAATTGCAGTCGTGAGAGATCGTTTTCTCATCTCGCTTAAAACGTTTTTACATTCTCGCTTAATTAGTTTGGCATTATTATGGATAGTCGATAGTGTCTGAAAATTTAAGGTTGATTGATTGCGGTGAGATTATTTATAGTTTTGCGGTTGGAAAAGCACGTCGCACAGTGGTTTGGGATAGTTGATTAACATTTTCTAAAGTGTTGGACCTTGAGAACCCCGTGCTAAAATAGGAAGGAGAAGGGGGTTTTTTGCGATCTTTTCCGTTTTTTTCGGTTTTTCCTCTATAACTGTTTTCTCCTGTTCTACAAAACTCTTGCCGTAGAAAGTAAGAAACAAAAATTTATAGTTAAAAAACCGGAAAAGGTCTAACATTTTGCAGTATTTCCCCCGCCCTCTCTTAGCACAGGGTTTTCCAATACCAAAACATACCGGGAACACCATACAGAAATTGAGCAGAAACAGCACAATAAAAGATCTTAAATATGTTGCTTTGTATCAGACCCAGTTATAAGTTTATATCGACTACATCTAAAAAAGAAACTTTCTACAATTTCAATTTAGAAGTTATTAATTTGATAAAATCTCCTGAAGTGATTTCGGGAACAGAGAATTTGAATGTCAATTCTGAAAATTGTTACTCAAGCTTTGAATTAAAATCCATTTATTAAATTTGTTTACCTTGTTTCCTTAAACAGTTCTTATATTAATAAATAGTTACAATGATGAACTTCTTAAAATTATGTATACATTAAGTAAAATAAATTACTAACCTTTTATTACGTTAAGAGACTTGATGGATATTGCGGCGTTAGTTCTAAAGTCAACACAAAACATCAATTTATTTATGCAGAGAAGAGTCAAAATTAAAGTTAAAAAAAAATGAATAATTTAAGATCAAAAAATAATTTTGTCCACCTAGTTTCTCATTTTAACCACTGTGCGTCGTAAGAACACGAAATCATGATTTTCGTAACCATTCATAATTATTTTTTATATCATAAACAATTTATTGTGCATAATCATTATCAATAAATTTTAGAAACGGTGGAAAAAAAATATCGGAACGAATATGATGTTTTTATAGATATTATTAATCATACTTAACTATAACCTTAAATCTTATATCTTTTTATATACACATTACATATACGGAAAAAAACTATAGGTGATTAAAAAAGGATATTAGAGGGAGGCAGCAATTTGCGATCTGCCTAGAGACGCAAAATGTCTTAGTCCGGCCCTGAGTAACATCGATTCGTTACACAACTCAACACACAGAGTTAGCCTACAATCGTAAATTGATTCCCCGGAGTCGTGTTATCTTTGCCAAACAAATTTTATGAAACTAAAATTTATGCTTTTACGCACATTTCAACATTTGCAAATGAGAATTATATACAAACAGAGTTTGCAGACCTTTGAGTCCAGTAAATTGTAGGAGGCACTGCTTTTTTTGTGGATGTTTATACCAACTTGAAGCACCGATAGCTAGAAGCTGTCATTAGGTACTTGGTTTTTGTATCTGCCAATAAAATTCTGGACTTCATGGACACCTCCTTCACATTGGCTACAGCACACACAACTGGAAAACCCCTGCAGGTAAAGGTTAGGTCCTCTAGAAGTTGTTTATCTTTAGTGGTCGTTCATTGTTGTCTTAAGTTCTGCCGAAAAAAAAAACAAACAAGCTTCGAGGACCGAGTAACCTTGTTTTTTTTAACTGAAGCTAGACTGGACAGAGCAATGTATTCGCATAAACAAAACCATTTAGACTTGCTGGTGCAGATGAACGATTTGACGACAATATGTACGTGCATGTGAATGTCAAAGCGAATAATATTTGACTTGATGATGCCGTCCGGTGTCATTAATTGACCAGATACGGGTTTCTCCTTTTTTTAGTTAAGTTGGACAGACTGGACAGGTTGTCTACTAGTTTGTCTTCTTCACTTGAACAAGAAAAGAGAGATACTTGTTTGTAAATAGCTTGTTGTCCATTCTTTCATTTTTAAATTCAACTTTGTTTCTTATGATGAATTAATTTAAATTTAACTGTCGGAACTTCCATGTGACTAATGTGTGTTTTTTTTTCTTATTTTTTTATTTTGCCAGTTTTAGAAATACGAAAATATTTAAAAATTAATGAGAATGTTTACAATGAGAGGCTATCATAAGTGCAAAGAAACATAAAGTTAACGATATGAAACCTTTGGGAAAAAAAGTGTCTTAATGAGTTCATAATTTGTTTTTTATTAGTCTCGTAAAAATGTTTAGATCTCTTTTCATGACCATGGTTATGAAAAGAAATAAATATTTAATGGTTTTACTTGCCTATGTTCTTTCATAATTGTTGCGTCTTTTGGAAATGTTCCAATCAAGTTTTGGTGTAATTTAAAGTTTATAACAATTTGTTAATGGAAGACAACTTTTAGGGTTTGGATACAAAAAAAAAAAAAAACAACAATCCAAGAAAATAAGTTATAATTTTATTATGATATCATTTCAGTGATTTAATTTTTGCAAATTATTTTGAAGACATTTCGACGATAAGAAAACAATGTAAAAGAATATAATATTTATCTTCGTAATTATATATGTAAAATAATCTTGAACACTATGAAATCTGAAATTCGACACGAATTAAACTCATACGTCAGAATTTTACTTTGAAAAAAAAACTTCAGGATCACTGTCCAATGTATCACATTTGACTCACCGAATTCAATTGTATCTGGCTTACATCGTCTATGATGTACCTAACATATAATACGATCAACGCAAACAGAAGACACTTGTATATTCAGTGTCCCCCTTCAAATTGATTAAAATACGTCCCCACGAGATTACTGCTAATGGATCATATGTGATACATTGGACGTCATAACATTAATTATTTTTATACCAAATATAGCTATTAGGCTTTCTCATATTTATATTGATTTGTAAATTATGTGAGTTTTAGAAATGTAAAATTTACAGTCAAATCCGAACTGCTTTTTACTGAAAAAATCGTTAAGTTAAAAACACAAAAAAAATAATTTCAATAATTTTTCTTAGTTTTTGTAACAATCTTAGTCTGGGTTAAATCTCTGTAAAATGAAAATTAAACATGCTTTTAAATACCTTATTGTATTCATATTTATTACAAACTTGCTTACAGTTACAATAACTTATGAAATTGTATTAAATGTGATGTGTTTGTTTTTCTATTATTGGTAAGCCTAAGCACTTTCGAATTATTGGTGTTCCAAAAGGCCAAACAATGGAACAAATCACAAATGTCTGGAAATCAAAAAATATATAAATAAATCGTTTGAATGAGTTCAATGTGAACACCCATTAAAACTTGAGTGTTGTGTAGAGCTGTATATTGTTTTTTTTTTCATAATTTTATGACGTTGTACATGACCATACCAGCTGAGTATTTTGTTTATCATTTAACGTGAAGGCTTCTACGGATCTTTTTTTTCTCATTCGGTCAAACTTTGCCACTCATTGCTGTAATGCAAACCGTCTCCATCATCTCTCCATTTGAATATTTATAGTTCATTCCATTTTATAAACTTCCAATCAAATGATTGAATATTGAAATAAGAAATGATCTCAATCTAAACAATAAACCGAATTTGTTAGACAATCGTTAAGAGTTAATGACGATCTTAATTCTGCAATAATTAATTATAAAATAAACATTTTTAGTTGAAAGATAATGAACCAATTTAAATGGATGTATAAAAAATCCACTACTTTCTAAACCTGATATAATTTTAATAAAATATTAAACAGTATTAATTACCTATCCAGCTATCCATTAGCAAATCGAAAATTAATGATGATTTCAAGAAGCCATCAGATTCTCAATTGTCCACTTAAATTTCAATCGAAAAATCGATAATGTGCGATGATAATACATTTGAACATCATAAAATCAAACAAAATTCTCGGGATTTTCAAATAAAAACCAGCATCAATTTTAATTCAAACATCTTATCACGCCCTCTTGGATGCTCCTCTCTGTGTTAATTTAACATAATTCAAATGAATCAATTTTGATCCCAAATCAAAGGCCAAGGTTTATGGTTGCCTTCTTGGTTAGCAATTAATCATTAATTTACACTACCCTCAACTTTTGCTCTGTTATTTGTTTCTTCCCTCCACAACGTTCATCCGAAACATCTCTAATTAGTTTGGGCTTTTTGCGCTTCGTTGTAAGAGCAGCAACCTGTAAATGATGTTTACACTCAAAGCAATAAATAACATCGGTGATGTGAATTCAGGTGTTTGTTTTAATTAATGGGCATTCATCGACAAAGTTCAGATTTGCCAATTCAACGAACCTACTAGTTGTTTATTTAAAGGAAATATATATACTTGCTAACTAAATATCATATAAAATGTTTAAATAACTCATTTATTATTGGGAATCTATAAGGTTTGTCACCAAAATGGCTGGCTGGAAGAAAAGAAGTTTAAAATGAATAAACTTCATATATGGTTATTGGTCAATTATTTCTTTCTACTTCTTTTATTTTGGAATCACTACAGTTCAGGACCTTATGTAGCGAGCTCAACAAATCTTTGAAGTCAGTAATGTTTTCTTATATACATTCATAAATATATTCACTTTATCTGCTATTTTGTTAATTTGAAATCCAATTAGTGAAAATAAATCACTTACTGAAAACAAATACAAAGACAAATAATTCTTTGATTCATATAAAACTGATGGCTCATATTTTCAAAATTCAAGTACCCTCATCGTGTATATCGACACAAACCCAATATGACAAAGGTACGAACAATCATCAATCTATTTCAACTGATTTTAAGTAATTTAAATTTAAATTTGAAAAAAATAACAGTCATTTATAATCACTACACTACCGACATTTTTTCTCATATAAGTCGCCATTTAAATATGCTGCCATCTAGTATGTTTATTATTTGGGTTTGTGCTTTTGCTAACAACATTTTTTTTATTTGAATTCAAAAAATAACTGATTTTTTTTAAGTTTCGAAAAGTTTTAATTTCGGAATACGGTCCATAATCAATTTTTGGTTAAATTTGTCTAATTAGATCCATTCATGGAGAGATTTTAATAATCATCCGAGTTTCTTTGGTGACCCAACGAGGTCTGATTATGGCTGCTGAATGTAGCTAACATTTAGCTAAATGATGATCGTAAAGAATGAACCTTTCTTTTTTAGACAAAAAAAATCAAACGCTATTGATTCAAGAGAGCATTGGAAAAATGTAGCGGAAGCCATTAAACTATAACATTTCGAGCTTTTCTATATTGAATTTGAAAAAATTTAACATAATTTGTATGCGATATCTCGAAACCTTAGAAATGTATTTAAAATATTAAATTTTGGAGAAATAAAAAAACGTTTTATCAGGCAAATTATCAAAATCATGAATCTAAAGAGCTCCGTGTTCTAAGAGGTGAGATCGACTCTAAAACTCGGATTTAAGCCTCCTCTGCACTCACCACCAACGCAACGGTTCTGATGAGGTTAAAAACATCTGCTTAGGCCATGTTTGCCAGATACGAAACTTGAGTCAAAGCGGAAAAATATAATACGGGAAGAAAGCATTTACCAGCCCTCATTTTTCCGAGAGGAGCATTTTTCCAAAAAAATTACATAAAGAAAAAAAAATTATTAAATATCATAATTTTTTGTAAAGCCAGAAAAGTTTTTTTTCTTGAACAGTTTTAAAAAAAAAAAATTTTTACTAAATATTTTGACGTGACCTCTTCGAGTTCATTCTTTAGAATCTTTAAGAACTTTTTTCTGGCAGAAAACACATTTTTAAGAACTTCTCAATTTTTGAGTTTATATCACAAATTTTGAGCTAATTTGCTATCAGAACGTTTGCCGAAAACGTGTTAACTTCAAATGGTGTTTTTTGACATCAAGGTCAATAATTTAAGTCCATATATGGACTTTGAACTTAGCTAAGTCCCGATAAAAACGGTATTACCAGGACCAGCACAAGATAATATGCAGATTTCCTGTTTTTAGGGTATACATATTTATGCTTTATCGGTCTATAATTTGAAAAAAAAACTTTGACCGAACATTAAATGTGTTTTCGTTTTTTTTTTTACTATAATTTTACGCTCTTCAATTTAAAGTATTAGCTGAAATAGCTTTTTAGTTTTGTACGGCTTGATATTCAGATCGGAACTTACTTGTTTCTTCTGATACATTTCATTTACAGTATGTAATACCAATTGTATAAACTATGTTACTAATATTGATTCCCTTATTCCAAAAGTGAGTAAGACTTCCTCCGCAACTCATTCATTATTATAGCCTAGTAGAATAGTAGCCCTACTATACAGGGTGATTGGTTTAAGGTGCACCAAAAAGCTAGGGGGGAGGTCTATTTCACCCCGTTTAGGCGGGAGGGGCAATTTTCTAAAAAATTGACTTAAATCAGAAAAATTTAATTTAAAAACAACGTTGAATGATACAAAGAGTTGTTATATTTTTTTTTGGAAAGCCAGAAAACTTCTCTTTTATTCAATTTTTAAATTAAGTTGTTTAAGTTAACAGTTTTAAAAAAATTAATTTTCAAACTCAAAATTTTGAAAAAAAAAAACTAAAAAAAATTTTTTTAAACTAATTTTTTTCAAAATTTTATGTAATTAACTATTATTTTTATTTTCAAAATTCAATGCTCTTATTAATTTTTAGTCAAAAACAGAAAACCGGATGCCAAAATGTATAGTTTTTGAGATTTTTTTTTAGAAAATTGCCCCTCCCGCCTAAACGAGGTGAAATAGACCTCCCCCCTCCCATACGATTTTTTTCTTGCCTTAACTAAAAATAAAATTCTAATTCTGTATTTTTGATAATAATTTTATTTATTGCATATATTCTTAAAACTACATAAAATAATAATGTTTTAAATATATAAAAAAAAGAAAATATTGCCAATATTCCAAAAGTGGAAACAAATAAAAATATGTTGAGATACAAAGTAAAATGCATTCACAATCAAAATTTTAGATATAAACAAATTTAATAAACAAAAATATATTTTATATCACTCAATTTGAACTCTTATTATTACTATATATATATGTATATAAGTAAAATATGAAAATTTTATATTTAAATCTCATATTTTACAATTACTTTATTTATTTACATCTTATTCATATTGTCACAACGAAAATTTTTCAAAAATCCCATCAACAAAACCTAAAACGGTTGATGAGTTTAAATCCGCTGCGAATAGAAAAAAGATATAATTTATTTTTTATTTAAATAATTTTTTTAATGAAAATAAATATTTATGAGTTATTAAATGAGTCACGATGATGATTATTATTTTTTCAATTAATGTCAAAATATTTTGTTCATTTTCTTGAGATTTTCGTGTGTGTGTGTGTTTTTCTGGCAAGAAATGACAAACATAATATTAAATATTGATCATTGTGTTGAATTGTTTTGTGATCTTTTTAGTAATAACGTTGGTGATGAGTTTTCTTGTTTTGGTTATTATTTGTGTAGGACATAAATGTTTTTCTCAACCTATCGCAAAATTTACGCAGAATATCATCTTTGTGTATTGGGGCCTGTAATTTAAGGGATTTAATTTGATGGTCAGAAATTGGATTCAGAAATAACAATTATTATTAATTTTTGGGTTTACTGTACATTCATTATTCAGAAAGAAATGGTGAGTGTGTTTAAAGGGCTGGGAAGGGAAGTTACTGTGTTGTGCTGTAAGGGAGAAAATCGTGCTTTGTTTTTAGAGCTGGAAAATGAAAATAGGTTACTGTTTCTTTTCTCTTGGGGAAGATTTGTGTTGTGTCCAATTATAAATAGGAAGCTTTGAGATTAGACAAGTGTTATTTCAAATAAAAAATAGGTTAAGGAACTTGTAGATCAGGGTAAAATATTTATTTTCGTTTACTTAATATAAACTATACACATTTCTAACTAAAGGTAAGTATTTTGTATGTTATTTTTTTTAGATTGTTTCTTAGATAATTATATACATTTTTGTGTTATTCAAAGTGGATAAATAATTTTAAATACGTAATTTGAAGATTAAATGCTAAAATCTTTAAAGGAAACTATTGTGATATTGAATGTTTTATGATTCTGAGCTAAATCTTGAAATTGACATTTTTCCAAGCCATGAGGTTTAATTTTGAAATAGTTGTTAGGATGCGTAAATATACAGCAAACTTTTTTATGTAACTGTAACCTGTCATATATATAGATATAATAAAGTCTCGGAAATCTTCAACTATTAGGTATGCTATGTGAAAGAGTTTCGGGCTAGTGCGGTTATATATTATAGATTTTGGAGAGAACTCTCTGCCCGAATTTCAAGAAATTGACCATTGACTTGGAAAGCTAAAAGACTTCTTAAAAAAACTAAAATTAATGAATTCAATAAAACATAAATGGAATAATATTAAACACTCGAGAAATATTTGCCAAACAGTGCCAAAAGCAACCGGCTGCGTCGACTATAAACCAGTGAATGCGCAGGTAACTTTTGATTATGAAAATAATCTGTATCGAAATCTCCAATAGAGTTGGACAGTTATTTGAGTGTGCAGAGAAAGAGAAAAATGGTTATTAAAGAGAAGTTTTCGTATGCGGATTGATTCGCTTGGGCGAAAATTTCACGACTATGTATTCCAAAAGCTTAATTGAAAACTCAAAAATAATTCACTACTGTTTACTTGAAGAGTTTGAATAAATTGTTATTAAATATTTAAGCTCCTGAATAATTCATTACTAATTTGAAAGCACAAAGAAATAACTTGGTTCTTTGCTAAAGCTTAAATTAATTTTTCTTAAATTAATTTATAAATAAATTTTCTGATTTTCAAGTAATTTTTGTATGATGTTGGTTGATCAATAAATAACAAATAAGTTATTTAAAATTTGATTTTTGTCAAAAAGTAAAGTATTTTTTTTTTGTTATACGACTAAGAAGAAGAAGAGTGTTGGTTGCAGACTATTTAATAAGAACAAAAGATAGCTTTACAAAAGATTTAACGATTATAGAAGCTGTATCGAAAGTATAAAAAATTATTTAATAGGTTTTTAGTAGTGTGTCTGTATTATATATTATATTTTTACATGATGATGATATAAAAAAACGAATATCTATAGATATTTATCAAATACTATATACCTGTGGCTGTGGCACTGCTCCTCTAAGCATTCCTGCTATAAATTCTGCAGTATTTGCAAATTTCATAGTTATACGATTGATAATATTTAAAACAGGATTTTGAGTATTTAAGTAATATGTTGTTGTCGTACTAAAACCTGGTGCTGGTTGATGATGATTCCACGTATTATGTGATGGCGCGGCAGCACCTGAATGAGAACCAGATGGAATATGTGCTGGTTTTGAGGAGCTTCCAGAACTCGGTGAATTGTTACCATTATTGGACTATAAAAATTTAGGTTAATTGGGTAATTGATTCAAAGTGTTACCTTTTACTCATAGACAAAACATCAAATGCAATAAAAAATTTAAAACATATAAGTTTTGACGTATTTGCATTGCCAAAATTAAATACTTGTTTTTTGTTTTCAATTAATAATTTGAAAGGATATATTATGAAGTTTGAGGTTCTTTAATAAAAACTTAACCACATCAGAATAGAAGATAAAAAAAAAAGTTTTTCATTAAAAAATAATAAGTTAAAATTGAAAACATGAATGCACTTTAAAAGAGGTTTCCATAAATGCTGAATGCAAATAAAGAGAAAATATAAGCTTTTTTTTTGTAGGCCTTACAAATTTTTGTATGTTAGAAGCAAAGTTTTGTACACCCAAATCTTTTTTTTTTATTAAATAAATGAAAATCATTATGTTTTTTTTTTTTTTTTTTGTCAAAAAGAAATTTATTTTAATAGTAAATAGACATTTTAATATAAAATCTGGAAAAAATATCATAAAGGCACAATTGAAGCATAGAAATAATGTATTTATATTTTCTTTTTTTTTAAGAATAAATACTTTTGATGGTTTAACGACTCTAAAAAGACCCATTTAGAAGTTCTTATTTATAAATATTTATATAGCAAATCACCAAGGAAATATACATTTTTTATACAAATAATATTATTTTTAATAAAGAAATTATATACATTAAAAATTTATTAAATTAGTTATAAAAATAATTGAAAACAATATAATATGGTTAAAATTAAACAATCGCATTTATACAAAATTAAAAAAAAAAAATATTTGAATATCAATTGAAATAATTCAATTAAATCGACAAACTCAACTGGAACTGATCAATGGTCATATTATGACATAGGTTAGACCCCTAAAACCCCGTCTAAAATTTGATTTAAACTCAAACCTTAAAGCCTGATACACAGGCACTACCCCACGGGCTCAACGCAGAAAACCTTTCACTGGACAGAAAGACGCTCTTAATTTATCAGAAACGTGCGTGACTAGATCGTCGAAGAAATAAAAATCGATTAAAAAATGTTATCAAAATTTCTTCCACAACAGTTGAACTTTCTCAAAAGTTCTCAGAGCAAATAAATTTTTAATTAAGCAGTAAGATTGTATATTTTTCTTCGCCTATTTGGAATGCAGTTAAGATTCTGTAAAAAAAATTAATTAAATTTCAAAATGAAAAGTATTGATTTAACTTCGACAAATACGCGAAGCAAGCGAAGTATTTTTTTTACTTTTTATTGAAAAAAAAATTCGTTGATGAATAGAATTTTTCCGATAAATATTAAGTACGCACTAATCAATTTACAACCTACTATTAAAAAATATATATTCAATAATAACGAATCATGTCTCTTCATAAAAAGAAGACGAAACTGGGTCTATCATTTTAGCTTAATTTTCTTATTTCTTTTCATAGTTTATAAATAAATCTTGAAAGGTAAAGGTAAGTTCTAAAATATAAATTATAAGAACTTAAATATTTTTTTTAATTTTTTTTTTATTTGATTTTTAAAATTTTAAATAGTAAAAAAATTTAATTTTCAAAATCAACAAACTTGAAATAAATAATATTCTTCTCAAAATAAAACAAAATATTTGCACTAATTTTATCAGGCACAAAATTTTAAATGAATAATAAACCGACACCTATACAATTATAAAATATGGCAGTTACAGTAAGGATTAAAATTAATACACTTGTGGACAAAATTAAAGGAACATTATCTTTATCATAATAGCCGCCTTTTATATCCGAGATGATCCATATTCCATACAGATCATGAATGAAAGAATTCAAGATTACGACACTTGTTTTTTTTTGTCACTTGTGACGTAAGCCCAAACAGAAAATCAATAAAATGGCGGAATCTTGCATCGACTTTACCCAAACCTATGAGTGAAAAAGTGCAAGGTGTTTACGTTACAAGTGAAAATTACGTCACAAGTGACACAACAACGAAGTGAAAACGCCAAAGTGTCGTAATCTTGTATTATTTCATTCATGCATATAGATTATCCCAAGAAAATAAAACGATTTTTTGGATCAACTTTTTTTTTTTAAATAAACAACATGAAAACCTTTTGCCTTGGCCAATTCTACTCCGAAAAAGTATAAGTGAGTGACTAAAAGTGTAGTTAATAAGAAAAATATTGCCAATACAAATATTTTACTACCCTCACTTGCGTTTATTTTCGTTCGACACACAGCTGTTTTTTTATTTTTATATTTTCTTAATGTTGCAATTCGTCTTTTATTTCCTTTTAGAAATTAGATTACGTTTTTTATTGGAAATTTGAGATTGGCTCTTAAATTTTGCATTTTTTCGAATAAAATGCGATACTAAATTTATAATTGGGTTCTCGGATTGGTTTTGAAATTGAATTAAGCAATTAGGATTATCGATTTTACTAAGTTCGCCATATCAAAATTGACATCAACTTAAATATATTTCGTTTGCTAAAAAATGGGATTGGAAGAAAAAACGACATCGAGAGCAATTTCATCAAAAAGAAAAGTAAATAGTTAACTTTAAAAAGAACTTTACTTTTGTAGACGTTTTTTAATCCATTGACATTATATAGGCATACTTCATGAGGTTTCGACACTTTCAGGCTTGACAAAAAAAAAACGGGCTATATTTTGACGTTTGTATAGTATTTAGTTCAATATGTCTTCGCAAAGCAAGAAAATCAACTTTTTCCCAAAAGAAAACAAAAAAGTTGAAAATTTACGAATCTTGAAGATGTTTTTTAATCCATTGACATCCAAAGGATCTTGCAAAAGATTTTAACAATTTTATGATTGACAGATAGAAAACAAAATATATTTTGACATTGTAGTAATATGTCACCGCAAGGTACTTATCAACCTTTTTCCCAAAATAAAAAGAAAATATAAAATGTTCGGTTTTTCTAGATGTTTTTTTTTATACTTTGAGTTGAGGCTCGAAACAATTTAAAATCATTTGAAATACATAAATTTAATTCAATGCAATCACAAAATATTTAAATCAATTTAAAAACTACTGAAATCACGATCAAAAATCTGTAGTCATTTGCAATATTGCAATCATTGAACCGCTAAACTGGATCGTGACAAACCAGTCACGGACATCACTAGATTTTATTTCACTTCCAAACATTGTAATAAGAGAATCCTCAGACACAGAAATTCGCAGAAACATTAGAAAATCAAAATATGCTGGAAAAAAAATGTTATACAAAACTTTTTTTCAAAACTGAACGAATTTTTTTTCAAAAAAAAAAAAAAATAGAATTATCGGCCGAGATTTTAGAATATTAATTTCGAATATTTATTTTTATGATTTTCCAAAGTCTATATCACAGAACAGTTTAAATTTCAAAAATAGGCAGGTCATTGACGATCTCATAAATCCAGAATATACAAATTCTGACTTTTTGTCAGCGATGTTAAAAAAAGAGTTGAAATAACTTGAGTTTGTTCTTTAAATTTGTGTTTCTCTAATTTTGTCCAACAATTTAGTTGTGTTTTTTTTTTTACAAGCTACTTATGATTTTTGGAAAGGATGGAGTCGCACATTATGGCTTATTTTGTCGACAGGATTAGGAATTTTTCATTTGATAGTTTTAAAATTAAAATTGTTTTGTTTCTACCATTTAAGAACACCCTAACCACTAAGTATTGGCTGAACAAAATGTTTAATTTTAAGTTCTTTTATAGCAAAAATCGTTGGCAATATGGCTACCCTGAGACGTGGCCTACGATTTGTTCCTACAACTTGTCTTTTGTTTGCATTTGATGTTTGATCCATTTCAATTATTACTGGTCTTCTAGATGGCGCTATAGTCGGACTTGGTGCTGGTTGTTGTGGCTTCTGAGGTTGTGCAGGCTTTTGATGTTGTTGTGGTTTCTGAGGCTGTTGTGGCTTTGGAACAGCTACTGATGGAGCCTGAGTACTTGTTGTTGTAGATTTCTGAAATTAAAATTTGTTTTTGTCAACTAACTTAAAAAAAATAATTTTAATCAACTTACTGGAGATTCATATTCATAGCCATCACCATCATCGCTACCAAAACGATTTAAAATCTCTGGCAGATTTGTATCTTCATTTGCTGGTGGCGAAATACTGGGCTTAGCATTTTGAGTCTGACTTTCTTGTCCTTTTTGACCTTGAACTTGAGTTTGTCCTTGTCCCTGACTTTGAGCTACCTCACCTTGTCTAGTTGGACGCTGAGTAATATTTATGCTGATTGATGAACCCTTTTCGTTTTGAATTTATATTTTTGGAAATGTTGATTTAGTATTTTGCCAATTGGGGATTTTTTTTTTGTTAAAAAATTTGTTAAATATTAAGGATATTTAAATTTTGATAATGAAGGTTGATGAATGAAAAATAACTACATATGAATGCAATAAAAATATATCCAGCCGTTTTCTTTAAATAATATACCTGAAAATGATAAGCATGCGATCGTAAAGCCAATGTTTTTAATTAACCAAAGAAAAACAATTTAAAATATTAAAAAATAATATTATTTATTTTAACTTTAAAGTTTGTAAAAAAAAAAATAAGATAACCTTAAATATTTACAAAACTAAAAAACAACTTTCTACATAAACCTTATTCCATAAAATTTAATTAAATATTTTAAATAAAAACGTATGATATTCCGCCAAAAAGCTTTAAATCAACTTAAATTTAAAAATAAAAAATAATTTAATAAATTTACCAACACATTTTTATATATGCAAAAGTATTGAAAATATATAACTCATCCAAAAAATGGAATATTTGCTAAAAAGCGCGACAAAGGACGAAGTAAAAGCGGCCCATTATTAGGGTCAGAAAAAAGTCGCAATGACAATGGCTGATTATTTGAAAATGTAAATGATGAAGGAGTCGTGGAAGTAGTTTTTTGAATTCTACTTTGAGTTTTCTTAACAATTTTAGGAATTACCTGTGCTTGTTCTCCTGTAAAATAAAATGTTATAATTAAATAAATGAAACAAAACAATTTGTACACTAAAGGGTGTTCCGTTAATAATATGGACTTTTTACAAAAAACAGCATTTGTTTGTTATAATTGCCATTCAACATTTTCTCTGATTCAATAATGAAAAACAATATCCGGCATATGAACCATCCTCAATGAATATCTTAAGGGGTGATGAAGACTTGTCCTCTGCCAGATGATATATTTACCTTAAAAATCTCGTTTATTTTTGTTAGATGTTTTAAAATTTGTTTCAATTAAATGCTTTAATCATTTATATACTTGCGTCATTGCCAAAAATGTGTAAAAATTTAATTTTAAATTTTGTTAAACTCGTTTACATACGCTAAAGTCAGTTGGAAGGATTGTCAAATGACGAATATTATATTTCATTATTAAATAGTAGATGTTGCTTCAAATGAATGTTCATTAAAATTTTTTAGTGTTTTATTTTATTTTCAAAATATTAAGTACTTCATGAGACACCCTTTCATTAACACTAACCTGGTTCCGAATCACTTCCTCCAATTGCATTAAATTTCTGATCACGCAGATATTCTTCAAATCGCTTATTGTATTCATTACTTGGATCCCATTTTTCTTGCAGAGCTTTGTAATACTGTGGATAGTCATAGTATAATGCTGTAATAACTTTAAGAGCGACTTCTTTTTGACTTGGATGGCAGCGACCACATTTTGTACGAAGGGCCTCGGGAAGAATTTCTTCAAGAGTTAAAAGTACAAAAAGATATCATAGAGTTTCTCTTAATATATTTTTAAAACATAAAATACTACTTAAATAATTTATATCTACTAGTTTAAAGAACTTTGTACTTAAAATTAAAATATAAGTTAAATATAGAATGTAAGCTATTTACATACTTTTGGGCGTTTTGCTAGTACAGTTTGTCTAGTTTTCAAATTGGCAACACTGAGGTCATGTATCATGTATCAATAACATCCAAAAAAGATATTTTTTTATTTTTAGATAAAAAAGATTATTTTTCTATTTTAAGTAAAACAAAAATGTTTGAAAAAACTAATCAAACGATAATTTTGATTAAACTTTTCTTAGGTACATATAGCTTTGTTTTTCATTGAGATTTTGAAAAAAATGCATGCCCTTGTTTTTGATTTTCTTTAATTTTAGCAATAAATTGTGGAGCATTTGTAAACATTTTCTTTTAAAATTTAGGTATATATTTCGGAATTTTAAGCATCAAGTTTTACTTGTGCACTTCAATTTTTTTAGAATAACGAATTACAGAACTTGCCTATTGCGAATTCTATTGCACAATACTTGTTTTATTTTAACCAATTCATTGAAAATTTTATCCTCAATACAATTTTTAGTTTTTAATTTATTAAATAAAAAATAAAATGCACGACTGGGTCGCATAAAATTGCTCTTGTAGCAAACTATAGGACAAAAAAAAATATTTTATTTAAGACGAAGAGAATTTAAAAATGGCCTACACATGAGACCAAGTTGTATGGTAGCTATCATTGAATGATTGTTCAGCCAAAGTCTTTAAGTGTCATTTTGTATGAATTGTTCAATTTAAGTGCTAATTCAAGTTTGAATGAAATTGGTTCAGGTGTTTTCTATTTATAGTCAAATTTGTAAAAAATTGTTAATGGCAGATCCCTGTTTTCTGCATTTTAAGCCAAGAACCTGAAATTGAGTTGTATTAAGAGCGCTCCAAGTACACTGTTCACAAAGTTTATCAATACCTGCCCTACTGAGCACGAAAATATTGAAAAAAATTCTTTTAATGGAACGAAATATGTAAGTACAATTAATAAACATTTTTTAATGCGATGTTTGCCATTACATTGTCAAGTAACAGAAAGCTCACTTGTCTTGTGAAATTGCTTTTAATGAATACTAGAGTTGTGTTGCTTTAATTAAAACAAACACATAACTGATACTTTGCAATTAAAATAATTATTTTTACATGTGTTAAAAATAATAAAATATTCAACAGGATATCGCGCTCTTTTTTCTATAAAATTTTGGCGCGATAATTATTGGGTTCTAGTTTTTTTTTTTAAGGTAAGTCTACAGTTTTTATGTACAGCTAGTAGGGTGTCCATCTGGTGTTTTAAAAAAAAAAAAAAGTTTTTAATTTAAAATAAATGAATTTATTGAACCTCATCACTTTATATTTTCCATCAATCATTCGCGTCATTTCATCTTTAGTCTGAAAAAATACTTATAAGAAATAATTTCTTCAAAAATGTCTTCTTTTGAAATTAGGTTGTTGAATGCATAAGAAGAAAATCATCTTATTTTAAAAGTTGAAAATTACAAAAAGGAGAATTAATGCACTAAAAGAAATGTAATCAACCAATTAGTTTAATATAAGACATATGAAACGAAATTCAAACATAATTTTTGAAATTCAGTTGAAATTTTGTTCCTTAGCGCTCATGGAAACTTAACCAATATGTGTATTTCATTATGATTATAATGTCTAAAGGCACCTAATTTCGTTTACGCGAAATAGTTTTCTACCACTCCTGGACATACCCTAAGCGGAGCAACGAAATTAAGTTCATTAAACTTATTTAAAAAAAAATCGCATCGCTTTTCTGAAAGCAATTTTAGCTTAACATTTTCATTTCAACACGAAATTTTGTAACATTCTTACATACCAGTTACTTGAAAATTTTAATTTAAAGAAAAAAGAGACATAAAAGAGGACACAAATAAAAAAGAGAACAAAAAAAGATCCTGTTTGAAAAAGAGAGTGTAAAAAAGATCGGAATAAAAAAGAGATCATTACCATCAGCATGAGTTTCAAAAACGAAAAGAAACCACAGCAACTTGAAACTTGTTTTTTATAAGATTCATGTCAATTTTGTTGTTACAATTTCATAGTCTTTTCAGTTACAAGAAAACTTTAAAGGTGGGCCCAGTCCAGACTAAAAAAACATATCAAGAAAACTTGTTGAAAAAACGTTTCTGAACTGAAATGTATTCTTAATGTTTTCCATTTACTTAAAAGCATTTAAGAAACATTTCAGAAAGCTATCAGAAATGTTTCTATTAACGTGGAATCAAAAATGATTTTTTGTGAATTTTTTAAATACCCCGCACATTAAAAGCAGAATATTACCGACGTTAATTAGATTAACTTATTCGCTTTACAACAAAAAAAATGTTTGGTGGAAATCCAGAGAAATGTCGGCACGCTATAAATTATACAAAATATTTTTTGTTTTATGTTCCTTAAAAAAGTAATATGCTGTTAATTCAAACTTAAAAATTGTCGTATGAAATAAAGTACACGACTGAGTCACACAAACTTGCTCTAGCTACAAAAATTAAATTAAATTTATTTAAAATAAATTTAATTTTTAATTTATTTAAAATAAATTTAATTCATATACATAATATGAAAAATAATAAAAAAAAAAGAATTTTTATTAAAAGCACAAAAACTTTAAGTGCTAAACAGATTGCATTAATTACAAATTTTTATTGAATTCATTTTCCAAATAAAAAGTGTACAAAAAAATATATAAAAAAATATTCAAACTTAAGCTTTTTTGCTAAATGTTTGTTCTGAAACTTGTTCAAGTCATCTAGAGCTTTCTAAAAAAAATGTTTTGGTTAAAATAGATTAATTCCTTCACGAGATAGCTCAAGATAAGAGTTATATTTTAAGACGGCGGAGTCTTATCTTTTGGATTCAAAATAAATGAACACTCGATTTGAATATTTAATAATTAGGTATATCTTTATTTATAACAACAGCGGAACACATCTTTATACTAGCGAGGTAGATGAATGACTGACTCTTCTTTCGTGTTATTCGATGAACACAGATTGTCTCAGCGAATACATACATAATAAAATAAAGCAAAGATACTTATACATTTAAACAAATTATGTATAACATGGGTACAAATATAATAAAGGGATACCTATACCTGGCAGCCCATGTTAATTTGTGTACAATCATTTTTTTTCGCTTACAATATGGGAGGTGACTTAGCCTTGCCAAAAAAATTTTGCAATTTAAAAGACAATCAGATAAAAACCATCTCCAATTTTTATCAAGAAAATCGGCATTTCCGAGAAAGTTAAGTTTCTCTATAACGGTTATATGGCAGGTACCGTTATTTTTGAGCAAAAAAAATTAAATTTTCATATGGCAGATACCGTTATTTTTTAGCAAAAAAATATAATTTTTTCCCTCTACATACCAAATTTAAAGCTGTCAGGCTGTAGGTGCTAATACAACCAGTCTGACAGACATACAGAACTTCCGGACCAACTTTTTACGTCTTCTCTATCATCGTAATGTTATGTTTGATTGTTATCTCGAAACTTTTTTTGCACGAAAGAACTTGCCTTATAGTCTGTATGACTAATGCCTACAATCGCAAGAAACAATTATAAACAAGTTGATAGAAGTATTCAAACTATGCAGATAGCTTATAATTATTTGAAAGGTTTTAAATAATAAATCTTTATTAAATAACTTTCAATATTCATTTCAATTTGACCCTGTTTATAAAGGCGGTGCTACCGTTCAAAATAAAAATGAAAACGCCCACAGATTCCAATTTAATTTGAAATAACTTCCTATCGCGTGTTTGGCGCCTAAAATATTTAAAGAAAAATTAATAAGTCACAAGATGTAAGAAGCTTAAGTATAGTGGCCTTACGGGCACGGTTGAAGGTCATTTACCTAAATTGAAATTTTTTAAAGAAAATTAGTATCTACTTTTTTGACAAAAATCGACACAAACTTATTATTGTTAAATTAGAGAAGATTCAATAATAGTTATTATCATACTTACTTTTTAGTGATTTGCCCTCGGGAGCACATGGCTTCTTGTTAAGTAAACATTCCACGTAATTTGTCACCAACCTCGGACTAGCCAAAATTGTATCAATATCTAAACGTTCGTATCTGAAATGAGAGAAAGAATAGAAAAAAAAAAAACATTAACAAAAATATGTCATGATTAATGAGGAGATACATCAATCAATATAAATTTTCTTTTTAGTTTGAGTTCAAATATTCCCGCCGTACTTTTGCTTAAAATTAGCATTTATGTTAATTAACATCAATCAACTCCAACACTATGTTTGGGAAGTGCTGCTCCATAGATGCAGACTTTTTTATATTTAATAACCAACGATTGGTTTGGTCAGTTGATTTCGTAATCGATGTTTCATCATCACTCGGTCAAGGTCAAGGAATAATGAAAACAAGAAAACTGTGGAACTTGCATAGATACAAAAATGGTAAAAAAGAAGACAAAATATATTAGAAAAAAAAACTAATGTTTGGACATATATATTTAGATGTGGGTAGTTAATTTTTGGCCATAAAAACCATTCAATCAATTCAATCAGTTTTCAAGATCAGATGTTTGCTTAAAACTTGAGCACATGGTGCGGCGAATTTTTAAAGAAGTTGATTCGTATTGTAATCTATAAGATTTTTGTGTGAATGAGTTTGTTTGGTTTTTATTAAATTTATTTGTCTAGCCAAATATAAATCAGTTTAAATAAAGCTTTTTCATCGTGAAATGTTTGAACATCAAATACGAATTGAAAGGGATTTTGTGTAAGGAAGTAAGTGTTCGCGTAGGAGGGACATTTTCTTAAATTTCAATAATCACATGAAAACACAAAAGTGTTCATATTTCGTGAACTTAGCCCTAATTACTTTTTTTTTATAAAAAAATTCCATAATTCATTACCTTCATTTTAATACCAATTAACATTAACAATAACATTGTTTAATAATTTGCTTTAAAATTAAAAAAGACTATTTTCAATGATTTTTTATGAAACTGACTAAATTTTTAAATAATTAAATTCTGCTTAAACTGCAAATGCGCAGTTTCTTTAAAACTTATCAAAACAAAGTTGTTGTTTATTCAAATTAAATTTCGTCTAAGTTTTTTTTTAAGAAGAAATAACCTAATCAACATATTCAAAAATTTATCAGGTTTTAGGGTCATTGATTAATGAAACTAAATTAAAAATATTCTATTTTAAATTTTTTATATTATAATATATTATATATGTATTATAAAAATTAGCTTATGAAACTATTTTAAATGAACATCATAAGAAAAATAAAGGCCATGACAGGGTCGCAACCAACTTGCTCTTGTGGCAGGAAAAAACTTGGAAATTTATCTAATTTTACAATGCTGTGGTTGCCAAATCATTTGTTCAGATTTTTTTTTTGTATTTTAATTTAAAAAAAATAATATTATTTTGTTCAACACTTTTTAATAAAGCTTAACAGAACTCTTAAAATGTCAAATTTCGTAAAAAACGATGCAGTCGATTAATAGATATTCGGTAGATACTTAAAAATATGGTTCTATGGCAGGTACCGTTAACAAGACTTTTATCACAAAAACATTCCGATGAGAAACATATCCGTTGGCAACAAATAACTCACATAAAGTTTTATCAATATTGCTTGCATTTTTTTTTTCGAAAAAAAAAAATAGAATTATCGGTTTTTCAAAAAAATAAAAAAAAAAATCAATAATTTTTTTTTTAATTTTTAGTTGCAGTATTGATCACCATTAGCAAAGCTTTGAGAATTATAAATTTTGTTAAAATCGGTGCTGCCGTTTAAGAGATAGTAGCTATGCACAAAATCCGGCTCGATGACAGGTTTCCGAATAAATAATTTCAACGAAAAACATCACGTTGGCAACAAATCACTCATACGAAATGTTATCATAATCGGTCTTACTCTTGGAGAAAAAATAAATTATATAGACTCTTATATGACGTACCTACCGTTATGTATATATACGATTGAGCATATTGCTCTATAAATACAAAGTAACAAGTTTGAAGCAAATCGGCCCAATCGTTAACCTGTAGGTATCGTCGATACCTGCATCCAGACTGACAGATGGAAAGACGGACAGAATTGCCGGTCCATCTTTTTTCGTCTACTCTATTATCGTAACGTCATGTGTGATTGTTAACTCAAAAGTTTTTTTTTACGAATGCACAACTTGCCACAAAAACAATTTAGTGCATTTAAAAAAAAATAGATTGTAAGATAGTTCGTGAGTATCTGCACGCACCAATAAATGTTTTCATAAAGTCAAGGATATAGTTCAAATAATTCGATATAATTCACCACATTCATGAACTAGATTATAAACTACTAAGAAAATTATAATATCTAAAACCATATATTTAACTCACCTTTTTGTGTATAAGCTACTATAGTCATCTTGATTCTGTGCCTGAGCAAAGTCCACGACCACGAACAACACGCTACACGCAATTGTGATCGCTTGCATTTTTTCTTCTACTTGAAAAGATTTTTGTTTTTACATAAATCAATTAAACAAAACGTCACTCAATGTCCTCCGTTTTCATTTAAAAGCCAAAACTTTGTATCTGTAAATGAGAAATAAAAAAATTAGATAATTAATTGCATTCAAAGTATTCGGGTGTATGCTTAATATTTTATGTTATTTTCACTGTCAATGTCGACTCGTGCTTCCTGTTGATGTTTTATTTGAGAAAAAAAAATTAGTTTGTAAAAGCATAACTATCTGCCAAGTTCAAGGTTAAACAAAAGAACATACCCACTTATTTGTAGTTGTAGAAGCAATTATATTGTAAAACAAAAATAATGAAAAGACACAGTCACGCCCAGCGATTTTAATGCTCATTGAAGTTATTTTAGTGGATAATAATTATTACTTTTCATCTTCATGCCGGCAGATATAATGACTCTGTGAATCTGAATATATAATTTAAACCGGCATTTATATCTGAATGACATCTTTATATACATTTTTGTATTTTATTAGTTTATAAAAGAACAACAGAGTAACTAAGTTGATTTGAGGATTGAAATTGCCGAGCTGCATTAAATTTATCTTTATTTGTTGTAAAAGATCACAAAGAAAATAACTACTAGAAAATAACTTCTAGAGTGCAAGATGCAATTAAATAAGAAAATATGTAAATCAAGATATCTGCATCATCTTCAAAGAATATTGATGAGGTAATTAATTGTAACGTGTTAGTATAATATTGCCAATTATACAATAAAATCTTGTGATCATCATTCTGAATGCAAGCAAAGCTATCGTTATTAGCGCTAACTACATGTTGATGGATTGCAGCCCATATTAACAATAAAAAATATGTGTCGAATTAATGTAATTTTTAAGTTGAGCCATAAATTGGATAAGCCTATGTAAGTTAAATTGTGATTAATGTTTCTTTTTATGTTAGCTTCTGTGGGCTATTATTCTTTTGAAAAATAAATATGGCGAGGGTGGCACCTGCATTAATAAAAATTGCATTCTTAGTCACGGATACATTAATCAAAGTCAATTTACTATCGACTTTGTGGTTTAAGTATAATAAACATTATTGTTTGTTACATAAGTGACTGATAGATATTTTATTTCACGTGGATCTATTTAAAAAATGTTAATAAAATTCCTATGATAATGGCCAAAAATAAATGTTCTTATTTACAAGTGAAAAAGGCATTATCTCCCCCGTTTATACAGGTGCTACCCGGCGTGTTGCTGCCGCAAAAAAATAAGTTTTTCTCCCATTGTTTTTGAAGGAGTTATTATAAAATATAAATGCCCCGGGGTCTGTTTTGTCTCCGACTCTTTTCTTGATTTTTGTTAGTTATCTTTTGTCTGAAACTTCTAATCCACTAAATTGTTTCGCTGCCGACAGCACCATCAGCTTTTCATATTCGCTTCCAGATTCACAATCCAGCTCTTCGGTTGCGGAACTGAAGCGGCAGTGTATGATAAGCTCATTAAATTCCGATCTTGACAGCTTTGTTCAATGGGGAATTAACAACCGCGTGGAATTTAATGCTTCTAAAACTCAATGTTGTCTTTTGTCGGTAAAGCGTAACATACCCCTTATGCCACTATCTATGAGTGGCACTTGTATAGAGGAAACTGAAAAGCTTTTCATTCTCGGTATGTGTGTTACCATTGTATATAAATTTCTATAGTACAACCATGGAGCAGCGCCATCTAAAGAAAGTTGTGAACTGCACATTTGGAGGATCTTACATTTACTAAGTGTCTATTCTTTTGCTCTAATAATAGCCGTCTACGAAATAAATTTATAATTTAAACAAATCAAAAATCATATATGCTTACGAATGTTGTCAGGGTTACAGAATAGCCAACTAGTAAATGCACGAACCTAAAAATGTGTCATTCACAAGTTTCCTAAGATGGCCAGGCGGTGATTATTCAGCATGAAAATACTATAGAAATGTATAGGTATACAATGGTGTTACCAACCACCTTCTGTGGAACGATCACATATTTCATGTCGCCAAAAACGCTGCGAAATGCTTAGGTTTCTTACGACGATGCAAGAAATTTTTTTCTCCCAATGATCTGGCTGTTGTCTATAAGGCGTATATTCGTCCAAAACTAGAGTACAATTCTCATTTCTGGGCAGGAGCTCCTATAACTTATTTGAATCTCCTAGATCGAATTCAGAAAAGAGCCTTAAAAATGATAGGGGACAGGATTATAACGGAAACATTTGTGTCACTTGAACACCGCCAAAATGTTTCTTGCCTCTTCTTATTTTATCGCTTTTTTAGAAAGAGTGCTCCGCCGAAATAGCCATTTGCGTTCCTTCCCTGAAACAATTCAACCGCAATACTCTTACTGCAAGGAATGCCCATGAGTTCACCCTTGAGCCCAACTTCGGACGAACAGTTAAGTACAGAGACTCTTTTTTTAGCCGAACTACATGAATGTGGAATGCTTTACCCGGCTCTGTTTTTCCCCTCCATTTTATTCTTCAAGCATTCAAAACCAATGTGCCTCGGTATCTCCTTTCAACTCCTATCCAATTTTCCTAAACGCTCGTAATGTGTTAATCATATAAAGGGTATTCATAATCCCTTGAGTGCGCGCAAAATAAAAAAAAATATTAATATCCTATTCCGCCATAATTTTGACAAACGCTGTCTTTTCATTCATTAAATACTATTAAGTCCTTTTTTGGATCAAATCGTTCCAAATATAAGAATATTTCAAAATGCGACCTCAGCGCCACCTAGTGAAAAAATCCTCCGTTTTTTCTTACACCAGGCGTGTTTTATTGGTAAGTGTTTAGTTATTTTAGCAAAATTTTGTATGGGATACGAAAAGTGGCGATAAATTGGTCAGTAATTAAAGTGAACATAAAAGTGAAGATAAAATCTTGGAATGCCTGGAAATTTTGGCGCGAAATTTAATGTCAATACATTTTTTGCTTAAAGGTTGGTGGCACCTATGTCAGCTTAATACATATGGACTCCATATACAATGATTATTAATGGTTGTGTTCAATGTGTTTTCCTTTAGGGCCGCGTTTTGCGGAAGAAGTAAGAAGCTTTCAACCTACAAGAGTTGCAAAAAAGTTTTGATGATTTTGAACTTTTCGCTTAAAAACAAATAAAAATTGGTCAAAGTGGATCTTTAAATAAAATTATATAATTTGGAATTTAATTTGGTTATATTCAAGCTAAATAATGATTATTTATCCGGTTTTTATTTGTTTGTAGTGGAAGGTGGGGTACAAGTTGACCAACTCGGCATATATAAATAGCCATACTTTGCAGACACATCCATAAAATTATTTGAAACTTCGGCTTGGCTAAAGTCAAGAATACCAACTTTGAAATAAAATAAAAAAGTGGATACAAAAGTGAATATAGCGTTTCATTGGTTCTTTCCAGTGCTGACTAACTAAAAATTACCAACAAAACACGACTACCATCAGCTATAACCTTGTGAAAGTACCGAAAGTATACGTATAAGTCAACTTATGAAATTTTTTCATAAGTTGACTTAAAGCGGAATAAAAGTATTTATAACAACGGTAACACTTACAATAATATCATATGCTTCGTTTTTTATAAGGCCAGAAATCTTACTTTTATTTAGGTACACATGTATATAATTTTTGTTTTCAAAATTCGATGCTTGTATTTTTAATCAAATAACCGAATGCTCAAATATATATTTTTTTTTTTTGAGAAAATATAATAATAAATAAATGAATAATAAATACGTGAAGGTTCATCCTTCCTCAATTGAGCTAAAACTAAAAGGCGAGTCACGTTTTCTTAAGAACAAAGTTCTTTTATTTTTGTTTTTTTAGGTTTTTTTTTTAAGATATTTTACAAAACGTTTCCTGACTAAAAACTAATAACAATTAGAATTATTTTTATTTATTTTTTCAAAATTGAAAAAAAAAATGATATCTGGCTATACAAGAAGGTATAACATGCTATTGTAAGTGTTACCGTTGTTTTTCAATGTTTTGTTTTTGTTTTCTGTCAACTTTTGAGAAAATTGTGCCTCTCCGATAAACGAGGCGAAACAGACCCCGTCCTTTACGATTTTTAAAGCATTATGTTCTTTAAGGGCTTTTATTACAATATCTAAGTAAGTTTCAATTAAGCTATTCTCCGAATAAAAACTTTTTTTTGGCAGAAAACAACAAAACAATACACAGCAAACATCCAATTTAACTGCTGAGCTGAGTATTTTACTTGAAACTTACACAGGGACTGTGAAACAAGCCCTTAAGCCCTTAAGAAGAATAATATTTTCAATATAAAAATGATCAAACTTCAATTTTAAAAAATGGGTCTATCCATTTCATTAAAGTGGTAACACATTTTTCATGCCTGTAGTAAATATACGATGTTAGTGTTGCCGCTGTTAATATTTTTGAATTTTTGATTTTGAATTGAAATTACTTTAAGAATATTGAATTTTATTTACTAAATGATTTGAAAACATCAGTCGTCTGAATGAGAAAACTTTAAATTTAATTCAAACATTTAATTGCAATAAGTACTAATAACAAAAAATCCAACACTCCAACTTTAATTGTTATTTTAGTGATTATTTTCAATAAAAATATTTTTTTTTCTTCCCAGTATATAATATAACAAAAAACCTTAATACATAATTTCAAATGCATGATTATCTTAAATAATTTACTTCGAGCACGCGCCACGAAGAAACAAACCAAACGATAAAGTTTGAAAAATGATAACAAAAACAAAGACTATGGCGTATGTATATTTAAAATGCGATAAAATACAATTTATCATAGAATAAAACATTTAACTGAAGCAGGATTATTTTAATATATCTCTATAAGAATGATTTGTTTGTACATGTTACTTTTAATGCATTGCGGAAAACATTAGAGAAGGTCAAATACTGGACGGAATTTAATTAAATCTCCACGAACTTGATAATGAACAAAAGCACGAGTTTATTTTGTTTGTTGTTTGTTGTCAAATGGATAAATTCAGTTTGAATTATTCATAAATTTATATAGAAAAAAAAAAAACAAAACATCCAAATTTTCCTCTGTCTGAATTTGATTTAAAGTTGTTCTTATATTTTTTTATAAGAAGACACACTCCAAATAAACCTCCATCATTAGCATGAAAAGTCGTCTAATTCTATACATGCTTACTAAGAATTAGTATTTTGATGTTTGACATTTTTATTGATTCTATTGAGCTAATCGTTTTACCAATCAATTAAAAATTAATGTCAGCTTCTGCATAATGTTGAGCTTATTAAATATTCGAAACGAATACACTTTTTATGCATCTTCACTAGGTGAAGGCAGTTCGGCTTGTCGGCTTATAAATGTTTTTATTTTCAGATGCAAATCCACAAATGGAAGAGACTTATTTGTATGCAAAGACTATAAATTGTTTTTATGTTTCAAATGAACTTGCATTTAAATTCCATGAAACATTAAAACGGATTTTAGTGAAATTGCAAGTGTAGTGGTTTTTTAGTTGTACATAGTACAGGGTGGCTCAAGCACTCACTCACTCGCCATTTTAACTTTCACCTTTGAAGTTTCTGGAACTTCCCTTTAACATTGGCTTTTCGGACTAGCACTTACTCTATTTATTGGCGAAAGCATCAAAGCACTGATTTATACCTAGTAGGTGTGCCTTGCCTTTGAACGGGCCTAGCCTCATATAGATCTAGTGTAAAGTTAATTGGTCGGCTCTTAGTCCAAATGGAACCACCCAGCACACAGTGTGAGCTAAGTTCTTTCCTTGGGACTGCGGGCACAGACAAAAAACTGATCCCCTTAGCTTAACAGTCACTACTGTATCTCTATGGTATCAAAACGGCGCCTTTTGGCGCTAATTGGGTTTCTCCGGAACAGTTGTTCTGCGAATTTACCGCCATTTTACCTACATACCTACAGAATGGCTTTAAATGTGTCGCTCTATTGGAAAATGATGATTCTTACAAATGGCTACAACATTTTGATATTGAGGCTAAGATGTCTTACCTAGGGTAAGGATTGAGTTTTATACAGATGTTTCGCCCAATAAAATAGATTTCCTTTACATGTATTCAAAAGTATTCACTTGGCTTAAAGTTGCAGAAGCACACGCTCTGTATTCACAGATCGCCGAAATTAAGTTATTGAATTTTCATTAATAAATATATGTCTACATACACGATCGTCACCTTATCGCCACCACAATCACTTCAGATTGCTCAGTAACGATTGTTAAAAACATCTTATCATCATATCCAAAATTAGCTTTCAAGCTAATGCTACTTAAACACTATATTCACAAATAATAGTATTTTACTTTTTAAAACTGGAAGTCCCCATTTTTGAATAAATTATTACGCGTTGCTAAAAGGGTTTAGTTTTAACGGTTAATTAATTTATGATGATTGGATAAGCGCCAAGCTTGTATTTTTATAGGAAATCAATGAGCTAAAATATTTAGAAAATATCCTCAGGCTTTGCAAAAAAATACTTTTGAAACATTTATAATTTGACAAATTACCTTTGGTTGCAACTTCAGGTTTTGTAAAGTAATTCCGTATAAAGTTCATCCGATGATAGATTGGCTAGAATTATTATAGACACCAAGTGAGGAAAATATTAACTAATTATCTAATTTGCATATAATTGGCAAACATCCAAAAAAAGATCGGAATTTCAAAATTAAAATAAACACCGAAATCAAAGAACTATGTATACAAATAAAAATAAACACGATATCTACTTAACTTGAGAATCTCCCAATTATGAGAGTCATCATCTTCTGAGTATTTGACTAGGAAGTGTCTGTTTGGTCAAAACATAAATTAAACACTTCGGGCAAGGTTGTATCATAAAAGACACGTGTTTTGTTATGATTGAGATGTTTTTATTTATTTTAAATGACTTTTCATGTCTTAAATTCTAAAGCAACATTTAAAATGTTGCTTTGGTATATTTGTAGTCGGTTAGTTTCGTTTTCACATAAACGAATTAAACTTTTGTTATAATATGTACATGTACATGTCTTGAAACATTAATGAGTTTGTTATAATTCTTTTAAAATGTTATAAAAGCCAATTTGTGCATAACTGTAACTGCTCATAATGTTAATTAGAGAAGTTGAATAATGTTTGGCACCATGTCTCCTAAACATTAATGTATATAATTTTTTTGTTTTACTAGGAATGTTTTTTTTCAACCCCATAATCGCATAACAACATTTTCCGATGGAAGACGACGACCTTATAGTCTGTCCACTAAAAATTGGCAGTACAGGAAAGATAGGGATGTTTGTCTCTCATTCGCACTTCTTTGCTTTCCATAAGGTTATCTTCTTTCAAAAGCTCTAACAGGGTTGCCGTAGTAAGCATTTTGAATTGGAAAAAACTGAAAAAATATGATGTAGGGTTACCTTTCTTCTTTTTAATTAAAATTATTTTCTTAATTTTTATTTATAAAAATGAAATGAAACTTATCTTTTTCCACACCCCCAAGATTTAAGATAGTAGGTGCGTTTTTAAATGGTATCCCCAGGAGGCCTAATCTCTTTTAAATAATTGAGTCTTACCTCATGCAGTATTTTATCAAGCGTTGGAAGTTCATTATTTGAAAAAAAAACTGATGCACGATTTGTCTGATGGCGCACTTATCAAAATCATCTATTTTCCTTCTGGGGCCAGATTGGTTTTTCTTTTTTGGTGGTGAGTTGTGGCCTTTGGTATCATTTTCGCTGAGAAGTCTGTAGACTGTTCGCATAGACACCGAAAAAATGCCTGCTACTTGCTTCACAGTTTCCGTTTGATTTTGCAGGTTCTTGTAAATCTTTTTTGTCGCTTCTACAATTTCTTTTTTTTTCGGCGCTTAAGTCTTTCGATGTTTTTGAATCCATTATAAACTAGATGAAGGAGCACAACAGTAGCAAACTTCTCAAAAAATTTACGTTTTTAAAAAAAGTAATATTTACAACACTTCACTTCACATTAATTTCAAAACACTAATCACAAAAATAGGTACACGAAACATCAATACCGACCGCCCGCGCGCTTTAAAAATCTACGCAAATAAGAAAAAATATACACGAAATATCAACCGACCGACCGGCACGAGAATCTACGCAAATAAATTCTTTAAAGACAACAGCTTACCTACATTTTTGTAACTGCATTTTAAGATTTTCCCCACATAAAAAACACAAATATGATCAACAAAAACACTCCACGATAACACTTTTGTACTAGTAATATGCTCATCTCAATATCTCATTATCATTTCATCAATAAAAGGTATTTTTTAAGCTCTAAAATCAAAAGTTCCTCAACAGAAACTCAATATAAAAAAATACGAAACGAGTTACCAAATTGACAAAGGTATCTCTGTTCGAATGGATGTTAAAAGAGGGTTGAAATGCATTAGCCAATCAGTGCGTATTCAACTGTACGCCAGGCAGGTCGTTGCAGGATCTATGTCGGATGCGATCGAAAAATCATTGGCGGGTAAATATTTTTTAAATGGGGTTTCTTTCAATTCAGTATGGTGCACAAATAAGGCGCGCTACTGATTTTGAAAAAGCTTCCCCATAAGGCCTGTACTGCCAATTTATAGAGGACAAACTATAGACAAAATCACCCCCCAAAATAAAAATTGTTCAAAAGTGTTGGATGAACTTTGCGGCACAACTATAGGTCGCATAAACTTGCTATTTGGAAAAGTCGTCTAGCCGTCAACACAAAAAAAAACCATATAAACAAATGCACAACTGATGACTCAGAAAAAAATTTATCAAAAGTGTTAAATAGGTATATTTTTTTAAATATTGAATCCCAAACCGAAATACGGGAAAAGTGAATTTTAAAAAAATCGGTTATTAAAAAATTGTTTTTTTTTTGTTTTTGTTGGGGTAGGTATATATAAGTTTTGAATCCATAAATATTACAAAATCATCCCACTGAACTGCACAAGAAGCCATATATTATAGCTTTCGATTGTTCGCCTTTGAATGCTAAAACTGCGAAGCTTCCACGGTAAAACTACCATCTAAACTGATTCAACAAAACATTTGTTCATGTGCATAACTGAATATTATTAACTTCATGCCTACGTAAGCGGCAAAATATAATAATAAAAAAAAATTTAAAAAAACAAAAAACTTGCAAAAAAGAAACATAGAAAACAAGACTATTTTAATTTTTTCGGTTTATTACTTTCAAAGGTGATTTTTTTAGGTTGGGGTCAAAATCCCGAAAGCCAAAAGACCGAAAAGCCAAAAGACCAAAAATCCAAAACACCGAAAAGTCAAAAGACCGAAAACCCAAAAGCCCGAAAAAGTTTTCCCGAAATCACAAAAAATTATTTAATACGAAAAATTTCAATTTCCGCAAATTTTTCGTGATTTCGGAAGATTTTTTTCGGGATTTTGTGTTTTCTTTACTTTCTTTTTCATATATATATGCCTTTTGAGGGTATTTTACTTACTTTAACAACACTTGGGTGGCCCAGGCTTCGCGGGTTCAAGGGATTTTAACTCCCTTTCTGTAGTCAGTCCTGCTCACGCAACTTCGTTGCTCCACTTAGGGTATGTCCAGCCGTCTGGCGGGTGCCTGAGTTCAAAGTTTCCAAATTCAACAGTACCTGGGTGGCCATTGGCCAACTTATGCCCCCAACAGTTAAGATTGGGTAATCCTACCGGAAATTAAAGTAGGTCTATTGTTTTGGTATTTATAACAACATTTTTTCTGAATTGAGATGAGACAGAATTTTGTTAGTGATTTTAAAAATTTTTTTGTGTTTTCGGTCTTTTCGGTTTTCGGTATTTTGGGTTTTCGGTCTTTTGGCATTCGATATTATGTCCGTCTCCCGATTTTATTTAACGAGATTCGTTATAAGTACCTATAGGAAAAAATTGAGGGAAGATTCAAACCGTTTCATGTAACGCAGACGTTCTCGTTAGCAGCCATATTGAAAAACGCGTTTTCTCAAATATATGAAGAACGGCTTATCGGACGAAAAAAAATATTTACAGCTTTTCGATAGAAAATATAATTTTCTTTTTTTAGGAAAACTAAAAAAAAAAAGATCTTAAGTTCATACTTTGAAAAAATAAAACATTTACACGCCATAACTCCTTAAGTGTTATACATACAAAAAAAAAAAAATTAATCATGAAAAAAACAAAATTATTTTTTCTATCAAAAAGCTGAAAATATTTTTTAAGCCATTCTTAAGATATTTAAGGAAACGCGTTTTTCAAAATAGGGGCTAACGCAAACTTCCTACCATCCCGCCATTTTATTTTTTTGATACTTTATACAGCTCGTCAGTATTTGTTTATCTATTTCATTCAACACATTGTCTTCTTATAGGAGCCATAGTTATAGCTATCATTGAAATAAAATAAATAAATAAATTTAGTGGCACTGACAGCTCCGAAGAACCACGGTCTAGTGTCATACAACTCTCAACCAATCTTTTTGTGTGCGTTGTTAGTTTAACTGGATTGGAGTTGACCTATAATTTTACGTAGAATCCGAACGACTAAGGTGAGAAGCACTTTTCATGACAATGATACTTTTTTAGAATTTGTCACTTCCTCGCAAGAGGCAGTGCCCTTGAAAAAACATTAGATGTTATCGAAGCTGGAAGCTGGGCTGAACCCAGTCCTCCGGAGTGATAGTCCAACACACTAACCACTACGCCACGGGGCACTACTATCTATCATTGAAATGTATCTGTGAAAAACAATCAGTGAAACGATTGAAATGTTTGTCAACAACCCGGTTATAATAATCAAAAAAAATTTCTTTGAATTGTGGAAATTGAAAAAAAAATAGTTTTCCCGGGGAAACAGCTATTACGAGACCAATAGATACTTAACACATATTCCAGATTGATGTATATAGAAATAAAATAAAATAGGTTTCCTTATTTCCTATGCACTTAATCCATAAATTTAGTTAAATGCCTTTCCAAAGAATTTAAAAAAATTACAAATTTTGTAAAAACAAACTTATTTATTATTAAGTAGGAACTCAAAATACATAAAACATAAATTAATATTTTATCTTCAGAATCGGTTTGCAGTAATATAAGCTCTTTTGGACAACTAATTCTTTTGATTTCTAAAAAATCACTTGGTGACGCTTCGCTTTGCCTAAACCGCCTTTGATCAATAATTATACTTAAGTGAACACCGATGGAGTACCTCAAACAAGTCACGAATGTCTTATTTAAATCCTTTTCAAGTTCAAAATGTCATATTTTTTATTTAAAAAGAAAGCAATGAAATTTAAAAAAATATTGTTTATTTTATTGTATTTAGAAGTTAATCCTACCACAAGCCTCTATATAGAAACACGTTTTTTAATTGCTGTTTTTACATCTTAAACTTTTTTGACCAATAATTTTAACCGCTTAATTATCATATTTTCGCATATAACTATCAAAACATTAATAAATAATTAATAATTCCTTAAATTTTAATACTTCATCGGGATCTACGCATTACATTTAAACAACAACAAAAAACTTGATTCTCTGAGGTTTTTTTTATAATTTGACTGCTTCTTACTTCTCATTGTGATTAGTAATCTTCTTAAAGATCTCAAAAAAACACCTATAAAATATCTTACCTTAATAAAATCGTGCTGGCTATCAGATTATTTGATTAAGTATGCAGTAGTAATTACATAAATTTAAAAGTAAAAGATTTAAAAAAAAGATAAATTAAATAAAATTTGCATCGTAGTTTTATAGGGTGGTTCATAGATGAACTTACTGGATTGCAATTTATTAAAAAAAAATTTATTGTTTATTTTGCGATAAATTATTATGATAGAACACCTATTTATATAATTTTTATTAGTCAGCTAGTAGTCAATAATTTTCAATATAATAATAAATTTCTTAATTATTTCAACTAATCCCAGAAGTGACAACAATAGTATTGCACTATTTTTTGAAGTATGTGTGACGTGTGTATAATATGTAGTTATTATTTTATTCCTCACTACTTTAATATGATATTTGTCAGTGTCACTGAAAATAATCTGAAGCTGGATTTGCACTTAGTCCACCTAGATCTCTTCTCTGACGTAAAATACCGACACACAAACAATAAGGTCACTGATCATAACTTCTTTTAAAGATACGTTTAATATCTAACTAGCAGGAGAATTATATTGCAATGAACTCCGCTTACTTAACCAAATTGATACTTTAACCATAAGAACCCATTACACGCATGGTTTGTTAGCAAAAGTATTAACAACAGAGAACTTGTCATTCCCATTTAGGTAACCTTCTCAAAACTTTTCATTAAGTTTCAATAAAGATGCATGCAATCTACTTACGTTTCTGCTTTTTAATTCTATTACTCGATAGCAACAAAATTTTATACTCGTACCTAGTCATCGAATTTGTTTGTATCTACCATTACTTCTTTTATGAAAAATTATTTTAAATTCAATATTAATCGAGTCTAATAAACGTCAGTTGTATAAGGTTTTTTGTTGAAATTTCAACTCATTACAGATAGAGATATAAATCCATGAGAAGATTTTGTTTGTATTAATCTAAGCTATTTAATTCTTTTCACAGTAACGTGGATGCTTGTTAGTATCTTTTCACTTATTTACTGAAACATCAAATTTAAAATTAGTCACTGAATTCTTATAGAAATTATTATTTTTAATTAAATTTAAATTACTGTCTACAGTCTTTTTCTTGAGGCCAACTAAATGCTGGTGTCGCTGCATTTGTTTTTTTTCCAGGAATTCTTGGGGCTGCCTCTCTTTCGCGATTGTACCGGAACGTTGTTTAAAAGTGTCTTTTGGCCGAGAGGACAGTACCAGCTGAGTTTGTCGTACTGTATTTTACCAACGATGGTATTTTTAACGTGAAGGCTTCTTCGGATCTTTTTACTTCGGATTCGATCTAGCTTTGTTATACTCCTGATGCTGTCATGCAAAGCTTCTTCATCTCAGTTGCCGACAATTTGACCCCATACTTTTTGTACATTGTCAAACATTGGACAAACTACTGCAGTGTAGAGCTTTCCTTTCAGATTAGGGGGCATTTTGTGGTCACAGAAGATGACAGAGTCCTCACGCCACTTCATCCACACTATGATTACGCGATGATTGATCTCATCATCACAGGATGCTTTATTGTCGATCATAGATTCAAGATAAAGGGTTTTCCAATAAGAGGTGTTATTTTGAATAGCCCGCTATATCGGTAGCTGTCACTTTTGAAGCTGTCATTTTTTGACATTTGACAAGTAGAAACTACGCCATTAATAAAAATGGAACGACACACGCTTCAACAACGCATCTGGACAACGTTTACTTTCAAAAAGACGGCGCTACGTGCCACACAACCATCGATTTTTTACGGGAAAAGTTTTCGGACCCTGTTATCTCTCGAAGAGGTTATCACAATTGGCCACCAAGATCTTGTGATTTAACACCTTGCGACTTTTTCCTCTGGGGCCACGTGAAAGATAAGGTCTACGCCAACAGCCCAGTGTCGATTCAAGACCTCAAAGATGGAATTCGTGAGGCTATCGAGGACATAGGGCAGCCACTTTGCGATTTGGAGTGTGGTCGTGCCGGCCATTTGACTGATGTTGTGTTCCATTATTAACAGCATACCTTCTTCTTTATAATGAAATAAACATCCGATCATTTATCTCAAAAAATGCCATTTTTCTTTGAATATCAAAACAACACCTCTTATTGGAAAACCCTTTATTTAAACTTTTTGCACTTGGGAAGCTTGGAAGTTCAAATAAATGTCCGGAATAGGCCTGGATGGATCAGAAAATGGTCCAGCATAGATATTCGGCCTTTTTGGCTTATGCGATACCCGTATTCCTCTAAAGCGTCCACCCATACATCAAGTGCTCGTTGCAATGATAAATCATTATCACTTATGATGGCTCCATCTTCAGCAAAAGACAACTGAGTAATTTTTGGGTCTCTCACCTTATCTTCAAGTAGATAGTCAAGGACTCAAGACGCTTCCTTGGTGTACACTAAATTTCCAGTTACTCCTGCAATGCATATTACATTTGTATTACTGTCTACTGTCTCACAAAACTTTTTCGGGATTTCGGGTTTTCTGGATAAAGTCCGGCTCCCTAAATAAATTAAAACGTTCCTTAACAAATTGTATCAATTGCGCTTTAATACTTGATGTTGTTTATGGTTAAAGTAGACTATACATGCAATCGTTAAGTGTACGTATCAAAGTTTCAAAAAACGAAAACAAACTGCTTTTTGTTATTATTGACTCTGAATGTTTTCACTCTGCCCCAAATAACATACAAAACAATTTGTTTGCATATCTTTTTTTGTTAAATATTTGTCATTCCAAACATACACACACACATGAAGTCAATAACTTTTACTTCTTCATTCAAAATATTTATTTCTTTGTATTCAAATGATTTAATATGCCAATTGTGTCATCACCACCTCATCAGGGTAAACAGTTTTTGGCTTCCGGAGATCAATAGTTTCGCATTCTTTCGCAATATTACGCGTCGTTCCAGTGAGCAATAGTCCAAAGTGTTTATGTGTTTTAAAAGACCTTTACTATTTAGCCAAAATAACTTGCTTATTTGATTAACAATCAAGAGGTAAATTTGCCAAAATTTAAAAAGAAACCACTCAACTTTAAAGCATGCAATCAAAACATATCAACACTTCAGCCAGACTGATAGATAGACAGATATGTTAAAAAAAAAAGTCAACACTTACTGGTGCAGTTCTGCGTATTTCATGGCAAATTCATAACAAGGTCAAGCTTAATAAAGGGTACCACCATATCGCATGTACCAGCTCTTGTTACTTTGATATTTGAAATTGTAAAGAATGAAACAAAGTATTTTAAAGTATAGAACCTATAGGGAATAAATTATATGAAATATAATCGTATTCAATTTTTCAAGAAAGCCAAAATGTTACAAACATTTGTTTTAGTCATGTATACATTTTTAACTCATTTCTTTTTTAAACCTTTAACTTGCCTTTATGTATATTATTGTATAGCAAGTAAAAATTCAATATTCAAACCTGTTGGCCAGTTTCGATCAATTTAATTGTGTTAATCGAGCTATCAATTCAAAACACGAGATTGAAGTAAAAAAAAAATGAGGAAGTTCATCGTTTAAGGTTTTTCTATTGAAAAAATTCAAGTGTCTAAACGAGTGACACATGAAGAGAGGAGTTAAGGACATGATCGAATATATTTTGTTGAACGTGATTTTTCGTTTGAAAAGTAAATCGAAGAACATTATTTGTGTACACAAATCATCTTCACCTTTTTCAAGCTTGGTCATTGACATTACTCTCAAACAAAAAGAATCACAAAACGCAGTGTCTGAATATAAGAATGATTGATTTGTTCGAATTTAAAAACAGACTTTGTTTGATTGACTTTTAGTGGAAAAATGAACAGAGGAATGTTAAACAAAATTACACCGGAAATTGTTTTGATGATATTCATCTTTATCTTTTAATTTTTAAATTGGATTAATTTATCAAAAACTATTGACTACTGAAACAAGTTATTTTTTTTTCTTAGATGGAACTAATTTAAGAATTAAAACCATCTTCACATAATTAACATTTTATGATTAACATAACTAATGGGCCTTTTATCAGGAGATTACTTCATGGTCTATACTATAAATAGTAGTTTGAAATCAAAGATCAGATAATTCTAGTGAACCTGTTGGATAAAGTAGAACATAAATTTTATCTTTTTTTTTTTATATACATAGTTCTTATAAAATACGCACAAAAAAGTTTATATTGATTTGGGGTCCCCCTTGATCTTTGTACTTTAATAATACATTTTTTTTTTTATATTAGATATGTAAATTTTGATTTTAAATGTTTGTTTGTTTGAGGTTTTGTTGTTTTACAAGAAAACAGAAGGAAGTTTGTTTTTTTCAAGCTCAGCTGTAACATTTATTACAGCCTTTCTAAACTGTATTTTTTTATGTATATTTTATATAGTTATGAATATTTTTATTTAAATTTCTTGGTTTTATTTAGAGAAAAAATTTATACAACTAACTCTTGTGGTGCACGACTGGGCCGCATGAACTTGTTCATGTAGCAAGTTACCACATCAATAAAAATTAAAATAAATTGTATAAAAATAAATTTAATAAATTTTTTTTTAATAAAAATGAAAAATAAGAATAAAATCATATGAATTGTTTTTAAAAGTGCTAAAACTACTTTTTAGGAAGATTAAAACGAAAAAAAAAGTATGCAAAATTTTGTTGCCTGAATGCAAGTTTATCCAAAAAAATTATTCCAAAATCGTTAGAGCGGTTTTTAATAAAACGATGTTTAATAATTTTTATAAAAAAAATTTTTTTTTAATTTAAAAACGCACACAAAATAATTTTTTTTAGTAAAGCCGTTTTCCAAATATTGAATTTTTGAAAAAAATATATTAAAAAATTAATTAAAACTAAAACAAAGCATTTTTGCAAAATTTTGGTATCGAAGTTTAGCAAGTCATTTAGGTCTTTCTTAAAAAAATTGGAAATTAAAATCGATTAACCCGTTCATTTGTATAACGGTTCTATGGGAGGTACCGTTAATAAGCTTGCAAACAATTGAATAAAAACCATTTGTAATTTTTTTGAAGAAAATCGTTGGAGTCGTTTTCGTGAAATTTAAGCTTTTCCATAACCGTTATATGGCAGGTACCGTTATTTTTTGAGTTAAAAAAAAAATTCAATTCCTCCTCTAAGGAATAGTCTACAAACCTTACATACCAAATTTGAAGTAAATCGGTTAAGCCGTTTAGGCTGTAGGTGCTGATACATACAGACTGACATACAGATAGACAGACAGATAGACAAACAGAATTTCCAGACCCACTTTTTTCGACATCGCTATCATCGTAATGTCAAGTTTGATTGTTATCTCAATTTTTTTTTCTGCACAAATGCATAACTTGCCTTGTACCTATAATCGCAAGTAAAAATTATTTAAAAAAACGGTGTAATCTACAATGCCAAACTATACATTTTTAGTAAGCCAAAAATCTATTCGTTTATGTTCTTATATAATAAAGATGTTTTAGTGAAATGTTTCTAAAATATTAATTTTTAAACTCAAAATTTTGTAAGAAAAAAAATTTAAACTAATTTAAGTAAGATATATTAATTATCATGTCAACAAAAATCTATGTTATCTATGAAATAAAAAATATCTATCTATTTTTTATCATAGAGATTTTTAAAAGCAACTAAAGTAATTTTTTTTTAATAATTCAATTTTAGGAACCTAATAGTTTCCAACAAAATAAAAAAAAAAGATTTACATTTCAAATTTATATATTAAATTTCAAAAAAAAATTAATATTTTTCAAAGTTAAGAAAAATAAAATCCACAACTGAGTTGCACAAACATTGCTCTTGTAGAAAACTTCGTCACACAAATTGTTATTTATTTAATTATGAAGAAAAGCGAAAGATACCAACAAATGGAATTAACGTAATTAAACGGTTGGTTAGCCAAAAACTTTAAATGTCTTTTGGTGTTAAATGTTTCACTGCCATCCGCACATCCTCACAGAAAGACCGACTCACGGCATCGGCATGACGAAACTTACTTATTTGGGATACTCTATAATATTTATGTCGGATTTAATTTATTTTATGCCTCGAATATTTAACTTACATGAAATTAATATTTGCCCTTTTGAGCAACGAACGACCATTTGGCTACCTATGTAAAAAAAATGCCAACAGCAGTTTTTTTAACATTATGTTTTACTTTTATGTGAAATCCAAAATCAGTTTTATTTTATTTTTGAATTAAATATTTTAGTGAATAAGTTTTTCAAAAAACAAATATCAAAGTCAATAATTTAAAAAGCAAACTTTGTTTTTACCAACATTTTATAAAAAAAAAATATGATATTAATTTGGATCAATTTAGATTATATATTCTACATACATATATACTAAATGCCATCTTCATTTTAAAATCTAACTCTGAAAATCAGATGGTTGTTAGTCTTTCGCATTTCAATATTTTCAAAAATAACTAATCGTACCAATTTAAATGTTAGATAAAAAAAAAATAAAATGTTTACACCAACGCAACGTTGAGATCTTCAGCGGAACCTCCCGCCAGAGATCTCGGTATAAATTAAGCAACTTGCAACGCACACAAAACACACACATTGGTTCAGAATATAAGAATAAGACTCTCGTCGTGAGGTGCCATACAATTAATTGGTTAATCTATATCGTTAAATATAAATAATACTTTATTTAATACAAAATAAATATCTATCCAATTTAACGACTTATTTACATATAATATCAGTTGTCAGAATTGCATTACTATATTCATTTAATGAGCAATATATTCCTTTTTCTCTTTAAAAATAAAATAAAACCTTTTATGATTCCCATTAATTTTTTTATTTTTAAAAGAAACAACTTCCATCGTAAGACTACACGGAATACGTGCCATTGCACTGAACCTTTCCCAACAGCAAATACAAGTTCGACTGGATAAATATGTGAATGATTTGAATACCTCTATATGAAAACTTAATAAGCAGATCCATTACAAACTATTATAAAAGTTCCAACTGCCCCAGGAAGCTCTATAATAAATTCACACACTATGATTATAGTGTAAGTTGTTGCAAAAATGTTAAACAAAAATTACCGGCCGGAAAGTAATGTTTATTCTTTTCTGTCGATGGAAAGTTTTTTTCTCAGCTTGATTCTCTCATGCACGTCTCAACTAGTAAAACCAGAAAAAAACTGCTTTTCATAAAAGTAAATTGTGGATTCTATTGCAATTGCATATTTGAATTATTTTACTGCACTGTTTTGTAGATGCATACTTGTTAACAATAAAACCACGTTATTTTATAGCCCAACTCGATTTTTGATATTCTAGAATAAAAAAATTTATAGGTAACTACATTCTACTTAACCAACTTTAACGACTTTTTTGGTATGAAAAGTATCTAACTTAACAAAGTTTAACAAGTTTTTTTTAGTACAAATGTATCTAACTGCAGGTGTTCAGTGGTTATGCACTTAAAAATTCACCGTTAATTTTCAATTAATCTTCCTTTTATTCTAAAACAAAAAAAAAACTCACGAAAATCTTAAGTTTTGAGATAAGAAGAAGATACGCAGAATTACCATCATAAATTTAACTATTTTACTCAACCTAGGCGCGTGTTTTTTTGTGTTCAATTAACGCGCAACATCTTTTGCATGACTTAACATTTTCTGACACCTGATACCTTACCTTAGGATTGCTGCAACATTCTTAAATGTTAAATCATTTGCATCTGCGCTATACAGGTTGGCAAATAGGCACAAATAAAATGTCAAAGGCATTAATTTAAAAAAAATCCAGAACTATCTATTTCTACAACAGCATTCTATTCATCTCCCGCCTAAACCACTACTCGACCGACCGTGACTTGCGGTCTCTGTTCTGAATTGAAGTCAATGGCGCCCGCGTAATTTAAAGATATTTCGCATTTTCGTTCAACATATACAATCGATGTTTAAGTGATCTATTTAACTCGTACAACACTTTGCTCGAAGGCATTTAAAAGTTGTGGTTCTGTTCAAACATTTCTCTGGATGGTAATTATAGGTGAATAACTTTTGAAAGTTGGAGGAGACACCTTATCTACCCACCAACACCAGATGGTGGTGGATAATCCAATTATCTATCTATTGGAACGAATCACTTGTTTGGTTTTGATGTGAAGCTTAATGAAGGTTGTCACTCGTCAGTCACTGTGATTATAGTAAGATTTCTATTTTCCATAAATTGGTGTCATTACGAAAGTTACCAATTAAACGGGCGTTACACGGTTACCGATCAATGTCAACACTGATGTTTATTGGAAAATAGTTTTATGGTTGTGGTCAGTTTAAAGTGGAGCCATTGTTGACCTTGTGCTTGTGTGATGATTTTGTTTCTACGAATGGAAAACTTGATTTTTTTTATTATCTTTTGCTTTTATTAAAATATATTTTTTTTTTTAATTTTAAGTTGACTATTTCTGGTGAAGATCTTCCAAACAGAAGAAAAAAAAAAGAAACCAGCTTGTGTTGAAATGTAAATCAATGTTGATGGTTATTTTTTTTTTTGCTTTACAAACTTTTGTTAATCACTGGTTATTTTTTTTTTGCTTTACAAACTTTTGTTAATCACTTCCTTGAATTTGTTACGATAAAACTATGTAAAAATATATACAATATTAATTAAAAAAAATCAAGTCTTAACATTTCTGTGTGCTAAAGTGAGGGGCTTTTCAATTAAGTTGATGGCATGGTCGTTTAAGGGCTATTGAATTATAAGTTAAAAAGAAATTTAAAACGTTCGCATAATCAACTTATCGAAGATACAGAACCATAATCAATGAGATTTTACTGAACAAATAGATAGATTGTGTTTGAAAAACATGTGATTCTAATTGGGGCGGTGAGGTTGGGTACAAACACACAGATCTCGCTTGACTATACAGGGTGATTGGTTTAAGGTGCACCAAAAAGCTTGAGTGTGTAGGTGGAGTTAAGACAAGAAAAAAAAGGTATGGGAGGGGGGTCTATTTTCCCCCGTTTAGGAGGGAGGGGCAATTTTCTAAAAAATTGACTTAAATCAGAAAAAAAAATATTTAAAAACAACGGTGAATGATACAAAGCCTTGTTATATCTTTTTGGAAATCCAGAAAACTACTCTTTTATTTTATTTTTAAATTAAGTTGTTTAAATGAATAGTTTTGAAAAAATTTATTTTCAAACTCAAAATTTTGAAATTTTTTTTTTTTTTTAATTTTAAACTAATTTTTTTCAAAATTTTATGTAATTCACTATTATTTTTATTTTCAAAATTCAATACTCTTATTATTTTTTAGTCAAAAACAGAAAACCGTATGTCAAAATGTATCTTAGTATTTGAGAAATTAAGAAAATGGTTAATCCTTTTTAGTATTTAGTATTTTCTTAATTTCTCAAAAACTAAGATACATTTTGGCATCCGGTTTTCTGTTTTTGACTAAAAATTAATAAGAGCATTGAATTTTGAAAATAAAAATAGTAGTTAATTACATAAAATTTTGAAAAGAATTAGTTTAAAATTTTTTTTTTATTTTTTTTCAAATTTTGAGTTTGAAATTTAATTTTTTTAAAACTGTTGACTTAAACAACTTAATTTAAAAATTCCCCCCCGCCTAAAATTTCAAAAAAAAATTTTCTGTTTTCATGATAACTTTTTTGCACCTTCTAGTGTTTTGTACCTCTTTCCATTCTGATACAAGTGTGTTTGCTTTGTCAAGCCAGCATTTATTTATTATTTTTTTAATAACAACATTTATTGTACATATTTTGTGCCTCTACAAATATGCCTTTATTTTTTTTGTACCTCTTTCCGTTCTCCAGATACAGGTGTTTTTGCTACCTGGGCCAACAAACACATTTTAAAAAAAAATTGTTGGAATTTTTTTGAAAGAAAAATTTATTGTACCCATTTTTTACATCTGAAAATCTGCCATTAGTTTTTTTTTGACCTCTTTCACATTTTCAATAATAATTAAAAGAAAAATTACAATCTAATTGCAGGCATGCAGAGGATTTTTTTTAAATTTGTAAATGTGTTTTTTGTATATC
The DNA here is from genome assembly GCA_951217065.1 of Baccha elongata. NCBI lineage: Eukaryota > Metazoa > Arthropoda > Insecta > Diptera > Syrphidae > Baccha > Baccha elongata. The sequence goes on along the minus strand of OX578272.1, from coordinate 122,058,357 downwards.
GAGAACGGAAAGAGGTACAAAAAAAACAATTTCAGATTTGTTGAGGTACGAAATAGGTACAATAAAAAAAAAAGTATTACAAACTAAACGATGATACGCGTCTTTGAGAGTTGTTTCAAAAATGGCCGCCGAATATTTCTATTCGTATTAACGGAATCGAATTCGAAAAGGTAGATACGCGGGGACAAAAATTCGATAATTATTGAAAATTAACAATTTTTAATATCTGTTTATTATGCTAAAGTATACTTATTTAAGATTATGCTAAATATACTTTTATTTTGCAACTGCAATAAAGAAGGTGTGTACTGACTTAGTTTTTAACTATAAACGTGAAGGGGACAGGCCTTTTCAGGCTTAAATATTGAATTTCAGAAAAGTTTACTTCATATGGGCATTTAATGATAATGCTATTTATAGAATACATTAAGATACAGTGAATTATTATAAAAAACGGTGATCTTTGGACAAAAAGTTCTTTTTGAATTTTTTTTTTTTCAAACTTTTTTTTTACAAATCTCAACTAAACTTAGAAATATTTGGTTGATGAGTACGTTTTATTACCATCAATAAAATATTAAATTCAATGCCAATTTATGCCTTCTGAACAACACAATATTCGCGCGAAAATCATCACAACGTAATGTTCATAAAATCACTTTTGATGTACACAAAATCTAACACCTCTCTTTGGCATATGAATATAAAAACATTGCTCATTTACCATTAATTACCAATTCAGCTACAAGATATGGGCTGCATCTTGTTCGACGACGACGCAGTGGCGGTTGATGCCATAGTAATGGTGCTAGACGGTCTGTTTGTGGTATTTTATTTGCCTGACGATGAACATTGCGATATATGTTTTCAATCCACATCATCATTATCATTTCAGGGTCAAAGTTTGATATAGTTGAGATTTAAAAAAATTATAAAATGTTCAATAAAGTTTTGATATTTTTTTTTATTAAAATGTTGTTTTTGGTGTTAAATAGATGGTGAATGCGATTCAAATGACCTTAATCATGCAAACTAATGATAATTTGACTAGGTATTTATAATTTTATCTTGTTTATATATTTTTTTTTTTTCATTTTATGAAATAAGTATAAAGTTGCTCTAATTGATCGCTACCAACACATATTTCAATACCAGTTTTGATCTTTTGGATTCTTAGAAACTGGGACAAACTTATAAATAAAATAATTGAATATAGATTTGAGAATAAACTCAAATATGAAAGACAACAGTTTGATAACTTTCTATGATAACCTTAAATAATTTAGCATAAAAAAAAGTGTGAGTAGTATTTTCAAGGAATAAAACTGTACGGATTTTCCTTAAGTAAAATTGGGAACCTATACAAATTCTGTTGAAATTATTTCCTTTCTAATAATGGAACGGAATAAAACAAATTGTCACGTATCCGTAAGATACATTGGGATAATTTAAGGGCATATTGGTATAAATTTAAATTTACTTTTCGAAATTTCTTTCGAAACCACAGATTGAATGAACTTTTACTACAAGAAACAAGATATACTTCGCCCATGTCAAATATCTTTCTCATTATTCAAAATTTTGGTAAACCTCTAGAATAAAGGATTTCTATTTACGAAATCCATTCAAGTTGGGAAGGACGAAGAATATTTTCAACAACGATTGCTATTGATTTCAATGTTGAAACAGTGTTATGTCACCCAAATTTAGCATTTCCTATCCATGTGCTAACTGCCTCAACTATCAAAAATCTGTTGCATATGTTTTTTTTAATGGAATTCCACATGCAATGTCATGTATATCCTTGTTTTGAAGCAGTAGAGAGTTTTGGTCCGATAATCAAAGAAGAAGGATCTGCCCAAAATCATAATAGTCATAATTCAATGAAAACAAAAATTCTCAACTGGTAATAAATTGTATGTTTTAAAAACACAATTTATTATTTTAAAACTCCCAGGTTTGGTCAAAGTGTTCTTGAATTTCTAGACACCATTAATTAATCAGTATTATACAAACGACAATGAAGACATCACAAAGAACAATCTAATAGTATTTCTGATGAATACAATAAATTACTATACATTGAATGGTTGAGTTAACATAAAATTTATCACATACACATATGTTTAAGGTCGATAATCATAGTTTCAATGGCAACACAATAAATTCGTATTAAGATGAAATAAAATCAAAAAGTGACCGCGAAACGAACAAACTTTTCATTAATGATCCATTGACACTTTTGTTTCATATTTCATATATGGATCTTTTAATAAATTATGTCTGTTGATGAACAAAATCCCAAATATTTTAAAATTACGAAATTCTCTTATGATCATATTAAAAATTGCTCGCCCTAGCCCTAAGTGCATAGGACAATTTGCGGCCGAAATCCATCATTAGCAACAATGCATATTAAAGAATGGTTATCAATAATATTGTGAGGCACACCTGACCGGTATTATCTTCGAAAAATAGTGAAAAGGTCAAAATAAAAAATCAAAAATATACATTTTAGAAATGTGAAACTCCATCGTTTCATTTCAGTGTTCTCGGACCACCCTGCATTCAAAATATATAAATAACTTGTATTTTATATTTCTTTTATTTTTGTTTCGATAATGTTCTACCCTGGTAAAGTATTGTTTTTGAAATTCTCCAAGGAATCCCCAATTCGATTTTATTCATTGGAAATATGTAAGGGTTATTTTAATTTTTTATTGAATTTCGATGAACGATTTGTAGTTCTTTATAGTATTTTGTTTAATTTACCACGTAGAATCCGGTATTGACTCACAACTAGAAAAACTTGAATACAATTTTTTTTTTTTTTTGAAATTTATTTGGAATACGTCAATCGTCTCTGTATAAAATTTCCAACCACAAAAAATCCATAAATTTGCTAAAATAATAAATAATAATACCCAATAATTTTCGGTTGAAATTCTTGCAAATTAACACTACAGATGATTAATGATGCAGTGGTTTCTTGAGATATTTTGAACACGTTTTGGTAGCACCGGTCAACCGTAGATAATGCCGAATAATCATTTTACGCAAACAAAAATCTTTATGGGATAAAAATTATTCTAGACATGCAGTTTTTTTTTAAAGAAATGAAGATTCTAGTTATAACTTTAACTTTGTTTTTAATTTTTTATTAAGCTTCTACTACTTTGGTCAACAAATTGTTTTGTATTTTCTGGTATTTAAGGCAACTTTCTACATAACTGTTTTTAATTCTCTGACATTTCTAAGATAATATAACATTCTAAGTCCTTCTTCTTGTGAAATTGACCCCAAAATTTTTCTCTGCCCGAAAAAGGTGGAATCGGTGTCACATCCTGTTAACGCGTGAACAAATTAGTAAATAAGAACTAAGAACTGTCTTTTGACCTATAGCCCACTAATCTTTTTCATGTTGGTGAACAAATTAGTTTAAACGCACTGGGGCACATCAACTCCCCTCGCTTGAACGCGGTGAGTACTGAATACTGTTAAAGTGAAATAAGGGCCGTGGGTCTTAATTCCCATTTGAAAGGAAACAACCCCAAGTAACAATTTAATTTTCATAAAGGCCAATAGAAGCTATTTTATTATTTTTATAACAACTGTAATCAATCTTATAGAAACCTATTTGGCGCACATAAGCGAAGTTATAACTCTTCATAAACAGTTTGGATGAGGCCTTGTGAAGGCTTTGCAAAGGAAACAATACTTTGCTACGAAAGGCTTTTTATTTCGCTTACAGAAGTCATAACGGAAATCTTACCGAAACAAAAAAAAATTCAAACAAAATTTAAAATAATTTTTTAACGACTTTTTTCTTTTCATTTTTGTTTATCTTTTATTTCGATTTATTTTCTGAGACCATATTTTCTTCGTTCAAGTGCTAAGTTTCTTCAATGCCTTTTCTGAAAACTAGATATATAATTTTATTATTAATGAAAAAACTTACTTGCCTCAACCAGGGATCGAACTTGTGACCCAGCGCACCCCAGTCAAACACGCAGCCACTAGGCCAATGTTATGTATTCAGAAGGAAGATCGAATTTTAACCAGTTGATACCGTATCTACTTGGTGCTACAGGAACAGATATGTAGCTATACAGATCCATTTAAAATTCAGCATTAGCAGTTTTTTTAATTCATACTTATTATATTAACTGCCTGTTGGTAAAATATGATAATGAAGTTTGATAATTTGATGTGTTAAAAAACATTTACACTCCATTTGCAACATTTTCTTGTTATAATGCCAATTGTAGCAAAACAACAAATTAAAGAGACCATTTACCTCCTTAAGTTTGTTAATGTCATCAACAACTAAGCGAAGAGATAATTTTCTTATGTGAGCTATAGCTGTCATTAACAAACACACCACGTGGCATTGCAATAGCTTTCTTAAGGGAACTATAGTTTTCTTTAGTTTGTTATTAACTACAACGACTGCATATAAATGTTTAGCAACCTTAAAAAAGTCTTGTGATAACTCTATACAAGTCATATGGGTATTCGTTCATTTATAAAGGGTGTTTTTTTAGAGGTATAGAACTTTAAATTGCAATAAAACAACGATGAAATATTCGATTGACATGATTTTTTATTTACTCGAAAGATAATATTGTGGCATTAAATTTAAATATGTTTTCTGGCATTTAACTGCCACGGCTGGCTCGGATGTAGACCAATCTGGACGTCCAATTTTCGATGACTTTTTCCAACATTTGTGGCCGTATATCGGCAATAACACGGCGAATGTTGTCTTCCAAATGGGCAAGCGTTTGTGGTTTATCCGCATAGACTAATGACTTTACATAACCCCACAGAAAACAGTCTAGCAGTGTTAAATCACAAGATCTTGGAGCCCAATTCACAGGTCCAAAACGTGAAATTAGGCGGTCACCAAACGTGTCTTTCAATAAATCGATTGTGGCACGAACTGTGTGACATGTTGTGCCGTCTTGTTGGAACCACAGCTCCTGGACATCATGATTGTTCAATTCAAAATTGCCAAACCAAACTGAGAATAAATCACTTGACAGCTGTTAAATCGGTCGCCGTCTTGAAAAGTAATGCCAACTAAAAGTTCTACACCTCGAAAAAAAACATCCTTTTTGACTGTTCGCATTGCTTCGGTTAACAAGCCTTTTCATTGATTTCGAGTATAAAGCTTTATACAAGCCTTTACATTTAGATTTTGTCTGACTAACTTTGACAAACCTTACAGCGACCTTATAAAAAGCGATTTTATCGTCCCTCCGTATGGCTTGCGAGTATTTTCTACCAAAGGCTTTAAGGAAACTATTATTTAAAATATTCAATAAAAAACAGTTAACATCTATAAATAAGCCTTATGACGACACTAAAGAAATAATAGCTTACTAATTTTTTGAAATTGGACCTTACACAAGTAAAATTGTTAGTTGGGACACCCACGGGAATTAATTCCTTTTCAAAGTGGCTATAAAACCCTACACAAAAAAGTATGAAGACCCGTGGTACTTGCACCCGCCCCAAATCCTATAATGGGCCAGGCAGGGGGGTTGCAGAATGCCCCCCCCTGCCCTTACCAATCCCAGCTGTTAAGAAATAACATCCGCGGATTTAATTGCCATTTTGGGAAGGAATTAATGAATGTGGGCTTTGTTTCCTTTCAAAGTGAAAATTAAGACCCGCGAGGGTCACAGGATCGTATAAGGGCGTGGTTTCTCCAAAGCAATCACAACGATATCGCAATCTGCGTCTTCCGTCGCTGTTTTCGTTTCAATTTCTGCGAGAGAGGAAAATGCAGAGCATAGATGTTGAATAAAGCGATCTTTTCTCGGTCATTCGATAGCATTTTCTCCTGGGGTACTGTACTGACCGTGGAAATAGCACGATCTGATTTTTCAGCTGTTCGTAAAGATACATACATATGTATGTATAGCTGGAAATGCTAATGTAAGCCCGGAATGTGGCACATTTGACCACAACCAGCGAGGATTTCTCTTTCCTTGCGTTTCGCATCTACCATTTAGTACAAAAGTCGCTGAGGGTAGAGAAGAACCTCACCCAATTGGGATTGGGAGTAAAAATTGTAGATTCTCTATAAAGAAAGTCTTAAGGAACTATTTTTTTTAACAATTTGACAGGTTTTTTCTCGAACTTGATTGATTGAAGGTAATAAAAAGTTTCAAGTAATTTTTCGTACCTTTAGTGAATTATAAAAGCTACAATGTACATTTTTCCAATGTAAGGCAAGTCTTGAATTCGTGAAAAAAAACTTTTGAGATAACAATAAAACATGGCATTATACAATGATAGAGATGTCTCATCACCTACTGACTAAGCGGGTGAATTTAGTGTAAAATTTGGTAGGTATGGTTCTAGGGTAATATGTCCAGAGTTTTTTTAAGGTCACTGTAAGTCTAAAAAGAACGGTACCTGCCGCATACGGGATTTTTAAATTTCGTTTATCTCGGTAACGGCTAAAGCGATTTAAACGAAATTTAATACTGAAATTTTTCTAGCCATTTTTAATAATATGGTAGATATCAATTTTTTTTTCAAATTTTTTTTTGTCAAGTTTTAAATAATTTAAAAAAAAATAGTAATGAAATTTAGTTTTAAGGTATAGTAAATTAATTTTAAAAAAATTGGATACTCACTTTTTTAAGAAAAATGTTTTAGAACAATTATTTAAAAGCAACGATTTTGAAATATTTTTTTCGCATACTTTGACTTTGGTTTGAATCTTTGTAAGCCATGGATTTAGAACATTTAATAAAATTGCATATGATTTTTTTGTATAATTCCGTTTGTACTTAAAACCTTAAACTTGCCACAAGGGCAAATTCGTTACCCAATCATGACCTTTATTTTTTAAAAGTTCATCATTTGCAAGAAATTCGCAAAAAAATGAATTTTGAATTTTTTTAATTTTCTTAATTTTTATTATTTATTATTTTTATTATCCGATCATTTCAATAAAATTTTATATGAATAATTTGTAGGCAACGGTGATGTTTTTCATCGGAAATTTTTTTGCCGAAGAAGTTTATTAACATAGCACAGAAAAAATTAACATAGCATAGAAAAAGAACGAAAATCTAACGATTGTTTGTTTTTAAAGAGTTCGAGAACTGGAGATGTTCGGGAATAGGGAATAGGGAATAATCAAACATTTTCCCTTAGCCTTTTTAAAATTAAAAAAAAAACATTTTTTTTTAATTTTAATAAATAATTAATTTTGATAAAATTTTATATAAGTTTATTTGTTGCCGAGAGTGATGTTTTTCCTTTGACTTTTTTTTCATAAAAACTTATTAACAGTAGCTATACCACTGTCGTAGAATCATTTTATAACATCAACTATCTGTTGAACGGCTGCACCGATTTTAACTAAATCTAATACTATTCCTGATAAACTTGTTAACACTGCTAAATTAAAAAACAAAAGAGATTTTCGAAAAAAAAAACTATTTTTTGAAAAATTAAAATTTCTGATGAAATTTGGTAAGACGAATTTGATTTTTTTATTGGTTTTTAAGGTAACTTACCACAAAAGCAATGTCATGCCCCGTCGTGAGCTTTGTTTGTTTTTAAATATACCATTAGCAAAGTACAATTACATATTACAATAAGGTTTCGATAAACTCACTCATTTCTTTGGCACAGGGGGTTATTGAAGTTAATACCGAAAAATTCTATACACCACTTGGTATGAACGAAAAACTTTATATAGAAATTATGAAAACACTAATTTCGTAATGTTTCCTAACAATTTTATTGTTCAAAAATATATAGGTATAGTGGGTACGGTATATATTTTGATTGTATAATACGAATCCAAAAATATTCCTCTACTTAAAAATAAATTTATCATAAATCAACAATTTCACTAAGCCGAGAGCATTTCCTGTTCTATTTAATTCAAAATATTAAGTAATTTCAGACAAATCCCTGATAAGAGTAATGGACATTCCTCGGACAAAGAAAGCTCACATTGATAAGCCATTGAAGTCTCACGTATTGAACTTTTAATAAAAAAACATAATAAATTATCCAGTGATATACCACACAGTTCAGTTAAAATAAACAAAACAAATCGGATAGAGCACGTCTCATTGAAGTTCCATAAACAAATCATATAAACTGTAAATTTATATCAATATTTTTGTACTCACAGATACAGTTTCAGATTCGCCTTGGTGAATGAATGTAATAACTTTCTTCTTTTATCATCAAATACAAAAGTCACGTTCAATTGCAAAAAAAAAACAAACTCGTATAATTTTTGTTATAACAAATCAATCACGATTGTTTTATTTGATTGATTAATCAAAATTTGCAAAAAATTTAATTTGCCAACAATTTCAACATGTATCTCACAGATTTTTTAACTTTTTCTTTCAAATTTTTGTTAGACCACAATAAAACTTGTTTTCGATTTCACTTGTTTTTATTTTTAAAATAGTAAATTATACATAAAACAAAAATACTTTCCACTGATCAAGAAATGCGTTCAAAATGCAAAAACAAAATACTAAAAAAAAATTATTTAAATATTCTTCGGCGATACAAAAGATACTTTTTTTTTATTAAAGACGATCGTTTACTATATTTTAACTCAACCGATGGTGAAATCTGACTGAAAGTTCGTCACACTTGGAAGACGTCTTTATTGGTAATACTTGTAAAGTTGTTGAATAAAACAGCCAATGAGTGAATGGAAGTCGGCAAAGTGACCATCAGTTGAAGAACTTCGATGTTGTTGAATCTGAGATTGTTGCTTGCGGCTTGAGTCATTCCATGGAACCTATTTCATTTTAGCGCAATTTAATGAATTGTGGATCATATTTCAGAGATTTCTCTCGGTTTTGATGTTTTTTTTTTAGTTTTGTTTTGGTTCCTTGATTCGCGTGAGAGTTTCTATAGTAAATAATAATCTAAATGTATGTATTTAGAAATATTTATAGAAAAAAAGTATCTGCACGGTTGTAAGCTCAACATTCGAAAGTCTGTGGAGTTATATTTCATAAATGAATGTTAGCCTGTGACCGTAAACTGACTTACAACGACGACGACAACGTGTGTAAAAGTTTTGAGGTAATGTGTATTTTATTATGATATGAATTTCAGGTTGTACACACATGCTAAAGTTTTCGGTCAGTATTTTATTACAATAAATTAATATATCATGGATACATTTATATAGATTTTCATATCAAAAACGTCACGATCTTATTATGATTTATAGTTTTATACAAATTATTCCCAATCTGTTTTTATTCTGCAGTGTCTTTGATTTATTGAGCAATTTGATTTAAATTATTGGTTCAGTATGACTTAATAGATATGTAGTGATCTTTTATAAAATAAATAAATGCACAAATTCACTTAAAATTAAAAAAAAGAAAAATATTTCAATATACGAAAAAAATTAACAATTCTAGTTCAAAATGCAACCAGCACAATTATAGATTGGACACAAGTAAAATTCAATGATAATGTCAGAGATCAGTAATAATTTCTCCATCAAAGCTTAAATCTTACCATCATCATCATTATCAAGTCCTGTAACCCCGCTCGGGCATAGGGTGCCAACAAAACGTCTCCATCCTTCACGGTCTGCAGCTAGATATCTTAACTGTGGCCACGTCTTTCTCTGGGAATTAGTTTCTGCTACAACTGTTGACTTCCATGTTGTTCTTGGTCTTTCAACCCGACGTGAAAACCCTGAGGATTCCATTCAAAAGACTGCTTTGCAATGTCATTGTTTGGTTTTCTAGGTGTGTGACCAATCCATTGCCATTTACGCTTTCTAATGTCGACGTCCAACCGCTCCTGACTTGTCCTGCGCCACAATTCCTGGTTTGAAATAGTTTGTGGCCAGCGAATCTTTAGACTGTGACGTAGACAGCGATTCACAAAAGCCTGCGATTTTCTCGAGATGGTGGCCGAGACTTTCCAGGTTTCTTAAGCATATAATAGAACGGATTTAACGTTGGATTCAAAGAATCTCAACTTAGTGCGTAAGGATATTTGACTGGATCTCCAAATTTGAGACAGAGAACCAAAGGCAACGCGAGCTTTATTTATTCTGCTTTTTACGTCCAGATCCGTACCACCATTTGCTGATACAGTACTTCCAAGGTAATTAAACTGTTCGACCTCTTCAACAGGCGTGTCATGTAGAATAATACGTTGTTGTTGTTGTTGTGAGGGGGGTCCTGTTAGCATTATTTTTGTCTTTTTGCCATTTATTCTAAGACCGCACGATTCTCCTTTCAATAGCAGAGATTGACACATCACGTTCAGCCCACTGATGTTATTTGCCATGAGACATATATCGTCGGCATAGTCTAAATGGCTAAGCCTTTCAAACGGTCTCCATTGAATGCCCTGCCTCTCCGTTGTACCAACGCTGGATGTCAAAACATCATCTATCGCCAGCAGAAAAAGAATTGGCGATAGAACATCCCCTTGTCTCACACCCTGACGCACTTCAAAAGAGTCGGATAGCTGCCCATTATGCAACACAAAACACCTCGCATTGTAGTAAAACTCCCTTATAATGGCGACAATTTTTGGGGGAATTCCTCTACCAAAAAGTGATCTAAATATACATTCGCGGTTAACTCGGTCAAAGGCCTTCTCAAAATCTACGAACATGAGGTAAAGCGGTGTTTGAAATTCCGCAGACTGCTCAAGGACGATGCGCAGAGTGTTGATATGGTCAACGCACGAACGACCGCTGCGGAAGCCAGCTTGATGCCTCTTGAGTGTAGACTCTATTCTAGTCTTTATCCGTTCGAGGATTAAAGTTGCCATTAACTTGGAAAAACGGACAAAACGGTAATACCACGCCAATTGTTGCAGTTCTTAAGATCACCTTTCTTTGGCAACTTAACAATCACTCCATCCTTCCACTCCTTGGGATAGGTTTCGTTTTCCCAAACAGTGTTGAATTTTGGGCTCCTTGCTGCATCCCGCGGTTGTCGTAGTATGGCCGCGGTTCGTAGTTTGAGACTCATGACAACCAAGTGGTGGTCGCTTCCCACATCGGCATTTAATAAATTTATATCTTGTTAATGAATAATGTTTCGTAATGTTGTTTTATTTGAATTAATATAATATTTTTTTTTTGTTTTTATTAAAAACTTGGCCTACTACTTGAAACATTGATTACGTCCATAAAGAATATGACTGATAGGTGTAGTTAGATTTCCTACATTTCAATTAAGCAATATTACTATTTTGTTAACAATTATCAAAATCGAAATACTAATAAATTATTCATAACACGTTTACTAGGCTACTAGTACTTTAATACTTACCGAGTTGGGCTAATATTTAATGTAGGCAGTTTTCTAAACGGCATGCAGTCCTTTTCAAATAAATCACACTGAATAAATTACGAAGTGTTCAATGAGGATGATATTTATCAATAGAATGCTTAATAAATTATTTACGACCAGCATTTCTTATAGACAATTTCACTTCTGACGTCAGCCTATACAATTTTTACTCACAAATAAAGTAGAACTCAACAGAACAAAGATATCATGAAAAAAAAATGCATACCAACGCTTAATGTATTTTCTTTCAAATATCAAGAATTCAATGTGAGTAGTTGATTGGCCTTACTTTTATGTATGTCAACAATTAATGACGCAATATATGTATGTACTTCTATAGTAGTCTTGTTGAGTGCAAATTTATGGTCTTGTCATTAGTTGTGTCTCTAAATTTATTACAGTTAAATTTTATACAACGATGACAATAAAGTTGAATATGTGTTCAAGCAGACAATTTAAAATAAATTTCTAAAACAAAATTAATTGAGAAATTATATTTGCAATAGGTTTATGTTACAGCAATCGGACGAAGAAAAATAAATGGTTCTAACATCAACTCTTTTGTTTTTAATTTTATTTTATTTATTTTCAATAACGTAATTGATGTACAAATATATCTTTCACGATTCATTATAATATGTTTTTCTTAATGTTTTGAACTCTAAGGAACTCTTAAAAAGTGGAGCGAATGAATTCCAAATTTATTCAAATTCTTTTTAAAGTCGAAGTCAAAATAAGTACAAGTATATTTTGAAGGTTGATTTTTTTGTTTTCAAATTCAAGTTGGGTGTGGGCGTTCTTATTTATTCTTTTAATTTATATTATTCATTTCAAAACGCTTAAATATTTTATTCTTTTAACATGAATTTCATAAAAAAAAACCTTGCGAATTCCATTGTTGCAACTAAAAGTTGTTTTGAAATTGTCTGAGAACATTGTTGTTGAACACGTTATTTCAAAGTGACAGTGGCTGTGCAAATTTCAATAATTTATTGCTACAAACGAATTCGCAACTAGTACAAGTGTGTGAAATGAATAAATATTTCTATGGGTTTTATTTACTTTTGTTCTGTTTGGATAATTGTTAGCACATGATTTAATTTACTTTTGAGAATTTAATTAGAATTTTCATGAATTCTTTTTAAGATCATATCCAAATGTAAATTAAAAGTTAATGTTTTAATTAAAACAAATGAATAAAATACATCGTAATTTACTGCTCTACTGATTGACCATTAAATCAGTAATTTTTATGAGTTTTTAATAAAAGATTTACTTATAGTTTCCTAATTCGTTTGTACATATTATATTAAATTTATTGTAAACAGAAATTGAATTTTTTAGTACTTCTTTTAAATGTTCGATACAAATTTAAACCATTTAAAAAAATTATTTACTTTTTCACAACTGGAACTAATTTACTACTTCAAGAAGTAAATGCCACTTATGGGCTCATAAGTGTAGTGCGACACAAAACAACCACGCAATCAACTTAAAGTGATTTAATTTGTTTCTTTTTATTAATTTGTATAGACACGGAAACAAAATTGATTCCTCATCTGGAGTTTTATAGTTTATTGACGTTATATGGTTTTTAATACTTACGGAAGTTTGCTATATTTACTAAGAATATTTACAATAATATTTGTGGTTCAATGGCACTTAAATGGTGCTTTTGACAATTTTTGTTATTTAAGTTTCAGACAGTAATTTTTTACAATTGAAATGGATAATGAATGAAATGGTTGAATTCTAATGCAGTGAATTTTCTCTCGAACTTCTACTTTGACTTTTTGTTTATGCAATTGTTTCGTTAATTTTTTTCTGCGCCATCTTTAAAACTGTTAGAAGTAATTAATTTTTTTTTTCTTGTCAAAATAAATAAACTACATTAATAATCTAGTAATTCTTCAAAAAGTTGTTAAGACTCGAAACATTATTAATTCTATTTTATTTATTATCTAGTAGGTTTGTGGCCTTGGGCTATGTAGTTAAAATGCTTCAACTTCTTGATAGTTTTGATGCTTGGAATAATTTTATGTTATGAGTTTTGCCCTGTATGCATAATTTTGGTTTTATAGGCGCAAACACTAGCAACCTCTTCATTAACTTGCACCTACTACATTTCACATTTTGTTGAAACAATTTGGCATATACCTTTCATTACGAACCAATCTGGTAGCCATCACATTGCCAATACATAAATATTTGGATTTAAAATCTTTCCCTAATCTCATATTTTGCTCTGATGAGATCCTTTACCAATATCCTTTTATGTCTCCAACGAAATGATTTTCCGCACGCTATGGAGTGTCAATCTTCACATTGACTACTTCGACCTAAATCTAATTACGATTTGCTCAACTTCCATTAATGGTGTTTGTTTTTCTTAAATTTTCTTTTGTAGAAATCAACAGAAAATTCTTCCATAAAACAGTGACTGCATTGGTACTGCTGGAGTTATAATACCATCATTACATCGGGATTGAAAACTATACTCAACCAAAAAACTCTAATCCTTCACCCAAAAAAACTATGTGAAGAACCAGAGCAGCATGATTTTTTTCTTTAAGCGACGTTCATGTTGTCCGAGAACTATTGGTAACCTATCCCAGGATTAACTGGGTAACGGCTCCTACATATAGCATAAGTAGATTGAGAAGGGAAAGGCGAAAGTCTTCTCGACGATGACTCATTCAACGTTTGGAAGGGAACTTTCATAACATGAGTGTTTTGTTGTTGACGTAGGCTAGTGCTAATCGTTAATTGCAAATAATCAGGGTGGTCTTTGATAACTGAGGGGGGCCACCCAAAAAAGTTGGTAGTTAACTACTCTATCCCAGAATCCCAGAATACAAACTGGGTAACGAACGTTACCACCTTCAAAAACTGAGCGAGACAAATAGATTTGACGGAATATAAGATGTGCCGTTGGGAACTCAGCTTTTCCAGACTCCAAGTGAAGCTTGAGTTACATCTTATCAGGGTAAGCTTCCCTGTTAATCAAAAAGGGTTAAAAAGCTAGTTTTAAGTTCAAAGTCTTTCCTAAACTAAGAGATGTTTTAAGGTTTGACATAAAATAAACTTAGTACGGGGGATGGGTGCCCAAGAGTTTGTTCCAAAGGAATTTCCATGAATTTAGAATTTAATCAGGATCATTCTCTACCCATCTTTGGAGTAGGCCCCCTTGTGGGAGTATCGTACTGGTTTGTGGTTTATCTTGGGTTGCCAAGAAAACAAAAAAAGAAAGAAAGAAAGAAATAAATGTCATAAGGACTTTGGTAATAAATAAAATTGCCAATTATTGGGTAATAATAAAATTGCCTATAAATGGAGTAGTCTTGTACTACTTCTTGGGATGCCCAACCTATTCTATGGTTATTGTGGGTAGGCCCACCGTGAAATTAGTGCTAAAAGCAAGGTGTTCACGTTAAGCTTATTTATTCTAACACACTACATCAAACTACCTTTAGATTTTCAAATACGGAAAGCAGAAAGCACAACAACAAACTACCAATGTTAGTTGAGCCGATGGGCTCAAGATGCATATGAACTCGTAACAATGTGGGATCTTTTCAGAAACTCTTGAACTAGACAATTCACTCTAACTTCCTGATTACTGCGGCTTCTTCCAATCTATAATTCTGCCCCTGGTTCGCAAATATAGAAACTTCACAGCTATATCACTATTGTCTGAGAAAACAGTTATTTCATTACATAGAAAAACTCCCTGACATTCTTCGTTCAAGTTCGTTCCTTTTATTGATTACAACACATACAAGAATAAGTGAATAAAATCTTGACATTAAAATCAGAAACACACTGTAAATTTCACATACGAAATTGATAGTATTTCTGTTTTGCTGACTTTGGTACCTTCTGGAATATTTTTTTTAATTGGGTTTTCGTATTGTCATTTCTAGCTAATTATAAAATTTATTGTGTAAACAATCGATGCAACGTACATCATCTGATTAATCCTTAATTTTATTCATAAATTCAAAATACGTTCATATATTTAAAAATTGAGAGAAAAGTTGTGATTCTTGTTAAACAAGGATTTAATAAATAATAAGAAATTCTATTACGATTCAAAATTGTTTATTGTTTATTTGATTAAAAAAATAAGTACCTTATATTTTAATCTTTAAAAGAATTACCAATGTTAGGTTCTATGGAAAATAACATAC
Organism: Baccha elongata; assembly: GCA_951217065.1. Lineage (NCBI taxonomy): Eukaryota > Metazoa > Arthropoda > Insecta > Diptera > Syrphidae > Baccha > Baccha elongata. The sequence goes on along the minus strand of OX578272.1, from coordinate 122,042,825 downwards.
ATATATGTCATGGTTTATTATGAGACTCATGAGTCTTTACTGAAATGTTATATAAAAACTGAACCAAAATTATCTATTTACTATTTGAAGGTTAAAATCGTGAGAATTTTATTTTTCTAATCCAAAGAACAAAAATAAATTCAAAGAAATGAACCAAAACTAAACTGAAAGGCAAAAGACGTTTTTTTTATTACCATAATTATATTTTAATAACTTGCTTTAAGAAGATTTTCATATATAATTAAGAAACTTAATAACCTGTATAATTTAAGAAGAAACATTATAACACAAGTAATAGAAATCTTTAGCATATTATTTTAAACTTGAGTACAAAATCAACATAAAGACAAGTGTCGTTAAAGTAAATTTTAAGAACCTTGTTCATTGGCCTTTACCTACATTAAAAATATAATTATTGTCAGTCAGAAATTAGTTGACGCTGACAAAAATGTTATTAAAAAGAAAAAAGTAATATCTACTTATTTTTAATACCTTCTCATTTATGGTATCACCTTAGAAGGATTTTTTTTACTGATTTTTTGTAGATCACTTCTAGAAACCAATGTTGTATTCAAGTCTTGAAGTGGCTTTACATAAAGCAATGTTATCTAGCTTTTGAAGTTTTAATGACAAATTTACGACAAAATCTATTTGCATTGTTTTTCATTAGCAGAATTCTATAAAAAAAAAAAAAAAACTATTTAAATAAAATGAATGGCAATAATATGAACTCACCCACATTATTTATTCAAACAATGATTATTATTATTGTATTTTATTTTCAAGTCGATATCATTAATTACGATAAAATTAATAGTGATATTAAATTGAAAAATTGTTCAATTGAATGAACGGGCCTTTATATAAATAAGGGCAATACTGGGTCGCACAAACTTGCTCTTGTGGCAAATTACCTTTGTGTTAACAACTGGGAATTTCTCCAGCTCTCTCTACTCTTACACGGCTATAGCGATTTTAACGAAATTAATATCTAGTGCAACAAAAGTTGAAATTTTTAAACCAAGAACTCATGTTAAATTTTATTAAAATTAATTGTATTTTTTTAATGGAATTTTCGGTGGTTAGAATTTTAGACATTGTTTTCCAAATATAATTTTTTTTTTGTTCAGTGTTAATTAAGATTGGTAGGACTTTTTGAATGTTGAATTTCGTCGAAATCGGTGCAGCTGTTTCAGACAGTAACCGGTGTTAAGAAAACCGTTCTATGACAATTACCATTAGTAAAGTTCTTCGGGAAAAAAATTCTAGATGGAAGATATCATCATAAACAAAGTCTTTGCGTTGAGTGACCGAAAATTCCACTCCGCTAATGAGAAAAAAGTTACACAAATACTCTTAGACAATTGTTTTCCGATAGAATTAATAAGGAACTTGATACTACGACAAAAACACAAAGTTCCTTCTGAAGATAATTTGAAAGAGAGGAGTGGTGTTTATAAAAGTGTCGTGTATGTACCCAAACTCTCCGAGAATTTCAAAGAAATAATAGCCAAAAACAATACGGAAATCAACTTGGCATATAAGTCAAACCAAACCGTTGCGTCGCTATTCACCTGACTAAAAAAGAAGACAGAAATCGATAGCCGTTCTGACGTAGTCTAGAAAATGAACTGCAATGGAAAAATAAACGAACCGTGCAATCTATGTTACATAGGCACAACAAAACAACTTCTTCGTCAAAGAATAGCGAACCATAAATCAGACGTACGCTTGAAAAGTTCTGAGAAGACGGCACCGGCTAGTCATATAGCGTCGAGACTGGTCACAAACTGCGGACTTTGAAGGGGTAAAAATCCTGGCAACAGAAAAACACACATCTAAACGCTATACATTAGAAACACTTCACATAATAAACAACAAAAATACTATGAACCGTAAACAAGACATACAAAACATACAAAACATATTATCGGTTTACTGTTCCTTGGTTGCTGAGAACAAATCAAACTGTTGAAAGTTCAAACTCAACGGACTAATCTCCCATCAAGGAAGTGTTTAAATTTAAGTGTAAAAATTCTTTTTGTACAATTAAAAATTTGTTTAATATTTTTATTCTGTTTTTGTTATATGTATATCGAACTCGATGTAAGTTATATTATGTAATTATATATGTTAAAATAATTTTTTTTTTATTAATTTTGTAAATAAAGCTCCCCTGAAGAAGACGGCAACCACCGTCGAAACGTTGGGAAAAATACAAATGAAAATTGTTTTCATTTAAAACATTAATACGACCAACACAGCCGAAGAGAATCAATATAAATATTCTCAAATATTCATATAGATATCATCGTTGGCATATAAAATTTTATCAAAATTTAGTGTATTTTTTGCGAAAAAATTGAATTATCGGTACCGTTATTTTAAGACTTAAAACAATAATTTAAAAAAAATTCCGGCAATACTTCTGTAAGAATAATTTGTACAAAACTTGATGAAAATTGGCCTTACCGTAGGATGTATGTCAATACATCCAGATAGACGGACAGAGACGGAATTGTCAGACCTACTTTTTTCTTCTTCTCTATAATCATAGTATCATGTTTAATTGTTATTTAAACATTTTATTACGGAGTCACAAGTTGTTTTATAGTATCTACCTAATGGCAAGTAAACGTGATTTTGTTGTAAAAGAAATTTTCAATTGACGCTAATAAACGACATGACGTATTGAGTAAAGTTCCCGGAATATGAATCTAATTTGCCTTTGAAGAGAAAAAATTAATTGTATAATCTCAGCAGAAAGCCTAAGATAAATATTATTCTGTACATTTATTGTAAGATTAATAAATAATAATTAGATACTAAATACATAAATGATGAATACACCGACTAAACAGCGAAATGAAGATGTTTTATTTGTGTTTAGAGTTTATAATGAGGTTCATTGATTAGTTTTGGATATCCCTGATCTGCGAGTTATCAATGTTCTTGTGTCAATCAATTACAACATCTAATACGAAGGTGGACAACGAGACATAATTATTAATATTATATCTAATGAAAATCAAAATTAAAAAGTCAAGGAACTCGTTATATAATTCGTTGACAAAGAAAATATAATATAAAATCATATTACATTAAGAAATATGAAAAATAGAAACCACTTTGTATCCCCACCCCAAGTATACTGTTTGATATAAATTTACTCAGTTTTCTCTTAACTTGAGATAATAAAACAAAACCTAATTACAATGTACAGAAATACGTCTTAACTAACACAGAAAATAATTAGTTATTTTTTTTTATGTTGTCTTTTGCAAAGGTGTAAAATAAAATCATCTTCAGCATGAGAATAAGCTTAATTACCTTACTAATGAGCAAAGTCTCACGAAGAGTCCATGAATTCAATTTCCAACAAAGACTTTTCTTATTTTATTTATATATTTTGTTAGTGTTCTATGAAATTCTACAAAAAATCCATCAATTACAATTAACTTAATTATTTTCTTCTTTTTGATTGCAAATTAAAACTTGCAAATACCCAATTGCAGTAAGTATCATGTTTAATGAGAAAATGCGATTTAATTACTTTTGAGTTTGTTTTTATCTGATTGCAGATGGCATACTTCTGATTAACTATTCTTTTTGCTTTTTGAAATACTCAAAGAAGAGTGCCGGTTTCTCATTTTGGTATACTTTGCAACTAAATTCTTCAAATTGAAGGTGTTTAAGGGAATGTGTAAAAGAATACTTAAATTGAATTTTGTTCTATAAAATTGGCAAAGAGATGTATTATATTTTATAACTCACAATTCAAAGGAACTATCGAGGATTGTTGCATCACAATTTCTGGTAGATAACAAATAATTTTTTTTTTTCAATTAAAAATAGACATTCTCATATCTTCTATAACTTATACATAATATAAATTAAATAGTTAAAAAGTTCAACAAACTTTAAATATATTAAACACTATTTTTGAGTTTTATTTGTCTAAAATGAGTTTACATACAAATAGTAGTTCAATTGCCTTTTACGTCAGAACAAAGCAATTTGTATGTGGACCATTGACTTATGTAGGTGCAGCATGTTTTTTGTTCAAATATGTATTTCAAGTTTGTATGCCACATATTATTGAAGTTGATTAAAGAAATGAATGGTAAAAGTATAGATATAAAAGAAAAATGGATTACTATTATAAAACTCAAGGTTTTTCTTACAGTTAGCTGTTAACCCGGGAAGTATTGAAGCATTATAGTTGGAGAATTATATTATAATGAAGTGGAGTTGATAAAAGATGAAATTTTACGACATTGTTGATTTTCCAATAAACTATTTAGGTACAATTTGAACTGTATGAGTTTTAAAAATGCAAATCAACTTATAATAAGAGATTTACAGCCTTATTTATAAACGCATAATATCGAATGCATAGTCCTTATTATGCCTTTGTAAGGAAAAACCTTATTATAAAACTTTTGGATGTGAGGCATAATAAGCTATTAATATTACGTATTGGAGGGTTGAATAGTGCCGAAATATGGAAGATTATGTATCGAAATGTACCTAACATTGACTGTTTATCGAAACAAAAACATTAAAGTTTTTTTTTTTTGTTTTTACTGAACAATACTTTTTAGCACGCAATAACAAAATATAAATAATGCAACTCAACAACTTACACATGCAAATCAATAATAATAATAAAAAAAACAATATGGTTCCATTCGGTTTTCTGCGATCTACAGTTGCTCCCAAAAATGAACGAACACAAATAACACAAAAGTTATACACATTTAACTCTTTTTTAATGCTTTTTGAATGAATTTATTAAAAAAAAAGATAACTACTAAATAAACATTTGAAAAATTGTTATCTTTATTACATATAAAGAAGTAAAATACGTGTTTTCATTGATGTATGATTATTTTGGGATTGGAAGCAAGTGTAAGTTAATGAAGTAATTTCTCCTTTTTGGTCCTTTTCTTTGTTGCAAGCGCATATTGTAACTAAAATGGCTTGGGGAATTTTTTATAAATTAGGAATTTTCCATGGTCGAATAGGGGACGCATAATAGCTTATTCACTGTGTAACTATAATTCACCCACATGGTTGAATTGTTTTTTGCAAAAAGTACTATTTTCACGAATTTTTTTCAGACAATTTTAATTAAATTTAAATAAAAAAAAAAATATTTTTAGTCACGTAACGTCAAACAAAGTTACATCAGCAATATATGTTTTGATCATACTAATAAATTTATAATTTTTATTTATGAAATCTTTTAGTCCAACTAAGATTATTATACATATTTTTTCATATAAGTAAAATCCCGACTTAAAAACTTTGAACTATAGAATCCAAAATTACAGAATGCCAAATAAACTAGTACATTTATTTGTATGACAAATCGACTGATAACTTGTTTGCACTGTTGAAGGTTGTAGGACTGAAGGGACATATTAATGACCGACCATACTATTACCCAAATAATGACTTCATCTCAAAACTTTTTTTTTTTATACGAAAATTCTTCTGCCGGTTGTTTTGAATATTGAACTTATATTTTTAAAATCATACACATACGGTGCAAAAAAATAACTTCACTGGGAAGTTACTTAACATGCGAAATAACTTCACCACTATCTTCAATTTTTTGAGGTGAAGTAATTTATCACTTTGAGTTTGAAATAACTTTTTGGGTGGAAATTATTTCACTCTTTTGGGTTAAGTTACACTTATCATACAAAATGCACACAATATTGCATACCCAAATTCGCACCCACCTAAACTCTCACCCACCCCAAATCCTATAGTGGGCCAAGCAGGGGGGTTGTAGTCTATCAATCTTAACTGTTGGGGCACCGGGAACTAAAGTCGTACCATATTTTCAATTGATTTACTGATATTACAAAACATACTTAGGTGAGAAATAACTTCACCAAATTTCAGGTTATATTATTTCCAACTCAAAGTGGGATATAACCCACTTGTGGTGAAGATATTTCCCATGTGAAGTTATTTCCCAGTGAAGTTATTTCCCCGCACCTACACATACATAAGTAAACAGCTGCTAAGATCAGTTATCATTATCACTTATCAGCTACGTAATTTTTTCAGGTGGGATTTTGTTCGCATACCACCGTTTAAATTATTTTGTTCAAAGATTGACTAAAGTTTAAGACGTTGTCCAGAAACGCACCCCTTTTTGTCGAAAGAAGGCTCTTTTTTTCATACATTCTATAATTTTAAAATACAAAAGAGTATAGTTTAATTATTTTATTCTTGATATATATACACCTATACCTGTGTCTTTATGATGAAGTGAGCATAGCCGGTTTTCAGTTTTCTCGATCAAGCAAGTTCCAGATAATTCTCATAGGTATATTTTTATATTACTCGATCTAAAAACTTTCCTATCCCAAACAGAATAAATCCATACCAAACCATAAACCTAGTGCTTATTTTTGTAAAATATTTACGTTATAACTTTAACTTGACCTTTCAACAACCCCAATAAGTAAATGAATATCAAAATAAAGTCACTGATATCAATGCGGAAACTCTTCTCTGGTCAATAACATTTTAACTTTCCTTAAGAGACTTAAAGTTTGACCTACAAACCACCATTTAAATATTCAAAAATTGCACTTATTGATTCCAGTCGAAAAAGGGCAATCACCCTCGTTTTCGTTTTTTTTTTTCTATTGAAATGAAAAAAAATATCTATTTTAATGGTGTCCTCAACTTAAATTGAATAAATTTAATAGCATAATTTAAACTCACCCACTTATTTCGCCAAAAAATAAATAAACAAAAATTCAAACTTAACCTTGAAAAATACTGAATCTATAATACCAAATATAAATATTCGCAAATAAGAAACACGTATAGATATAACAGAAATAGGTACATAAGAAGACCAATCACGTTGTGACTGATTAAACAAACTTTTTATGTTTAACCATAAAACGCCCTGTCATTAAAAAAATAAAAATACTTATTATAATGTCAATTGAATTCAGTAAGTTGGCCAATGTTAAAATGTCCATTACACGCCACTTAAATCACCAGCCATAAACAATTAGCCTGACAAAGATTACTGCCATCACTCCTCCTAGAACAAAGATGAGTAGCAATTTTATATGCCCAAAGATGGAACAACTACATATACGTTGCAAGCAAGACCCTGCACATTAATAATATATTTAAACATTTAATCATAAAAAATGTTAATTGTTTTGACGCTTACTTGGACAATGGTCTACCTGGGGTGAGAACCACTCTTCTAGTAGTAACCTATGATGTGCATTCATGGTCGGAATAAAAGTTTCAACTCTTTTTATTTTTTCTAGCATATCGCCAATCATCTCAACATGGTGTTGCTGTCAATACGAATCATTTTTGTTTTATCAGAAACCAGTCCTCACGTTCACGATACGAATAATAAAAGACCAGTTTATGAATATTTCAATGAAGCCCTCGATGGTGTAGCACGCACGCAACCCACCATCCAACAAAGTGCATCAATCCTAGGCTAAGACAACTAACAAAAGTTCACAGCCAAGGAATGCTGTGGAAATTATGTTAACACCGCCATCCAAAGGATCTCTATTCAGGTGCAAGTGCCAAGTGGTTGAACTGCACTTATTTATGTATTCAAGTTGTCAAGTATGAAGTATGAGTTACGAGTACGAAAACAATGAGGTGAGATTCAAGGTTTCATTTGCTTGAACTCTATTTATCAGAAATTGAATTATGTAGAAATCCGACATTAACCGCATCTTAATGAAACTTAATTTGCAACAATACTTTACGATCGAGTACAGACATTAATCTTTATTTGTTTGAATAAGGACGTGAAAATTGTAGATAAGTAAGAAGTAGATTTCCATTATTATATTTACTTACCCGCGGACTGTAATTTAAGATACAGAGATGAACTTGATGTTGATTGGTAGGTATATAGGCACCTACGAATGATTACATGGGAAAAATCGTGTGTGGTATGCTCTCTATAAATGTAATTGAAAATTACAACCTTCTTTTCGTTGTTGCTTGATGAACTGATATTTTTTTTTGTCTTCACAAGTTTGTTCAATATTATGGCGCTAAGAAATTTACATTTTGTTGCGATGACCAACTGCAAAAATTTAATTTATGTTTTACAAACACTACAAATGCTAAAGCTTTATTTTATTCAAATTGGTAGAACCTTTTTCTTAAATGGTTGGTGCATTGACTTATCGTAAGTTTTCAAAAGTAAAGAATAACTTTAGGCGTTTTTTTTTAATATGTTAGAAGAAGGAGAATTTCACCAGGAATGCAAACAAAAAACAATATTAAAATTAAAATGAAATAAAATTATAAGTACAATTAATTTCTACTTTTTATTTCTATTTTGATTTCTTCATCTATCTTCTATTTAGAAAAATAACTTTTTTACAATAATGGTTTAATATGACTTTGGAGTTCGTAGTAGTAAATCTGGCTGTATTAGGGTAGTAGTGTTTCGAATTTCAGTTGTAGCATACTAGTGATCAACTATTGTTTCTGGCATATAGTCCTAGACATGACACTTTACGTATCCCGAGAGAAAATAAACTAATGCAGTAAAGTTGTATGATCTACGTGTCCAGTTAGATGGTAAATTTCTTAAAACTAGTCGTCCATAATCGTTGAAACTCAAATTCGTTGAAGTTCAAATTCAATTACTTTGAAAACAAAGAATTTTTGGCAAAATATTGGGATTTTTTCTTATTTTTATTTGTTAAAATCGATTTCACCAAAAAGTTTAAGAAAAAAAGCAGTTACATGGAAGGTAAGGTAGGATTGCAACTACCAGTAAAATAATAAGACAAAAATCATCTCCGATTTGTTTTTTTCTTAAGAAAAAAATCTGGCAGTCTGTCCCAAGCACCTGCGGCCTAAACGGATGGGCCGATATACTTTAAACTTGGTATCAAGGGGATTTAAAATAACGGTACCTGCCATATAACGTTTAAAAAAAACGATTTTGATTGAACTTGACATGTGTGATACGACATCAAAGGCCTTTTAGATAGTTTAAACCATTATTCTTAAAACATTTTTAACAGTACCTGCCATATAACTGCTTTTTTTTTTAATTTTGACTTCTTGGTTAACCACTCAGCGGATAATTTATTCCTTTAAACGTCGGCTACTGTACACTATTTATTAATTACTTTTCTGAAAAAAATATATTAATTAAAGAAAACATTTTTTTTTTCAAATTTAATATTTTAAAAAAACAATTGATGAGCTTGTTTAAATTTCGTTTTTGTTTTCGCATGCAAGTTATTAATTTGCTGAAATTGACATACTCAAGATTTTTCATAGAAATTTTTAAAAAAGTTGTTTGAAAAAATCGATTTTTTTTTTAAATTTGTCGTATGAATATGATAAAAAAAATAATCTTAAATTAATATTAAATAATTACTGGCATATCAAGATATTCACGGAAAACTCTGGTTTGTTATAAATTAATTTTCAAAGTTATTTATTTTTTTTTTTATTTTTTTAATTATTGCATTTAAGAATTATTGAAAGAATTTAAAAAATTATTTCAAGTACAAAAATTGAAAGACTACAACTTCTAAGAGAAGTTCGCTTGACCCAGTTGTGCCTTTTCGCTGTTGAGTCCTAGATCACTTGCCACAAGAGCAAAAAGAACGACCAGTCTTGCCTTTTTTTGTAATAGTAATATGACACAACCCAAACTAAATGTCAAGCGAGTATGCTTGGCATGCCTCTCCCTGCAACCCCCTGCTTGGACGTACTATATGATTTGGGGTGGGTGCGGATTTGAGTATACATATGCAAAGTTAAACACCAGATTTTCTGGCTATTTCAGGTAATTCAAGTATCGCAAGATTTTTGTTTATTTTTTGCCCTGAAATTGTAGAAATAATGTCCGACAAATATTTCCTTTGCAAAAAAGCCAAAAATTTTTATAGGTAAACATTTTATGGCGTAATTTCTGCGAAACATTTTGGCCTCCCTGATACGGCATTGGAAATTTAGAATTTTGTAAGGATAAGGTCAGCGTACGTAGGTGCGCTTGTGTAAGCGCTTTCGAACCGCCACACCCTCCCCCGGTTCGGGGAAAAGCAAAAAACTAATTTTAGGGCGACTTTTCCGAAAACATTTTTAAAATTTCTTCCGCACAAATCTTGAAGTTATTTTTTTAAATTGTTCAAAAAAAGCACTTAACTTTTCGCATAAATAAACACCAAAACTAAAAAACAAATCATCAATCGGTTTTAAAATGTTGATCCTATAATCCAGTCAAAGAATAGCTTAAAAATAGCTAAATAACTTATTGACTGGACTAAAAAAAAATACTATAAACTAGCACATTTTTCGTATACGTAACACTTAATTGGTGCCTCCAAACTTATTCAAACCCAAATAAATACAAAACAAAATCACGAAAATTTATCCAAAGGTAGATTCCTTTATTTATGAAACCACAAAATAAAAAATATTTATTTGATTGCAAAATCAACAATAACTTCATTTTATTTAAGAAGATTTTCCTATGAACGAAAAAAATAATAAATTTTCAAATTTATCATCAAATTCCATATATAATTTACCCTTCTGACCACCAAACTTATTTCTCTGATTCCTTTGTCCCTTCGGCTTTCTGTTCCAAATAGGCTTTTCGATATCCTCCTTGCGGATCGTATAGCCTTTCTAATCGTTCCCAATCCTGTGGCTTGTTGTCGATTAGGTAATGTGTCACCCTCTCCGAACCGATCTTCTGTTTCTTCGTACATTTCACGCAATCGGTTGACACCGCGTCCGGTAGAATCTCTATAATGTGCGAATGGCGATATGATCGCTTAATCAAAACAATATAAAACAAAGCTCCCGCTTTGTAAATATCAACCTACCTTGTAACATTTTTCCATCAGAAGTACAAGGACCTTCACGTGCCAAACAATTGACGTAGTTCTTCAAGAGACGTTCACTATTAAGGATTTCATCGATATCGATATTGTCGAATTTAGTGTCGTATGTTTCTTGAGCATTAGTGGCTTCTGACGAAGTTGGAGTCAGATGGACTGGAGATAGACCCATCACCATTAGAAACAAAACAGAAATTATCAAATGTCTGATCATTTTGCAAAACTTATTGCGAGCGATATCGAGAGAATGCTTTTTATACTGGCTGATATGGGGTGAGCTTTTCACTGTTTTCAGTATCCAAATTACTATAATTGGTTCATTGAATTATGGAAGATTCAAGTAAATCTATAAAATAATGAAATGATTGTCGAGTTAAATGTTGTAGTTAAAATATTACTTTAATAGTTTTACCGTTTATTAGCATGACATTTATGATGAATCTCATTTTTAAGAAAAGAAAATTTTGGTTTTACGAAAGTTATACATTTTCAAGTTTTCAGTGTTAAGTGTGCTTTCCCGTTGTATATTGTGTCAGAAAATAAACAGGATTCAGTAGATAGTAAATTATCAAGCATTTAAGAATCAGTGCTAGTTCGTAGTCTTGTTGTTTGTGGTTAAAATCATATATCTTTTCTAGTTATGAGACAATATTTCAAAATGTTTATGAAATAATTTAAATTTAAGCTTTGATAGACTGTACTTGAAATACCTTCAGTGGTTTTATGTGCTTGATTTAGAATTTATAAGATAATTGGGGGTAGGTACACATTATCTGACCATGGCATATTTATCGATGAATAGATTCATTTTATCAATTACTGCTTTGTACTTCCGAAGATGCATTTAAGTTAATATCGATTCATGACGAATCAGTGCATTAAAAAATATGAAATCCTTCAAATGAACTTGCCGTGACCAGGATTCGAACCTGGGTTACTACGGCCACAACGTAGGGTCCTAACCACTAGACGATCACGGCTGTTAAAGGCTGTTAGAAATATATAATGTTGCCACAACTTCATACCACCAAACTAGAGCATTTTTTGTGTGTAAGTCTTGTGGTGTGGTTTGTTTGTGGTCAAGTGGTGGAACTAGATTTTTTTTTCTCTATTTTGTAAACTATTTTTCTTCATGTTTTTGGCTACTCTTGTAAGATACATATCCCAAAGTTATATGCTGCTGCAATAAAGTTATTTGCATTGCAAAGATGTGCTTCATTATAGTTTTCACCTTAAGTTAATATGAAAATTAAAAGTTGATTAACTTAATTTGTTAAATTGCATAACCATCCAATCAGAACCAATTTCAAATTTAATTCAAAAGAAAAACCATGTATAACTTTATGAAATTTATCGCAGTATGGTTTTATTAATAGAAAATTTACAATAACCTTAAGAAGATGTACGAATATATTTATTTGAGGTCAAAATTCCAAAACAATTCTAGAAAATAATTATTTCAAAAATGGTTTCTAATAGAAATTCTTTAAAAAAAAGTGTTGCAAACTTTTTCTATAAAGACGTTTTGTATAGGCTAAAATTTTGTCCTATTTTTACCTTAAATGACTTTAAGTTTGAAATACTTTTTGATGAATCTTTGAAGATTTATTTCAAATAATTATGTTTGGTAGAATATTTGACATTGAAAATTTGATTTCTTTTTTTAAATAAGACCATAAATAAGAAACTCTGCCAAAAATAGTGTTGGTGGCCGAATGTTATTGTTGTCTAATTCACCAACTTCTCAATGTAAATTGAATAATTGAGCGCAAGCTATGCATCCTAACTGCAGTATGTAATCATACAAATTACAAAAACACATTTGATATTTTTTAATTCATCAATATCAGCTTTAAAATAGGCTGGCCAGAGAGTGGTAAAACGTTTTTAACAAAAAAGAAATTAAAAATTGGCATCACCAATATCAGCTAAGTTCTTGCAAGAACTGGCTACTTAAGTAAAAAACTAAACTTACCTTCAAAAAGTATTTTTTTTACTTATTTTTAAATTCATTGTGCCTGGGTTTTTTGTGGATTTTTTGACTTAATGAAGCTTTATACAAAAATTAAACGAAAACTTATGTAGTAAAATGAAAAATCAAATCAATTTTCGACCTTTCAAGATAATTGCTGTTTTAGTTTCATATCTTGGAGTGTAAAAAACTGTAAAAAAAAAAAAAACTGGAATTGGGAAATGGCGTTTGGTGGATTGGCATTAGTTTCATCAAAACGCCATTTTTATTACTGATTGAAAAAGGACATCCACCACTTTTCATACAAATTTGAGCTAATTTTATTTCAGCGGGCCTTATTTAAATGAACATTTTATGTTAAGGCACATAAGTTCCAAGTAAAATTGCTGAATAGGTATTCACCCTCAAAGCATCTAACTTGCCCACGCATATACTATATACATTACTTATTCAACGGTAATTCACATAAAATCCAAAAAAAGCTCTATCATGTAAGTTGGGTACAGACAAGAAAAATTCGTATGAGAGGGGGTCTATATTCTCCCCTTTAGACAGGAGGGGCAATATCCCAAAAATAAATAATTAAACAGAAAAATTACTTAAAAAAGAAAAAAATATTATAAAAACAACGGTATAACTTACAAAAAATAAGCCCTGCTATACCTTTTGAACAACCAGAAATCTTTTCTTTTCTTTCATTTTTAAATCAAGCCATGTTATTGAATATTTTTAGAGAAATTAACTTTCAAACTCAAAATTAAAAAAAAAAATACCAATATTCCAAAAAAAAATTAAATCTTTCAACTTGTTTTTTTTTTTTATGTTTTACTTTATAAATTACTGTTTTCGTTTTCAAAATTTAAAGCTCTTTTTAACATTTAGTCAAAAACCAGTTGGTCAAATATATTGTTTTTTTTTTTGATAAAATTAAAAAAAACTAAAAACAAGTTTTCTCAAAAAGTACAAGACAATGAGCATGCGGTTTTCTTTTTTTTGACTAACAATTAATAGGAGCGTTGAATTTTGAAAACGAAAATAGTACTTAATTACGTAAAACTTTGAAAAAAAAATAGTTCAATTGATAGCAATTTTTGGATAAAATTAAAATCATCGGTTTAAAAAAAAAAAATCAAAAATTACTTTTTTCCAAATTTTGTTTGCAGGATTATTCAAATTAAGCAGTAGATAGTCTTAGAATATTGGATTTTGTCAAAATGATTGCAGCCGTTCAAGAGATAGTCGGAGCAATTAAAAACGGTTGTACCAAAACAATTCTGTAAAGGACATCACCGAATCACTCATATAAAATTTTGTCGATATTGATAGTATTTTTTTTCGAGAAAAATGGAATTATATGTTACGCTTATATGGTAGGTACCGTTATTTGTATACCTAGGTCAAAGAAAATCAGCCCAAACGTTAAGGCTGCAGGTGTCGATACTTCCAGACAGACAGAATTGTCTTTTACTTTTGTACAAATGTACTTTTTTCGTATCTTCTCTAAAAAAAAACTAAAAAAAAATGTTTGCAGTATGAAACAAAACACTTAAAATATAAAGTTTCGTTAAAATCTGTGTAGCCGTGTAAAAGATAATTTGGTATCAAAAAAGTACGTTTCTATGGCTTATTCGGTAAAACGTTTTTAGATGAAAGACATCACAGTTGAAAACGAAATCTCTCATATAAAATTTTATCGAAATTGATCGTATTTGTTCTATAGAAAAATAGAATTATCGGCAACGCTTATATGGTTATCTCTACCGTTATTTTAAATTTTATTTTGAACATTTTTTTTAAATTTAAGCATTACTTTCGATAGTTTAATTTTTAACAATGGATTTATTTCGTCACGGATGAATTTTAGATCGTTCAATTCCTAAAAACCTAATAAAAAAAAAAGATAATTCATAAATTCGTTATTTTCTTACTCGGTAATAAATATTTCCCGTGAAAATATATGAAAACTCAATATTCACATCACCCGAAACAAGTAGAAAAAGGTGGTATCAAATTAGTTCAAATAACTGCAAAGACGTGCATAAGTTTTCGTGGCTTTTATTTTTTTATTAAATTATTTTTATCTTACTTTCTGAACGACCTTGTCATTGACATGATCCAATAAAAACCACATTCGACAAAAACTATAAAATTATCATACTAAAACCTTTCTTATCAATAATTATTACAACATCTTGTTTTCATTTGACCATTGGAACTGAATAAAATTATCCCATACCGTACTCCGCCTCCTTCTACTGTCAAAAAAAGGTAAACATATAATAAACATGACAATTAATTGCCACACTTAGCTCTTAATTGACAACTTAATATGAGTATAAAGATCAAGTCCATGGCTGTTGTATTTTTTTTATTATAATAATATGAATAGCATAAATGTGTCGAATAATAATAAATCTAAAGGCAATGAGTCTTACTTACGTAACATATCTCTGCAATCAAACATTTCAATGGCACCAAACACAACATCACGAAAGCTTACACAAGTAGTCCTCCTATAAGTAGGTATGTGGGGTGTTAAAAGTAACATTCAAGCTTCAGACCATGTTAAGTCTGAGCTTATGTGCCAATATAATTTATTGCCATAGGCGGAAACGCAATCAGGTGCAAATAAAAACACCCAGCAGTCTATACAGAGGAGACTCTATTAAGTCTGTCAACAATATTTACCATCATTATATTGACATTTCTGACAATTAAGACAAAAAAAAATGGTACACACTGGGAGTTAAATAAGATGAAGGATTATTAAGAAGTGAAAGTTGTATATTCCGTTATATTGCGCAAGTGTTACTCGAGTAAAAAAAAAAGGCATTATTTTATAATTTTTTTTTTTTATATACAAATATTATACAAAACTTGTTTTTTTTTATTTTTTCATTCATTTTTGCACAGCTAAGGTTTGTCTCTTAATTTAGATTTGGAATTTTCTTTTGTTTTTATATTTTAAACTTATAATACAAAAAGAGAGCACAGACAATGGATTTTCTAGCTTTTTTGTCATATTTTTTTTTTATGAAATTGTACTAAATGATTTTTTTGTTTTCAATTCTCTCTTCGTGATTTGTTTTTTTTTTACTAAGCCTAATTTTGTTTTATTTGAAGAATATGAAGGGATAAAAGGAGTATTAAAATGTTTTGTTATTTTGTTTCTTTACTAAATATATCACACACAAGGCCAATAAGAGCTCTTGTAGAAGTAACTTAAGCTTTAGCTCCAAGCGATTTAGCTTCGGTTTCGTACTTCTTGAAGTAAACACCATCGGGATCGTATTTGCCTTGAAGGGCCTTCCATTGTTCTGGTTTGTTTTCAATGATGAACTTAAGAACACGTTCAGTTCCAGCACGTTGTTTTTCACTGCACTTGCCGCATCCAGTTTTCAATGCATCGGGAAGAACTCGTTTCAATTCACGACCGTCTGGAGTGCACTTGCCACTTTCCATTAAACAATTAAAGTAGTTCTTGAAGAGACGTTCTGATTTTAAGATTTCTTCTATATCGATGCTATCGTATTTGGTGGTGTATTTTTCTTCACCGGCTACAATAGCAATGGTCAGGGCCAACATTGCAACTAAAAGTACCTTCATGGTGATCTGGAAATATAAATAATAGGAAATAGATAAGATTTGGGGAATTTTTTATTCTCTAGGATCTAAACGCTGGTAAAACAATAATTTTGTCGAATGCCAAAGCTTGTGATTACAGGTCTCATAAAATCATCCTATGGTAGCTCTGTATTATCTTCGTACGCACTTTAATCTCTACACGCATGATTTACTCTTTTTAAGGACAAAATTGTACATTCTCTTGTGAAACTTGAAGTCCTTCAATTTCTTAACGAACCTGAATCTTTATGCAAAGTAAGTCACTTTAAGGTGTAACCTTCATATATATACAATAATAGAACAGGATATAAATACCCTCGACCCTGCATAATATATGCCATGACAGAAAACTTATACCTGCATTAACTTGGATCAAATAGAATTAAGGAACTAAAGAGACTCTTACACGGTCAGTCAGAGGATGTCGGTCGTCTACACATATAATCAGTCATCAGGCAAATCAAAATTGTTTTGATTGTTTGTCAAACAAATATTTTTATAAACACTATTTAACAGATTGATGTCAAATGGCTGACCGTGAAAAGGTCGCTTAATAGTCCGTCATTATGGCTTGAAAAAACATACTCAAGGAATTATTCTTGCAAGATTCTTCTCAAAATAGGAGAGAACATTTATCATCTTATTTTTTTCAGTAAGTAAACAATTTGCACTGAAAGAATTCCCTTGGATTTTCTGAATGCTGTTCTTGCTAATAAGATTCTCAATTATTCTTGACAACCTGTCTAGTAGGTATAATCGGTAAAATTGCACTGTCTGAATTAAGGCATCTAACCCTCGATCTAATCCACAATTTTTATCATTTATAACCCACTAACAGGAAAAATTAAAGAAACATATTCTTGATCAATCAAATTGTTCTTTTATAATGTAGTTTAAAGAAATTCCTTGACTCAATCAAAAGCTGAGAAAATCTGTTACCGATTCAGAAAGATCACTCAAAAAACGAAACAATTACGAGCAGCGAAGTAATATTCGAAGAAGATAAATTAATGAATTGATTTTCAATTTCAAACTCAAACAAAGTCCAACATCAAATGCAAATGTTTTTATTGGTCACAAGAAAACAAATTCTTTTTTTAAAAATATCATCCGTGTAACATTTTAGACATTTGATTTTACTATTACAAGTAAATTCAATAAGTGAATATTTTTTGTATAGTTTAATAAATCTTCAAAGCTGAACCCTTTTTACAATATTTTTTTGCAAATAACAACAATGAACTTTGAATCATTATATATGTATATATGTGTACTATTGAGAACTTTTTTTCAATATAAAAACTTGCACTATAATCACACTAAATACACACTGCACCTCAATACCGTGTATGGTTTCCTTAAAAAGCAAAAAAAATCTTAGCAATCGATTAAAATACCTTGTTGCATGATTGACAAATAAAATTGCTAATAAAATCAATAAACAACTATGTAATCATGATATGTGTGCATATGCAATCAGGCGTAGAAAATGTTCAAAGTTTTCTTGGCAAACGATAACTAGGTAGATATTTTTTTTTTTAAATTTTACTTATAAATCACAATTTTCGTATATTTCCTTATACCATAATATATGTATATCACTTCACCCAGTTTCACTTTATGTATTTCAAAACAAATACAAAAAAAAAAAATTAAAATCACTTAAAAAACGATTTTCTTTTCGAAATGCAAAAATCAGACAAAAAAAACAAAAGAGTTGAGCAACGAACTTGATTTTCTTGTTACGTTTACGCAAACGAATTAATTGAAATAAAAAATACAAAATTAAACTCACCAAAAATAAAGTCACTTTTTGTATATAGGAAAAAAAGGAAGGAGGGAAATTAACGGTATGTGTTCGCTATCAAGTATCGATGAACAAACTGTTGTTAAGACGTTGCCGGCAGCGTGCTTTTATAGGGAAAACTCTTTCAAAGAGTGTAGATGTAGACGAGCCGCATAACAAGTCACAGTCATAGTTGTTGAAAAGCCCCTATTTCACATGTTTGTATGGTTGTTTGGGGGCTTAAGATGTTTTTTGTTGTTTGTATTTTTATTCAACATTAAGTTTATAAGTGTCTTGGTATGTTTGTTGTTTTTCTCTCTTCGCTCGCGTATATTTCCATTCATTATAATCATTTAAATCATTGTTATCTTCGTCATACAGTCATCATCATCTCACTCTTACTCTCTTTAATAAACTTAATAAACCCATCATTTAATAGCGGGTTATCTTAATAGCCATCTTGTCAGCATCATTGTATCTTTTTTTTTTTTAATTTTCATATAAATGTAGTTTAGTGTGACATACGTAAGTCCACGGTCAAGAGAACAGACGTTATTTTTGTTTGTCGTTAAAATTTTCCAAAGAAATTATTCTGAGAATTATACTACATATATGTTTTTTGTTTATTATATTTATAATTACCTGATGTTAATGTTTGTATTTTTGTTTTTAATTTCGAAGATTGATATGGTTGTTGGAGCGTCAATATATGGAATTTAAATTGGTCACGAATATAATTGACGATCATAAAGAAAGAAAATAAAATTTGAAGATACCTATATACGTGTACTACATGCGCCCATGTTATTTTGTTTGTTTGTTTGTTAAGTAAGAATAATATTTGGTTTGATGCGATGATTATGGAGTAGAAAATATTATTATGTAATTATGATTTCTGTGTTAATTTTTTACTTTATTTATAATATTTTGAATCATCTATTTTGATATTTTTATATCCTAAAAAACAATGGAAATGTAGACCATTTATATTTTTGGTTTAAGCTCTTTGGTTTATTAGGAGCGAAAATATAATGAAAAATTTACAAGTTATTATGGTTGCAAAACTAAGCTATATTTGCAAGTTTTAATAGTAGCTGAGTCATAGTCATAATCATAAGACTAGAACGAAAAAAAACTTAGAAAAGAAGAAGAAGATTAAATGTAATATAATTTTAACGTATCCCCTTCAATCAATATGGAATCTTTTAAACTTCCTCTAAGTTAATTTTCTCATATTTCTTAACAGGAACAATAGTTTTTCAGTATTTCTGTTTCAAGCAAGGAACTAATATCTTTAGTCGTGCTTTTTAAAGATGGCATTTTTAATGTATTTCACTTCTTTAATTTGTTTACTTCTTATTATTTGATTAAACTTTATTTCTTCTATCAGTATCTATCATTCGAAGCATCTTTGTACAAACAGTCTTCAATACATTCTTGGTTTGATATCATTTGTATTCAGCAAAACTTCAAGATATTTCAAAATACTTTTGTTAAATCAGATGAATTTTATCGTCTTAGTTTATTAAATATCAGTAAACTTTGGCAAACGAATCTGCTCTGAATTTCTTATTTTTAGTGTTTGTATTTCTCAGAAATACTATATTTCAATTATAAAGCAAAAAAACTCAAATAATTTTTCAAAGTGTTATATTTGTTTATTTAATTCAATAGATAAATCACGATTTATTCAAATGCTTACATTTAAATAACCTTCTCACCTAATTATTTCATCAAGTATACATCATCACATAATTATTAGTTTAATCACTGGTGATTAATTTCTTCAGATCAAATTATAAAAAAAATATTCACCTTTTGTTATCAATTAAAAGATATACATTGTTTGGCATTGGTTTTTCAATAAGAATATAATAAGTTTTAATACGTAAGTATGTACACTACTAGTCATAAGGATAGAAGCAGTCATATATCAGAACTAAAACTGATATTTTTACCGTTATTGGCAATATCAAGAAACAAAATTATAAGGTTCAATAGAGTACTGTATTTACTGTCAATTTTAAGAGACCAAATTAATAAAATTAGAAAAACTATCGTCATCAAGGATCGAACTTTTGGAATTATTTTAATGTGTTTTTTATTGACAAGTGTTATTATTGACAAGAATCAATATAACAATAAAAAATAAAATTCACGACTGGGTCGCACGAACTTGCTCTTGTAGCAAACTATATGACTGCAAAAATGTGAATTTATAAAATTAAGGCGAAAAATTTAAAAAAATAGCCCAAACCTCAGATCAAGTTGTATGGTAGCTATCATTAAACGTTTGTTTAGCAAAAAACTGTGAATATCATTTTATGCCAAATGGTTAAATTGAATTTAAATATAATCGGTTTAGCCGTTATCAAGTTATGGCCAAATTTATAAAAATCGTTAAAACCCAATCTCCGTTATCTGCATTTTTAACCAAAATCCTGAAATGCAGTTCATGTTCAAACAACTACAAATATAACGTACACCAAGTTTCATTAAAATCATAAGAGCCGTTTTTAAGAAAATTTATAAAAACTAAGATTTTTATTTGGCAGGTACTCGTTATAGCCGGGCTAAAACAAAAATTCAAATTGGTCCTCGAGGGAATCTCAAAAATGTAATACAGACGAAGTTTGAAGAAAATCCGTCCAACCGTTTAGGCTGTAGCTCGGTGAACATACAACCGAGCATCCGCACATCCGCACATCCGCACATCAAGCATGTAAAGAAGCCTAAAAAAGTATGTGCGTATGTGTGCGGTTGTCTGTGCAACTTTAAGTCTACTTAAAGAGTAAAATAACTTCACAAAATAAATTCCCAAAGTGAAATTAAATAAATTAAAAGGCACGACTGGGAATGGGTTGCAAAAACTTGCTCTTGTGGCAAGTGATCTAAGACTTAACTGGGATGTCATATATATATAAAGTCTTTCAATATTTGTACTTGAAATATTTTATTTTATTCTTTCAATAAATTTAAATTGCAATAATGAACAAAATTAATAAATACAAATAAATAACTTTGAAAATTAATTTATTACAAACCAGAGTTTTCCAAGAAAATATTACAATATTACAATATATTTAACAATATTTTTTTACTAAAATCGTAAGTCCAGAAAAAATCATTTTTTTTTCAAAAAACTTTTTTAAAATATTTTTATGAAAATTTTTAAGTAGGTATACCAATTTCAGCAAACTAATAATTTTCATGTGAAAACTAAATTTAAAAAAAATTCATTAATTAATTTTCAAATAATAATTTGTTTAATTAATGTAATTTTTTTTTTTTTTTTTGAAAAGTTATTAAAAAATAGATAAGGCATTATCCTTCGGCTATCTAGGCTTTTTATAAATAAAATATGGTTGAGATCCGCTGCGTTTTTTACGATAGTAAGTCAAAATTTAAAAAAAAAATACCGTTATAACTGTTTTTTTTTTTAAGAATAACGGTTTAAAGCATGTAAAAGGTCATTAATGCCGTATCAAATGTAAAGTTTAATAAATATCGTTAGAGCCGTTTTTGAGAAAAAACAAGCTTTTACATAACCGTTATATGGCAAGTACCGTTATCACATTTAAAACCCTAGATACCAAGTTCAAAGCATATCATAATAACGTTATAATATTTACTATCTAAATAAAATTGTCACTGACGCATTTAAAATTAAATTTAAAAAAAAAATACAAATATAAAATTATAAATACTTAAAATGTAATTAGCAAAATAAATAACAAATTAATCTTATAGCATTGGAAAAGGATGTTAGTAAAGTGATTAAGCAATTATTTGCATACTTTTCTACCAATTTCTTGGGAATCCCAAGTAAGAATCATACATTAAGCAAAGTATCAAGTTATTTTCTAAAGTCCAATCGTTAACAGTTTTTGCATTTCAATCGAAAATATTAACAAATTGGTTACAAATTGACATTACCTTCCAGTCGAATAATTAAAACCAAACCATAAAGTGTTTGAATAGACCAGTAACAACATATTCATACGACCACTAGTTTTGATAAGCTGATCTTCAGACTCTTTTAGTGATGCTAAAAATTTCATGTTTAGATATTAAGATATATGCTTGTTAAATGCAACAAAATCAATTATCTAATTTTAGGTGATCGCAGCTGCAATAAATGTTTATGATTATTGCTTTAATTACACCATTTGTGCCTTTTTGGGACGTTCTTTATAGTATGTACATATACATCGATGTGTATATTCAAACGACCAAATGCAACTTTTTAACAACCAAGCAAGCTTAAGCAAATTTGTTTGTTTATTGATTTATTGGGAAGTACTTAATTTCAAAACAAATTATTATTAGTTATTTGGAAAAAGAATTTCTACCAAAATAATAAATTGAAGACATGTTTTTTCGCATACCAACTTGAAATGGATATTAATTTGAAATACATATTCCTTTTAGCTTTTTTATTGGTACATTGTACATTCTACACACCCCGCCCCGGCAGTTGCGAATAAATTTAATGGAAGTCATGACTTTTGGGTTAAAAGCTGTTTTGACTGGGGTGTTATCACATGCGACGCATACGGGGAGCATCATTATATTAATTCGCAGCAATTGCGTATACAGAGTTAGTGCGGTTATATCTTTATTTTTGAGAGCTGTCGCCACGCATCGATGCAGATGACAATATTTGGAGAATCATATTTTCAATCGTAATCGTTCCGTATGGAAAGTTAGAGTTTGGCATGTTATGGACAGATGAATTAAATTTCATATTAATGTTTGTTTATGTAAATGGATGTTATATGTATTTTGTAATCACAGCTAAAAAGTTAAGCAACTTTATTGCACATTTAATGCGAAATGCAGATGAAGTTAGAGTCTCGTGGATTGAGGTTCAAGATTTACGAGAGAATTAAGCAAAATTTATTGAATTTTATATATAAAAACAGGTAACTAGTATAAGAAGGTCTTCTGTGAAATTGTTGCTATTAAAATAAACCACACCAAGGACATTATTGACAAGATTGGTATTTCAATATATATTTTATTAGTGTCAATTAAAATTATTTAATTAAATCTGAAATCCTACATTATATATTAAAAACTTTAAGGTAAAAACAAAAGTTATAATGATGTAACAAAGTTTAAAATTATTTGCTTTGATAATTTATAGCTTAAATTTTGTATTTTTAAACATATAAATTGTTCACTATGGCGTATACGTAATATATAAAAAAAAAACAGTTGGTGCTGGAAATAAAGAAATATAACACTTTGAAAACTATTGAAAGCTGATTACTATATTATTATTATATACCTTCTCGTTTCAATTCCCGCAAACAAATTGGTGCGAGTTATTTTTATAAAAAAAATTTTAATAATCAAGTACATACCTACTCTGATGGTTTCGGTCTATTTTTGTTTGCCAGTAAATATCAGAAAGTATAAAAGCTTACTTAAATTTTAAGACATAAATGATATTTTAGTAGGATTCGTTTATCTCACCAGAAAAATAAACGACAGACTTCAGAGTTGAATTCAATAAATTAAATTAAATTTGGTTTGTCATACCATTCTTTGTTGTTGTTGATATTTAACCAAAATATAATAATCATAATAATTGCATATCATAACTTTTATTAAATTATTATTATATAAAATATGAATGTTTGCTTCGAAGGCATTATGAAGATTTGGTTGGTGCTTAGCAAGTTTAGCCACATTAATATCATCACCCATTTTCAAACAGTGGCATACCATCTGTAACTAATTCATTTAATAGTGCTGTACTAATTTATCTGTAGTTCGATTACTGAATACAGGATCCTCACCTTTTGGAGTCAAACGCAAACCTTTCTCAAAAAAATGTTTAAGACTCAGCATGGTAGGAGATTTGCAACAATTCTTCATTGTAATGACCTATTGTCTCCTGTTATATTAAACTCTTGTTATAACTTGTATGTTCTCTTGTTTTTATAAGACTTTATATTCTATTCTACCTAATAAATTACACCATTATTACATTTCTGCAATTAACGTTTTGTTAATCAATAAATTAGTGTTGATCAACACATGACAAACTATTAGAACTAATAACTTAAGCAAGCACTTCTTTTCAACAATATTCGTTTAAGCCAAACAACAAAAAATCTTAAGTCATAATAGTTTTTTTTTATTAAACTAACATTATACCATGACTTAGTTGTTTACAGTTCCGTGATAATAAAGCCAAGGTGTAAAAACTTAACTTTTATTATGTTTGTAAGTCTAACATGTTGAAGTTGAACTTTTCACACACGAATACACTTATATATTATCTGAAAATCGAAATCATTTTAAGTTTTGAGTATAGTTAAGCGCTAAGTGATGCTAATTATATGATGACTAACTGCCTAGCCTTACAATTCATTGAATATAACTTTTCTGTTTACATTAGTGATGTAAATCGAGCAACTTTAATATAATGTATAAGATTATAGAACTTCTATTTAAATTAATATTTAAATTGGCAAATAATTGAATGGTGCTACCTATTATTATTATTTGTATATACATGAAATCAATTGATGAGTTCTGAACATCAACTTGATTGATCTGATGAGCTAAAAGAAAATAACATTGTTATGAACCTCTGATATCTCGACAACCCTACGAAGATCAATTAAAATAATTAAATTGTACATGAGCAACAAATTAAACCATCAACTTTGAATAATGTCAGAAATGTCAGCATATTTAAATCATTATTAACACATTTGCTCTTATTAATTACGGACATGTACGTACATACATATAAGATTTTATAAGAGGTAATTTAATTATTGAAATTTCTAGTCAGACTTTTTGGGTACCATCTTCAGAGTTATTTGCATTGGGCAGTTCTACCATGAAGATATATAATGTTAACAAAGAAATAAAATTACTAATAATACAAATTCTTTATATGTATGTATGAAAATTAATTGAAAAATATTTAACCAAGTAGAAGGTAAATGGACTTTTCTGAATTATTATTCAAAATTAAAGCGTTAAGCGGCCTATAAAGTCCAAGAAAAATTGCGATATAATGTTAAGCTTAATTCACTTCTCTTTATCAATTCATTTTATTTAGTGACACACATTTTAAGATTTATTTAATGGAAGGGAATTTTTTTTGGGAGCAAGATTTGACACGGGTCATGAATTAAATAAATTGATTATAATTCGAAGGGTTTTTTGATTTCACGGTAGGAGTTTTTTGAATAAACATGCGGTAGATATAGTAGATTACTTATTTGATTATAATATACCAGCATCATTTTTTTTTTAAGTGCCAATCATCGGTAGTTCACAAAGAACCGGTTTTTGTAAGCCAAATGTCTAGTAAACAGCTGCTCTGATTTTGAAAAAAAAAATTATTAGAAACGAATAGCTTATTGGTTGAAATAAAAAAAAAATATTCGTATGTAATTTTCAAATAAGTTTTTTGATCTTCAATTTGGTTACACCAGAAGTTAGGATGTAGGCATGTAGGCCGAATCCAGATTTATCAGTTTGGTATCTGTATTCTATGTTAAGCACCTCACCAAAAAAAAACCGATTTAGTTTTCATTTCATATGCTTTCGTATAAAATTCCGGTACTAAGCAAATCAGGAGGGCTGCATATATATCGTTGGTGTACTTTTGGTACCTTTTATATCATTATATGTGTACCAAGCATTATCGAGTTAATTATATACTTGCGAGGCGAAATGACAGTGTACGAACAATTTCTCGAGATGCTAATAGAGTTTTTTTTTACATACAAATAAATAATATTAAATAAAAGCGTACCTACTGAACGTTATGTATTTTAAAAATCACAAAGATGCATGACACTTGAGCTCTCATTCACCGCATCAATGTAATTATCTTAAATGCAAAGATCAAACTATCAGAAGGCGTGCATAAATTGAGTGCAAACGAATAGGAAATTGTATAATCTAATTTAATGAGTGTTAATTGCAGTTAGAAGTGAGCAATCACATTTTAGTTGAATTCAAAATGGTAAAAGGAATAACATCACTTATAGACCGAGAGCTAACATCTATATGTTTGGGTGTCATTAATAACCCAATTAAGTTCGCCTTGCAGTCCATGCAGTTGGGGCAATTTTGATAGCAAAATTATTAAATGGAAAAATGTTTTTCGGCGGAATGTCTAGATCAATTAATTTAAGTATCGATTTTGTTCAGGTGGTGTTATCGAGAAAGTCAAAATTTGAAAATACCTTTATATGCAAGGTTATAGATTTTAAACGAATTTTCTTGAATGTTAAGCTTTCACCACTTGATCCGATAGTCTTATCTCTCGAGAAAATTTTTTTTTTTTCGATAACGGTTGTACGCCAAACAGTGACCTACAAAAATACGTTTGGACATATATTTCACTTAGAACACTACACTACCTACCGAAGACATACAAAAATTGCCAGACCCTTTTTCCATTTTCTCTATCATTAAAATCGTCATGTACTGTACATTGCTCTTAATTTTTAAATATAAAATATGATGCATAGCACAGTGATGTAGAAAGTCTTTTCTTTTTTCAATTCTGGTAGGAGGTGTAAAAAATAAATTTTGTATGCGGATGGTGAAGTTGTTAAAACAAACTTTAATTTTCCAAATCATATGTGCAGTGCATCTTTTTCAAGGCCATTATTCTATCGATATTTTTGTTTTAGTATTTTAATATGTATTGCAATAAACAAAAGTGATAAGTTTCTAATTTCGAAAATAAGTTTTTTTAAGTCATGGAACAAGTTCAAAATAATTAACTTTTTCTCAGAAAATATACAGGAAAAACAATTTTTTTTTATTCTTTTTCAACGGAATATTTTTGCATTAAATATGCTGAATAAATTAATATGAAGTGACGTTTCATCAACATAGTTAAATATCATTAGTTTCATTATTCAAGGTTAAACATTTTAAATTCATCTTCAAATAAATATGTATAATAATTTAGAACGATTATTGTATTAAGTTATTGCTTGGGCAAGGTTAAACAAAAATACTGAATAAATTAGACCTGAATTGACGTATTTATCAGCAATCAGCTGTTCTTAAGAAATTCATAAATGTGTTTTGAGAATCTTCAGCAGTAAATGACAAAACAGGAATCAAGACGTCAAAGCGAACAGAATTAAATTGAGTGATTCAGACTCATACTTTTTTGATAGAAATATATTATTTGATATTAATATATTATTAATACAAAAAATAGCACCGGCTCTTTGCCAGATACAGACAAAAAAAAATAGTAAGAATTATCATTTTCAAACGACATTCGGGAACACATAAACTTATCTACTTACTATCATTTAATCAAAGAAGCATACAATCCCAAACAGTCTTTTACTTAGTTGCCTTCATTTCCTATAAGTAATTTTTACGTTTACAGATTTTATTTTTCATCGATGGCATAGTATTTCCAGTTTGAAATCAGATATAATAAATTAAATTAATATTGACGTACAGATTATGTCTCAAATCTGAGGTGGACTTAATGTCAAACAAGTTGAATTTATTAATCGGTATAGCGAATTAATATTTCAATAAGAAATTTGGGTTAAAATGTATTTCAACGAAAAATTTACATAAACAATGATCTGAATATGTCAAAAGTTTACTAAAAACATTTGTTTAACCAATCAACACATAATAGGGGACAAAATGGGTGCAGCCAAATATATAAGTTTTTTTTTTAGGAAAATGTTGATAATTGTTAAAGGCATATATTTAAACTTTATTTTGATGAAGAATTTTTGGCGAATACATAATACTATAATTAATTCCAATCACCTGATAGTCCTATTAATGTTGAAATGAACATGTGAACAGGTTAAGTAGCCTTTACTCCGATGTGTTTCGCCTGAGTGTGAACGGTAGGCATCATCAGTTAGGCCGTCCACAATCTCCTAAGACACATGATGATGCCTACTCAGGCGAAACACATCGGAGTAAAGGCTAACCTTTTTATTTGAATTTCATTCATTTGATGCTCCACTAAAATTAAAAATAAAAATTAACAACTAGCAATAGTTGTTGTTATTATTTTTATTCATTTTCTTTTTTTAACATGTGAACTGTAAAATTTAAGAAAACAATTATCGAAAAATCCCTGTGCCGGTTACCCTCAGTCCAACTCCTTAGGCTCCCAGTTGCATCTATATTCAACTCATATAGACCCCAGGGTACATATATCAAAATACGCGGATCTCTCACCCCATTTTCAAATTCGCTTATACGCGTATATATATTCTCCTGCTAGCGCCTATTTTGCTTCTAATGTTCTACCACGCTGATTAAAATACATTGTTTTATACAAAATTTTCTCAAACACGTTTATATTGTCTTTAAGGTTTTTAATTGAAGTTATATGAATTTCATGGTAATTTATTACATATATATTTATATTTTCCATAAGTTAGTTTAGACTTTGAATTTCATAACAATTGTATGATTGTATGGCTTGTCTCGGTAATTATAAAAGTTGTTATTGCGTGCCTAAAACGAAAAACGTTTTCTGCTCAGCTCTTTTGTTTATTTTTGTTAAATTATAAATACTCACCACTATGTCATGAGATTTTTTTTATATAGGAATTGTCTCGGAATATTTTATTCTATATGCAAATAAAGTAATGGATATTTTATACAATAATAATAATTTCAGGGTCTAATAAGTTCAGCGGCTAACTGTGAATTGCGAATCAATATCTTCCAGAGCAATTTGTCATTTCCCTTGTTGTTCAAATACTGGGCTTTATTTTGATGAATAGTGAAACCAAAGCGGATTTGTATGAGAACTCACTTCCAGAGATTGCAATCGCAATTTCTTGTCCCGAAAATCCCAGGAATTTGTATACTTAAAAGACCCATCAATAGAACAATAATAATGATTGGCACAACAGCTCCTTATGACGAGAACCAAGGCTTTTAGTGAGTTAAGTAAACTAATCGCTTTTTGTACTTTGTTTATTAGTTATTACAGGATGCTGGAGGGGACCAACAATTCTTAGCAGAACCCGAACGGCTAAGATAAGATGTGCACTTTAGAAAGGCAAATGGATACTTTTGAAGGTTTTTTTTATCCAAGCGAGAAGCAAGTGTCTTGTAAATTCTAGCGTGAAAGTGTAACATACTGTAACGTGTTACACAAATAATTAAAGGGTGCTGAATATTTTCATCTCTTGAGGTAAACGCCATCTACCTGTTCGGTACATCTACTAAATCTCTACACCTACTACATTACCTACTCTATACTGTACTACATTGCCTACTCGATATTGTTCTAGCAAGTTCAAGAACCTTCCAAGAGCCAAGCATTTCTGTATAAAAGAGGAAGCGGATGCGGACCGACAGTGAGTTTGAATTTGAAATCAGTCGTGTACAAGTCGGTAATTTGAAAGTGATAAAGTGTGAATTTAAAATAAAGAAAGTAAAAAAAAAGGAAATAAAGAGTGTTTTGAAATATTAAGTGGAATTAAAAGTAAAAAGACGTAAAGTGAGTTGTATTAAAACGGAAATAAGTTTTATTTAATAAAACGAACCTAGATAAAACCTAACATTGGTGTCAGAAGTATAATTAAATAAAACTTTAGTGAAAAGTGATTGTGTTGAAAGCAAAAAAAAAAAAAAAATATGGGTAAGCTTCTGAAGGATTTAAACGCTGTTGAACTAAAAACAGAACTAAACAAACGGGGTCTTTCTACTACTGGAACGAAAAATGACCTCATTATTCGTCTGCAAGAAGCCATGAGACGACACGGTGAAAATCCAGACACATCCGTCTTGGAAATAGAAATGGCAGAAGAACAAGTAAGTACCAACACAGACTTGTCCAATATGTTGGCTCTTCTTCTCGAACGTTTCGAAGATCAAAGAAATGAACAAACGAAACTTCTCGAACGTTTCGAAGATCAAAGAAATGAGCAAAAGAATGTTTTCGAAGAACTTAGAAACAGCATTCTTGATGAACAAAAGAACCTCCTCGAAGATAAGCTCACTGCTTTGCAAAACAAGTTCGTTGCTGCTGACGAAAGATTTGAAGCCGTCGAAAAACAACTCATAACAGTTGAGACTAAGATTGACGGGAAGTTCGAGAATTTAGAAGGAAAATTCGAGCAAAAATTTGAAAATATTGCTAAAGAATTGGACAAGGTAAGAAAACTGAAGGTACGAGAAAATTCTAGTGACTATTTAAAGAGAAAAGAAATGCATCCGCCAACTTTTGATGGACAAACTTCTTGGTCAATCTATAAAAGACAATTCGAAGCAGCAGCGATGACAAACGGCTGGGACGATGAAGACAAGTTCGTTGCACTTACACTGGCTCTTAGAGGACCTGCTGCTGAGTTACTGCAAACAATACCAGCAGAGATGCATGGCAACTTTAGTGCACTTTCACAAGCCATTGAAAAACGCTTTGGAGATGGCCATATGCAAGAAGTCTTTAGAGTTCAACTAAACACCAGAGTTCAGAAACGGGGTGAAACTCTTCAGCAGCTTCAAGCAGACATCGAACGACTAGCTCACTTGGCATATCCAACTGCGGGCGAAGAAATCATAAACCAGTTCGCCGCAGAAGCCTTTGTTCGTGCCTTGTCTGACATTAATCTCCAGAGAGCAGTACGGACAGCTGGAAAACGAACACTTCCAGAAGCATTAGCTTTCGCCTTGACTATGGAAGCAGCTGAACAGGCTTCACTAGGAGTACATCGGGTAAGAGAAGTTGCTATAGAAGAATGCTCTTGCCAAAGAATGGCATTCCAGAACAACCGGCGAGATGGACAAATCCGATGCTGGAATTGCAACAAGACTGGACATTTCCAGCGCCAGTGTCGAATGCCACCAAGAAGAAGCGCATGTCAACATTGCGGAAGCAGAAATAATACATCAGATGAGACTACAAACAAGACCAACGCCCAACCTCGTCAAGTTTCCCAGCAGGGAAACGAGTAAGAACCAACTTCGAGGGGCAGAAGCTGGTTTCTGGTATCTATGGCCCCAGAAACATCATCCAAGTCTCGCAGACTAAACGAAACAATAAAAGTCTAACTGTGGAAGCAGCTATTAACAACAAGCAATACGTGGTTACCATCGACACCGGTGCCACCGCTTCCATTGTACAAAGAGACTTGGTCAAGATGGCATGGCTAAACAACACCAACAGCTATTGTCTGAAGACTGCAACAGGAGAAGCAGCAAGAGTGTACGGAGAAGTCCGTCTTCGGATCCGCTTGGCAGAACTAGAGTTTGAACATCCATTTCTAGTGGCAGATATATGCGATGAGTGCATTATTGGAATCGACTTTATGAAAAAGCATGAAATAATTCTCGACATTGGTAACCAAGTTCTTAAATACCGAAATATAGAGATTCCAATGGTTTATGGCAACAATCAAAACTCATCATCGATAAGAGCAATCATCAAAGAAGATATGTGCCTACCTCCTTCGTCAGAAGTCTTTGTTTGGACAAACATCAAAGATGATTCTGGAAGCCATCGATACCTCATGGTGGAACCAGACTCTGAGCATTGCTCCCAAAATTACATCGTGGGAAAGACACTGGTGGCACCTCAAAATAACATGGTGCCCATACGAATACTAAACATCAAACCATATGAGATCAAGCTTAGAAAAGGAGAAGTTGTCGGTAAATGTGACCCTGTAGCGGCAATAACAAAGATAACCGAAGAACATACCGAAAAATCAGTGAATCCAGATAAAGTCATTGCTTTGAAGAGAAAAATGTTTAACTGCTGTAATCTCGATCAACAACAGCTAAGAGTTGCTGGAAACCTTCTACAAGAGTTCGCTGATGTTTTCGCTTCACAGGACGGGCAATATGGACGAACACAACTTGTACAGCATCGAATCGATACTGGTGATGCAAGGCCGATCCGTCAACCAGCAAGGCGCCTACCTTTAGCCAAACAAGACGAAGTTACTAAAATGATATCGACAATGCAGACAGATGGTTTAATCGAGAATTCAAAAAGTCCTTGGGCATCACCAGTCGTACTAGTCAAAAAGAAGGACGGAAGTACTCGATTCTGTGTGGACTACCGAAGGTTGAACGATGTCACCAAGAAGGACAGTTATCATCTGCCTAGGATAAGCGATACTCTGGATGCGATGGCTGGAGCTCAATGGTTTTCAACATTGGACCTGAAGAGTGGATACTGGCAGGTTGAAATTCACCCAGAAGATCGGGAGAAAACTGCATTCTCGACAGGTAACGGTTTATGGCAGTTCAAAGTAATGCCTTTTGGCCTGTGTAACGCTCCTGCAACATTCGAGCGTTTAATGGAATGCGTACTACAAGGCCTTACTTGGAAAGCCTGTCTAGTCTATTTGGATGATGTCATCGTGTTTGGGAAAACATTTGACGAGCATTGTGAAAACTTGAAAAGGGTATTCCAGAGATTGCGAAATGCTCATCTCAAGCTCAATCCAGAAAAATGTACGCTGTTCAAGTCTGAAGTGAAGTATTTAGGGCATATCATCTCGTCTCAAGGAGTAAGAACTGATCCCGAGAAAGTGGAAGCTGTGAAGAACTGGCCAAATCCACAAGACAAGCATCAACTTAGAAGTTTTCTTGGGCTAGCTACATATTACCGACGATTTGTGAAGGATTTTGCCGGAATCGCCAAAAGCTTGCACCAACTCACAGAAAAAGGAAAACAATTCAAGTGGTCAAATGAGTGTGAGAAAAGCTTTAAGGAACTTAAAAGACGCTTGTGTGATGCTCCAGTGTTAACCTATCCAACTCCTGGAAAACAGTTTATAATCGATGCAGATGCAAGCAATGTCGGAATAGGAGCCGTTCTCTCCCAGGTTCATGACGGTCAAGAAAAAGTTGTAGCATACTTCAGCAAGGTGCTCTCAAAGACAGAGAGAAATTACTGCGTAACCAGAAGAGAACTTCTTGCTTTGGTTTTAGCCACAAAACACTTTCATAAATACATCTATGGACAGAGGTTCCTTTTACGGACGGACCATGGAGCGCTAAGATGGCTTTTGAATTTTAAAAATCCAGAAGGTCAAGTAGCCAGGTGGATTGAGAGACTTCAGACATATGACTATGAAATCCAACATCGAAAAGGTAAACTACACTCGAATGCAGATGCCCTATCTCGTCGACCATGTAACCAAGACTGCAAGCATTGCACTCGACAGGAAGAAAAGGAATCTATTGCCATACAACGAACAAGAGTTGAACCCATCGGCGGCTGGAGTAATGAGGAAATCAGGAATGCGCAGCAAGAAGATTTGGACATCGAACCCATTCTTGCATGGAAAGAACATGAAGAGAAACCAGAATGGGGAGACATTTCTGATAGAAGTCCTACCCTCAAAGCCTATTGGGCACAATGGAATTCCCTTCATGTGCAGGAAGGTTTGCTCAAACGAAGATGGGAATCCTCAGATGGCAAAACCTATGTGATGCAGCTTGTTGTACCCCGGACAAAGGTTAATGACATTCTACGTGAGATGCATGGTGGATCTTCTGGAGGCCATTTGGGTATCAACAAAACTCTGGAGAAAATTCGAGAACGTTTCTACTGGCTGCATGCAAAAGATGATGTAGAAAAATGGTGCAGAAAATGCGTCACTTGTGCAGCCACCAAGGGACCAGGCAGAAAACTACAGAGTAAGATGCAACAAGACAACGTTGGAGCACCTTTTGAAAGAATTGCCATCGATATTGCAGGCCCATTTCCTGAGTCTAACAGTGGAAACCGATTCATTCTTGTTGTCATGGATTACTTCAGCAAGTGGCCTGAGGCGTTTGCCATTCCAAACCAAGAAGCGAAGACAGTTGTGGATCAGATTGTGTACAATTGGGTCAGCAGGTTCGGTGTTCCTATGGAGCTCCATTCTGACCAAGGAAGAAACTTCGAATCCAAAATCTTTCAAGAGGTCTGTTCGCTCCTTGGCATCAAGAAGACGAGAACAACACCACTTCATCCGCAGTCTGACGGAATGGTTGAACGTTTCAACAGGACTCTCAAAGAACACCTTTCCAAAGTAGTAGGTGACTTCCAACGAGACTGGGACCAACATATTCCTCTATTTTTAATGGCATACCGAAATGCGGTGCACAGCACAACTGGTCACACTCCATCAGAAATTGTATTCGGTACAAATATCCGGTTGCCTAGCGAAATTAAATTCGGATGTCCAACGGGCGAAAAACGAAATGAAGAGGAATACGTGGATTGCCTAAAGGAAAAACTGACTGACATCCATGACAGGACAAGGACTAAAATAAAGCTAGCTAGTGACCGAATGAAAACACGTTATGATGCAAATATCACAACGAAACCTTTCCATGAGGGAGATCTAGTGTGGCTGTATAATCCTCATCGACAAAAGGGACTGTCACCAAAACTTCAACAAAACTGGGAAGGACCTTACCGTGTTGTTACAAGGATCAATGATGTGGTTTATCGAATTCAGCGAGGTCTAAGAGGCAAGCCAAAAGTTGTTCACATTGACCGGCTATACCGCTACAGTGGAGAAGATGGTGAAGAAATTGTTCGGGGCGAACAATCTTAGGAGGAGGGCAATGTAACGTGTTACACAAATAATTAAAGGGTGCTGAATATTTTCATCTCTTGAGGTAAACGCCATCTACCTGTTCGGTACATCTACTAAATCTCTACACCTACTACATTACCTACTCTATACTGTACTACATTGCCTACTCGATATTGTTCTAGCAAGTTCAAGAACCTTCCAAGAGCCAAGCATTTCTGTATAAAAGAGGAAGCGGATGCGGACCGACAGTGAGTTTGAATTTGAAATCAGTCGTGTACAAGTCGGTAATTTGAAAGTGATAAAGTGTGAATTTAAAATAAAGAAAGTAAAAAAAAAGGAAATAAAGAGTGTTTTGAAATATTAAGTGGAATTAAAAGTAAAAAGACGTAAAGTGAGTTGTATTAAAACGGAAATAAGTTTTATTTAATAAAACGAACCTAGATAAAACCTAACAATACTAACTATATTCTACTGCAAGGGGCACTACTGAAGAATACAACATTATCATTCATACCCTATAATATTGTATTAGTAAGTATAAATGCTTGGGGAGTCTTAGTTGCCAATCTTATATTAAAGAATCATTTCAGAATTTCAATTTTTAATAATAAAAATATATATAATATACATACATAGTAAAAAATTATCTTTGCATCAAATCAAAACAACAATATACATAAATCAATCAAGGTCAGTTAATAAAAACAAAAAAACTGAAACTAAAACTACGTTCGTATAGTTAAATATCAGTTAATTACCCTCTTATTGAATAAAACTTACTCATTCCGAAACTCAAACTGTCTATTTCATGCGAAATAAATCTGAAGTCGACATCGCACGAAGCGCACTTCCCCAAACTATGATTGCCAATATGTTTTACTTAATGATTAATTCTTAAAAAAAAAAAAACAGAACCCTGTGATTTCATTCGACTTCGACTGGGTCAGGACTTTGGATACGATTTCAAACATGTTTTTTTTTATCTGGGCAGATTTACTGCACAAGAGAATAATTAGTCTACAGAGCAGACAAATCTGAAACTCGTAGGCCAGCCAAGCATTA
Source organism: Baccha elongata (assembly GCA_951217065.1). Classification (NCBI taxonomy): domain Eukaryota; kingdom Metazoa; phylum Arthropoda; class Insecta; order Diptera; family Syrphidae; genus Baccha; species Baccha elongata. The sequence goes on along the minus strand of OX578272.1, from coordinate 122,006,939 downwards.
TTAATCGTGTCTTAAATGTGATGGGCTTTACTCAACTTATTTCGTGTTTGCGGGAAGTCATCTCCGAATTAAGACGAGTGGCAATAATTAAGTCTATTTCACTGCTTTTGTTACTTTAACATGTAAGATTACATTATGAAAAAAAAATTATGGGAATATAATAATTCAAATTTGGCAACCATTCTTTAAACAATACAATTTTAACTTCTCGAATCAAAAATGTAGATCACGTAGCCGCGTGTCGTCGTTAAGCCATTTAAAGATGAAAAGGGGTTTTTTTTATTGAATATCGCACATCATATTCAACTTATGTAGTAAATGAACTTCAATAGGTAAACTTTAATACATTCAATTTAAAACTATTTACTTCCTTCAGAAAATGATTTCCTAGGAAAAAAGGTCAGTCATTCATTAATAACTTGGTACGTAGATCATCAGTAATCAATATCACATACATTTTGTCAAAATCAAATCTCGTTAAGTATGCTCAAGAATACGTTTGGCGTAAGCAATAATTTGTACAGTATAGTCAGTAATTGTAGGATTGAATGGTGGATTATTGATTGGAGCATTGTTAAAATGCAATTACTACTTGTATATGAATTCTACCACTTACATATCTTAACTTGTTGTTTACGTTCATAGATGATTTGGCCTTGACCATGCACATTGCTATTCACTTGCACTTGGCTTGTACACAATTCACGTTGGATCAATTGGGGTTCTCAGGTTGCGAAAAAATTGAAATTATTGCTGATAATCTGTTTCGACTTTAAGATCGTATGGTGACGTGAAATATAAAAAAAAAATTGCGTGTTCAGTGAGGCAATTCAAAAATACTTATTTGCGGTAGTTGATGCATGATGAGTGAAACCTACCAACTGAATGGGAAAGTACTATTATTGTAGCTGTAATTTAATAAAACATACGCACTGGAAGATGCATTTGACTACGTCATATTGGGTAAGCGAAGAAGCGCACGCAACAATGTATTTCAACATAATTTGTCAAAAAGAATAAGGTTTCATTCAAGGAAGTTCAACGTACTGAATATTTAATATTTTTTCATTTCAAAATTCAAGTTTTCAGCCACATTGTTTAAAAGAAATCAGATTTAGAATCAGAAATATGATATGAACCACGAAGGAAAAGCACTGCTCTTCGACAGACAACACAAAAAAAAAGTCCTAGTGTTTTTATTTTATTTTCTATTTATATTTATATTCAAAACATTTATATAGTTTATGGTTATGATTACATAAAATAAACAAAATAAAAACTTAAAATATACACTCAGTCACATATTATCTAACAGCCATGCTGTAGTTTCAAAGTTTGAATAGCTTTCTTTATCTGCGTGCAAGTATTTAATCGCGATGTGATTCCTAATGAAAATGCAACCCTTAAAATTTCTTTTGCATATTCTTGTAATAGTACAGTCATTTCAACAAGATTATCTACAGCTGTAGCAGCAACGGTTGAATTATCATCCCTCAGGCATTGAATATAAGCATTAACCGCACAGCGATTTACATCGGGCCTTCCTGGATGATGTTTTAAATGACGAATAAGCAGAATGTAAGCATTTGAACGGATTTGTGCACTGTGAGAGAAAATTAATTCTAACAGACGATCGAAGAGTTCACCTAGGAATGAGTACCTCTTTGAGGTGAGACTTTCGATTTCCTGCAGGGGTCCGAGGATGGTTTCTTCAGCACTCGAATGCCGCACTAGATTGATGAGGTTCATAAAATGTGGAGAGATCTGTAATTGTCGACTTTGTGAACCAGCTAGAGCAAATGAAGCCGCACCGCGGGATTCAATGTCTAATTGAGTAGTTTGTGCAGTACCTGATGTAGAAGGCTCGTCAGTAATATCGATTGTAGTTATTTGTGGCTTGACATCGGTTTCTTCCAAGTCAAATTCTTGTTTTACTTCATCTTCTTTCAGTTCACTTCCAGAGGTTTTGTGCTTTAGTAATGACAGACCTTGAACAAGTTGATGCAAATGGGCTAAATGACTGTTTTTAGCTGCTAGCTCCTGGAGAATTCCCGTATATTGCTCGATGAAACTTAGAGCACTGGAAGGATTTGTATTTATATATGCCTGAAGGAGTTCAACTAACTTCACCAGGATATGATATGATTCTTTAGCTCGACTGTGATGTTTAAAAAACGTGAAGTAGCACTCGAGTGCCGTCTGAAGACCTGATTTGTAAGCATCATCAAAAAGCATTGGCTGCAGTAGTTCTAGAATCCGAATGACCTGGATAAATCTTTGAATATGATACTCATCTCGCAGGACTCTTAGTCCCATGTGAGCCTTGCCATGAAGGAGCGACGATAGGACTCCCAACTGACGGAGAAACAATGCTGGATGTGAAGCCGCCAGCTTCCGCAGCAATAACTCAGTATCTGTTGACAATGCTTCGTAGTCCTTTTTTGTTTGCAAATTCCCCAGACAAGTAATTAAATAGTTGGTCGCCTTGTCGGCCTTACATCCCTTCAAACCTTGCAAATTCGAATTGTAAACATCCTGTCGGTCGTCATCCTGAAGGAATTTGATAGGTGGATTCATCAAATACATTTGCTGCATGAACTTTAATTTCAATTCTTCGGGACAAGAATAATCAATCACAAATTCATTCAAAGCCTGAAGGTGCTTGTAGCGCTGTTCACCAGTAACTTTCAAGAGCAGATTCATCCGGGAACTTAACTTTTCAGCATAGGCATCGTGTCCATTAAGTTCTATCTCTCTCAAGCCCTCCTGAAGCATATATTCTGTGAATACTTTACCCTCCTTAATGTCCAGCTCTAAAATGATTTCAGTTTGATCATGCTTAGAAACCGCCTTGTCCCGACCTTGCCAGAGTTTAGGATTATTTATTAGCGCTTCGATGAAATTCAACACTGAACTGCAATCGAATTTTTCTTGATACTTTTCCAAGAGATATTCAACTGTCTCGTATAGTGTTTTCCAATTAGCTTGATGACACAGCAACGATAGCAAATAGAATCTAAAATCATCTCGATTCTTCGAAAACATAACTTCAATTTGAAGTTCTTTGTCGGCAGTTATCAATTCTGCATCTACTTCTGCTAGCCAATCCACTAGAATACCCCTCCTGTCGTAGCCAATCGTGGTCAGATCATTAGACTTTGGCAAAGACTGTAAAGTATTTATAATTCCATCGACCAAATGCGACGTTTTCTTGCAGTCAATCATGTGATCGACAAATTTTCTTCCTTCCGATTCTAAATCTGTGACTCCAGCGTTATCGAGAACCTGCAGGAAATTTTCCTTTTCGGTATACTTTTGCTCTGGAGCTGCATGGATCTTTTTAGAGAATGACTTCTTTTTTACCTGGAGAATCTGCAGAAGTGTGGCATTATTCAGATTAGGTTGGAGACTCAAATTATGAATGATTTTATCTATGACATGCAGCATGAAGTCATAATCCTGCAATTGTGCTGGGATATAAGTCAAGAGTGCCCTAAAAAAGGTACAGGCGTGGGATTTTTGGAATATATTTTGAAAGAAACAAGGTCCCCTTGGACTTTCCACTAAACGCATCAAATGAACCAAAGCCTTGTTCGATGCATGAATCTGCATATCTTTCTTTGCCTTCGGGGTTGCACCGTCCCGCTCCAAAAGCTGATGAATAAGCTTTCTAAATCGATATGTATTCAACTTGGTCAGATTTGGCGCTCGCAGCACCATCTCGACAATTTCTTCGATTTCCTTGGAACTTTTTGACGAACTAGAGGAGACAGGTTTTTCTGGAATAGGCGCTATCACTTGGAATGGATCCAAATTAACAGATTCCATTGGGTTTACTTGAGTCTTGGGTGGATCTGGGACAGTCTGGGAATGAGAATGCAACTCCAATGCTTGCACAGTAATATGCCCGTTCTTAGCTCCTCGAGCTTGCTGAATTTCAATCAACTGTGCCAGATAAGCTTTGTTGAGAATGGCATTCTTAACAGCATCAAATTGTTCAATTACAGCACGATCAAGTAATGCTAACAACTTGGACATGGAACTTATAGGCGTTCCGAAATTCTGAACAAACAGAACTATCTGATCAGGCGTCAATTCATACATGGCTGCTTCAACCAGAGTTTCTACGGGACTTCGAATCATCTTCAATTTTAACCAATCCGGGAGGAGTTGGACAGCTTCATTTGTTTCCGGCAGATAAGCTTGTGGAACTGGCCGTCCCTGAGGGAACCAGTAGTCCAAAATGGGAATGGAATCAGGCAGAGTTATCGAAGAATGTGTGAGGAGTATGACAAAAGCATGAATGATATTAAGATGCAATGGAAGCTGAGCTCCATCGTCAAAGTGCACCATTAACAAATCTGGATACTCTGTCCACTCGTATGGCTCTCGGTGTTCCCTTAGTTTGATGATGTAATTGTTAAACATAACAAAGATACAGTTCAATGTCTGTAAACGACATTCGTCTAAAGCGTCCGAAACTTTCCCAGCTAACGGCGAATCAGGTAGAATAGGAATTATGTGTTGAAACATGGTGCTTCGTTCGACAATCAACTGAGCCATGTCCATGACGTGGTCCAGCATATCTGTTACCGGATCATGCAATGTGTGCGCAGCAATGAACTGAATATAAACCATGAGAAGCTCTGGATTGTTTTCAATTTGACAGGCAGCTCGTAGCTGAGGGATAATCGAAGCTCGTGCATGAATAAAATGAGGAACCTGTGGCAATGAGCACAGTAACCAGTCCTCATCTTCTTCATTGGTCTTAAATACTTTCAAAATCATCTTGATTCCACTCAATGCTGATACTCTCGATTGTTTTACTGTAGAAGCCAAACGACGAAAGATGTAATCCAAAACCTCACATACAGTTTGCCTGTCGGAATTCGGATCTTTCACAAGTTGTCTCAGATAATTCAGGAGCTCTGCATCCCGGCTGTTTTCCTCGCTAATTGTGGCTGAATTTGAAAGCAGGAACTCACATAGACACTGCACTGGAAGATGATTAAAGTCACCTTCACTGTTTTGAACCAAATCTGAGAGCCATGGCATTGACTGAGTGGTTCCTTGTCGTTGAATTATGTCCAGCAGCAGATCGGGTTTACGACTTCGACAAAGAAGATGACCCAATTTGATTGTCTTATTTAAATGTCTTAATTGTTCGAGAACTACTGGTGGAACCCTTCTGGCAGCACCCATTGGATCCATAAGCATCACCTGGGATATTAGAATTGCATTTTCTTCCGTGATAATAGCCTGCGAAGTTTGCGCTGCTAAATGAGTTTCGAATTCGATTATTTGATCACGTTCCAGAGTCAAAATCTAAAAGAAACAAACAAAATAGTCAAAATTTCTCGTTAGAATTTACTCACTCACTTGTAGTTCTTCCTTTGCAACAATTGTTTCATTTAGTTGATTTGTAATGCACATTTCCATCAGCATTTTCATGGTCGGGTAGTGCTCCCAACAAAAAGCTCCAAAAGTCGACGGATTATGGGCAGAAATCATCAACATTATGATCCAAGCTTTCCAATATAAGACTGTTATAGCCAATTTAGGTGGTTCATAGTTTTCTGGGAGTTTGATCTTCTCCGGATGATGATACTCTGCCATGCTAAAGAGGAAATCAATTATGTCAAATTTATTTGCCTCCACAGCTGGACAATCCATGCTTTTTAACGCTGAAGCTCTTTTAATAGCCAAGACAATAACTTCAATTGTATCTGGAATTGTGAATGGAATTTCTTTTGTTATTCCAATGAGAATAATTCTCAGGAGTGAATCCTCGTGAATGGGTGTTTCCGAAACCATACGAAGCAGAGTCACTCGTTCCGGTTCTGGTGGCCATTGATCGCACTTAGAATACTGCTCGGGGCTTTCGAGCAACAGAATTTTATGCAAAGCTTGACTGTAGTCTAGACCCGGCAACTTAAAAATTACCTGCACTGACTCATACATCCATGAGAGTGCATCCAATTGAATTTGGGACATTTGAGCGTAGAAATTTAAAAGTATGGGATTACTTTTCATATCGCGTCCATTTCGAAGTGAAACGTTTGCTTCACGCACTTGTGGCGAAACGGTAAGTAACATGCAGAGGCAGGTTAAGTCAACCATCGAGTGAAAGATGCGATCTTTGTATTCGGATTGTTGTATAATTGGTGTTAGGTCTTGTCGACTGTTTAGGAATGCTTTGCAGAATTCAACAATATTCATGTCGTATCGTAATGTTCTGACAAGTTCTCGTAAAAAGACACGCAGCGTACGAAGACAGTCTTCGCGTTGCATTAGAAATTCTTTATAGATTTCCGCCAAATGGCGTGCTGATTGTTCCGGTTTGGTCTGGAACATGGCGGCTGTAGTAAAATATAGAAAATCAAATACATTATTTAGAGGTATTAAGTTAAATGAAGTTTCTTATGAATAATTTGTATGTTGCACCAATTTCGTTAAGAGTCCACGCAAAGATCTATCTGCTTGCAGTGCAAATAGCTAAAATCAATATAAAATGTTCTGGATACATTGGCTTCTAGAACAAGCAGAATTTTTGATTTAGGAAATACGTTTAATGCAAACATTGCATGAGATACATGGCAGGAAAATAGAGGCACGGTACAAATTCAGTTAATGATTTTAAATTATTAAAAATGCCAATAGTAATTAACAAAAGAAGCTTGGGTATTTGGTTCGAAACAAGCACCCGAAAATTGGGAACAAGTATCGATAAGCGTTTGAGCGTTTGAAGTAAAGACATATTCGCAAAGGGAATGAACGAACAAACAATTAAGCGAACGAATGTGTAAAATGTTTCTTTTTGCTTGTGATGCTTGGCTAAGCTCACCGGCAGAGGGTGATACTGCAATTTCAGAAAAGTTCACGTTTTTTTCAAGTCACCTAAAAATATTAATCTCTTCTTTAGCTTCTTATATATATCTGCAAGCTACATTTGTTTCAGTAACATAAGTACCCAACCGTCATAAAAATTCATCATTAAATAACTATTTAGTCAATTGATCAATAAATGCTTCAGAAGTAATCATGTAAGAAAAACAAACAAAATTAGTAAATATAATTAATAAACTCCAATACTTACCCAACATTCCCATGTTATTTGGATTTCTTGCATTAGACAGCTCATTTTGGACAACATACTTTAAAGTTATTGGTAAAATATCTGGTTGCAATAAAATCATTTCTTTTAAGCACATCATGTACAAGTTAATTAAAGGTTTTGTCTTCAATCTCATTTTAACTAATGTAGCCAAAACTTCATGATCTTTTAAAGTCTGTCCGGTTATATTAAAACAAATATAAGTCAACAATTCTTGAGCTGGCTTCATGAGCTTGCCATTGTGAATCCATAGTTCTAGTCGAGTTATGCACAACGAACGAACTTCTCCAAATCCAGAAGTGGTGCAGAGAAACTTTAAAAAGTTTCGAGTGTAACAATCTTGCTGTTGTCGCTTGTTTAGTTGTTCTTTTATTGCGTCCATTACATACTTTTCCACAATATGTCCACTCGAACCATAGCGATTCTGAAGGGTACAGTCTAGCTTCAGATCACAAGCTTTGAGTGAATCTCCATGCATTGAGTTGTCGTTGGAGTCATCATCGATAGAAATTGTAGCATCGCGTTGGGCCAACGCCGTGGGATCTGGTTGGAGCATGTTTTTGGGTGGAACTCGAGTTTTGAACGCCAAGCAAATGTTTTCGACAAATGGAGCGCAGTACTCATTATCTGCCCAGATTCTTTCATTGGCTGCATCTTCGATGTAAGTTCGCAAGAACATCTCGGGCCAGTGGCGTTTGTCGTGATAGCCCCGCGCCAATAAATTGCAAGCAACAATGTGAGCTAGGGGGTTTGAACGGCTCTTAAAAGAATGTTGACTTTCTCTTTTGAGAATCGAAATAAGTGCAGAGGTAACAATGTCATTGCAAAACAATGACGGACGCAATTTTGCCAAATACAACAAAGCCAGAGTAAGAACATTATCATTCTTGGTCCTTTGCGAGGATAATAGTTTTATTGCTCCACAAACAACACCCACCACAGTATCTGAATCCTGCTGATCGAGTGCCGCGTAGACAGTCTCTACTAAGTCAACCGGTTCACATTCAATTGCCAGTTGTTCCCATGGTTCTAGGACCGAACCTGAGCTACTGCTACCTTCACCAGATAATCTCGGTACATTTCCAACACTTCCACTTAACTTTGGTTTCTTTGCAACATTTCCCATGGATGTAGAAGGTTCACGCTTACGATCTGAGACTCCTTTAACAACTGACATAACCTTATTCTTATCATCGCGACCAGTGGTTCCTTTTGTTCCAAGCGCAAACAATTCACTTCCCATGTGCGGAGCTCCTATCTTGGGTTTTGGTCCCCTGGAACCACCAATTTTATTGCGGTCCATGGGTATAATTAAAATTTGTTATAATTTTTCTATAAAGCAGTAAAAATTTTATTTAATAACAACATAAGCTACTTGTCGTCGTGAAAAAACAAATGAAATGAAAATGCTTGCGTTCGCGTGCACAACTATTGTGGTTCGCATACTTTACTGTTGTTGTAATTCCATGTTAAAACACAACTGATCGACCATATAGCTGCGGCGGGGAAATAAATCTGAAAGTATCCTAAAATTTTTAGTATACTCACGAAGCCAAGGGAGGATTGGCAAACAGCTGACTACGAATATGTGTTTGTGTGTCTTTTGACACCTATCCGGTTTTGGTCGTTCGCAAACTCATACGTTACAGACGTATCTAAAAAGCAATTTTGGTGTGCACCCGAACGTGCGCAATGAAAAATAGAAAATACAAATGACATTTTTGACACAAACGTTTTAGGAATCTAGTACAATTTTTGTGAAAGGTGGATTTCATTTGTTGTTTTTTTTTTTGTCGTTTTGGATTTCTTTCGGAGTATCCATTTACTCTGAGTTTAAATTTTTTTTCAAAAAAATTAATAGAATCCCACTTTTTGGGTTTTGTTTTAAAAATTGACTCACATTTTTAATTTTTTTTAACTGGAGCGGCGCCGTATGTTAAGCTCTTAAGATTCCGATCTTGACAGCATTATCCAATGGGGAATCAAAAACCGCGTGGAATTTAATGCTTGGAAAACTCAATGCTGCCTTCTGTCATTAAAGTGCAATATACCCCCAATGTCACTATCCATGAGTGACACTTGTATTGAAGAAACTGAACAGCTTTCCATTCTCGGTATGTGAGTCACTGGACCACCTTCAATGGAATGACCACAAGAAATGTTTTACCCCCCATGATCTGGCTGTTATCTATAAAGCATACATCCGTCCAAAGCTTGAGTATAATTCTCATGTTTGGGCAGGTGCTTCTAAAACCTATCTGAAGCTCCTGGATAAAATTCAGAGAAGAGCTTTGAAATTGATTGGTGATAGGACTATAATGGAAACGTTCACATCGCTTGAACATCGTCGTAACGTTTCTTGTCTTTTCTTATTTTATCGGTACTTTTATAAAGAGTGTTCCGAAGAAATACAAAAGCATGAAAATTTTTGTTTTATTTTCGGGAATATCTTCTTCTAATTTCTTTGTCGCCATACTTTACCGCTGTAAAGACGAAGCGTTGGCAGTTATGTTGGAACACGCGTGAATTTGTTTAGTAGCGGTCCATATCTAGTACGTCAATGGTCACCAGCATCACCGCCCGTTCGCATGTATTTAAGAAATAAAAAGAAATTAGCGGGTTTTGTTTTTGTAACCAATCATAGAATAATATATAAATAGAACATCGCAACTCAGGAGGCTTCACCCACTTTTGTATACAAACTGTTAAAACTGCAGAGATTTAACTCTGTATGCGTGCCCGTGCATTTCAAATGGGACTGTCAAATTTGGATGGGCCATACATTTTTACAATTTAACATTTTGCTGTTCACACGTATTCATGTATGTATAAAAAAGCGCATGTAAAAACTTTTTCCTACGGGATGAGATTGAGAATTACTAGTTGATGACCTGTGGAGCCATAGAAAAATAAATAAATAGAACATCAACTCAGGAGGCTCCACCCACTTTTGCCTACAAACTTTCAAAACTGCAGAGTGCCCGTGCATTTCGAATGGGACTGTCAAATTTGGCTAGACTATACATTCTTACAATTTTGCATTTTGCTGTTCACACGTATTCATGTATAGAAAAGCGCGGTAAACATTTTTTTCTACGGGAGGAGACGGAGGATTACAAGTTGATGACCTGTGTGTGGAGCCAAGGGAATACTGACCGTTTTTCTAAAAGAAAAAAAAAGTAGCTTGGTCACCCCATTTCTTTTGTAAATAAAACAATGCTTTCCTTTTTTTTTTTGCACGTTTTGCGCACATCTGTTTGTCTTTATCTTCCATTTAAACGAAAAGCAAAACAAAAAAATTGACATTTCGGCTCGTGAAACTCCGAATCAACTCCGAATATACATCCCATCGACCCATCCCACCCTCAAACTTTAGCTGCTTTAAAATCATATTTGTCTTTCTTTATATTAAATACTTAAAACAACTTTGAAAAATAAAATTTTCATAGTGAATCTACTTCGGGATTATCTATCTTTAAGCACGCATAACTTTTCACATAGTAAGTAACATTTTACAAATGTATACGTTGTTTTACTTGCGTCAATTCGTTATCTTCTGAAGTCCTGACCCCAAAGAGCTTCCTCTAACAATAATCGATTTCCTAATCACAAAAATAAACGTATATTTTTAGACAAAATTATAACAATGAGCGGGGCTGCTGATGTGTTACTCGAGAAACAAGTCGACCTATGGTTAAAATGGGACAAGAACGACAAAACTCGCAACGAAATTCAATCCCTGGTGGATGAAAAGAACTGGACAGAACTTAAACGACGTCTTCTGAATCGACTAACTTTCGGAACTGCTGGTCTTCGTGGCCCAATGCGAGCTGGCTTCAATTCCATGAATGACTTGGTCATCATTCAGACTGCACAGGGCTTGTGTGAGTATATTTTAAAGGAGTTTCCCAACGTTGAAGACCTCAAGCGTGGAGTTGTGTTTGGCTATGATGGACGCTACAATAGCAAACGTTTCGCAGAGTTATCGGCGTGTGTCTTGATAAACCAAGGAATTAAAGTTTGGCTCTTCAGTAAAATGGTTCCAACTCCTTTTGTGCCTTTCACAGTTTTGCAATTAAAGTGCCTTGCTGGTGTGGTAGTAACAGCGTCCCACAATCCCAAGGAAGACAATGGTTATAAGGTGTACTGGGCCAATGGTCCACAAATAATTCCTCCCCACGACAAGGGAATACAAAAATGCATCGAAACTAATTTGATTCCATTGGAGTCGTCATGGGACACATCGATTTTGAAAGGAAATATTTTGTTGGAAGATCCTTTTGCTGATATGTTTCGATTGTATTATAAGGCTTTGCTGGAAAACATCCCTCCTGTGTTTTTGAAGTCAAACGAAGAGAGCGATGTCAGGTTTGTCTACACCGCGATGCACGGGGTCGGTTTTCCATTTATTGAAAGAGCTTTTGAGGCTGTAAAACTAAAGCCGGTTCTTGCAGTTGTTGAACAGCGTGATCCAGATCCAGAGTTTCCAACTGTAAAGTTTCCCAATCCCGAAGAGGGGAAATCAAGCTTAGAGTTATCAATTAAAAAGGCCAACGCTGAAGGAGTAACGATCATCCTTGCCAATGATCCAGATGCTGACCGTCTGGCATGTGCAGAAAAGGATCCAAGAACTGGATTGTGGAAGGTTTTCAATGGAAATGAACTAGGTGCGCTTATTGGCTGGTGGTCTATAAAGAACTTCCAGACTCTTGAACCAAACCTAGAGCTCTCCAAGTGCTATACCCTTGCCAGTACAGTAAGTTCCAAGATTCTTCGATCCATGGGTGCCATTGATGGATATAAATTCGAAGAAACTCTCACCGGTTTCAAGTGGATGGGCAATCGGATAATAGAGCTGACCGAAGCTGGTAACAAAGTACTATTTGCCTTTGAAGAAGCTATTGGCTTTATGGTCTCTACTACAGTTTTGGATAAAGATGGTATTAGTGCTGCTGCGCATCTCGCTACCATGGCTTGCCACCTTAAGATTACAGAAGGCCTCACTCTGACACAGAAGTTGAAGAAAATCTATGAACAGTATGGCTATCACAGCACCAAGTGTTCGTATCTCTTCTGCTACGATCCACCCACGATCAAACGTATTTTTGCTCGAATTCGAAGCTTTGACAATGGCCAACCAGCAACATATCCAGATTCTATTCTTGATGGTGAATTTAAGATAAAACATGTTCGTGATTTAACCAATGGTGTTGATACCTCCGAAGTCGATGGCAAAGCAAAGTTGCCTGTTAGCTCAAGTTCGGAAATGATAACTTTTACCTTTGAAAACGGTCTTGTGCTCACATTAAGGACAAGTGGAACAGAGCCAAAAATTAAGTACTATGCAGAGATGTGCGCCAAACCGGAAGAAAAGGATTGGGAAGAGCTGCTTCGACAATTGAATCGTATGGTGGAAGCTATTGTTGAGGAGTTATTGCAGCCAAAACTGAATAATTTGACCCCAAAGACAGATTAATAGGAAAAAAATGGAAGTCCTCATGACTCAAATTCTTTATAGATTTGTACTTATCATTCCGCAAAGAGACAATGCTGTTTTGACCCTGCTCTCCTGTACCTAAATTTAGCTTTATTGATTTTGTATTATTGCTAGTTAGATGCTTATGAGTTATGAACAACTGATTTAATGCTATTTTTCAAGAGAAATGTAACTTGAATTATTGTTGTGTTAATTATTTTGGTTTATATAATTATAGTTAATTGTTTTCTTTACTTTGATATAATATAAATATTTGACGTGCATTTTCGATGATTTTTTTTTTCATTGGAAGATGCTATAAAATAGGTTTTGGAAAAAATGTTTGCTCTCTCTCAGACAAACATTTTTGAATGTTGATTTGTAGAAAGATCTGCAGTTTTTGTACAAACACCTGTGGTACCTGTTACCGAACATCCCCAGTTACCGAACAATTTTCAGTAATCTGGCTGTATTTTCGATACATTACTGTTTTTTCCCTTGAAAACTTTAGAGAAATATGTGAGCATTCTCTCTTTACGCTTGGGTAATTATCTAACCAATACAAATATATCTTAGGTAGGCAAAATTGTCTGTTAGGTGATCGGTTTTATTGGATTCGATGGTCCCAGGTTTTGCAGGAAAAACAAATTTAGAAAAGGAGTTCCAGAAAAGTTCTTTGGATGGAAAACTATTAACGTTAGTACTTTAACTAGTGTTTTTAATTACATTGGTTTATTAGATTATTGTCATTTTAAAGGTTTTATTGAAAAAATTAAATTATATTGTGTTTTTTGACAGTTCGAGAAAAAGCAACCAAATGTTACCGAGTTTCCTTACTCGAACACGTCTGTTTGGGGATAGGACATTGTTTTATATATTTTTTACTATCGAAATTAAATCATTTATAAATGTATGTGTCATAAACATTGAACAAAATCAACAATCCTATTTTCGAACACCTCTTTTTGGTGTTCGAAAACGGGAGACTATATGAATTTTAAAGTTTCCTTTTTTCAAACACCAAGTAGGTATAAATGGCTTTTCGTATAACAGATAACAAAATATAGATCTCCAAAAGCACAATTATTGACCAGCCTCGTTTTCCCATGCTTTACGAAAGATTCGAAATAAGTCAGGGGGTATTCTAGCAGCAAGTAAGGCGTTCGTAGTCCATCTTACAGTTCACATGAATTAATCAAAGGCAGATATGTAGATAAAATGCAGAAACGAGGCCTAGAAATCATGTTAACTAAAGGCCAAGATTACATTTACTTACATGTAGGATTTAATCATGAGTTAGGTGAGCAACTCTTACGAACGTGACTTACAGAAATAATTACACTACACCTGAACTTACAGTGAAAAATTATTAAACAACTTATGCAATTTGCGACGGCAACTGTTGAATAAGCTGTAAGGATTTCTGAAAGAGAGCTGGATGTTTACCTACATAAAGTTACTTTAAAAGCCAATATTAAACACATGTAAGTAATACATATGCCAATTTCGCAAGTAGTACGAGAGTAATACATATAGAAATGTTTAGACTATAGCTGAACCAAGGCCAGTATTACGCAAGTAAGTTTTACTAACGGCTTACTAAAGTCTCAAAAAGTGAAAACCAGTAAACATACACTATAGCTAAACTTACAGTAATAAATACTAACATAAGTGGAAAAACTCATAACTTCCATTTGATTAAGCTGTAAGAAATTATGTAAAAGTGTTAGATTGTGTGTACACTTAACAAACTATGTTGGTAAAATTTACATAAGTTTTTTCTAGTGATGTAAATACAAGTAAGTTGTTTCGGTACGTTTCTGCAGACTTACAAAATTTACTTAAATTACATTCAGAGCTGTTTACACTAGTTAATTGTTCAGAATTTACATGCACAAGTGTCTTACGTGAGCAAAACTTACGCATGACCTAAGGCCATGGTTGAACACGTGAACTTGAACTTAGTTAGAAAACTTACGACATCAGTGCATTCAATAAGATATATAAGCAACTTCTGTAAGTGGCTGATGTCGTGCTTATACCGTTTCGTTCCGCTCCCAGCTTACACCTTACGCATGTTTTTGGATTTACCGTAAGTTACTTCCAGAGTTGATAACACTATTAAATTTTCTGAAATTTACTCACACGAGTAACTTACGTGAGTAAAACACTTGTGTATTTGTGTAACCCTGGCCTAACGAATAACAATATGAAGAAATAAAAGTAGGTAGGTTAGCGCCGCGTACGTTACAATTAGCCAGCGATGGAAGGTTCATTCCAAGGTCATTTCCAATTATTATCCAAAACATCAATATTTGCTCTTTTTTATTTATTTTAAAAGTGAACCCACTATTCGCCTGACTGAAATGATGTTATCACTGCAGGCCTCATCTTTCATGCTCTGGTTGAGAGTTGTAAGTCACTAGGCCGTGGTTCTTCGGAGTTGTCAGTGCTACTAAATTTATTTACTTTTTTTACAAAAATTTCTACAAATATATTTGTCCCATATATGGTACCTACAATGTAGTACATAGTACAGTATATAGCGCGTCGAAAGGCAAAATGTATGGAGATTCAAATCACGTGACTAAAGTCGCAAGCTATTTCTTATTTATTTCCTTTCAGATCAACTTCTTTCATAAAGAGTCATCTTTTTTTTGCAAAGAATTCGATATCGACATTTTTTCAACATTATTATTGCATTTTTCCTTTCAAACTCAGAACAGTGCACTGATGAGTGATGATCAAAGGTGTTTCTTTTTCTGCTCTGACATTTATTTATAGCGATCAACTAGAGTTTCTACGATATCTACGATTGTTCATGAGAGCAATCTATGAACTATAGCTACTCATAGAATTCAGATTATATGTAATCTGGTCAAATAAATTTAAACAATTGTGAACCAATTTTTCAACTGGTCCTAAAGCTAGATATTAAGCACGATGCAGTTCAAAACATGGGGTCCCATTTGGTTGATTTAACCAATATTTTACAACTTCAAAATTGAATCAAGTTTTCCTTTTATTTTGAGTTGTCATTTTTAGCTCGAGCTCTATGGATTCTATACTCTTGCCGAAAATGCAACCAAGTCTGCTGTCTGCCGGGATTTTAGCTCTGCTTAGTGCTATTTGGCTCCATAAATCCATCGAGTATTTATATTTTTATTTTTCTATGTTTTTCAATCAAGCCGCGCAAAGACAAAACAAACCATGTGTATCGTGCATAAAAATATTTACTAAAGAAAACTATTTCTGGTAATACTGTGCTCCGGCATATTATTCCGAATTTGTCCGAAAGCGTCAAAGTGTCAAATTTCGCAAATTAGCGAATTTTTGTTTTAACTTTTTTTGTGTTTTTTCGAAACAATGATGGACCAAGAAACATTAAAAGAATTTGATGATGATTTGGAAGATGGCGAAGTAAGTATATAATATAAATATTCAAAATTTCATAAACCCTTCATTAAATGATATTTGAATAAAGCTATCGGACAGCGACGAAGGCTACACACCACTTCCACGACCTGGAACTACTAGCAATCCAATCGAAACCATTCCTCCCACAAATAGGCCCGTAAAAATGGAAGAGGTCAACGAAGACAGTCCTTGTGAGTTTGGTCCAAGCAGTTCATCGACATCAGATTCGGATGACATTCAACTAGATGCTAGTGCCGACAAGTCAGAAAAATCAAAAAGGAAAAAGACAAAGCGCACAGTGTTGTTGCGAATAAAAGCCGAAAATGACCTGCAAGATAAGAAAGCACATTTCAAGAAATACGATATCTGGGCATCGAGTCTGCAAGAGGAGACACTTACAGAAAATATGCGTGGCATTGGAGTCAGGCATGATATGCGCTGTGATAGAAATGTCGAAAACTATGACTATACGTTAAAGTATCGTCTGAACGGAGAAAATTCTCTGAAAAGAAGATTGTCCACTTCTAGCGAAGAACACTCTGAAAACGACTTCCATCAGCAAGCAAAACGTTCTCGTGCTGGAGGGATTAAAAGTCGTCTGGGACAAAGATCTCATCGAGCATCAGAAAGTAGTTCGGATTACAACTCAAATGAACCACGACAAATTGCCGACTTGGAAGAACCTACTATAGGAAGATCACCGCAGGAAATAGCCAGAGAAATGGCAAACAAATTATTCGAAGACAAAGATGATTTGTTATGTGAGTGGTTTAAAATGTTTTAAAATCGTTTCAATTTAATCATGTATGATTTTTCAGTAAGGGTCGTTGATGTTATCGGCCCTGACATGGCTGTTGAGCTTTTTAAAGAAACACAACGAATTGAATGTGATGGTGGAATGATGATTTTGGTAAGTCTTTTATTTTATTTATGAAACTGTTTAAAGATTCCCATCTTAGAATGGAAAACGACGCAGAACTCCTGGTGGAGTGTTCCTGTTTCTTTTAAAAAATCATGAGCGTATTACTCCTGATGAGTATAAACTCATTTTCTTCGATGAAAAAAAAGCAGCGAATAGAATCCATAAGGAAGTCCAAGCATTAAAGCGACATCGTAAAGTCGAAGAACTGAAGAAACGACTTAGCGCCAAAGAGGAAAGTCTTCAAGCTCTTGCTTCGAGAAAAGAACTGTATCTTGGTTCTGATCTAAAAGCTGAATTGAAATCAACGCGTAAGTTCATGTTAACTGTGCTCCTCAGCATGATTTAATTTATGTTTTCATTTTCAAGTATCCAACCCACCACCGTCGCCTGTTGGACAAGAGAATAGCCCAGATTACAAGTCTCATGCCATTAATGACGTCGGCGAACCGAGTCCCGAGAAACCATGCACATCGAAAGCCATACCTGCAGAACTTGAACTCATTAGCTATGATGATGACTTTCTCGATGTTCATTGTGGTGATATGGATTTTTTTTAAATTTGTAGCATATGCAAAATTTTGTACTAGGATGCAATTATTTTCGATTGGCAAGAGGAAACCTCTTGTAATATTACATATATTTAAAAATCCAATTTTGTGATGTTCTCAGTTTCTTTATATATATTTAAAGACATGCGTAGAATTTAAATAAATCGATTTTATAACGTTATAAAATTTATTTTATATAATAAATAAAAGTGTGAATGTGTAAAACAAAAATAATAAACGCACTCGTTGTTTTTTAATACAGTTATTAAATTACAAAAAAATAAAACCGTTAACATAAATAAAACGAAATCGAAATCAACAACTTTACTACGCTTTGTCAAAGATTTATTACTATTGAAGAAATGATGGCATGATAATATATATCAATCTGTTCAAAAAATTGTTAGTTCTGACTTTTAATTGATAAATTTTACATTTGTGCATAATAATCTTGTAAACGATTATTTTCGTCATTATTTTTATTTGATTTGATTTTATGCTTTGGTTTCAATTTGTTTTAGGTTTTAATATATATTATAAAGATCAATATGTATTTACAATAACAGTTTTTTTTTTAAAGTAAAATAAAGAAAAAATAGCTAGAACGAAAATATGGAACATGGCAAAAAAAGTAAATACGCTTAAGGTTTATCAAGGAAATGTTCTAAATGAGCCCGATGAAAAATAATAACACACACATTTATAATAATATTACTAGCCGCGTTTTTTGCAAATATAGAGTTGTCGAAAAAACGACATTTTAGATTAGCCCATTAGTTTTGTTGGTAATACAGTTTTTATCTGGACTTAAGTTAAGTCCCGATAGTTATTTGGATTTAGCTTAAGTCCATTTGGACTTTATGACCGTGTTTTTTTGCAAGATTTTCATACAAATAGCCAAGAAAAGTTGTTCCAGCTAAAAACAGTCTAAAAACGCCATCATCTTTTAGTGTTAAATACGTGTACTAATTTCGCCATTAGAATTTAAATGATAACGATAATATATTCATCTGTAAGTAACTTATGGCATAAGGAGTGGATGCGTTTTGTAAAATAAAAGTAGTTTGATAATAATTTAAACCAAAATATTTCAATAGTAAATAATTATTTAAAAAAATCATATCACTGTTACGCAGATTCCCTGCTAGTAGTTGATGGAGCCCCTAGTTATGTTGGAACACGCGTGAAGTTGGCTACTGGCGGTCCATACCTAATACGTCAATGGGTAGGGCTATTTGTAACAAACAAATTTGATAGTAACGACATCCTACGGGAAGTATTTGAAACTTACTTTTGAAAAAGATGATTTCTTATGTTTATAAACCATGTATAAACTCAATAATAGCATTCCTTAAAAATTTGAAAAAAATTCAAATATCTTACACGGCCAATCATTTGACTTCAAATTTCGTGTAGATTGAAGTTTTTCTTAAGCGGACCTTACATGGACAATCATTTGACATGAATCATTATAGGGAATAGGGAGTTTTACCATCTTGTCAAAGCTCACACTATGCCGAAGACAGATTGAAATATGTATCGCGCTTTTTTCAAACTGTCAAACTCAAGATCTTGCAGAAAACAATTTGGAAATAATTTTTAAATGCGGTATTCTTTTTTGTGTGAAATTTGTGATTTCCGTGGCTTAAAAATTTATTTTAATTATTATTTCTTAAAATTACTACACAATTTTCACAATTTTCGCGCAAAAAAAATCTTTGAAATTCCCGCTTTTGTTTTCAATCAATTTGTCAACAATGATAAAAAAAAATCAGCTGTTCGGCATACTGCTGTTTTTGACAATTCTGTGAGAACGAGAAAGAGATATATCGTTGTTACCTAAAAAGCCCTATAGGGCTTATTAGGTAACAACGATATATCTCTTTCTCGTTCGCAGAGCAGTGTCAAAATCAGAAGTACGTGGACAGCTGAACATTTATTTATTAATTTTTCATTTTTTTTTTGTTGAAGAATATATTGAAAACAATAGCGGAAATACTAATGTTGTGCGCCAAAATTGTAAATGGTGTATTATTAAATCTTTTAGTCACGTAAATCTCAAATTTCACAGGAAAAAGAGAGATTATTTACAAAATTCTTTTACAAGATTCTGAATTTGACAGTGTGAGCTGTCATTTATTTTTTGACAATACGGTAAAATTCCCTATTTTACCGTGTTGTCAAAAGAAAAAAAAAATTACACTTTGCGGATGACAGATTGAAATATGTATCGCGCTTTTTTTCAGACTGCCAAACTCAACATCTTGCAAAAAGTATTTTGAAAATAATTTTAAAAGTCGTTCTTTTTTTCCTGCGAAATTTGAGATTTTCGTGATTTAATATAGTTTATAGTGAAGACTTTGAAAAAAAGGCTCTGATGTCAAAAATTTCGTGGGAAGTACATATGGGCTATCATATAGACCCTGATTACACCAGTCCTTTTTTCGTACGTGACGTGTTTCGTCTTTCTGGCAGGTACGTACTATGGTGATTAGACGGTTCGTTGATATTAATTTGCCCGTTTCCATTCGTCATTTTGACGCAGGAATGCAAAGTTTGACGCCGGAAAGCGAAGTTGTGGAAGTTTTGGTAGTTTTTTTTTGTCAAAAAAAAAACAAATATTATTGTTAAATATCATTGCTAATAGTTTCTTTTCAATTGTTAATCATTCGTGTAAGCCATAGAATAATAAATAAATAGAACATCAACTAAGGAGGTTCCACCCACTTTTACCTACAAACTTTCAAAACTGCTAAGTCTTAACTCTGTATGCGTGCCCTTGCATTTCAAATGGGACTGACAAATTTGGTTAAACAATGCACTCTTGCAACTTTGCATTTTGCTGTTCACACGTATTCACCTATAGAAATGAGTGTAAATTTTTTTTTTCTGCGGGAGGAGACGGAGTTGACGAGTTGATGACCTGTGGTGTAAGCACACCATAAAGTCATTAGTGCAAGCGTACCCAAATAAAAAAAATACTGGGATTTTCTATCCAAAAATTCACTTTTCTTAACGTTGGTACAACTGCTGTTTGGATTTTGAGTACTCGTACTTCTTCCATTGAGGACTTTTTTCGATAAAAAAAATTCAACTGCTTGCAGTGCTTGCGGAATGTAATCTATTTCCTTTTCTTAAATGAATTAAAAATTAGATTAACTATTTAAATATTCCCATTTTTTTGTTGTTCAAGTGAAAATCAAAGTGTGCGTTATCCTTTGCCATATACCTGTTGAAAATTGAATTAAATTTTATACAAATGCGAAAAACTCGATCCCAGACACAGGCGGAGAGTGCCGTTTCCACTTCCACCCGTAGTTTTTCTCGTCCTGCTTCTGGCTCAGGAGCAAAGACGGCCTCGTCTACAACCAGTGACCATGTTAATCCCGACAAAGCTATAAGCTTAGCTTCTAAAGCACCAAATCAGCCATCAGAATCTAACCAATCTAATCGGGCAGCGCCAGAAATTACTCCCGCAAAGCTAAAGGTAAGTGACCAAGTGGGTGATTTTTGATCTTTCAATTTCAAGTAATATAAAATATCGAGCGGCATAGCATAACGCGTCCCTTCTCCCCAAATCAATTGTCATCAATTTCCCTGATTAGTAGATTTCCCTTTTGTGTTTTGTCTTGTCAAGTCGAAAAAAATCACTCAGCTGCTGCTGTGCTGCTGCGCCAAACTGGGAATTTAAAATTTCAATTTTTAAGCATTTTTTCTGTATCTGGGATATTTTTTTAACTGTAGTGTTACCAGCATAAAGCCTGTGGGATTGATTATACATTTTTGCTTCATTTTGAATGACCTGTTGAAAATGTAATTAGAGCAAGTGAGCTATTACACCTTGCTACTTACGACTTGCATTATTTTTATACACCAAAGCGACAGTGTCGCCGCAACGGCGGCAAACCTGCGTTTTCTAAAAACGCGATCAACAGCGTTTTTGTCACTTTCGCTGCCAGTAGATCTTTTTGTAATCAGACAAACAGTCTAAAAATCAATTATTTAGGATAAACTAACAATGTAAAAACATAAGAAAGAAATTGAAATTAAGATGGAAAAAAATCGATATTGTTGTGGCTGTCGCGGTGTCGCTTTGGTTCGGGACATCCTTCACAGCGCTCATTTAAACTTAAATTAAAGTTCACGGCCTGGGAATTCTAAAGTTTAAACCGAAATTCAGGTTTAAACAAGAATCTGGGAAACTTGGGGTTATATCATTGTAGATCCTTTGTGATGACGTGAGATGTATAACTACTCTGCAACTGCAATGATAAATCAATTATTAGTTTAGCCATCCGCAGCGATTTATGAATTTTAGTAAGTCTGTTCCTGAAATGTTTGAGACATCTAGTTCCTGGAAAAGTTTTTTTTGTTTTTTTAAGTGTTACTAGTGTGTTTTTTTTGCTCATTTTGTTTTTTGATCCGAAGCTATAAATAAAACTATTTATTCCAAAAAACAATTTTTGTCAATGATAGTTTAATTTAAATATAAATGTTATAAAATGTGATATTTTTTACATTGAAGCAAATTATCAGTGAAGAGAAAAATAGAATAGTTATCTACCAAGCAAAAATCGAACCAAATTGACATAAAATATATAGGCTTTTACACGATCATGATTAATTAAATTGTTTACATATGTTTTTAAATTTAGAATTCTGGGCCCAAATCGCGTCTTACTTGCATGATGAGCAGTTTGAAACAAATCAAAAATGTTATAAAGATCGAGTGCAGACGTTCTCTTTTGTGTTGCTCTCTTTTCGTAGTGTGTGTGCCAAAATATTGTCATATGGAGGATATTGTGTAGTGATGGAATACATAGAATGGAAGGGGGAAATCAGTAGTCGGCATACATTTTTTGTCAGTGCTGGTAGATGCGAACCAATTATTTCATTCGCCGCCATTTTGAAAAAGAAGAACAAAATTGTGCAGAGTAAGTTCTTTACATGGAAACACTATACGTTCTTGTGGTGGAAACACGTAGGTTATTCGCTCAGAAAAACACTTTTTGGGACTCGGAATAAGAGGTGCGAATCAAGAATCTTTGTGCTAATGTTATTACCACCTTAACTGCGGTATCAAATTTCCCAGTATTTTATGAAGAAGGGACATTGCGGGTCATTTACCATTCGCCAAACTATTCGCCGCCATGTTCTTTTAAGAAAAAATTGGTTTACTTTTGCAACAGACGGGCTTTTCTTTTCATAATTTCTTTTATAAATGTGGCCGTGTTGTGAAAATAAATATTTATTATAAATATCAAAACATTAAAGTGAATGAATTTTTGAAATATTTTCAAATGGAACTTTCCTAAAAAAAATAAGGTAAATAACAGAAAAGTGAATAAAATAAAATGGCTTATTTTAGCTCTTGTGTGCAAAGCCGTAAAGTTGTCTCCTCCTTTTGTTATGTGGTTTTAGTTTTCAGGTTTTTTTTTTCTCATCACAAATTCTCACACTTCCCCCAAACTCGTTGTATTTTTTGGTTTAATCAGTTTTGTGTTGTGAATTTTATGTTAGGAAAGTCTTTTTTTTTTGTGAAAGAAATTTTCACCGGCTTTGAAATTCAAAAAAATAATTTTCATTTTATGCACTTGCAGTGTTGTGAGTTGTAGAATGTCAGCCACGGCCCACGGATATCCTGCATTTTGTTAACCTTAAATAAAGAGGCTCTTGTGGACAGGGAAATTTTTTTCCAACCTCGGAAATGCAATCAATTTGACGATAATCATCATCATTTTGTCGATTTTCTGGTAGAGGAAGTTTTTCAAATAAATTCTGTCTGCGGGTATTCGTGATCGATGTCTGGTACTGGTAATTTAATTTTATTAGTCATAAAATTTAAGTTTTGTATTGAATTCTCATAAAATTTACTTTAATTTATTTCTTTAAGGTTTAACGTACTACAAAACAAAGAATTATTGTCTGTTTTTCATTTGATACTCCTGTAATTTTTCTAGGAAACATGAGACTGCAGTCTGATGCACTACTTTTTTTTAAATCTTCTGATTCTGTTATGTATTCAGATTAACAGATTTATTACGATAGTATTATGATTACTTTTACGATTTGTAACAAACTAGTGCCTTTCACAAAAACAGGGTGGGCCCAAATTAATTTTTCATCTAAAAGAACAACAATTTTTGTAGGCTTCGTGTTAATGAAGGGCTTCCTGAAGAAGAAGGTCTTCAGCAACAATTCATGGTGCAGTTGTCAATTACACCAATCGAATAAACAGTAAAGTGCACACAGCAATAAAAATTTATGACGACCCAAAAAGTTCTCCCACACAGTAGATTAGGTACCTACTAAGTTTTTTGTTTGCAAGGAAAAATTTATTTTTGCAACGCTGAAAGGTATTATTCGACCAAAAATCATGCCGGAAACATATTTAGGTAGCTATATAGAAAATATATTTTTTTTACCACTTTTATGAGTGATTTATTGCCAACAGAGCTCTTTCCGTTTTGTGAAACATACTATGCCTAATGGTCTCAAAATTATTAAACAGGATGATAAGTTCCTACAGCAATTCGAATTACAATTATTAAAAGAATAGGTACATTACATATAGGCAGGGAGGTCCTTATATAATTTTTGTGAGATTTCATAGGAAAAGTTGAATCTAAGTAATTCATTATAGGTAGCTCACCTTATTCACAAATTGTATAAAACAATGATTTACAATAGATTGTTGTAAACTAATTTAATTTTGGAAATTTGTATTGAAATAAAGAACATTACTCAAAGGCCCATCTAATGGGACTTTCCATTGGCAAAATAAATGAATTTATTTTTTTATCGGCGATCAATTTTTGACAGTTATGGCGTTCCAATGGGTAAAAACAATTGATTTATTTTTTGATTTCCGATCAATTTTGCAGATCTGGATTTTTCGACAGATTTATCCCTCTTTGTACTACCACCAATGCAATTATCAGCTGCCGATTTGGTGAATGGGTTTTATTTGTGATTTATTTATTTCAATGGTGATAAATTGTGTGAAATATTTAAGAAATAATTTTTACTAGGCTCGCCCAGCGGTCAAAACTCGATCACATACATTTAAATTTTATTTTTTAAATTAAATTTTGGTTTCCATCTCAAGACCATTTATATTAATTAACATAAAGTCCATGTCCATTGTCCAGTCAATAAATAGTCTAAGAGCTATAGCGACCAAAATACATACCTACGTTATTTGATAACGAAAATAATTATAGTCTTATTAGGTATATGATCTTCCAAGACGAAATACAAGCACATTTCACTATATGAGAAGTGTTGTTTATCTTGCCCAGTTAAGCCAGAAAGTGCAAATTTCTAAACATTAAACATGTTTTATTTTTTAGTAAATTGCCCCTCCCGGCTGAATGGAGGATATCTCCCCTTCCCATAACTTTGCAGCGAAAAAAATGTCCCCATGCATTTCTTAACTTTAAAGGTGCATGATGGAAAATCCACCACACCGAAAGGTTGGCAGACTTCCCGAATAATTTTCATACATGTTGCGAGATAATAATAAAACTAATTTATATTCTTTATCAAAGTATTTTAGTTGCTGGCTCTCCGTCTAAAAGGAATTTTACAGTTCCTAGCACCTGGCGAAACGCAAGGTTTTCTTGGACTATAGGCCGCTAAACGCATTAATTTTGAATAATAATTCAGAAAAGTCCACTTAAAATAAACTGATTCTAAGTCTTCTACTTGGTTGAATATTTTTAATATAAAAAATAAACTTTTTAAATTAGTTTTCATATTAGTATATAGAATTTGTATCATTATTTATTTTATTTCTTTGTTGTTCCTGAGCATGGACATATACATAAATCATTCCTTCTGAATGTTGTTCAGGTTGCTTAAGGAGTTAACATAGATACTATTGAGAGAAACACAGTGTATCTTGCTGAGGCAGTTTACAGAATGAGTATATTTTTTACTTGATATGAAAATATTTTTACAAACATGAAAATAATATATTACTTAAATATGATACACAACAAGTAAAAATGAACAAGTAATTATATTATTTCAACACCCTCACTTATTAAGAATTTCAAATTAAGATTATTACAGTTATATATGAACTCCAAGACAATAATTAAAATAAAAATTAATACTAATTCATATATCTACGTAATAAAGATACAATTTCAATTTCTTAATATAATCCCATAGCTTTTGTACAAAAATTATGTTTACCAATACCAACAGCTTTTGTCAAGTTATCGGCAACCATGTTGTCCGTAGGAATATATTGAATCTCAATCGTTTTATCATCTAATTTTTCTCGTATAAAATGGTATCTTCTATGTATATGTTTTGATCTAGGTCGAAATCCGTCAGATTCAGCCAACTTCATAGCTCCTTGGTTATCACATAGTAATTTTATTGGATGAGATTTCTTACCGAGCTCACAAGCTAGTTGTTTTATCCAAATGGCTTCTTGTATAGCTGATGCCATAGCCATGTACTCAGCTTCAGTACTCGATAAAGCTACTGTCGGTTGTCTCTTGCTAGACCAAGTTATTGCAGCATTTGACATTTTAAAGATATATCCAGTACATGATCTTCTCTTATCAACATCAGATGCCCAATCAGCGTCAGTATATCCATGTAAATCCTTGCAGTTAGATTTGTCATATGTTAACTTCAATTCGATTGTACCTTTCAAATATCGCATGATTCGCTTAACAGCTTTCCAGTGCGCAAAACCGAAATTCGAGTTAAATCGACTCACATCATTCACTGCGAATGCGATATCAGGTCTTGTACATTGAGCCAAAAACAACAAACTACCAACCATTCATCACCGATATTGAATCCAATACATGTTAACTTACTTGATGTTGACATTATCTGATCAATATAACATTGCATGTTATCACATTGATCAAGCCGTATGGATATCAATGTTCGTAAAAGCCCAATTTTTCGCAGCAGACCTCTATCTTCAAACATATTTTGAAATGTTCGCCAAATTTCCAACGCGGATTTACAATGTCTGATATGAACGTAAAGCTCTGGTTCAACAGACAAAACAAGCATTGTCTTGGCTTGACTAAGCATCTGTAGATCCTTTTCTTTCGCTTCTGTTGGGTTTTCACCGGAGACCACAATACAATCTTGAAGCTTCTTGAATTCAAGATAATTTTGCATGGCAAAACTCCAATTGAAAAAATTCTCACCACCTCGCAATTTCTCAACCGAAAAACCTTCATTCTTGGAATTCATCTTCTTGTATTCTTTATTCTTCTTCAAAATAATTCAATACACAAATTTTTCCAAAATTTCCAGAAAAGTCTATTTCAGTTTCTTCAGTTTCCTCCTGGGCCCATAACCTATTGAGAGAAACACAGTGTATCTTGCTGAGGCAGTTTACAGAATGAGTATATTTCAGTTTCTTCAGTTTCCTCCTGGGCCCATAACCTATTGAGAGAAACACAGTGTATCTTGCTGAGGCAGTTTACAGAATGAGTATATTTTTTACTTGATATGAAAATATTTTTACAAACATGAAAATAATATATTACTTAAATATGATACACAACAAGTAAAAATGAACAAGTAATTATATTATTTCAACAGATACTGCCGCTCTTTGGGGTTTACTTCCACCCTCAATTAAAGCTCATAAAATTTTCTACAATTTTCGTTATGAACTGTTCTAATTCTCAACCGTTTTTATATCGTCTCTCTCTACAAAAAAAATCTTATAGAAGAAGTTATAGAGAATTTATTTTCCTTTACAAAAACTATGCGTAGGAATACCTAAGTGCAAATTCTATTTAAATGGAAAGTTATAATTTTACTTTTACATACAAATTCACATATTATTTATTGGACATAAATCCTTGGTGCGCAGTTATTTTAAACATAAGACGTCAAAAAGATGACAGACTCCAAAATTTAACGCAGTTTTGGCTTAAAACTCACAAAAATGGGGCCGACTACTGAAGAATCATGTGGTCGACCACTGGAGTTTAGGGGGCCGACTCCACTAAAATCACACATTTTTAAAAATTTTTGCAAATTGTTGAATTTCTATGGCGAATCCACAAAAAAAAAAAGTTTTTCAAAATTAAGACATTCTAAATAATCTGATAAAATACATTGGATATTCAGAACTCAAACATTAATAGTTTTAAAGAACAGTTAAACGTAAAAAAAAGTTTAATGGCCGAATACTGGCTCTATCACCCTATTTACACACACAAAAATCAGATGAGATTCCTTCTGTCAAACAATCCTTTTAATGTAATGTGTTTTATTATAACAGAGATTTCCAAAATAAAATTATCTGTTTTCAAATAATCTATTAGACTTAAATTTGGTTGTGCCTAAATAGTGCAATTTGTGAATAAAGACCGTTAAATCACATCTGACAAAATCAGAATCCCTTTGAAACAATGTTTTGTTCTATCTACTGCACATGGAAAGAGCTCGGCTGAGTTCCTAAACGCAACATTTTGTTGTGATGAAATGTACAACCGATCTCGACCGCGTACAATGCGCAGATAAAAGCAAAGCAACATTTTTCGTCACAAACATGTTTGGTGCAATAAATGTACATCCTCGCAAGTAATGGAGCCCTACTCATTTTTTATTTTGCTCTACCTTCACATAATGAAACTATTTTTATGAGAAAATTCGCTCTTAAAAATTTAACACAAACTTTAAGTCAACTTAGCATAATGCTTAAGTAAATTTAGCATATTACTAGAATAATTTATTAAATTTGGTCGCCATTGGCATCATGCCAACGATAAAAACATCATATTACCAAAGTTTTTGGCATCATGCTAATATCTCTAAAAGATAATTACCATGTACCCTCACAAAACGAATTTTGTAGAACAAAACTAGACAACAACATCACTCGCTTGATGAACACAAATTCATTGATCATTCTACAAAGATTTATATTTTTTTCAGGTAGTAAAATGTTAAAAGATAAGGAAAAAAACTATTACGCTTTTAAATGTTAACAATTATCATGCTAATATCGAAAAAATGAATGTTTAATAAATGTCCTTTATCTTGAAAAGGATCTAGTCTTTCTCAAAGAATGTCCAGCACTTATCTGCATGCGACTGACACTATTGCATTGAAATTCTACCTCTGGAAATTCTAGACTCAACCAAAAACCCTACATCCGCTCAAGATAATTGACTTCTAGTCTCAAAAAAGATTAGAGACGTTATCCAATAAAAAAAAGAAATACAAACCTTCCTACGTTTGACTGCTAACATTTTTGATCGTGTTTATCGGAGGTTAGTTTCTGCAATCCTTTCTGAGTACCAGTATAATGTGCATATTTCAAAAGGTTTTCTCGGATAAGATATATTTAGATTGTTGATAATTTATGCTGGTAAAAGATTTCATTTAATATAGTGTAGGGTAGGGTAAAAAGAGCCATAATGCAATTTCTGTTTAAAGTGGTATGATTGCGGTTGTCTGATTTTTAATTTTAGATAAATTTTTGTTATTTTTTTTTCTTTAAAAATTGAGTTTATTTAGTACGATATACTATTTCTACTATTTTTATATTTAAAAATTATGTGTTATCAGTTTTTCTGTTTTGATTTATTACTTTTAGTTTTATTTGATTAAAAATATTTTCACGGAAACTAATCGATAGTCAAATTCAAATCCTGCCATAAATTCTATAGAAGATCCGACTTTTCTCGAAACAAATACGATCGATTTTGATAAGATTTTGTGCGACTGATTTTTTGTCAATAGCGAAGTTTTTCGTTAGAATTTTTTTTCAAAATCACCTTATTAACGATCATCATCATCATCATCGGCTCGACAACTGGGGTCCGGTCCTGGCCTCCTTCAACAAGTCTCTCCACCTATCCCGGTCTCGAGCCGACGCCATCCAGTTGCGCACCCCAAGGCTCCGGGCGTCCTGGTCTACGCCATCTCTCCAGCGCAAGCATGGTCTACCACGCTGTCGTCTGCCATAGAATGTACCACAAAGAACTTTCCGAGCAAGTTCCTCTTCGCTCATGCGAGCTAGGTGCCCTGCCCACCGAAGTCTACCGAGCCTAATTTTTGTCACGATATCTGCTTCAAGGTAGATTGCGTACAATTCATGATTGTACCGTCTCCGGAATCGTCCTTCCTCACATATGGGGCCAACAATTCTCCTTAAGACTTTTCTCTCGAACGCGGCTAAGAGGTCAGAGTGCCTTTTGCTTAGCACCCAAGTCTCGGATCCATATGTGAGTACTGGCAGGACCATCGTCCTGTACAGCAGTAGTTTTGAAGTTATGGTGAAATTTCTGGATTTGAAGAGCTTTGACAGACTGTAGTAGGCTCTGTTGGATTTGAGAAGCCGCCCGCGTATTTCTTCTTTTATATTGTTATCGGCTGCTACTATTGACCCAAGGTATTTAAAGGATTGCACCATTAACGATACTTGCCATAAAAACGCTATAGAAACTATTTTTACTTCCGATTATTTATTATATAGTATGCTTAGTCCTAAGCCAAAGGTTAGTAATCCTGCACAAGAGCAAGTTTGCCTGTCGTGCCTTTTATTTTATATTCAACGATATTTGATACTCATAAAGCTACACATGCGACATATTGGTGTGTGTATGTTTTGGTGGGCTGATTTTGAAAAATGTTGATATACTTTCTGAAGCCAATAAGACGAAACTACAAGTACTTGTAATACAAGTGTTTTCATATGCCTTTCATATTATGGTTTTCTATTGTGACACCTATAGAGAAAAACGGTTAAAGGCTGAGTGTTATCTTAATTGGTAAATGAAAAATATATTCAAACCTCCGTAGAATTAGCGCTTCTAGTATCTTGTTTATGTTCATGGGTTTATATTCAAAGACGACGTTGTTCCTTGGATATACAATATACATAGTAATGATTTTACATTTTAAGGCCGTTGTTGAGGATGATTTTCGGGAAGATCATAACGAACTTGCTCACGATGATATTTTGGACATGGGTCTCTCAGAACTTCTTTTAATTGGAGTTTGTGTTTTGTCGATTTGCCGGCGTAGGTATTGTGCATTTCTCGCTAATAATTCTTATAATATAACCAAATTTATAGAGAAATTAATTGGCTACCTTTGGGTAACTTTATTCTCAAATAATTATTTATTGCTAATAATAAGCAAAAAGTGTGTGAAAAATCTCCTTGTTAAACAAAACAAAAAAAAATTAATATAATGTAAAAAATAAAGAGATTTTCCAAAAATTTTTTGCTTAATATTAATAATTAATTACGCCATATCAAATTTTGTTAAAAAAAAATGGTTTCATATTCTACTCCCTCATTGGAACCTAACTGCGTCGAAAAATTTCATACTTCATTTAACTTTAGTGAATATAATCAAAGTAAAAAAATAAAGTTATCGTACTTCTTGACAAAAACCGCAGTCGAAGTCTTCCTTCCATTCTAGGGGCATTTTTTGTTCACAGAAGAACAGCAGAGTTTTCGCGACACTTTATCATCCACCAATCAACGATCACCCGACGCCAACGCGATTCAATTATACAGGGTGAGTCATGAGCAATGCGACAAAATGCTAGGGCGTGTAGGTTGCGTTGAGACAAGAAAAAAATCGTATGGGAGGGGGGGTCTATTCCCCTCCGTTTAGCCGGGAGGGGCAATTTTCGAAAAAACTGACTTAAAATGGGAAAAAAATTATTTAAAATCAACGGCTTCATTCACAATGCTGTGCGATACGTTTTTGAAAAGCCAATAACTTTTTCTTTCATTCTGTGTTTAAATAAATCTATTCTAAGAAATAGTTTTTGAAATATTAATTTTCAAAGTCAAAATTTTGAAAAAAAAAATTGAAAAAAAAATTTCAAATTCATTTTTTTCAAAATTTTACGTAATTAAGTGCTAATTTTAATTTCAAAATTCAATGCTGTTATTAATTTTAAGTCTAAATAAGAAAACCGGATGCAAAAATTTTATGTCGTTCTCAAGAAATTAAAAAAAAACCAAAACCACCTTTTTCTAAGAAAAACATTTATTTTTATTGTAACGAAGCAATTTAAGAAGCATTAATCTTAGTTTTTTTAGTTTTTTTTATTCCTTTTATTTTTACTATGTTTTTTATTGGAAGTACTTATAAAAAATTCTCGATATGATCTCCATTGTTTAGAAGGCATAGATTATATCTCCTTGTAATGGCTTCACATAAGTTTATGCTTGACAAATTTTCCTGCAATTTGACTCCAGCGACTTCAATTCGTTCCTTCAGTTGTTCCAATGATACTATTTCCACTTCGTAAACATAATTCTTCATAAATCCCCATGCATATAAATCTAGGGGAGTTAAATCTGGTGACCTAGGCGGCCATTCCGTGGGGCCCCTTCTTCCGATCCAACGGTCACTAAAATGATCATCCAGCCAGTTTCTCACCTGTAAGCTGTAGTGTGCTGGAGCACCATCTTGTTGGTAGATTAAAGTATCTGCTATAACCAATGGAACGCTGTCTAATAAATCGGGAAAAAGGTCTCGTAGGAATTGCAGGTATGATTCTCCATTAATAATGGAATTCAAAAACCGGGGCCCAATCACAGTGTGTCCAACAATAACAAGCCAAACATTACAACTAAAGCGGTGTTGTGATTTGTTTTGTTTTTTTTTGTGTGGATTGGCGCTACTCCAATAATGTAAATTGTGGAAGTTAGTAACCCCATCCCTAGTAAACTGTGCTTCATCCGTCCAGAATATTCTTCTAAAATAGTTTTGTTCGGTTTCATTTCTAAGTAGTAATGTTCTACAAAATTCGGTTCTCAATAACTTGTCGTTTGAGGTGAGTTCCTGAACAGGCGTAAAGTGGTACGGGTGTAAATTTTCCGCCCGAAGTACTCGACATGCTCTAGATTGGGACACTCCAAGCATAGTGGATATCCTTCTTGTACTGACGGAGGGATTATTTCGGACTAAATCCAGAATTCTTTCATCTAAGATTCTTGACTCATCAGAAACTGGCCTTTCGCTTCTTCGATGCTCCAGCACTCCATGATCTCTTAGACGTCGGTGGGTTCTTGGAAACGTGCTATGATGGGGACACCTCCTATCGGGATATCTTTCAGCGTACAGTCTTTCGGCTTCACGACTTCGACCATTAGCTAAACCGTAGCAGAAATGCATGTCCGTTAATTCTTCTCGGGTGTATGCGAGCTTGACATCGTTACGTGTTAATGAGTTAATATTCAAATTTGAAATAATTACTAAGCAAAACTGCAATGCCTTTTATTTATCTTGCGTTGCAATTTTCTTTTTTTTTCATTAAAAAAATGCGGTTTTATTGTCCCTATTGTCCGCATAACAGGTAGAACCCATGGGCTGCGGGCAGGCCAAGGCAAAAATATTGACAGGTCAGTTTTCAGAAGTTATCAATGAAAATAATATTAATCCAGGGTTATTCCAATACTATTTAATTTTATTACGTTCTCATAAAACTCCAATTAAAAAAAAAATAAAAAAACTAAGATTAATGCTAAATAAATAAATAAATTGCTTCGTTACAATAAAAATAAATGTTTTTCTTAGAAAAAGGTGGTTTTGGTTTTTTTTTAATTTCTTGAGAACGACATAAAATTTTTGCATCCGGTTTTCTTATTTAGATTTAAAATTAATAACAGCATTGAATTTTGAAATTAAAATTAGCACTTAATTACGTAAAATTTTGAAAAAAATGAATTTGAAATTTTTTTTTCAATTTTTTTTTCTTCAAAATTTTGACTTTGAAAATTAATATTTCAAAAACTATTTCTTAGAATAGATTTATTTAAACACAGAATGAAAGAAAAAGTTATTAGCTTTTCAAAAACGTATCGCACAGCATTGTGAATGAAGCCGTTGATTTTAAATAATTTTTTTCCCAATTTAAGTCAGTTTTTTCGAAAATTGCCCCTCCCGGCTAAACGGAGGGGAATAGACCCCCCCTCCCATACGATTTTTTTCTTGTCTCAACGCAACCTACACGCCCTAGCATTTTGTCGCATTGCTCATGACTCACCCTGTATATTATTGCACAGCCTTTCTGTCGTTTTTTTCATAAAAGAGCTCTCGATAGAGTGAGTTTGAGATCAGATTTGAAATTGTGAAATTTGAAAATAATGGGGTGGTTTGTTAAGCCTTCTTTGTTTGCTTTATGCCGTCTATATAAAAAAAAATAATATGATCCAAGAGTTCAGTACTAAATTGGTCCCTAATAAACTAATACACTTCAACCTTAGAACAAAAACAAAAAACCGTTTGATTGAAATTTTTAATAATTTTTTTTGTAAATGCTTGAAAATTACAAATTGTCAATATTTTTAGCGTTCTAATATCGTTCATTAGTACTTCAGAATTATGTTGCGTTCGTTATTGAAAGACATACTACATAAGAAATATATATAATTGAATCTGCAAAATTCATCGGGGACGTAAAATTACTCGTCCAACTAAAAAAATTATGCAAAGAATTACAGAATAAGAAAAAGAGTTAATTTGTTAACGAATAAGGTAAGCTAATCTGGCCCAGAATTGACCGAAGAAGCAAAAACATTTATTTGAATGAACAAATTTAGATGTATCATACGATTTAGCGTTACAATGAACATTTTCTCTCATTTATTTTGTATTTTGTTGACGAATGAGTAAATACAGTTGCTATGGTACGAAAACATGTCATTTTAGTTATTGGAAACGTTGGAATTGGAAGTATAAATTCTTGAATACAGTTAGCTAGGTAGGTAGGTAAAATGGCTGTTCTTAGAAAACACCTGTTTGGAAAGAACCCAATTAGCGCTAAAATGATGCGCCGTTTTGATACCATAACTCGTTTGACTTAATTTTAGTTGATTTGGGGGTGATGTTTATTGTGAAATCTGAAATGGTTATAGAGGACCAGGTTTTGGTCTGTGCCCACTGTGCCCACAGTCACAGGGGAAAGACTTGGCTCACACTGTGTGCTGGGTTACAATACAGTTACCAAGGATACGAAAAACATTTTCAATTTTTTAATATATTTATGCTTGTCAATCGCATTATTCATTATTTTCATTCCTTCATTATACATGAAATATCCATATTCTCAAGTCAAATAATTTCTATGCTAGCTCCGCTCCGGGAGCGGTGACATTAGACCCAATAGTTTCGAGTTGTAATTTTACTATTGTTTTATATACAATGGGTGAAGTTAAAAATATAAGTCGCAAAGTAATTGATTAAAAAATGTTCGATTTAAGTCAAACGTTCGATTCGCTGTTCATAATAGGGGCCTAAAACCAAAATCTGATAATTCTTTTTGAGATGTCGTGCTTCTATTTCATTTTTTAATAATTGTTAAAATCAAGAGGATTTTGACCGATGATGGTTAAAATAC
This sequence comes from Baccha elongata, assembly GCA_951217065.1. NCBI lineage: Eukaryota > Metazoa > Arthropoda > Insecta > Diptera > Syrphidae > Baccha > Baccha elongata. The sequence continues at coordinate 121,972,091 of OX578272.1, read as the reverse complement.
AGAACTATTGTACATCTCCTCAACAGACGGCTAAGCCATCATTAAGTCAAATGGAATATTTGTATTATGCTCCGACTGGTTTTATGTGTTTCGTGCAAGGAAATTCCACCACCGAAAAGATATTCACACTATAGCATATCTTGGAAAAAACCTAGATATTTCAAATCGGTACACACAATCTTTTCACCGATTTAACGCGTATGATAGCATCTATAGAGACAAGACAAATAAGAGTAATATCTAGTTTTGGAGTTCCTACCAAACTCGTCCGTTTGTGCAGAATGACGATGAAGAATTCACGTCACTCCATCAAAGTTGGTAAAGACCTCACCGATACATTTGATGTCAAAAAAGGATTTAGACAAGGCGATGCGCTGCTATGCGACTTTTTTAACATCATACTTGAAAGAATAACACATATACATACTTCATCTGTTCCTGAAACTTTATCCAAAAATACAGACAATAATGCAGATAACAGTTTTGCAGTAGGGAATGAATAGACCAAACAATTTGTTGAATTAAAATTTGCCATTTATTCTTTTTTTCTTACTACATAATTCAATAAATAAAACATGTTTTTTGTTCTCTTTGTAGGAATACCAGGATATGATCCAAACCTTTCGAGTAATCGATTTACATAAAGTTTTACAATTTCTGAGTCAATCGATTGCCGGAAGAAAGCACGAACTTCAACAGAGGGTGCTTGATTTATTAAAGACAAATTTTGAACTTGTTTCAACAAAACTTCGTGAAATCTACAGGTATTGGAAAATTAGTTTTAATTTATAATAAAGAAGATCTAACTTTGTATTTATTTTAACAGATCAGACTACTATTCAGATAGAAACGTTCAATACGGACCACCGGACCCGAAAAGAATGTTTTCACACATGCAGATGCCCACAGTGCAATCTTCGGCAGATGTGCGTTCTGCGATGGTCAATGTTGGTGGCAATGTTGGCGGCGGAGGTGTTGTTGGCAACGCAGGTGGTGGTGGGGTTGCACCCACCATGGGAGTTCCATTTCAGCATGCTATTGGTGCGTCTATGCCTATACATCCGGATGTACGTCTCAAAAAGCTGGCATTTTATGATGTTCTTGCCACACTCATCAAACCATCATCTCTATTACCGCGTACTAATCAACGCATTCAAGAGTTGCCATTTTATTTTACATTGACTCCACAGCAGGCAACAGAAATTGCAACAAACCGTGACATTCGCAATGGCTCGAAAGTGGAACATTCCATCCAAGTGCAATTGAGGTTTTGTCTCCTAGAAACTTCATGCGAACAAGAGGATTGTTTTCCATCAAATGTCATTGTCAAAGTTAATAATAAACTTTGTCCTTTACCTGTAAGTTATTTTTGGAACATCCAAAGCAGGTTTTTTATAGTTTTTCTCTATTTTTTTTTTTTAGAATCCTATTCCAACAAATAGGCCAAATGTAGAGCCAAAGAGACCACCACGTCCGGTCAATGTTACATCAAATGTTAAACTATCACCTACTGTTACAAACACAATAATTGTCCAATGGTGTCCAGATTTTTCACGAGGCTATTGCATTGCTGCATATTTGGTTAAGAAGTTAACATCGTCACAGTTGTTGCATCGCATGAAGACTAAAGGTATCAAACCTGCTGACTACACACGAGGACTAAGTATGTTTTATATTTTTACCACATAAAGTTTCATCTATCTAATCAATTATATAAATTGTATAAACAGTCAAAGAGAAACTTACGGAAGATGCTGACTGCGAAATTGCCACAACAATGCTTAAAGTTTCATTGAATTGCCCACTTGGAAAGATGAAGATGTCCATACCATGTCGTGCATCGACTTGTTCGCATCTTCAGTGTTTTGATGCTAATTTGTATTTACAGATGAATGAGCGTAAACCAACTTGGAATTGTCCAGTTTGTGATAAAGCTGCAATTTATGATAATTTGGTTATTGATGGGTAAGGTTTTTTGTCTATTTTTTTTTTAAATTTTATTTTAACTTATTAAATTATGTTTATTAGATATTTCCAAGAAGTCCTTGCATCTTCATTATTGGGATCAGAGGATACAGAAATTCAACTACATAAAGATGGATCATGGAGCACACATAATTTAAGAAATGAAACACAACTAATTGATACGCCATCTAAACCGGTTGAGAAAGTTGAACTTATCTCTGATGATATTGGTAAGATCACGATTAACGGTAATATTTTTTTTTTATATAAATCACATTTCTTTTATGTAAAATGTTAGCTCATCCCTAATTCTCCTGCCCTACTCCGAAAGTCAAAATCCTACTTTTTAATGAACTATCTAGTAAAGAGAACATATTTGTCTTCGAAACCACCTAAATATATTTCAATTGAAAACTAACCGATATCGTACAGTTCGGAGATACTTTCTTCCAAACGGTTACATCGATTTGGCTATCTTTGTTATTTCAGTTTTTTAGACAATGCTTACGTAACTTTTTTAAATGTTCAAGAACCCACTGTGATAGGATATACGTACATATTGTTGAATTGATGAATATTTTTCATTCGATTGATTGAATCATAACAATTACAATAACAAAATTTTTGGAGGCATACTTTAACAACCACAAAAGTGAAAAAAACGCATGATCTTAGTGTCCACAATACACAGTGCAGTATTCTCAATGAGAGTCGCTAAGTAGCGGCATGCGTTAAAATAACGTTGCCACGGGTGTGAAAGTGATTTGCTCACTTAGCGTTACCTTTATCTGACAGTAGCAGTATAGTGGTGGTTGTAGCGAAACGGCTGGATAAAATAAGGGCCAATTTTTTCAGCTCTGGTTAAATCTCTGGTTTGGTCACCATAGACTTTTCCGAACCAGTTGTTTTGAAACTCAGTTAACCACAGTTCGTCTTTTCACCATTTTATCTACTTTTGTTACCAAACTAAAGATAGTTCCAGTTTTCCAGTGGTGCAGTTGTGAAACGGAATCTCTGGTTAAGTTTGTTTGTACTTTTTTGAATGCGAGAGAAAGAGATAGAAGATTTTGTCAATAATTGATAACAGCCTTTACGATTAGTAGTAATAATCAATAATATATTATTTATCATTCAACACAAATGTGAAAAAAATAATCGCTTACCATAGAATTTCTGTGGTTAACCAAGCAAAATTGACTGGTTAACGAAATCTCTGTTGACCATAGATTATCTGGTTAAAATTTTGCTGAAAAGACCAAATCTCTGTTAACCGACTGGAATAATGACACTAACCACGGAAAATTAGCTGGTTAACGTAATCTATGGTAACCATAGATTCTCTGGTTAAGATTTTGCTGAAAAGACAGAATCTATGGTTACCAGCTGAAATAATCAGTGATTAAACCTAACCAGAGCTGAAAAGACTGGCCCTAAATAGGCACTAGCCTGGGTAACGATTTGATATGCCAAAATCGGTGAGTTAAAAACTTGAACTAACTTATATGTCACTTGCGCTCATTTACGAAAACACTGATTGCAACAAACCGCTTTTCGTAAAAAATGACAGCCATGCAAATATTACATCACATTTGCTTCCGATCATTGAATCACAAACTAGTAATTAATGTTTAAAACCCCCTATAAAGTAAGAGGGTCATCCAAAAATTCCGACCGATGGAAACAAATCATCGACCGGGGGCTTTGTTATAATGGGTGTCAGCATCAATGCCCTCACTAAACGTTCATTGGACATTATGCTCCCCAGGACAAGGAAGAAAGATGTGTGTGTTACCTGTTGTCTTATAAATAAATCTGCCAAAAGTAACTGTGAATTGTATTTTTTTTTGGAAAAAAATATTCCATTATTGGGAAGCGTACAAAAAACCACCCTTAAACTTTAAGGGAAAATAGAAAGGATAGCAAATTTTTTTTTTTGCGTTTTGTATCTTTCTATAATAACGATCTGGTTTATGTATAATACAGGAAAAACATATTTTTTTTGTTCATAGTTTAGACACGATTTGTTAGTTAGATTATACTAAGAGAAAAAGATTGTACTAAGAGCAATCCTAAATGTTGTTTCCAAACATAGCACATTATATTAGTTTATATAGTTGACTGTTAATTGGCGGGCTTGTTCCAATAATAAGGAAGAGCTAGGTTAAGTGTTATGAGTTGAGTGATTGAAACTCTACTCATAATTTTCAACGCTACCTATTCACATGTCTAGATCGTCAACAATTCAAAGTCAAACATGCATTCTTTTTCTTTTTATATTGACACAGTTTGCTTAGCGAACATACAAACCATTCGCTGTACTTACATAGCTGCGCTACAATATTATAACTCATTGATTTTAACATAATCGAACTACGTCTTACATGCGATTCCTGAGAATTGTGCGTTGTCTATAGATTTAGGGCACAACATTAATTATTTGAATTTGTAAGTAAAATATATTGGCTGATTGAAAAAAGTCTTGTGTGTCGTCGGCATCGCTGTCGCTTCTTGGTTTTTCTGTTAACCTATGTTAATATAAAACATGGAATGGTTGTTGAAATTGTACTTTTCAGCAGCCGAGCTGCAAGTGTACCTCTTTATTTACCACCATTTATGTCGCCTCAGCCAATATGCCATCCGGTTAACCTTATGCGGATATTTCTTAACAGAGAAGATCTTGTGTCTAATTCTCTCATCAACCATACTTTTGTCATTGTGTGTGATCACTAAATTGACTGTTTTCTATGAAAGATGTTTCAATACTTCGTGTAGATTAAAAACAAAAAGATAACTGACTAACCTAATTTACATATCTTTATTAACTTAGTTTTTCCTTTAATTTGTAAGATGATGACAGTTTGGTAAAGTTAAGATACTCAATGGCGGTCAAATATTAACAATTTTTTTTTTTTTTGCATTTCAGAACTAATTACAGATACAGATGACATCAAACCTATAGCAGATGTACCACCTCCGCCAGTTATTTCCAATGAACCTACATCAACAACTAGTAGTGAAACCGTACGTTTTAAATTTATTAATATAAACATATAAATATTTAACATATATTTTTCATATATCCTTTAACAGGTGGATCTTACACTTAGCGATTCAGATGATGATATGCCACTGGCCAAAAGAAAGACAGCTTCAGCAAAAAGTGCAGCAACTTCATCTGCCGTGTCTACAAGTAATGGCCAGAGACCAGCATCGACACAACCAAGTCACATATCCAAAGGCGGTACGTCCTATAAAAATGCGTATTAAGTGTTTTATATACATATAACCGTTTTAATTATTTAAGTTTGCATCATATTATTTCATTGCATAGATAGTTTGTAGCTAGATTTGTAGGATATATTTTTTTAGCTTCATTATTTTAAGAAAACCCAAGAATATTATTTTTTTTAATGAAAAAGTGAAAAAAAGGTTAAGATCACCTCTCATATAACTTAACAAAAGTGCATATATGTAGGTTGCATTAATATTTTAGAATTTAAAATAGGCTTAAGTTGCACAAAACAAAATTCATCGAATACTACTTTAAGCAACTAAATACTGCCAACATCAAACAAAAAGTTGAATACATAAGATTTGAAAAGTTCGTCAATTGTCAACTATCAAAAGCATGGTTGCCTTTTAAATACATACATTGCATTATTTGCATTGTTTATACATAAATATGTAGTCATGAAAATGAAGTAGGTAGCAACATTAACTAATTATTTTACAATTATTATATTAATCTTATGTTTAACATCTGCAAGGGACTCGAAGAAGGTTGTTAATCTGAGTGTATAGGCCATTTAGGGGCTAACAATCATTATTTAACATTTTTCTCTTCATTTATTTGAAATCTATATTTTGCATTAACTAATTTACTTTCTGTAGTTATGTCATATACATAATTAGGAGAACAACATGAATAATTGCTAATCGAGTTTTGTTATTTCAATTTAAAGTTAGTTTTAAAACAATGCTTTAGACCCTTCTTAATCAGCTTGCTGATTTTCATTTAAATTAATACAATCAATATGTTTGTAAATGAAACCTCAATAAGTTCATGGTAAACTTTATTTATTCCAAAACCATTCTTTTCAAAATGCAAGTTTTTTCAGGGTGGCAAAATACTTCATCTCGGTCTCAAATCTCATTTGTCTGAGCTAATGCTATCATTTTTCTGAGCTTTTGTATGAAAATTAAAATTATTTTGCATACAAAAGCTGGCATTATATCCTTAAATGAGATTTGAGACCGAGAAAAAGTTTTTCTCATACCACCCTGAGTGTCTGTTTAGTATGAGAAAAGTAGATTAGAAAATTATACAACCAACGGTTCATTATATATTGCATGCTACAAAGGCGTTGTATGAAAGTTTCGTGTAATTTTTCATTTTGGATTTGCTTGTGAGTTGCTTTGCGTTGCTCAAGTGGCCTTACTCTGTTTTTTCCACTTGGTATTGTTTGGTTTTTTAAGTTCAGAAAATAATCAAACAAAATGAAAATGACACTCATTCTTTGGTGTTTTACTTTTACCTTGAACCCGAAAAATATATCATACTCATTTATAAAAAATGTTTCAGTTTGATCCCATGGATCAATTTACTTACAAAAATTCGTTTTCTGTTGTATGAAAAATCTCCAATACTAGATCAATCTCTTTGTTAATGAGATTTTGTTCAAACGAAAACCAGTTGATGTCTTATCATTTAAAACAAGTACCTAAATCCACTTTTCTAAGTTTCCATCACTTTACATTATCATCATCATCACTTAAAACCTGACTCACTAATTTTCATTTAATTAAAAAAAAAAAAAAATCATTTCAGTCTAAGCAATCTTTACATTCTCAGTCAAATTTTTTCAAATACTTTCGACAAGAAACTCTTTTTCAAATTTGCCTGCAAACTTTTTAATACCAACAAATGGCCAGTTTTGGAGATATTTTTGAGACTATCGTTATCCTTGCCAGTGGAATTTACATGCATTTATATCGCATAAGTATTATTGATCTTAACCATACAAATCTGCCTAGTCTCGAACCGAATAACGCTTCAACATTATTTGTGTTCTCAACGCTTTGTGTTTTCTCAAAATTACGATCCTATTGGTGGCCCAGTAGTTTAAAGAAGCCATCAATAATATTTTCTTTCTTAATTGATCTCGGGGTTTCGCTAACAGCAACAGATTTGCTCCTTCGACTAATATGGATTCCTATGATTCGACTATTGGATGCTTTCTGCTTATTTCTGAGTAGATACATTTTGGTGGTAAATCGAGAATTTCTAACAAAGAATGCACCCAATTTACAAAATTGGATACAAAGTGATGGATTCTTTTGCGGTCGTTTCTTGTTGGCGTTATGTGGATTTCTCTTGATGATTCAATTAACTGGAGTTTGTGATATGCGAAAAGGCAGTTTAAATAGTGATCATCAGGCAAATGCGACGAATGTTAATTTAATGGAAGACTTTGAAGCACTTGATTATATCGCATTTTTAGAAAGTAATGACAAAGAAAGCAAACAAGGAAAAACAAATGAACGTAAGAAGAGAAATAACTCAAGAAAAACCAAATCAGCAAGAAGAAAAGTTACTTTGAATTTACAAAACCTAACAAATGAATATCAATGTTGAAATATTTCAGAAATAAATTTTACATATTGATACTTTTTTATACATATTTAATTACTGTAAGGAGGGTTTTTAGGTGCAGTTCAAGTTACTTTTCATAGCATCTATTTGTTATTGGTGCAGTCAAAATGAGCAGCACGTAATTTACTAAAAAAAACTGACTGATGCCAATAGAAAACAATCGATTGCCAATTTCCTGTTGCAGATGCTCGAAAATACAAGGCTAGTTGATATTTCTAAGTTCGTTTTAAGTTACTCTGAAATCGCAACAGATCATGCAATATAAACATGATTCCTCAAGAGAGTTATGTTTCAAAACTGAAATTTCGTAATAATTCACACAAATTTCTATGAAAACATGTTACCGTAGTTGAATTCACAGTATTTCGCAGAGAGCGCTCTTGAAAAAGTTAGTTGCAATTTACCCAGCCTGAAAATTTCAGTCCAAATAATGTCTTAGGGAAGCAAAATGTGGTTTTTAAAAATCTGTTTGATAATATTTATCAAATAAATAAAAAAAAATAAAAATCAATTGAAAAATCTATTTGTCGCGCTATTTAAACGAAAATAAAGTAGTAAAATGAATAAAAGTGGTCAGAAAACAACTAAATTTAGAATTTTATTAGCAATTAACGTAAACAAAATCACGAGTTCACTGAAATTTGCACATGTCATTACAATGAGAATTTACGAATAACAAACATTTTTTGGTGAAACTCGTAATAGGCAGAAACTGAAAAATTTAAATTTTTCTGATATTTTGAGTGAAGATAGGGCGTACCGGTTGAGCTTCATGTGTCTTAATTTTTTTGACGAGCAATATATAAGGGTTTATCCCCGTTTACGTCCATATTTGTTTCTCTTGTATAAATAAATCTTTCCGTGATTGGAATTGAATTCTGTGAAATGTCCTGTTTAGTACGCAACTTGTTTTCGTTTCGTTGTTTCTGAGGTTCCTTTTTCTAAGTTAATTCTAACTTATTATTTTTTTTATTTTTATTTTTTTATTTTATTCTCCATGAATAGCGGATACCTACAAAATATTGAGATCTATTTTAGATAAGAAATGATTTAACATCAATATTTCACGCATAAGAAATAAATGAGCATTAATAAAAATAACTTGTTTTTAAACAAAAACGTCAATATTATTTTTAAAGATTAAAAAACTTAAAAAATTACCTGCTGTCAAACTGCAAGTAGTATTACTCACAATACACATATTGAATGTAAAATTATCTTCAGTTTTCATTTTCGTTGAACTTGGCCTATGATGTAAAAACGAGAAAATTCTGTCACTGCTGTCACTTTATTTTTTTGTTAAATATTTATTTTCGTGTCTTTTTATTGATAAGAAATTATTTAAAAAAAAATATTTGTCTCGTTCTCGTTCAGATCAGAGGGAATAATAAAATACAGCTATTGATAATGTGGACCTATTTATCTAAAATATGTGTACTGTGGAGTATTTGAATTTGTATAAAATTCTAGGACATTATTTTAGATCTGCTTATCAACGAATTTATCGTAATCGCAATTACATTCGAATCTAGAAAACACTATCATATCATTTGTTGGGAATGAATTCGAACAAATTTGGAATTCCTGACAGTTCTATGTCGTACAAATTGTAATTTACACAAAAACTCTTATTGTGTTCGTTGTCCATCTAATCAATTCATATGGTAATGAAAAACAAATAACTATTGTTAAATGAGTATAAGAAATATTGGAATACATCAATATCGCGACCTCCAGGCAACTGGTAGCCTTTCAGAACGTTCATTACGAACGCATGTATTGATAGTGTTTCATGAGATTTGTTGCGGAAATGCGATTATGACTGATTTTGTGAAGAGGGTGTCTTTTATTTGTAATAAAGTTGACTACGAACCTAGTAATCTGTGTGTTATCAATTATCTGTTTGTATGTCCTTAGTCAAATAAACAATATTTAACCATTCCTTCGTTTTCCAACGTGTAAATCACGTTAATCCAATAAAATTCCAACATGAATCTCTATTTTCTTCTTTATGATTCCTCTATTCTCGCAGCGGTCCTTTGGAAGGTTAGAGTTGACTTAAACAACGTAATCGATAAACTTGGTCAGATTGAAAAATCGATCAAATTGAAAAAACGTTTAAATTGAAAAATCGACTGGTCGCGAAGACGCGAATAATAACAAAAACGATACAATGAATTTACCAAAGAAGAGCTTCATCTTCAAAACATCATAATTTCTTAATATTTGTTAATTTTATTGTTTTTTTTTTTTGCATTGAACTTTTTCTTAACAATTCCAATACTTTTTTTTTTTTTTGTTAAAAAAATGATTTTTATGAATTTTTTTTGGAATGGTTCGTGTGTTATGCCTTAAATATAATAGAATATTAGAAATAAATTTACAATAAATTATATTATATCTCCTCTTATCCGCTCTTTATTTGCTGAATTAACAAACAAAAGTGGATGATAATAAAGTGGAGGAATGTGAAGACGGTGTACAATTCATGGAGCATGATTCGGCTAGTAATAATTAGTTTATGTATTTGTAAATTAAAAAAGAAGTCTTTTTTCCCCCTATTTCGTATCTAGATATATGTTTATAATTGTGTTGCAAAAAAAAGACAACATAAGATTTTTTTTTTAAATTAAGTTAAGTTAATCAAAAGTGCGAAAGGAATAAGAAAAGTTATAAATGTATGTTTATTTATATTCTTATTCAACAACAATATTTTAATATCATTTTTACAAATATCCCAAGAAAAATCTTATTCGAAATATTTAATTAACCAACAAAATAGATAAATTGTTTATTCTTCCTTTGAAATTATTTATTACACCATAATGTTCCTCGAAAATAGAATAAAAAAAACTGTAAATATTTTAACACTTTTTTTTTATAAAACTTATATTTTTATAATTTTTTTTGTAAGGCGTAAACTGTATGAAATCATTTCTGTAGTTGCATATGCAAGTAAACAAAAAAAATATATTGTGTAAGAGAAGCTTTGTACTGCAACCGTTAATAAATAATAATAAAAAAAATTATATTAAGTAGCGATTATATTTCAATAAAAAAAAAATATATATTTAAATTTATATGTTTAAGTGTAAATAGTTTTTGTTTTTGAAAAGCGCATTGAATAAAAAATTAAAATAAAACAAATTAAATTTAAAACAAAAAAAAACTGTTGTTTTATTTGTTTTTGGACATAGAAATAATTCTTAGACACACTCACTACTGAAATGGTTTCTTACAGTTTAATTTAATAAAATTGTTAAGTTAAGTCTTGGCATTGATTAATAATTATAAAGCTTAAACATTATGGCTGTTTTAAATAATTAAAAACAAAAAAGAAGAAAGATGAAACAAATTTGTGTTCATTTTGCTTATAAATATTTTTAAATTGCAAGAATCCATTTCGAAGTGGTGTGCTGTAAGATTTTTTACTTTAGATATTTTGTTTAATTAAAATGGGTACACGAATTAATACAACAAATAACATTAATTTGTCTACCCTTTCATAAAGTAAGGGGCGCGATCGTTAGATTTCCTATCATATCGCAGCTTTTGGAAAATTAACACTAACCGATAGGTTTATTCCTAAAACTTGCAAACCCGATGGTCGGACACACTTTTTCAGGTACGTTTAGTCAGTATCCGGTATCTTTTGAAAATGGCCTCAAAAGCAGAGCCTTAGGTGAAGCGGCGAAGTTGGGACTTGTAGCCCATTTCGATATCATTACATCGTCAGAAAAGAAGAAAAGGATGAATAAGATTCTTAGAAGCTCCTCTTTTGTCCAATGTTAAAAGTTGAATAAAAAATCATACATATATGTATACCAAAGAATTTGACCAAGAATTTTATCTCATAGGTGCAGGAAGATAACTTTACAGGGAGTAATGTACCCGGTCGTAAGAAACAAATTCACTTTTTTTAGTTGGAGTCATTTCCTACATAAGTTACGTTAAATGATAACGTTAAATTTACAAAATTTACTTAAATATAAATTTATTATAACAAAGTTTCAATTAATCAGAGAAAAGAATAGGTATACTAAATGTATTCAGATTTAAGATTGTCACTTATAGTACCAATAAGAATAGAGAATTTATTGAAATGTTTGATTAACTGATTAAGTTAACGCCATAGTCTGGTAAAAATAGTTCGAAGTGGTAGATCTCTCCTTAAGCTAGTCTGACTCATATTGAAACCTATTCCGCAGAGAAGCAATAGACAGGAAATAGATCCATTTATTACACCAGTTATAAAGCAGAACTGCAAGTGTCCGTTTATAAGAATGCATTTTGCATGGGAAATTAGATAAAAACGTTCGTTCGCTTGTGGAAATTGTTCGCTTATGGAAGCTATCTGTCCGCAAGTAGAGATTTTAAAGTATTTTGTATTATGCATAGCTATTCGCAAAGATTGTTTGTTTGTTATGTCAAAAATATCTTGAATTTTCACTATTTTAATCGCAAAATGTGTCAAAATCAAATATTTTGTGCTTGTTTAGCGAATACAAGATATAAGCGCTTTAATGAACAACCTTTTAAATACTTACGGACAAAATAATATAAGTATTACAAAATATAAATAAAATCGGCACAGAAACAATTAAATTCTTTCTAAAGATTTATACAATTAACGAACAATTTGTTATTTGACAAAAAATAAAACAAAATATAAATCACATAATGCATCGTGCTTTTTTACAATGCGTTGTTCGTTTGGTCAGTTTAATCAATAAACAATGCGGGTAAATTTAGAAACGTCAACTATTTGTGCAGTGATTCGGCATCAGATGCATTTTTGCGATACTGATGCTTTACAGTTGTTGCCGATGCGATGCTGATCGGTTATTTGTTTGTGTTTAAAAGTATTTGTGGAAAAGAAGTTTGAAATAAATTTGAATTTTCTTTGTTGAATAAAAAATACGTAAAGAACTGCATTAGTAAGAAATGAGAAATGTTTAACAAATGACAGACTTCTACAAATTTATTCAAAAATATGCAGATTTATGTGTTTCATTATCGACTGATACAATTGGTGCAGGAAAATAAAAACTAAACAATTCAAAATGGTAGGTATTTATTAAAGGCCCCTATTACGGTTGTCAAATATAAAAACGATAATTGATGTTATTCAACAAAATTGATCCATCGGTATTATCGGTGTCAATTATCAAAATTTTTGATAAACTGTGAGCGCCACTCAGATTTCAGATCTATTGGCAATAGTTTTATTGACTAACTTGGTATTATCGTTGTCAAAAATATTGGTGTTTATCAAATTTTCAGTCAAACGCAAATTTGCTGTTGATAAATAATTTTGCTAGAACTAATTCGTTTTTTTTATGTAAGAAAACGCAGTGTATTGTTTACTTTTATATTTATTTATACAATATACAATTAATACTATTCGGTTCACTTATTTTTATTAAGATTCACTTGCACAGACTGTTTTTCTTTTTGTTGTTTGAAAATATGAGGTACATGTATGTTCTTACATTGTACCTACATAATGCACATTTCCTTTGCCTGTTCCATTATTTCCACAAAATGTTTTATCACTTTTTTATTTCACTTTTTTACAACACAAATACCTATAATAATATAAAAAGAGCAATGATATTTACTTCATTTACTCGAAAATAAATTAAAAACAATAAAAAAACTCAATCCAATCACAAATGAAAAGAATATAATTCTGAAACGTCAAACAAAATGCCCGTTCACAAGAGAATTTTGTAAATCATTCACAATAGATCAAAAATTTATCAAACGACAATCATAATACCGAAATTTTGTTTGATTGATAAATGTTATCGTCTATCAAACAAATGATCTTTGACAACCGTAATAAGGGTGAAAGTTTTTTTTTCAACTTTCAGGCAGTAATTAAGTTTATTACTTGTACCACTCTTCTCATTTCTTATTAAATTTATATACTATGGATTTCTTCGCGTATTTTGTATTCAATAATGCCAATTAAAGTTTATTTTACAATAAGTACTTCCTCCAACATCAAAAGCAAGCGTTTTTTTTAACACAAACAAATAATCGATCAGCATTGCATCGGGAACAACTGAAAAGCATCAGCATAGCAAAAAAGCATCTAATGCCGAATCACTGTTCAAATAATTGAAGTTTATGAACTCATTTAGTTATTAATAATTTTTACACAATCGTTTCTTGATTAATAATTTTTTTATTTTTCCTGTAATGTAGTTTTCAACCATAAATAATATGTAAATGTATATACCTACTTTAAACTTAGGTTTATAATAACTTTCCCGTCTCCATTATAAAAAATTTGAATTTGATTGTATCTTACGTTTATAATCTAAACGCTTCTAAAAAAAAACTTTATCATTGATCGATATTGGAAATTATCATAAAATTGTGGTGCGTTTAGTGTTCTTAAAGATCACTCGGACTCATTCCCATTTTGAATGTCTTCCTGTTTCAAACAAATTATTTGCTTTTTTCCTATCATGTTCATCATTTCCAACTTTTTTTCGTAGTATTCTCTTTGCACGACACTCGTGAGGTACTGCTGTAACAAAACTAAGCGATGGAGTTCTTTTGTAGTCAGCGCTCTAGTCTCTTCTGTTTCATACTTTTCTGTCGCTAATTTCTTTTTTGGTGGGACCAACTTTTTTGGTGGTTCAGAGATACTTCCACATGATTCCTCAGGAGATACTTTACTCCGTTTTCGTTCAGCATCTGGCCCACCACTCCCACTTTGCTGAATAGATACGTCTTCATGGATATTGACATTGATGGCACCGCTGCCGATTTTTCCAATTGTTGGCTTGCTATCACTTTCCATAGACTTTAGTAAACGCTTCTCCCAATCCAATAATTTGATTACTTTATTCCCAGTTTTGTTCATGTCTATTTTCTTTTTCAACCTTGTCTTCATATTGTTGATTTTTTTTAATAAACCTTTAGCATCAACTGGCTTCACAAATGTTGCTTCGTATTTCTTCGTGAGTGCTTCGATTGCTTCGTCCTTTTTTCGTTTTATTTTTGGCACTTGAGATTTTTCCAATATAACCGGATTAGCAGCCACACCCTCTGCTATGAATTCAAGTTCATTTCTGGCATTTGTTTCGCTTTCACTGTCGTTTTCACTGCTAGAATAATTCATATTACCCTCACTAAGGTATACAGGCACTCACTAATGATGTAATTCGTGAGACAGTTGAAATGTGACTGACTCTACCTTTTACTTGTGCTTAGAGGATATCCTCGCAATCCCAAGGCAAGTATAAGGATGCACTGTAGGTAAGGAGCTTTACCCATAGAAGGGTTGCTTGAGCGGCGTCACTGACGGGTGGTATATTACAGATAGGGGTTATTCATAGGATACGTTGCGTTGATTTTATTATGTAGTATTTATTCTGTGGTACTGTGGTGGTTAAGAAAAAACAGAGATAACTTGTTTAAGGTACAATTTTTAGTCGCGATTTTGTGAAATATGTATATTCATATCCATGTAAATTAAGCTATTCATGCCTATTACCGTTGTCGTTTGTCCTAAAAAGAGACAACGACAGCTGTCGTAGGCGAAAAACAAGAACGGTAAGGGGTATGAATAATCATGTCTGTTAAGGTCATATCAGACGGTCAGTAAATTCACTGACCACTGACATGCTGTGCTGTGACGTCACGTAAAGTGGTGTGGTTTTCATGTCAGTGAATCAATTGTGAAGTGAGGAAAAAAAAGTTATCACACAAACTGACAGGCCTGTGTCTCAAAACTCACTGACGCCTCATGCCCGTCAGTGAAATTTTTTCCAAGACAGTCAGTTAACTGACACCTGAAAAACTGTTTCACTGACACCCGACACTGGCAGCTGGTGTCAGTGAAATTTCGGAAAAAAACGAGTCAGTGAGCAATTTGTTAACACTGACATCACTGACTTTCTACAGCAAAGATTAAAAATATAAAGATGGGAAACTTTCCTACGTTTTACCCTACAACAACCATTCGTTTACATTGTTGTTTATGTAATTTCGATTCGTATCCGTGTAAAATTGAGAGGGGAACCGAGGTGAATTTATTTGTTTTGACGGTTCTATTTTTTTTTGTTTGGCTAGTTGACGTGGATAATATTTTTGTGTGCAATTAATTTCGGTTTTATAGTTTTATGTGTTTCATTTTATAAATATTAGAACAGATAATTCAGTTCAAGATAAAAAAAATTTCTTGTTTTATTGTAAAATATACATATATATATTGTAATTCGTCTGCAATCTTTCTTGAATACACACAAGTAAAAAAAAAAAACGAATTACTACAACGGAGCTGAAGTGTCGGAGAAATATATGTTTATTTTTCGTTTCATTCGGATCTTCTGATAGGTATTTCCACTAACTTCGAAATTCGTATAGATATTTTCCACTACGAAGGTATTTGGTGGTAGTTATTTCGGGATTCGGGGAATTCTTTCGATTACGATGGAACGTTTGAATTATCCGATCGGACTTAAATTTTAACCAACTTAAATTTTTCATTCCAAACGTCCGCGTCGGTCGGTCGTCTGTGTTTCTCACCTCTTCATATTTTATCAAACAGATATTTAACAATAGATCGGTAAATAGAATTTGTATCATATGTGTTTAATTTCTGTTTTATTACATTTAGATGTCTTTAATAAAGTTGAACCTCAATTTTTAATTATTGTTTTCAGTATTTGCTATGTAGTTCGACTTTAGAACAATCAAAGAATTTCATTTGTAATTAGTAATTAGTAAGTGACAAAGATAATAAATAGCTTAAAAAAATATTTTTAATTCATTTGTATGAGCCCAGTTGATTTATACATTGGAGGTCGAAAAAATATAGCATTAAGTTTGACTTTGGGATATTGTTTGGTATGGTACCAGTAGTATGTTCTTGGTTTTGCAGTTTTAAACGATCGCCGCTAATTGAAGGAGGGGGAGGGGGGAAACTGCAAGACTTTCGTTATACGTAGTCGCATTTGAAAGAAAACGAGTTTTTTTCAACGATTATCGTTAAAGTATAAAACAATTTTTTTTTTTCACTAATTGAATGTAGTATAAGATGACTGAAGTAACCATTCCTCAAGGATGCATAGTTGAGGAATTATAAGCCGGATATCGAAAAAAGTCCGAAAATCTTGCAGTTCCCCCCCCCCCTTCTTCAGTTAGCGGCGGTCGTTAGAAACTGCAAACCCACGTACATACTACTGGGACCATACCAAACAATATCCCAAGGTCAAACTTAATGCTATATTTTTTGCGACCTTTGCCTTTTTACCTGCGATTACTATAAGGCAAGTCTTGGATTCGTGCAAAAAAAGTTTTGAGATAACAACGATGATAGAGAAGACAAAAAAAGTGGGTCCGGCAATTTTGTCTGTCTGTCTGTAGGTCTATCGGTCTGTCGGTCTGTCTCGGCACCTACAGCCTAAACGGGTGAGCCGATTTACTTCAAATTTGGTAGGTATGGTTTATAGGGTAATACGCCCAGAGTTTTTTTTTTCTAGGTCACTGTAAGTCTAAAAATAACGGTACCTGCCTTATAACGGTTATCGAAAATTTTATTTTTCTCGAAAACGGCTTTAACGATTTCAACCAAATCTCGCATGTGTTATTAGGTGTAGAAGGTCTATAAAAAAGTGAAAACCAAACATTCAAGAAAATTCGTTTAACGGTACTTGCCATATAACGGTATTTTTAAATTTTGACTATCTCGATAACGACCTAAGCGATTTGAACGAAATTCAATACTGAAATTATCCTAGCTATTTCAAATAATATGGCATAAAATAATTTTTCAAAAAATTTGTTGTTAAGTTTTAAATAATTTTTGAAAAACTGTTTTTGTAAATTCAATATTTCAAAAACAAGTGGGCGGATTCTTATGAAATTCATATTTAAGGCGTAATAAATTAAGTTTAAAAAACCTGCTTACTCATTTTTTTTTAAGAAAAAAGTTTTCGAAAAAATATTTTTAAAAAATCGATTTTTTCGAAAACCGGTCCATCGCTTTTGAAATTTTTTTTTTCTTAAAGTCACATTTAGTAAAGAAAATTGTTTGTATACTTTGATTTTGGTTTGAATCATTTTAAGATACGGTTTTCAAACTTTAAAAAAATTCACACGATTTTTCGTATATTCCGTTTGCACTTTGAACCCTCAGGTAACTTGCCACAAGAGGAAGTTTGTGCGACCCAGTCGTTCCCCTTATCTTTTTTTTTTTTTGTATAAATCAACTGGGTTATATTCCCATTATTAAAAAGTAAAATTTGCGTTGATGTTTCACCACACATCTTCAGAAACAAAACAACATTATTTTGCTTAATCTCAGAGCAGTGGACGTTGTTCGACTGCAACTATAAAAGATTAATAAACCAAAAACAAACAAACAAAAAAAAATATCTTTTATTTTTTTGAAAAACTGTATTAAATTTTATATTTAATTTCAGTATTTTTTTATGTTTCTTTGTGCAGAACGTGGCATCTGGTTCACAAATATACACAATTATAAAACAAATTCGTTAAATGACGGGATTCACTGACCACTGCCACAACCAGAAATTCACTTTTCGAAAATATCAGAAAACATCCTTCAAAATAGAAATATTGAAATTTTGAAATTCGGGTTTGGCTTTAAATTAAAAGCTTACAATACAACAAACTTTCTTTTACTAGAAGATAATCCCTCAGTATTTCTATGCTCGTGTGTGTTATTAAATTCTTGTAGTTTTTTCATCAATTTCTATTGATAATGCTATAATTGTGGACCGTTTGGTGAAACGAAATTTAAATGATTGAAGTGGAAATTAAACGTTTAAGTAACAGTTGTTTAAGGTGACTTAAACGTTTTAGTGGAACACAACAATTTATGTTTCATTTCAAAAAGCGGGCCTTAGATCATTATGACCCGTTGTCAAATTTTGACACCACTCATAATGATGTCATAATTTTGTTCGGTAAATCATTTTTGTTATCTTTTTTGCAGGCGTCGAGGGATCCTTAGCTGCCGAGGAACAATCTCTCAAGCCGGCATGTGATATATCAAATAAAATTCGCCAATACCTAAAGACATGCCATATACCGTCCGTTATTCCCAGTCTTCCAGTAATCGAGCAGTCGAAAACATCAACTCAAAATGAAGAACAGGGAGTGTGGTCTCAATCGAGAGTTGGGAATTATTGCCCGCCAATAGTTGAACGATTAGATCAGCAATTCAATATCAATAATGAAGGAATTTCTATTTCAACATCATCTACGACTTTTCGTTATTATAATAGAAGTGATGACACCGAACCAACTACTGATGCTAATAACATCACTAATGACAATTTTAGCGATGCCACTTCAACGTCAGGATTTAATGATCGCTCTTCTGAGCCAATCTCAGGAATTTTGATTCCCAAGACTCGGAGAATCCGAAAACATAGAAAACAATCTAAAGTTGTGCCTTTTGAACGAATTTTAGAAACTACCCTTGCTCCAGGTAATGATATATCAGATATCAGTACACTCACAAAGAGTAAGCTACGGAAAACGTGGGCTTCAGAAAATCAGTTGCAAGGCACCCAAAACGCAGTACTTAAGGCTAAACAAACCTCACAATCTACTGTCAGGCATGGTCCAGGATTAGGTAACTGCCTACCTTCTTTAATGGGGATACAGTTCGGCTTTGAAAGGCCAACATTTGATTCAATTCCACCTATCGCTTTAAATTCACCCACCATTAACAGCCCAAATATGCGGTCATCACCTTCAACGAGCAGTCTTGCTAAAGATCCAAGTTTTTCCAACAGTCGACATCTAAGTGGCTGTCAGAAAAAGAAACAAAAAAACCAACTACTGCAAAGACTGGATAGTTCTTTGCCTGATACACTATTCAGCGACCCTGTAAAAATCGCAAATCTAAATAATACTTCTTCTTCACGTGTTCCTTCGGGTGTAAATCTCCATAATCTTTTGAAATTAGCTACATTCAATTTTGATAGCATGAGAATGAGTACAAGTGAAAGAAATCGATTTAAAGAAAAACAAGGTTATGCATACCTTATTCTACAAAGAACCAAGAATTGGCAGAAGGCACCAGCAAGAATACAGGAAGCAATCGATAAAGGATTAATTTAATTTTTTTTTAATTTAAAGAATGCACATGTACATACATACACTTTTGTAATTTATTTAACTTGTTTTTTGAGTAATATTTAAATAATCAATGAAAAAGGAGTTTTTTTTGGTTTTGTATCGATTTATTAGTGAATAGTCAACCTTGTATATATTTTGATTTATTTTGATTAAGAATG
Organism: Baccha elongata; assembly: GCA_951217065.1. NCBI lineage: Eukaryota > Metazoa > Arthropoda > Insecta > Diptera > Syrphidae > Baccha > Baccha elongata. The sequence continues at coordinate 121,952,180 of OX578272.1, read as the reverse complement.
TTACTCAGTTATAGATTATTAAAAATAAAATTTCTTGATTAATAATCATCTTGGTTTTTGTATTTTGTTTTTAAGAACATACCCTATATTTACTCAGGATTTAAATTGAAGTTGAAGTTTGATTTGAAGTTTGTTAATGATTAGTTTGATTTTTAAAGCGATACGAAGTACGAATAAAGCTCGGGTAAATAAAGTATCGAAAGTTTTTAGGTAGGTAGGTAGGTAAGATGGCGGTTTCGCAGAACAACTGTTCCGAATAAACCCAATTAGCACAGAAAAGCGCCGTTTTGATAACATAACTCGTTTGACCTAATTTTTTGTGATATGGTGGTAGTGACTGTTAAGCTAAGGGGATCAGTTTTTGGTTTGTGCCCGCAGTCACAAGGGAAGAACCTAGCTCACACTGTGTGCTGGGTGGTTTCATTTGGACTGAGAGCCGACCAATTAACTTTACACTAGACCTATATGAGGCTAGGCCCGTTCAAAGGCGGTACACCTGCCAGGTGTAAATTCGTGTTTTGATGCTTTCGCCGCAAGATAAAGTAAGTGCTAGTCCGAAAAGCGTGTCCTAAAGGTAAGTTCCAGAAACTTAAAAGGTGAAAGTTGAAATGGAAAGTGAGTGAGTGCTTTGAAAAGCTAAGGGGACAAGTTTTTGGTCTGTGCCCGCTGTCCCAAAGGAAGAAATTAGCTTGGTTCCATCTGGACTGAGAGCCTGCCCAATAACTTTACACTAGATCTATATGAGGCTAAGCCCGTTCGAAGACAGTTTATACCTACCAGGTATTAATCAGTGCTCTGATGCTATTGCCAAAGATAGAGTAAGTGCTAGTCCGAATAGCCAGTCCTAAAGGGAAGTTCCAAAAAAAAAACTTCCAAGGTGAAAGTTGAAATAGAGATATTGCTTGGTTTGTTAGAGCCAACTGGTGCTGTTGAGAAAAGCGGTAAAATCATTTATCCTTTTGTTCGACAGCACGTTTAGGTTGTCGAGAAACAGACTACCAAATGCCTGGAGGCGAGACCTAGCCAGGGCCGGACACTGGCAGAGGAAATGCTCAATAGTTTCCTTCTCCAGCGGATTTCTACAACTACGGCAGTAGATGTTGAAAGGTATGCGCAGTTTAGCTTCGTGTTCGCCTATTGGCCAATGGCCAGTGACGATTGCAACGACCCTGGCCGTGTCTATTCTGTTTCGTTTTATTAAATCATTCGATCTGTTTTTGTCGAAAGTTTGTACTGTTCTGGGTTGTAAAAGAATATGTACCATCTTTTGTGAATGCAGTCATTAAACATCATTCATTGAATTAAATAAAATGATTGCATTCATTGACTTCACTTTGAGACTTAAAATTAAAAATTTGCAATCACTATTCATTTGATATCAAAAAGACAGCTATTTCATTTCAATCCATTCATTTTACAGCAATCATTTGAGAATTCATACATTCTACGCTTTCTTTGGCATTCCAATATGCCATCAGCATTCATTTGACATAAAAAAAATTGTAACAATTTTTTTCCATTCAATTTAGAGCAATCATTTTAGATAAGTTCATGCATTCTTTTGCATTCTATTACATTCTTTGTAGTCTTGTATAATAACAAAAATTAATGTTACTCAAAAGATTACTAAGAATTCAAAAGATGTCAAAAGAGTGCATAGGAATACAAAAGAATGCATGAACGTATCTAAAATGATTGCTCTAAATTGAATGGGAAAAAATTATTACAATTTTTTTTATGTCAAATGAATGCTGATGGCATTGACGTATTAAGTATGGACCGCCAGTAGCCAACTTCAAGCGTGTTCCAACATAACTAGGGGCGCCATTAACTACTAGCAGGGAATTTGCGTAGCAGTGATATGATTTTTTTAATTAATTATTTACTATTAACATATTTTGGTAGAAATAATTATCAAACGACTTTTATTTTACAAAACACATCCACTCCTTATGCCATCAGTTACTTACAGATGAATATATTATCGTTTTCATTTAAATTCTAATGGTGAAATTAGTACACGTATTTAACACTAAAAGATGATGGCGTTTTTAGACTGTTTTTAGCTGGAACAACTTTTCTTGGCTGTTTGTATGAACATTTCAACCGACTAGCTGTCCATATCTAGTACGTCAATGGCTGATGGCATATTGGAAGTCGAAGCCACCGATTAGGGAATACGAGGCGAGTTATTTTCAATTCGATATCTGCTTTTTGACCCACCTAGAGTTGTTGAATTATTTAATTAAAAAGCGATTAATCCTTCCAATTGACAGCTGATTTTTGCGAACATACAAAACGAAAGAGATAAAATAAAAATTATTTGTCATACAAAACCTCATTTTCGCCTCTAAAAACGACTCGTTTCGTATTTCCTAATTAGTAGTCATTTTAGGCAACATAATTGGTCAACCTAGAAATGAAAGATAAAAAGCTGCAAACTCGTATATATTTTTATATTGGCGTTCTAAAAGTTGTCTAGAAAGTCAACAAAATTCTCGTGTCTGCAACACAAGTTATTCAAGGTCAAAGGTCACGAAAAACTGTTTTTTGGGAATATCTCGGTTCATATGGCTCCAATAATTTTAGCATCCATTACAAAATTATAGAGCATAAAAATTCCAATAAATTTTGTAACAAACATTTTTTCATACGATCAACCGTTTTTGAGATAGGGGCGTAGAGTTTTGCACGCTCAGCAATACCATATTAGTGTACGCGCTAGCCCATGTCAAGTGTGCCCTTAGATGTCCCTTTAGTTTTGTCATGAGGCTTTAAAGCACCCATTGGGGTATACATCAAATTGGGTCAAATGGTCCAAATCATGGTGGTCGTTTGGCCGCCATTTTTAAAATTTGCCGTAAAATTGACCGTTTTTTGGTTTAAAGATATTTCCGCATCCAGTGGTCCGATTTTCATTTTTGAAGACTCATTTTATTTGCGTTTTAAAGCCAAACAAATTTTATTAGACAAAGTTTTTACTTAATAAAGACTTCCTGAGATATTTAAGATAAAAGTAAACAAGTATTATTTCTTATTTTTAGGTTGACCCCTTGTTTTGCCTAAAATGACTGTACTATACTTGTTTACTTTTATCTTAAATATCTTAATAAGCAAAAACTTTGTCTGATAAAATTTGTTTGGCTTTAAAACGCAAATAAAACGAGTCTTCAAAAATGAAAATCGGACCACTGGATGCGGAAATATCTTTAAACTAAAAAACGCAATGTTTGTTGAAAATGAGAACAACAATTGCAAAGAAACTATTAGCAATAATATTTAACAATAAATAACAGTAATAATTTTTGTTTCAAAAAAAAAAAAAAAAACTACCACAACTTCCAAAATTTCGCTTTCCGGCGTCAAAATGACGAATGGAAACGGGCAAATAACAACGGACCGTCTAATCACCATAGTTCGTACCTGACAGAAAGACGAAACACGTCACGTACGAAAAAAAGGACTGGTGTAATCAGGGTCATTTTCAGCAAAAATATATTAAAACAGTTGCAATATTTAATATTCTACTCGCTTTCCGGTGGCAAACAGGAAACGTCAAAGTTCAACCAGAAAAAGTCTTAAAATTTCCATACATGTTTTCGTTACTTCATTCCTCCTTCGTTTCTACACCCCTCACCAAAAATGTCAAAAAGACGTATGACGAAATGTAGGGAAACAGGTCTGATGGTCTAATCAGGGTCTATATGTGTACGATGACTGACGTCTTTTGACTGACCGTGTAAGGTTCGCTTTAAGGAATTCTAATAAATACAGTTGAAATGGCTTGGTCAAACAGAGCGCAGGCCGACGAACGACGCCACACGTTCTGGTCAATACAAATACTGGGAAAATAGAACGCGGCGGTCAGATATTGTTTGTAAATTTTTACAAAAAATGCCGAGCGCCGGGCCGCGCTCTGTTTGACCGAGCCCTAAGGTTTTAAAAATTTTATATTTGGTTAGTGAGAAAACATGAATCTTGTTACAGTTGCATTGCAAATAGTTGAACACAAATATTTAATTTACCCCTAACTACATAACTACCTTAACGGTAAGTCCAAAGTATCTGGTGGCGGTTTGTTTTCGGTTGCAATCCAGAAATCATAGGGAAAAAGGACCACATGTAGGAAATAATGGGTTTTATCTGTATTCTTTCTAATAAAGTATTTGTAGAAATTAAACACCCAAGTATTTTTTAATGTTAAACAGTTCACTTCGAAAATATGAGTGAATAAGGCAATGCTTTTTATGAATTCATTCGAATTTTTTTAAACACGATTTTTCATAGTTCGTAGGGTTTCGTTCGGGAAAATTAAGGAATGGATTTAGTGATAGGAGTAATTATTAGCTTACGCTGTTTTTTCATTAAATGTATTATAAAAAAAAGAAACTAACTCATTATTTCCCATAACTCAAAAAACATACATACATTATATTTAATTTTTTTGCGACCGTAACTAAAATTCAATAAAATTTTATAGAATGGTCCCAATTCAAGTGTTATGTTCCATTGGGAAGACGAATTGAAGTTTTAAATGGACAAAATGGCAAACGAAAAATACACCAGTATAATTTTCAACTTAACGAAAGATTTAAAAGACGCCGCAGGTTTTGATGGTTGACGAGAAGAAACAGATTTAAGATTGAAATACATTTTTTTTTGTTAAGCTTTACCTATAATGTTTGCATTTCATTGTTAAAAAAAATGTTAAATAAACTTTATATGTATGTTTATATACTGAGATAAAATTAAACAATATATTTTACACTAATCTGTTTTTCATTTATTTATTAAAAGAATATGCCGTCCGTCGACCGTGCGTCGGTCGTGCAGGTGTGCGGTTGTCTGTTCACCGAGCTACAGCCTAAACAGTAAGACCGATTTTCTTCCAATTTCGTGTGTAGTACTTTACTACTTTTGTGATTCCCTGACAAATTCGAATTTTCGTTTTAGCCCGGCTATAACGGGTACTTCCCATAAAATGGTTGTAGTTTTTCCAAATTTTCTCAAAAACGGCCGTAACGATTTGAAAACAAAAATTTGTGAAAGTTATATTTACAACGTTGTTAATGTTAAATGCAACAGGTGTTGCACGACACTAGTTAGAAGGAGTAGAAAGATAGAGTAGAATTGTTTTGGTACAATGGATAGAGAGCAAGTTGATTTGTATGTTTCATTGCATACTTGATGGCTCATGGGCGATGTCCAGGGGTCAGATTCTGTATTAAAAAAACGATCAAACGTTTTCAACTGTGCGAACGATTTCCATAACAACTGGTCGAAAAATCGTTCGCACAGACGAAAACGTTCGATCGTTTTTTTTATACAGAATCTGGCTCCAGCATAAGTATGCAGTATGCTGGAAAGGAAAAAATAACGCACTTTTTTATTTTTATCTTATAAAATCTGACATTTTTTCGTTTGAACAATCTTTTCTTGGGTTTCGAATAAATTTTCCGAATATCAAAAGCAATCCAATTTTCTGAATGCTGATTACCAAATATCCGGCTTCAAAAGATTTACCTTTCGAATCGGATTACAGATCAAGCCCCCAGCTAAGGCCGCATGTGTTAGACAACTATACAAAATCTTAACTAAATGTTTTGGAGGCATATATATCTTTTTCCTTTATTAAATGGACAAACATATTTCGTGTTTGTTACTTGCAAGTCGCTGTAATTCCTGGTGTGGTAATCGAATATTTTAAGAAATCAGATTCGTGTGCCACTCTATCAGCACTTCGAAATACATCTAAGTGTATTATATATTATATTGGCTTAATCCCAACTATAATGCGCTATTCTGTCAAAATAAAAGGAACTGATTGTTCATATTTATATAAAAATTATGAATAACTACAATGACAAAGGAATTTATTAATGATACAGATTCTATACACTAATGTGAAAATTCATTTAAAAAAATTTCTGAATGAGTATTTATTATTCAAAAATTAAGCGTTAAGCGGTATATAGTCCAAGTAAAAAAGCGTTTCGCCCGGATGCTAGCTTGTAGGCTCGTCAGATGACGTTTCCAGCAAAAAGCACCTTGTCATTACTCAATTTTTAAGATTTTTCTAGCTCATCTTATAATTTGCGTTCGTATAGAAACGTAAAGCGACCCTTACACTGTCAGTCATCTACACATATAATCAGTCATCAGGCAAAATCAAAAGGATTTTTCGTTAAATAAATGCACGCATACAGACTTATTTTTACAAACACTATGTTACAGATTGATGTCAAATGACTGACCGCATAAAGCTCGCTTGATGAGCGACTTACTTTCCTTACTTGAGGAAACTTGACGAAAGTTATGACATTCGCTTCCGTTTATTTTCGACTATTATGGTTGCATACCCAATACACATTAACAAAAGATATACCTCATGCTAAACGAAACTACGAAACCCGAATTATATCTATTATTGGCAATTTCATATGACTCATGCGATTTTGATAGTAGCTCATACTTGTTCATACGCACAAAATTTAACCATTTTGGCATTAGTGGAATACACCTTCCAGATTGTTAATTTATTTTTGGGCATTTTAAGTAGTCCTTTAAATTTAAACAACTTGGCCCACTTGTACGAAACTTTTTTGACATTAGTAACCACTGATTTATATGGCTAATAAAAATATAAACTCGTTGCAAAATCTTAAATATTTATCCACTAATTTTTCTCTGTATAACTTTATACATCCGTCAAATAGAATTTGACGAGAAGTTGCCATCGGTGAGGTTCGCATTAGTGTGTGTAGCAAATGTTGTTGTTGTTTTGTGGATGTTTTCTGTTTCGTTCCTGTTTTTATTTTTTTATCTTTGGTTAGCTGTGTTTTCATTCGTGCAACGTAAAATCGAAAAATAAACAATTATCTATATATGTAATCCTGGATAGCTAACTGCGATTTTATAAATGTATCCTTTGTTTTCGTGCAAGTGGCCCTTAGTAGTCGGATAGATTTTTCTGTCCGATTTGATTTTTTTTTTGTAAAAACGCCTTTAAGCTACGATCAACTTTTAAGCGGTAAACAAGGATGTTAACAGTGCTTCAATTTTATTTTAAATATTTTATTGATATCTTTTGGATAACTAACATTGTTGTAGTGTAATGTTTATGTTTTGGTCATTGCAATCCTTGTAGTATTTTAAAAAAATGTCTCCCAATAATTTTTGTTTAATAAGTAAATAGTTTTGACTTTTTTTTAATTTTATTTGTTAGCTACAAAAATAAAGAAGTTTATTTCAATTTATATCGTATAGAATCTTCAATAATATCACTTGACTCGCCATCGCCGCCATCAAGTCCAGCGCCAACTTCTGACGAAAACACAGGTATGTCATAAAAGACGAACAAAAATTACACTCCAAATATCGGCTTCTTACAAAAAAAAAACTACGTAAAAACTCCTTCTCTCAGGCGTTTCATCAACAACCACAGCATCAAGTTCGTCCGGGATGCAGGCGGTCAATTTCAGTGACCACGCTGGGCCTGGTATGATATTAAATCCGTTGGCCTTGAATAGGTAAAAATTGTTTTTAAAAACTTGTAAACATAAAATATTTAAACCATTTTTTTTTTAATTTATATCAAAAGCAAACGAATGAAAATGCAAAGGAATCAAAAGTAAGCTGCTCTACATTGCTTTTTCAGTTTTTAAGAAAACGTATTAATAAATAATACGACATCCCTGGTAATATTAGTGGTACAGTACAGTTGCCGTTTTCTAAGAATATTATGTGTGAAGTTTTTTCCAGAAGCTTATATTTTTTTTATAAACTAAACCTTTGAAATAATTTGAAAATTAATTTCACGGTATAGAAAAAAACATAATTAATGTTAAGTTTAGATTCTTGGGGTTTCATGAACGTTTGAAATCAATATAATAAGCCTACCTGTTAACTTTTTATTTTCGTCATAAATATAAACATTATTTTCACAAACTTTTGTTATAAAAAGTTTCCTAAACTAAAAAAATATATTGAAAAACAAAACCTGAAACAAACCTATAAAAGTACAATAATAACATTAAAACAACTGATTGAAAAGAATATGTAGAAAATGGACGAAAATTTTCTTCGAAACACTTTAAAATATATGTCTATTTAAATACAAGTTGACCAAATATGCATAACAAATAGAAAAACGTAAAAAAAAATCAGAATATAATATAAACTTAAACATTAAAAATATGTAGTTCAATACATTAAAGATTAATCATTTTGGATTTAAATATTTAAATTTCAAGTAGGTATTTGGATAAAATAAAAACAATAAAAAAAAAAAAACGGTCATACATAAGAAATTTAAAAGCCTTTTGGATTATATCTATCTATATTTTAAATGTGAAACTGGAAAAAATTGCAAAATTATTTTTATAAATTTTTATTTACATACTTCATGATACAAAAAAATAAATATTTCTTTGTACTTACGTAAACAACATGGTTTCTTTTTTTTTAATTTGTAATTTAGTAAATTAAATGTAATGTTATGGCTTTGGGCGCCATTTTCATGGTTTGTATTAAGGCCGTGTGCTACTAGCGTTAAAATTTTATCTAGTGGCTAAATTTGACACTTGGTGAATACATAGTGAATAATTTGCTATTCTCATGAAGGAGTGAGGAATTCAGAGGTCATGTTTTGTTTTGATGGCGTTTCGTTTATGTTATTTCCTATCAACAAAATGTTAAATCAGTAATTGCAATATTATAATCAAAATCTAAAAAATCTAAATCTACACTTTCCTACTGGCATATTCTTTATGCTTACAGGCTTGCAGCTCCCTGTTTTCCAATAAAGTGCAATAAAATATTATTTGTCTGTCGCGTCAATTTGAATGAATTCAAAATAAATATATGCTGCTCCCCCATTCGCATTTAATCCAGCTGACACACTGAAAAGCTAAAAATGTATTCACCTCTACTAAAACGTCAAAAATTAGATAGAGGATAAAATTTTAACGCCATTGACACACGTCCTAAACGATCAATTTCTACGAAACACGTTTTTTTATTTTGACTACTTCTTTACATTTTCGTAATTGGTGAACTTTCATGGTTTGTATTTTTTTTCTCAATCTGAAGCTGAAACTGAACAAAAAATGATGACCAATTTCAAGAAGTTATATGTGTTGATGTTTTCAAAATGTTTTCAAAATAAGGTCTGACATTGGGCGCCATTTCTACTGTTTGTGTTTGATAGGTAGGATCATAATTATTTTGAAATTAACTGAGATATTGATGAATAAATTTGTTTGTTCCTCAATTGCTGCAAGAAGAGTTCCAGATACAAAAAAAAAACTACTTTTTCAGGCGTTTGTTAAGCCATAGACACTTCGACACTTTAAGGCTTGGACAGATAGAAACCAAATTGTATTTTAACATCTGTAAAGTATTTAGTTCAATATGTCATCGCAAAATAGTAAAATCAACTTTTTTCCAAAAGAAAACAAAAATAGGTTGAAAAAACAATCCGTCAAATATCATTGAAACTACATGAAGTTGGCCGCGCACTGCAGGTACCTGATCCGAACAGTCGATGAAAAGCATAATCATTTCCAAATTTTGCAACGCGGTACTTGACATAAAAAAAAAACAGGAACGGAAACATTGAAAAATAAAAATGGTTGAATTCAAAGCTTTGACATGACGCGACGGTGAGAACTAATTTTTTGGAACACGATAATTTAATCCGATAGAATACAGGATCTTGTTGTGTTATGGTTTTTGTCGGTAAACTATTGATTCATATGGTTCATTTCTGATAATAAAACACGGCTGTTTTTCTCATGATCGTTGTGACTATTATTAACTTTGAAGCAAATTCTAATTGTCAAAATGAGATCGGTGAGATGAAATTCGTTTCCAAAATCAAGAAAAGCTGGCTATTGTCGAAAAGATATCCAGCCCTATCAAAATATGCGTTTGGATGAAAATTTTATCCGATTTGTACAAAATCGGTATATTTTTGTTCGAGGTATCCGTTCTGATACACAAATCGGAAAAACTTCCGAAAGAATTAAACGCAGACTATTGATGTGCGATGTAATGCGTTTGAGCAATTTATTTTTGACAGCTACACGGCAAATATTTTCCGAAGTTCTCCGACAAAAAATTGCTGCGGCACATTAAAGAAACAATTTTAAAAAAGTTTTTGCTGATTCTATGTTTTGTTATTTGGTTGCTATGCTTGTTTTTTCCAGATGCAAAATAAAAAAAAAAAATATCTTTTAGGCCCAGTTTCACAGTGAGGGTTTAAACTCTATTTCAGTTTAAACTACCGTTTTTCAATTTTTCGCTTTCACAGTTATCGTTTAACTCAGATTTGAGTTTTACTTTTCGTTAAATTTAAACGATTTCATTTCATCGTTTAAATGCTGCCGTTTCGTTTAAAGTCTTAGAACACATGATTTTTTAATATTTTTTTTTTTGTATATTTTTATATTGGAATTTAATTTATTTGATAAAAAGTACACAATAGCACTACAGTTTAAACTCTCATGTGAAACTGGGAATTAGAATTGTTTTTATTTAATTGTGTAAAGGCAAATATGTATGTAAATTAAATTAACTTCAATAGCAATGAAAAATAAAAATCTATCCATTGTACCAAAAACAATTCTTTCCTATCTTTCTACTCCTTCTAACTAGTGTCGTGCAACACCTGTTGCATTTTAAAAGGCAATGTGCCTTACAGACACATAGTTAACATATTATATATGTAGTTATGTTTTCTTAAATTATCAGAGTATTTTTCACACTTTATGTGAATGAAGCATTTGATAGAAAATGTCAAATGAGTGCGTTTATAAGCCTTATTTTTACTGTTCCTGTACTGTGTAAGGGATAACTCGATCGCAATTTAAGTTCCGATCTAAAATCTTTTCCGATCTGAACGGATACCTCTATAGGGCTGATCTTCTCAATATAATCGAATTACAGACTGATCGTGCTGGTTAAACATTTCATAAATAGTAAAGGCCTGACGTTGGGCGCCATTTTTATGTTTTGAAATAATTCATCATAACATAGCTGTTCGGATTCGGCAGCAAGTTGTAGGTCCCCTCAATTCCTATTAAAATAGCAACACACCAAAAGATTAGTTGAGGTATAAGTCACTATAGGCCTTGGGTCTTGTCCTGAAGCTCTCGCGTTATATAATTTATAATAAATTACACGATAAATTCCACACTTAATGATTGAACATTAACTGAGTGAGCTGTTGTGTTGAATATATTGCTGATACAAAAGAGGCATACTGAGATATCCGATGCGTTAACACAATATAAATTACCTTAGCAAAGATTTTCTATAGTCCTTAATTATATTTCAGCTACCAAAATTGAAAGAAAATGATTCCCCACAAAAAACGAAATGATTCGTAATTCGTAAACCTCAACCCTCCGGATAGCATGACAATACTCATTTGGTGATTTTAACCAAACTAAATCACTCAAGGGAAATATACCCACACCGCACAACGATAAATCTCTAATCATCTTTTATATCTACCCTTTAACATTACATTAATATATATTCACCCGAAACAAGGGTAGCTCGATCTTTCTTTAGGCAACTATACAAGATACAAGACAATATTCGTTATTGCGAGAGCAATAACATCTCTCACATAGGACATAAACACGCGCACGTCACAAGAAGACAATTACAATCCCAGAGAGAGCAAAGCACCCCATTTTAGATACTATACATTTGAAAAGTGTATTTCTGGATGAAATGTGCACACGTGAACAGCATAATTAAGGATTCGTTTACATAAAACATCACAGATAGGAATCTATTTGGGATTTGCATAAACTAGGCGTATGTCAGTGTGTCTCACTTCCCTTCCTTTTGACTTTTGAATGTTCAACTCAATTATTGAATAGAGGGTGCGTTGCGTGTGTGTGCTTGAATTCAGATTTTCTTTTATGAGGATGTGGGTGGATTGGATTTAAGATCAGATGTTATAATAATAGAAGCAGGGTCGATAGTTCAAGCTAAAATACATTAAAATTTGTGCCGAAAATGTTAACCCTTTGATGAAGTTATACTAATGCTTTGTATCGAATATTCGAATGCAGAAATAATGTTTGCCATTATGAAAAATAGCGCCAAGAATCTTTTCGCTCATTTATAACTTGATTCACGCATGGATAAAATGTAAATACTGTGTCAGAAATGTAAAAAAAGATAAATAAAGTTATAAACTTTATTTTAAAAATGATATAGGAAAAGGATATTAACAGTAAGACATGTAGTTGATTGATACATATTTTTACACAACCAAATGTTGATCATATTTTAAGGCATGGGTAAGTATCTATAGAAATGTTTTCCAACATACAAAAAAATACTTTTGCCACTTTTGTTTATACGCTTATTTGCTATATGGTAACGTGCAAGCATTTGGAACTGAGCATTGTCTCACTGTGCCCGTGGGCTAGTGGGTTAGTGTATGTGTTGGACTGTTACGCCAGAAGTCTGGGTTCAAAAACTGACGCAAGAAGAAAAAAAACAGGGACTCTGCCTCTTGCCAGGAAGTGACAAACCCTCCAAGAGTTGGGATCATTGTCATGATAATTTGTAGAGTGCATATCACCTTAACCTTAGTACTTAGTATCGAATATAGGTCCTCTCCATTTCTGTTAAACTAACAACGTTAAAAAAGGATTGGTTGAGAGTTTCAGAGGGACAGGCCTTGCTTCTCGAAGCTATCGTTATGCCAATATATGAAAAATAATCACTGTTCGAAACCTTTCCCTATACCTTTGTTAATTTTTTTTTTTTTTTTTTAAGAACCAGAATACCTTTATTTGTTGTGAAAATAGTATACCCAAACAAATATTGGCCAAATAGTTTTGTTATTTCCAAAACGATTTGAGCGATATCAAAAGCTTGTTTTTCACGGAATCGGTTCCAACGTTAATAAGGTGTCAACAAAAAAAATTAATTTAATGGTACCTGCCATGATGTTTTAAATGTCGGCTTTCTGGATAAGCGATTCACAAAGTGGATGATCCTTAGTACTTTAACATATACATTTTTCGAATAGAAGAAAAAAGCATTCAAGCGTTCTTTTATTTCACAGATATTAAAAACTTCGTGAACTGTAATAAAATTGCATTGTATAAAATTTGATTTTTATAGGAACCTATGCAATAAATGGATATTAGCCATTTAATAAAAATTAAATATCCAGTCCGTTCTCACATAAATTTGAATAGCAATCATTCATTAATCATATAACTCTTCTCAAGCTGAAGTAGAGACCCCACGTTTTCTACAAATACGATTTTTTTTCATTTAAACGAACATACTTTTTTCTTCTTTAGTCAACTCGAACTCTGCACCTTGGTGCGCAACCAACCAATTTTCTTCTACTCATTGCCTTCCATCTTCGGGGCGTTTTTGTTAAATAAAAATATCCTTTGTCCTTAACCAACCAATTTTCTTCTACTCATTGCCTTCCATCTTCGGGGAGTTTTTGTTAAATAAAAATATCCTTCAAACGATTCAAACTTCAACCTCAGTTTTACAATGGTCAAAGGAAAAGGATATTATTTAAATCTCCATTTCATCACTGTTTTTTCTCGGTCCGAAATTTTCCTACCAATAAGTTGAACGAAATAAATTTTTGTTTGTATTTTTATCATCACCAAACGAGTATGTCTGTACCTATATAGTTTTCTACAAGAAAAAATTACCATTCTTCAGTTGTATTTGTATTAGCTATGATAACAATGTTATGATTTGAGATGCAATTTTCTGTCTCAAACGATTTGATGACTTTTAACCCCCAAAATCTTCAAAATATTAATAAGGGAAACATATTGGTTGTTAAGACTAAAAAAAATTTTCAATCAAAAATAATAATTTTTCAACCGAAATGCTGTTGCTTGTTCCACCTATTTGGCCAGTTTGGTATGACGTACTTACTCATTTAACTTTATGTATTTTGTGGCTAACTACGCTCTACACAAATTTGTTCGTTTGCACCTAATTTGATCTACTGTGTAAATGTGTGTTTATTTGCCTAATTTGAGGTCAGGCAATTAAGCGCAAACGTTTTCGTTTGCCTGTTTACTGGCTGAACACAATAGACTGCTGCAACTGTAACTGGAGCTGGAGCTGGAACAGATGTCAAAATATGTCATACGTCTCGTTTTTTGCGTGCTCACAATGGTGCTGCACAGCTTTCCTACATTTTATATCGTTTGTATCAGCTGATTAAAATTTGTTTGCAAAATTATCAAAAAAATCACAATATAATTCACTTAAATTAATTTATTTGCTTTTTAACACATTAAATAAAATATTTTTTCACAAAACACGCGGTCGCGCCACGGTAAATTGTTTTTTATTCAATTTATTGTGAAACGTCGAAAGTTAAAATTTGATGAACTTGTGCAGCACCGACTGCAGCACCGACACCGAGTACAGTTTTGTCGCGTTGTGTTCGTAACATTGGATTTGCGTGTATTCAATATTTTGACAGCTATTCCAGTTGCAGTTCCAGTTCCAGCACCGTCGCTATTGTGTTCAGGAAGTTGTTCTGCATTATTTGAACGGTCCCATTTAAACGTGTTAAAAAATGAAGAATCATGGAAAAACAATTTTACATGTTCTGAAATAGGTAATTTTATTGAACAAAAACAAAATAAATTTTTAAAATCATTAATAAAAGTCTCTCTCACCTCAATTCAGAAAAAATGTGGTTATAAATTCCAAAACACTGGCTATACTTAAATTCCCGGTAGGATTACCCAATCTTAACTGTTGGGTTACACATGTTGGCCACCCAGGTACTGTTGAATTTGGAAACTTTGGACTCAGGCGCCCGCCAAACGACTGGACATAACCTAAGCGGAACAACGAAGTTGCGTGAGCGGGACTGACTACAGAAAGGGAGTTAAAATCCCTTGAACTTTTTGCCTTTTGGGTTTTCGAAATTTTGGGTTTTCGGTCTTTTGGCTTTTCGGTCGATTATTTGTTTACGTTAAAAAAACATTTGCTATTGATCATGTAGGAGGTATTGTAAAATATACTTTAATTGACGTTATTGAATACAATATATGCAAAGAACTGAATTATATAAATAAATAGGAAATGAGAAAAGTCTTACATTCTAGTAACTTCTTTAAAGTTAATAAAAAATATGAAGATTTCTGTGTTTCATTACGATTTTCAGTTCTAAATTACTGCCTGAAAGTTAAAATATAACAAAAACTTTGGAAAATACCATTTTTAATTGTTTACTTTTTATTTAGCTGCACAAATTGTAAAGACGATCACCGGCATCAACAGCTTATCAAGATTTTTTGAGATGCTTGTTTGCTTAATTTTTCCGCATCATTTTATGAATATTTGCAATAATGAACACTTGACGATTGAAGTGATGCCAATTGTTTGCATTTAAGAAAGTTCTATGATATGGTTCATTCATCATTCGTGCAGTGATTCGTTAATGAATTTACCCTATAATTTGATGATTACATTCAGATGACGATAATTAGGCTTAATTTATTGAGATGATTTGAAAGAACTGATTTGACAGCTGATGTCAAAACAAGATGGCCAGTACAAAATATCAACATCAAATTGTTTCTATGGGATCACACATTACATGACCTTCACCATCTGAAGATGATGATAGAGGTTTTGGTTCTGAAGCAAAATCGAGAAGCATTTTCTAGCCAGAACCCTCCTTACCGACCAAACCCTAAATTTGCAAGAAATTTAAACAGATGATACTATCCTATGTCAATGTCCCTCTTTATTTTTTATAAATTAAAACGTATGTTCAGTACAATGCCCCATTACCATATTGTCCATATTGGTTCAGTTTAAGGTCCATTTAAATATACCACAGAAATTATTGATCTTTTAGGCGTTAAAGAAAATGAGGTGATCTTTGTGGAACAAAGTAGAAGAAGGAATTATATTTATAACACATTATCAAGAACAAATGTTTGAATTTCGATAATTTTGCTTATTTGTTATTTTCACATTTAAAATTTCGATCTTTTTTCACAATTCCAATACTTGACTTTAATATGCGAATACCTTCATTTAACTCACAAGTAAAAAAAAAAATAATTGGAAAAGAAACAAAATTATTTTGTATGAATTTTTTGCTGACTCCGTCGATGTGGAAAGTATGATAGTAAACTTTTCTTTCATAGTGAAAAGCATCCTTATCAACAAACAGGTCCTCTGTGTGTACGATGTGTTCCTATGTCTCTTTTACTTAAACTTAAAATTCTATCGTTTAAAATAGGTACACAAACACATCCTTTTCATTTCTATTTTCTTCTCTGGTGGAACTCTTGGGTGGCTCCTCTTTTACCAGCGCACCAACAAACAGCTCAGTCTCATGAAAACTTGCCTGTATATGGTGCTCCTTTTTTGTCTATTTTTCAACCAAAACGGATGTGGTGATGTGTGGGGCACGTTTAAATTCTACTTTTATGAAAGTGATATGTGTGTATGTATGTTTCTTTGTCTACTTTGTAGGATACTTCGTAGTTTGGTTGTGTATGGGTAAAAATATATGTGTGGCAGTGGGTGTGGCACTTAAATCAATATCAGAGTTTTCTTGTTAAAAGCACAAGAAAAGTCCTTAAAGGGTTTATTCTTTCTGAAAGGTAAGTTGCTTATGGGGTGAATGTATATTTATATATGAAAGAGCGTTTGTGTTTATTGTGAAAGGATCTTTTTGAGGGGTATTTTTTTTTACTTCTGTAAGTGGAAGTTTATTGTAAAGAATCACTTAAACCATCTTGGCTGGTAATTAAAACAATGACTTTGGGATTTCTTTTGTATGGATATGTATAAAGATACATTACATTTGAGATTTACACAATATGTGCTTTTGAAGAATGATTTTCCACAACTAAAGATAAATTCAAGCAATGGCAGGTAGCTATGGGATATGCATATGGGTGTTGATTAATTATATCTAATCAATATTTTGTTTTGAAAACGATGTCTTGAACGATACATCGCGGTGGGAAATCGGGAAGTAGGTACTTACTTACTTATTAAAAGTGGCGCTCGGTTTCTAGGTAGCCGTCTCCAGTTTCGCACGCCAATTTGGTTGAGGTCCTCTTCCACTTGCGTGCGCCACCTCCTACGCTGTCCTCCTATATTGCACCGTCCCACGGGGTGGGTTGGAAAGACCATTCGAGCCGGTGCATTGGTGTCCCTTTGCTCTATGTGACCGAGCGACCTTAGTCGTTAACTTTTCACTTTTGTTACAAGGTCAGTTTCGCTGTACAGTTCGTTGTTATATATTCTTCTTTATGCAGATAGAAGCATAAATCACACGGAGAATTTTTTTTTCAAAGCAGCCTAAAGCGTTTTCATCCACCTTTAGTTATGTCCATGCTTCTGCACCATAAATAAGGACGGGATGTTAGATAAGTGTCTTTTAAAAGGACACTTTAGTTGCTCGAGAGAGGGCTTCGCTCTTCAGTTGCCTTTAATCCCAAAGAAACTGCTGTTGATGAGAGTAGGTTAGGTTAGGTTATGTGGCTGTTAGGAAAACACTTAGACCACAGATAGGTCCGTTGTGATACCACGAAATGAGCGAGGGAGTACCTCTTTAATTAAACCAGTTGGAGCTTCTTATAAAGCGACGAAAAGATAGAATATCTACGTTCGACAGATTGCTAGGACCGTCGAAAAAGATATTACCAAGGTGTAATTAACGTCTTTGGGAGAGAGCTGGGCATGATCACAGAAGATGGCTGCCTGGCTGTCTAAAAAGATGCGGATATCCGATGCATATATCACGTTTTCCCTCAAACAGGATAATACCTCTTTAATCGCCAGAATTTCCGCTTGGAACACACTACAATGGTAAGGGAGGCGGAAAGAGAGACTTAAATTTAGTCTGTCTGAGTCCAGGCCACCACCAACCCCATCGTAGGTTTTTGAGCCATCAGCATAAAAATGAACTGATTCATCTTTCAAAAATCCCTCATCTTCTCAAGTGGATGGTGACTTGAAAATTCTTATCAAAAACTAACTGGGGTGTAGAGTAGTCGGAGTGACTTACTTTTGGTCCGAATGCATTCAGAATAATGGAGTTACCTATTGAGTTATCGGTCCATTGAGAGATGGCTTTGAGACGATCGGCTGTGCTCGCGGCCGTTTGTTTGCTAAAAATATCGAAGGGTATGAGATTAGGTAGTATATCTAGGGCAGCTGAAGGTGTCAAACGGAGAGCTCCACTAATACACATACAGGCTGACCGTTGGACTATACTTAACTTCTCACGGTATGTAACTATGTCCAAAGCAGTCCACCATACTGCTTCCCCGTAAGTTTGTATTGGTCTTTTGACCGCTGTGTAGAGCCAGTGGGTTATAAATGAGGATAAGCCCCATTTATTTCCAATAGCTTTTTTGCAAGAAAAGAGTGCTTCTGTGGCTTTCCTAACTCTTTCTTGTATATTTGATTTCCAATGTAGTTTTGTGTCCAGGATTAGATATTTAGCTTCATCTGAGAAAATTAGTGTAGTTCCCTTAATTGATAGGGGTCTTACTTGGGGAATTTTATATTTTCTTGAGAAGAGGACAGGTTCAGTTTTGTTTGGGTTAATACCCAGTCCGCATGTTTCCCCGTTATTGCAATGACAACATCGTCAGCATACGCAATCACTTTGAAAACCTCTCTCTCTAGGCTCACTAAAACTTTATTAACGACTATGTTTCATAGAAGTGGGGAAAGGACTCCAACTTGCTGAGAGCCTCTAATAACAGATCTACTTTCATGAGTGCCACCTAAGGATGGCAAGAGTAATTCTTCGTTGAATTTCAGCACTGTGGTGTTATTCACTGAGTTGACTTACCTACCTATATTCATCAATTCCAAAATCGCCCAAAAATATTATTGGGCGATTCTTCATTTTATATTATTTGGGTGATTTTTCATAATGACAGATAGCCCAAGAAATATAGATGCAAAATCGCCCAAAACCGTATTTTTTATGAAAGATCACTAACTTCACTGTTCACTCTTTTTCACTATGCAAGTTAACTCAAAATTTTAGGCGATTTTTCATTTTTGGGGTTGAAAAACTTTTCCTGGACACAAATGGCAAACTGACATTTGATTTCTGTTAAAATAATAATAATAATAGGGGAAGAGTGCCATTAATGAGAAAGTGTAAAAAGTGATACAATTTGCTTTTTTAGTACATAGAAAATAAAACAAAAACCATGAAAGCTTTTCGACAAAAAAAAGTTTTCCTCAACAAATTTACAAAAGGCAATTAACAGGAAGAAATGATTAAAGGTACAGTCACACTATATGCGAAGAATGTAAGAACTAAGAAAATTTTTGCTTGCATGGTTTGACTGCACCTTTAATGTCTGATTTTTCAGCTGTTTGGTGAGTCAATACTTTTTTTTAAATTTATTAGAACAAATTTTGTAGTCGTTTCAACTATTTCAGGTTATGGTATGTACTCTACCAACAATCTTTGAATTTAAATGTTAACGATACCCCATAGGTAACGATGACACAGTTTCACTTTTAATAATGTTGGACATCAGTTTCTTCTTCAACGCTAAGATAAAATATTTCTTAAAAAAAAAAAAAATGGATTTGGATTAGTAAAAAATGATCACAGATTTACCAATGAAAAAAATGTTTCACTGTTTACACCCTTCCCCTAACCTCAACCGTTCATAATAAGGACTTAAATTAGGTGAGCAGAACATTTTAAGAAATTTGTCATGTTTGACCGAAAGATTACAAATTGTTCGCAGTGAATGATACCCATACATGAAAAAGATTGCTGCGTGAGATTCCGACAACTGGACGACTATATGCCACAGGGACTGTTTTAATCTTTACGTACCTATATACTTATATATGTCATATCAGATGTTACTTTTATGATCCATAGATATTAAAACATAAACACAATTCAAACATTCACACTCACTTTATTGAATTATTTTATATGTATTTGTTTGCTAGTAATATTTTTTTCCTTAAAAACAAATTTTATTAACAACCTTCAATAGTCCACTTAAATCGATCATCACTTCCCACAGAAACTGCACTTCTTTCTGTTGTAAACACCCTGTTTGATAAATGATCTTCATCAAATTCATCGCCAACATACAGGAGCTCATTGTACGCCGAATTTCTTATCAAACAATCATCACCTAACGGCTCGATTTCCCATTCACTACCCACTATCATGTCGTCCGAGTTAAAGGAAGCAGAAACTAGTCGACTTCGACTATCGGGATTCTCATCGTCAGCGAACAAATAACCTCCATACGGAAACTCAAAATAAGTTGTATAATTCAGAGGCTTTGGAATCCATCTTAGCTGAGTACCTGGTGCCATGATTGCATACCTTTGAAGTCTCGGATGTCCATGAGCAATGTGCAAGTATTCGTGAACATATTTATTTTTCAAACAAACCCTATTATTGAAAACAAGGCTACGAATAGATACTGGAAGCCGTTGCTCGAGGATAAGCAGCTGAGTCTTTTTTTCAGGGTTAAGTACAGTTAAATTTGATCGAATCATCAGTTCACGAAAGTAGTATCCCAGCTTAAGGATATAAGGTTTTCCATTGATATCATTGGCCCGTGCCATTTCATTGTAGATGACATTGTAGCCATCAATCAACTGTGGAACTAGATGGAACTTCTCCATGTTCCTCATTAATTGGTGCTTTTCTGTAAATGGATATACTGCCGCAACAACCTTTGATACGATTTTTGTAAAAAGATCCGAGTCAAGTGTTGAGATCTCATCAGCCAATCTGGCAACGCTAAAATCCTTCTCAAAGGAGTGATTTAATGTATTGTCAATCCAAAGTTTGGCCACACCAGTCTCAAAAAGGATCTTTAAATTGTCTACCATGTTGGTTGCCAGAATATGGGTTTCATCGTCCACAGAGTTTGCTTGCACAACTTCGTCATGCACTCCACGAATTATCCGGACAATTTTCAAAGGTTCATCATGTCCACAACGGATTATTTCTTCAAGGATGTTCTTGTAGATAAGGAACTTTACTTCTGCGTTCCGAACTGCAGTTGCAAATTCAACTAAAATATTAAAATTCTCCATACGATTGTCGTAGATTTCCTTGACAACAGATGGAATCTCATTCAGATCATTAAGAAGAACCTGTTCGGCCTGGACAAATTTTCTCCTTTGAATAAGATTGGTAATGCCTTGATTAGGCTCAGGCTGCTGTTGATAGAAAGAACCTCGTCCCCTTTCATTGCGATAGTTGGCAACTTGTTCATCAATCTGGCGAAGTTCTTCCCTCAGTCGTGGTAGTCTAACTTGGCAGTTCACATCCCGTTGATCGTGTAAACAAAAATACTTTATCAATAGATCAATATCATTTTGGACACGGATTCTTCGCTCTTCCAGCTTTGTCAACCAATCAGTTGGCAGTCCATCGATTAATAAGCAGTTTGATAGAAAAATCAAAGGAACTAAGAAACATATCCCGAACTGAATTTTAAGTGTCATCTCTCGACCGTGAATGAATTCGAACTGAATGTTGTATTCCAGACTAGGATCTTTGATATAAATATTCAACTGAACTTGGAGGAGATTGCATCACAAAAAACTGTGATGATAAGACAAACAATATTTGAAATGTGTAATACTTTCAATTTTGTTTGTTCCGATTGTATAGGCTGAAGCAGAACACAGGGCATTTAGATTAATTCCCTGCACGGAGAGGTTAAGAGTTTAGAAACATGATGATGGAATGGTGCACGCTCATTATATTCTGCCGTTGATTGTGTATTGTTATGTGATCTAATGCGGGTTCTATCGCATCGGCCGTCGTCGCTCGGTAGTAAGTTCTCGTCACGTCACGTCGTCGTTGACATGTCCCACTGGATTATCTTTAAAACTAAAATTATGGTTGAAATGATGGTGAAACTTGACAAGAGATGATTCTGTAATGGTTTCGTAAGAGTTTCTTAATTAAAATGATTTATTTACAGTTTGGTTGGGAAATAAATGATGAAGCTTAATGAGCTTGAATTTGGATTTTAATGGAAAAGTGTCTTTTGTATAATTAACTTGGGGACTCATAGATAATTATAAATAAGTGTTGAAAGAAGAATATTCTTAGAATGTTTTTTTTTTATTTGATAAATAAGTAATATTCATGCCTTGGTTCTGCAATGGCACTTGTTCTCAATTACGGGTAAACATTTATTACAAAAAAAAATAGGCACGACAGATTAGTACAATTTTGCATTCGTAATTATAGGATCTAGGGGATTCTTCTGAAGGATGTAATAATACAGTTTTTTTTCCCCGAAATGCTTCTTCAATAATTTTAACAGTTTTAAGTAACACCGGTATCCCAAAAATACATTGTGACATGTCTTCCAAAATGAAACGGCACCGTTTTTTCTAAAAGAACTACTTTTTGAAGATGATATCCGGCAAGATGGCATCGCCATTGTTGATACCCATTTGAACTCTTCCTCCTGCGTTTTCAATTGGTTTGACAAAACGTTCTGGCAATAAGTTCTAGTGCTCTTGTCGGATATTTTCTTTAAGAGCTTGCACGCTTTTGTTTCATGATATTAGATATGGAAATGGACATTTTACTGAGCGCACCTTATGAAGGTAAGTATATAGTTAAAGGAGGAATAATAGTAATCATAGTAATATGTTTTAATAAACGAGGGGTAAGGGTTTGGTTACATTTGCCTCCGTACAGGTCTTGAGCCGCATTGGTAGGGACCTATAGTAAATTATCAGCGATCTTATAAGCGATGTTCAGCGATCTAATAAGTGATGTTCAAAAGGCTTATGCAGCTTAAGTTGGCGCAGAGCATAGGCGGTCTCCCTTTTTGTGAATCGAGTTGATGGTACTGAGATTCTACTCATCGGGCATACTTTCGTGTGACCATATTTTGCAGATAAGTTGGTGTATGCTCCTGACCAGAGGTCACCTCCAACGTGTTTAAAAAGTTTTTAGACCAATTTTAGTCTGATGATAGCTAGAAGCCATATACCTCTGACGCAGCATTTCTTATGGCTTGTTGACACAGCTGCCATTCGTCTTCCGTGTTCATCATATCAAGAGTCGAAAGATTTCTAGCAAGCTCAAGGGATACTTGGTCGGCATAGGCCAGTGGCGGTCCATTCCGATAGATGACGTCCAACATTAAATTTCCTTAGCATAGTTGATGTTCGCCTAAGAGCCTCCAGGGATATCCGTACTCTAAGTTTTTCACCAACCAGGTAGTGGTCGGAGCCGATGTTTGCTGCTCGGAATGTACGGACATTCAGATTGCTAGAGGAGTGTCTTAGCGTCTTAGGTCGATCTCAACATGGTCTATTTGGTTGCATCGATTTCGACCATCTGGAGATCACCATGTGCCCTTGTGGATGTAGGAATCGTGTGCTGCTCAGCACCATGTTTTTTCCCGCTACAAAATCGATGAGCCTAAGCCCATTTCGAAGGTGGTGTCGAGCAGTCTTTGTTTTCCGATCGTCATATATCAAAGATGTCCTCCCTCTCAATTTTGGCGTTAAAGTCTCCCAGGAGAATTTTGACGTCATGTTTGAGGCACTGCTTGTAGGTTTTGGCGAGGAGCTCGTCTGGTAGTCCTAAGGGTCGCTCGTCTAGGTGTTTATTATTTTAGACCAACGTTTTTCAATTCTTAGACCAACCAGCGTGGTGATTGCTGTTGAAGATGCTAATATTGATCTAAATTATTTATTTTTACCCTGAAAGTTTAATGAATTCCCCTTCTTCTTACTAATTTTTATCTTTCGGGGACAAGTAAATTTTTGTCATTCCCCCAATTTTAAATATTCTTCCAAAAATTTAAAGTCAGTGTTCTGGAAATTTTTATTTTTTGTATTATTACCTAAATTGGTATTGGAAAGCTCAGAAGTCGGAATCTAAATACTTACCTCTTAACTTTTCTTTAAACACACATACTTTAAATAGTATATATATATATAAACATGAGCATTTTTAAGTAAAAAAACGTCTTTTATATAAAGTATGTATGTATGTTATTAAAAAATAAAAGAAGAAAATCCTCTTTTTCCGCTTCCTTGAAGAATTTATTCCATCCTACACCCCATCATCCTTTCACACAATGCAAATGTAAATATTACCATTTTCAAAATATTCGCGAGAATTTCCAACGAAAGATACATCCAGTTTTCACTTTGTGTGTAGTTTGTGCCATTGGGCCGGGTTATGTAAGGACGAAAACAGGCAATGAGAAAATTTTAGTATTTTCAGCGACCCGTGCCATAATAAATTTGTCTTACAACATTCGACTGAGTGGGGGCGCTCTAATATTGCTGCAACGTTTTTTTTTTTTTTGTTACGTTGGCGTTGGCCGCGGCTACGATGCAGTAGTGTACACTTTGTAACAGGATTTTCCATAGCTTGCGTTATCAACATTCCCTGTTGGGGTTGACTGAGGGGGGGAGGTTCCTAAGCATTGTTGGTGGCGTTGGCGTTGGCGTTGGTGGGGAGTACATCCTTGTCGACATTTCTGTGTATACTTGTGATATATGGCGCAATAATGTTGAAAGCAACTGTTAACTTAAGCACGGATTCTCGCATCACACGGATGAAGTTTTCCAGCAATGGCTGCGTGGCGTTGCTTTGGCTTATAGTGCGGCGCAAGGCAGAGGAATTTTCTCATCTGGATTAAAAGGATAAATGTGTTTTATTTTGTCTTTTCCTATTTTTGTTGTGTTCCCTTTTATTTTTATCTTTATACCTCTAGTTGTTTTTATCTTTTTTCTTTTTTTATTCTTTGCGTACTTTTACAGCTTTTTCAATGGGTACTTTAAATCCTTTTCCTTTTGGTTTGATCCTTACATCTTACCCCAGACTCTATTTAAACGAGCAAGTATGTAATTTTATGTAATGTCCTTGAGAGAGGAGCATCTTCTGATGGCTGCTAAGGGGGGTTGGGTATGTGTGTGTTATGTGGAAATAATTTCGAATTGAGTGGAACATGTTTTGTCGTATCATTTGACATGACAGACATGTTCTTGACAGGCCATTCAAGCGATTCAAGTGGTAAATTTGAATGCACGCCATTATAATGAGAAATAATATGTCTTTGAAGGTTTGCTGGAGGTTATTTAAATGAGAGAATAAAGATAAATAGACCCTTGAGGTGACAGTATGCTTTAGGGCGAGATAAAGGCTATTGACATTGTAAAATTTAATGATTTGAAGTGGAGTTTGATTTGATATTGTCTTTTGCATAGCAATCTTACAATGTTATTTATAGCTAATTGATATAGATATATGTATACTTGTAAATTGTTAAAATAGTAATGTTCATCATAAAATTCAAGCAGGTTTTAAATTAGGGTACAATCTTTAAAGAACTGACGTTGTATTGTGAATGACTCTCGCTCTGATATTCCAGATAGTTTCTAATTTCTGAGAAGTGTATTATATTTAACCGATAAAATATCTACATAACATATATCTATTGAATCAATTAAGTCTAGAGTAGGGGAGAATAAATTACGAACAAATTACGAAAAAAAAAATCAAAGTTACCACCTAAAGTACACCAAAACGTATGTATGAAATTCAATGATGTTACAATCGTCCTTCTACTCTGCAACGAATGATACGCCGGAAAGGACGGTTGTGAAATTTGACTTTCACTTTGTTTTTACAGCGTACACTCAGATCAAGAGCGAATTTGGAAGCTTCACTAGTGTCTTTGGTAGCCAAAATTAAATAGCTACTAAGTACAACTTTCTAAAATATCTTCTATTACTTTTTTTTTGTAATAAATGCATTCTCTGAGAGAATATTTTTTACTCCTTCAAGTTCAAGAATTTACTTGAAAAATTAAATGAACACACCTAGTTTCTGATGTGACAGATCTAAAGAAGAGCGATAATTGTGTTGTGTTGTTTTTTTAAAGGGATTGCAAAATTAAATTGTTTTAACAATCTTTTGGATGTGTATTTGTTGTGAATATCGCAACTTGTGAATAAAGTAAATCATAGTAAAATGTTAAAAGTTAAATAATCACATTCTTGTATGTAGGTACCTACAATAAACCACAAAAAGAGCTACTTCGTTGATCCATGAAATGAAAAAAGTAAACTCTTCCGATCAATCCTGACAAAATCAAAGGAATTCATACGATATTTAAATATAAATACATATGTGTTTAGTAGCAAATTATATTTATTTGTTTTGTTTTCAAAAGTGCAGTCAAAACGAAGAGTTCTAAAAATGTTAAATGTTTTGAAACATTTCATGTGTTTGTGAAAATATTTCAATACATTTATGTTTTACAGATTTAAACAATAATACAAGTTAGCGTTTTGTTATCCTTGAGTTGACGAAAAATAAACAAATGTCTTGCAATTCACAACTTTTTCACTCGTTCGCCTTCAAAAAATAAGTGAACATCTTACCTGTCGATCGCATCGCATTTCGCCCGGAATAATTGATGACAATTAGGGGAATTTTTCGAACATTAATTGATTTCGCCCGGAAATACACAATTTTCGCCCGAACATTCACAATAGGCGAAAAGTGAAATGTCAATTATTTCGGGTGTAATGTAGTTCGGGCGAACTTCACAATAAGGCTGAATGTATAAGTTCCAAATACGGCTCATGAGCTCGATGAGAAATTATTGTCAGCTTTTGTTGCGTACAACCAACAACTTGCCGGGTGGATCCGGCTCGAAGGACCAACATTTTCTTGCTTTAATTTTTACTTTAAAAACTACTGAAATTTTACTCTAAACATCGATAAAAAATACTCAATCAAGTAATATGCTAACAAAACACTTCTACAACTATCAATATAAATATCCAGTAGCTTTTTTTCTTTCACCTCTATATAATCTTAGGTGTTTACAATTAGTTTAATTTAAAGAGCCTAAGGATGAAGAACATTAGGAGATAGCGTCCAAAAGCTTTCGTGTTCAAAATTGCAGGGTTTTTTCTGTCTGAATAAATCTGTAGTGTGACAACCACAAAATCATCTTTTGACAAGAATGACTCTCTCAGACATGATTCAAACAATTCTTAAAAAAATACAAAAAATCGTCAACTTCAAACACGGCTTCACAATTTATATATCTAACGCCTTTTGTGTTAATAGTATTTTATTTTAATTAATTCACTGATGGCAGGCAAAAGATAAAAATATTTATTCAAGTTTTTCTTCAAGTGTTTCATAATAAACCGTGAATTCCGCTTCAGCGAAATATTCAGAAAAAATTATTTTATTCATAACTAAAAGGATTTAGGTACATATAAAAATATCTATAAACTTTCAATCAAAGCTTATAACGATTCACCAAGGTGCGCTCTATATAGCCACACAATGAAAATGGCTTTAGCAGTACGAAAACGAAGGGATGTCGAGTTGAGGTAAAAAACCTGAACACAAAAAAAAAATCCAATAAATCAAAAAAAAAACGATCCTAGCAAACTCTTGTGGACCGACAGAAGCCTTCATCTGTGCTATCAGAACCAGAAGGAGAAAACCACCCAAGTATTATGTGCCTCTATACCAAAGAGTAATTGAAAATGTTTTCGTCGTGTCGTCGTCCATAGTCGTCAGCTTTATCGTCGTTATATATACTATTTTGGAAGGTTATTCTTGGTGAGTCCTAGTGATGCTTTTGTAGTGAATTTTTGTAAAATTTGCACGAATGGACTTTATGATGGGAAAATTCTATTCCACGAAAATATAATTTTCACGGAAAAAGTATATGATGAGATTCATGCAAGTGGAAGAAAGGTAGGGAGAGAACAATGGAGTCTTTTTTTCCAACTCTTAAGCATTTCAACTATATACCAAGGAGCTAAGTTTATTTGTAAAAGTGTTTTTAGAATTTTTAAGAAATTCTTAATGGTTGCAGTTTCAAGTGAGAACATAAATATTACATAGTTAGCAGTATACTTTGTAACTTTGTTGTGAATTCTATCATTTATTATGTCGTTTAAGCGAAATAAAGTTACAGTCATATATATAAAATAAACTCTTAGTCGGATGTTGAATCAACTCCTGGGTAGGAAGTTATCAAATAAATAGCTATAAAACATACAACAAAACATCTTTTTAGTAAGGTTGAAAATACCTCGAGCTAAAAATAGTTTCCAAGTTTAAATGGCAGATATTTCTACAGAATTTAATGTTCAAAGTTGGATTATGATTAGTAATTTTTTTGACAATTAGGGAAACTGTTAAGTGGTCTTTATTGTGAATTGGTGAACATTTTTTCAAACCTCGTTCGCAATGTCGTAATACGATTATTTTTTTCTATAAAATTAATTGCAAATAGCCCTTGCTGTAGAAAGATTTTTATTTTCTTAGAACCATTGCATCGATCATTAACTAGAAGGGACTTTGAATATTAAACGCTTTATTACAATGGCGTCACATCTCATAACTTTGATGCTTGTGACGTATACAGATAATTCACATCAACGAGCCATATTCATCAAGGTAGCAAAATACTTCAGACTATTTTTTACGGATCCCAAATTCCCATCGCATTTAATGTGGTTTTCAATACACTCTTTACTACGGCCTCAACCAATATGCCTCTCTAGCCAGTACTGTTCTGAGGCCGTTTTCCACTTGTCTTCCTCTGCGCACACTATCAGGGTTGGATTCGAAGACTATGCGGGTTCGGGCTTTTGTGTTCATACACATGTGTCACTGTAAGCTCAGCCCCTGTATTTTATGCTTTTTGACCAGGCTTATGTCGCTGTATAGCCTATAGAGCTTGTAATTGAATCTGCTTCTTCACACTCTTTCTATACATACAGGATAAAGAATTCTTGACGAATCTTTCACTCAAAACAAACAAGCAAGTTTTCATCCGAAACTTTCATACACCTGGGTTGATTAGGATCTTAAATAACGTCTCCTTGATTCTATGAGAGGCGGTCTTATTTCTTAATTGCCATTGTTTTAAGCTGAAGAAAGAGCAGTTGGCAAGAGTAATTCTACGTTTGATCTCTGTACTGATATCGTTCTCCGTTGCAGTGTAATGTAACTGTACATTTAAAATATTCTTACCACACTTGAGGATAAAATTTTGTGGAGTGTTTTGGGTGAAGCTTTTTCGTGTTGGTGGTAGGAAGTGGTATGGATGATGGTTATGAGGGTCGTGGTAAGAGAGTTTGGCTTGGAGGCACACAGACTAAGTGGGTCTGGTGGCTCAGGTGGTGTTATGAAATCCGAAATACAATTTTTTTAAGTTTGAAAATTCTAGTTCGGAACCCGAAATTTACGTCTAAATTGACTTTTCTTAGGAAATTCACTTTGGCAACCCAAATCTACTTTAATTTTTATTGACGTAAGTTTTGGGTTCCGAATGTAAATTTTTATAGCGTTAAACACGTCAATTTTTAGACGTTATTAACATTAATTTCTGGTTTCGAACATACATTTTTAGATGAAAAAAAGTTAGTTATGGATTCCGAGCGTAAATTTGGTGTGGTATTTTCTAACACCACAATTTTCCAGCACCACAATAGGCCACTGAGTCGATGTTCCATCAAGCCAACCTCAGTTACAACAACCCTTAGGAATTTTACCTTCAAACAAAGCTTCCCCCAAACTACGCCTACGAAAATCCACCCCCTTCCACGCCACCGCCTTAAAACCAAAAGATTTACTCTCAACGTATTTACATACCCCTTAAGGCCTCAAGCCCAGGAAAGCTCTACCCCCTAAGAGCCACAACAACGCCAATGGGCCAGAACGCTCGAGTTGAAACTACTAGTTTACAACAGGTCAATATTTCCCCATTTTGATAAGGATGTCCGTCTGACTTTTTGGATTACGTTTTGACATTTTTTCGTCCCGAGTGTTAGAATTAACAAGCTAGGCCGGGCCTGACTGATTTAAAACAGTCGGAAGTGATCCATCAGTATACACACCCTTGACACTTCTATTTAATGCATAATTGATGGCTGGATGTTTGGAAAGTTTCGTTCATCATTCCCATTTAAAGCGATCGACCGAAAGAGGATATTACAAATTATTTTTCAATATACATGTAAATTTCTGTTATACCAAAAAATCAATATATATGTTTGTAATCTATCGTGTTAAACTGATAAATTTCAATAATTATTTAAACTCAAGTAACCCTGTTTGTGCAAAAATGTTTTCGGCCACCCACAGGAGTTGATAAATTATCCCGAAACAATTTGTTTGAAATTTCGAAGAAATGTCTTCAAATGGAGTTACCAAGTAGGCTTTTTAATTATTAGATTATGGATAACATCAAAAATGGATGTATTGTTAATTAATGCTCACAGCGGACTGAGCTTGAGCTAACATCCTTTCTTAACTAAAATGTTCTATCAATCCCAGCAGCCACCCTAATCAAAACCAAAACACATTCCATTGCATCATCATACCCTTACTTATCCTCCGTCGCCTGAAACCTGAAAACAAAAGATATCACCTTCACTTAAACTGGAAAATAACTTAAGTTTTTAATTACAACCATAATACGAAAAGGGAATTTTCCAACATCACATCCGCTATATACATAATGTCGCCGTGGTCGACATAATCCACCCCAAAAATTATGAAAAACAAAAGCATACGCACGTCGCACATCCTTTGTATATTATTATATCCGTATTCCAAACGCTCATCATCAGGCTCGGGCTTAAGTCCCTCTGGCTTCATTTATTCAAAAATCCCTGAATACCATCAAATATGCATAACAAAAGCGGAGTCTCTTTCGCCGTAAGTTTGCGACTTAATTAAATGTAATTTCCATGTTGGAGTTCTCCTTTGGGGGCGAAAGAGATTTAAGAACGTTGGATGGAGACGGTTGGGGTTGGCTTGGAAGGGGAGGGGGGGGGGGGGTGGAGTGGATGCCGGAAGGATACACAACGAAATAAATAAATGCCACCCATCGTTGTTGTTTTCAACATTTTCATCTAGCAGGCAGCATTAAAAGAACAAGAGCAAGGATATCACACAGGACCGTTTATTAAAATGAAGTCACATAAGGCGTGTGTGTATATTGGGGTGCAGTTTCTAGGTCTATTTTGTTCCTTTTTGCAAAAGTTCAAAGTTTCAACGTAAGAAATATAGACATACATTACATATGTACATATTTTCTTCTCTTGGGGTTTTGTGGAAAATAAAAATTTGAATGATAAATTTGGAAAATAAAGAAAATCCAAAGAATGATGTGAATTTCAAATAATTCTTAAACAGCATCAGATGAGAATGGAAGATGGTAATCATTGTTTTGAGATCAGAACCGTATCTGTCTAAGATATTACTATAATTATGTTCAGCTTGGCATATCGCAACTGGCCCTTACAATGTTCCATCCGAAATTTAATTTCATTTCGGGTTCTCCGGAAGATTTTTATTAGTGTCTGCCTCTGCCTGCATAAATAAGGAGTTGAAAAGAAGGTACAACGTACCTAACTTTATGAGTTATATAGCGAGCGAGCGACACCGACGTAGGCACAAAAATCAAAAGTCAGCGATAAAGGAGTCTGGGTCCTTTATCCAACTACATAGGAAGCTTGTTGGTTGAGGCCCTGGTCCACCCCGGTCTGTAGTGCTGCTACTTTCTTATGTAAGGAACTAAGTATGTCTACAAATTTTGAAAACCAAAAACTCAATATATTTCTTGAAACTATAAAAACTCCTTAGAATCAGAATAAAAATAAGACAAGATCCAACAAAAACTGTCAATAACCGTATTCGATTACATTAGAAGGTCGTAAGCACTAGATCCTATAGATGTCAAAGTCAGATGATACGATGTATTGGAAAATGTTAATAAGAAGACTCACACCCCCGTTTCCACAAATGCTTATTCACGAGATTCCGCAAAATGTTTTGTATTTGAGAGCGCTGAATAAATTTTTGTTCGTTGCCTAGTGAGTTGAATTTATTTTGACTATTATTTTTCGTTTATTTTTGTTATTTTATGAAATTTATGCTCACGCTCTGAAATAAAGTGAGAAATTTTATTCAAAATTGACACAAGAAACTTACAGGCACATTTGCGGAATCAGAATAAGGCTGTGTGCACATTTTTTCGTGCGCACAGCAAAACTGACGCTTGCGGAATTTAGCCCCTGTATACGATTTACAAGAACAAAAAAGGAATCTGGTAAAAGTTTGCTATCGTAGTCGTATCCAGATTTTGATGGTTACTTATGGTACCTGGTTAGTTGGACAATCATAAGACTACAAAAAAGATTTTAAGTCTAGAAAGAAGAAGAGTCCCAGAAAATCGTATATCGTTAAAGCAAAAATAATTTAAACGAATAACAGAGTGAATTTGATAAGTTTTCCTGGTGCCATATGATCTAAATCTAACCCAAAATAAAAGATCATGATATGATAAGAACATAATTCGTAATATGGATTCATAGAAAACAGAATTCCAGGCATTATACAGAAATTTAAATATTTGGAATATGTTCAGAGCATTGACGTATTAGGTATGGACCGCCAGTAGCCAACTTCACGCGTGTTCTAACATATGGGCACCATCAACTACTAGCAGGGAATCTGCGTAGCAGTGATATGATTTCTTTAATTAATTATTTACTATTGAAATATTTTGGTGGAAATTATTATCAAACTTCTTTTATTTTACAAAACACATCCACTCCTTATGCCATGAGTTACTAGATGAATATATTATCGTTTTCATTTAAATTCTAATGGCGAAATTAGTATGTACACGTATTTAACACTAAAAGATGATGGCGTTCTTATACTGTTTTTAGCTGGAACAACTTTTCTTGGCTGTTTGTATAAAATTTTTAACCGACTGGCGGTCCATATCTAGTATGTCAATGGTTCAGAGTTTTAAATGAAGGATAACGGATTTATCAATTTTAACAAGCTATTTATTTGATTTTCCTTATTTCAACCCTGATTGAAAGTTGAAATTCAATACGATCAAATGTTTCCAGAGCTAATATCATGGACAAAACAAATAGAATTTTCTCCACTATCCACCGTTTTATTCAATTTTTTCGTATCTGGGCTTATTTACGTATATACAGTCGTTCTTGGATGTGTGAAGCAACTGAAGAAGTGGAGGAAGCACGTACGGGGGTAGAGTTCTCTAACACATATTCAAAAATCTCCAGAATAACAGAGCTGTGCAAACGCTTTTGACTCATTAACTTAAAATATTAACATCATTATTTTTTTTTTTTAAATTTAACTTCATCACTTCTTCACCATATAAGGTTTGTCTTTCAAATGACCGCGGTAAGTAATTCCAGAACCGAGGTAAATCAAAAATGCGAGATAATAATTTTTTGTATTTGTATCTCAAAAATTATTGAAGATACAAAAAAAATTTGTAGACAATTTTTGTAGGATTTGTTTTTATATGATCAAGGGTTTTCAAGTTAAAAGCGAAAAACTAAAACCAACGGACTGTTAAAGCCCCCACCCCCGGCACCCTCCTGCTACAACACAGGGAATGCGGACTTAGAGACGCGGTCGGAACCCCCCTTAACTGAGCGAACCCGGAAAAAGTATCATAAAAGCGCGGAAACTATCTTATTTTGTTGATTCGAGAAAAGTAACTTCGTTTGTTAGGTTAAAGATTGCGAACCAGTACGTTCGAAGATGTCGGTAATTCTCTTGTCTATGCCTTCTAACGAGTCCAAACCAAGTTCTAAGGTAATTTGGCTGTCTTATATTTTTCTTTTCCATAATGTACATAATGTATTGCATTATTTATATGTATGTTTTATAAATTGTCTTATCCAATAAATCATTTGTATTCAATCTTATACATTTTTCGTGTTCAATCTATTTTAACGATATTTTTCAAAAAGATTATTGAAAACATAAAACAGTCTTTTAAAAATCAAACTCCGTCTCCGCCTTTTGTCTACAAAAACACAAAGATACGGAGCTTTCCTTAACCACCACTATCAACCTCTACCCAACCTATTATAAAAATAATTTCCTTTAAAATTACCCAAAATGAATTAACAGCAAAAACTAAAAATAAAAATAAAAATGTATAAAATATTTTTACTCGCTCGCATGTACACCCTTACAAAGGAAATACAGGATAATAATTTCAACATCAACGCCACACGCAGAATAAAACGCAAAAGCACAACAACACGAAAAGTAATTACCAAGCAGAATAAGCACCACTCTAGCAACAAATAATTATAAAATAATGAATCCTTCGTCCTGCGTTTCCTGCTGTTGCTGACTGGCTGGGCTGATGATGTTCATGTTGATGAGGGCGAAAGGACAATGTTGGCATACGTAAAGTATTAAGGTATGTTTACCACATATATACATATAGAGAGAGATAGAACTATAACTCTGACTCAATGCACGCGTTGAAATTGTTCGCTGTACCTGCTATAAACGGAAGGATATCTATACGATAAGATAAGAGGAATTTCATCAAGTAGACGGTTGTGGAAATTTTATATTTTAACAAAAATTTTACTGAAATGCTTATTCCTGGAATACATTTTTTATCTGATTGATCGTGCCATGCGTAATTGAAAAAAAGATGTATAAGCCATTGTTGAAAAATCATTTTCTAAATGGATCGCTATCGGGTTTTATGAAAAGGGCTTAAAATACGAACAAACCTCTTAGTTTATCTTCCGTAGATCATTTACCCAGTGAGGTCTTTCCCCACTTCGATGAAGCAGCGTGTATTTCCATGCCCAAACGGACGATTTTGGTTTAGGGATGCCAAAATTGAACATTGCCCAATATAGCTAGTCTCTACGTCATACATTGCGTATCGATTTGAAATTCCTGGAGTTTTTTT
Organism: Baccha elongata; assembly: GCA_951217065.1. Classification (NCBI taxonomy): domain Eukaryota; kingdom Metazoa; phylum Arthropoda; class Insecta; order Diptera; family Syrphidae; genus Baccha; species Baccha elongata. Next base: position 121,917,348 of record OX578272.1, on the reverse strand, counting down.
AAGTAGTGAGAATATTGGGTCGATGGTGGATATTATGGCCTATAAAGAAACGCTGATACTGAATACGGCCTTTTGAGTTGGTGACGAATAGTTTTAGGTAATAACATAGTATGACAGAGTAGATCTTTAATGCGATGTTAACAAGACTAATGCCACTGTAGTTAATGCGGGCCAGAGGATCGCCTTTCCTCGTGACCATATTTTGCAGATGAGCTGGCACATACTCATAACTAACAAGGCTATCAGCTCCAGCAAGTTTATAGGCCTTAATATTTAGATATAACTTTAGATATCGATATGCGGTGTTTTGAAATAATGGCCTCCATGTCTTTCAGATTGAATTGTGCAATATGCGTGGCAGGGAAATTTGATTCATCATCGCTGTTATATTATTTGCAGAAACGATTTTCTACATCTTAAGCACACGTTATCATAAATAAATAATTAAGCAAAAAAAAAGGAGCATCAACTCTTTGAAGTTCTTGAAAGCAGGTTTGGCTGGCAAGAGGGGTTCCGTTTATTCGTGTTGGTCTCACCATCTCTGCGAATTGTGTCAATTATCTCTAACATTTTACATACAGTATTCATGGATAAGAAATTTAAAGTGAAATACGATTGTTCGCCTTTTCAGCGTCTTCAAATTTCCGTATTTGGCGGGCAAAAGGGGTTCCAGTCGTTCATATATCTTTGTCCATTATTTAAAACATGTGGTGAAGTATGGTAGATTTTAATTGGAGCTGAAACTGAACAAGAACATTGACTGGCATTGAAAATATCGCTCAGTATTCATGGATAAGGAATGAGGAAAGAAATAAAAGATTTCACAATTTGACCGGCAAGATAGGTTCCGGTCGAGTGTCTAGAATAATTTGTTTTACGTGATTTCCGGAAGATTGGTACACATAGCTTCGTTTATTTATTTATTTAACCACTTTTTTAATTTCAAATAAATTCTATACCGAAATGAGTTTTACGTTTCATTATTCTCCTGGTGAAATTTATGATTTTTAAGAAGAGCTCCTGATGAAATTTTGGAACTTATGACGGCGCCAGTACTGTCGTAGTCAAATGTCGTCGTCATCGTCGGAATATCTTCGTAGCCTTTTATTAATTATTCAAAATAAAGTATCATACCCAAACCAACAACAGAAACCCCAAGAGTAGCATCCTGTCGCTTAAGAAATACACTTTATGCGACGCAACGTTAGTTGTTTTTGATGTTCACAAATTTTAGCATTTAAAGACGAACTTTCTCTGCATACTTGCTTGTTCTTCCCTTTATTCAGTCCTCAAGTCTCATTTATAATTTTAATCAACGTAAAAGCTCTTAAAATAAGAAGTTGAATCAAAAAGGACAAGGAAGGGCAGGGCGCATGATGTTGATGGAGTTGGAATGTTGAGACGTGAAGAGTTGGGTAAACCAAGTTAATCCCTAAAGGGAATGGAATATCTTGTGTTATAATAAATTGTGGTGTTGATTCTCTTTGCCTTTGGTTTTATTTTTTTTTTTTTTATATTTTGTTTCATTTTCATCGTTTTCGTCCTGGGTAATAGGAAAATTATTTTTCTTTTTCATCCTTTGTAATAATGTGTAGCTAGATTTACCTATACCGACATAGTTAAGGGGAGCAGAGTTGAGGTGGAATTATGAAAGAAGGAAATTACTACAATTGTTTTGGAGAGTTCTTTTTTATTTTGTTGTTGTTGAGTAATTCTCCGGAGTTTTAGCTTGGATGCTTAAATATTAATTAGAGGACATTTTGAGCAGGATTAGCGAATTCGAAGGAGGAATATGGCAAATCAATTTGGATGAGAGGGAGGAACGACTTTTTAAGAAAGAAACATTACTTTTGACTATACTTAGAAGGGAAATATGAATTGCGTTCCTAAGCGAATTAATTTTGAAATTAAAAGATTTTGGGTAATTTTAAGGATTATTTTTTTAGCTGGGAAACTTATTCTCTGGTATCTACCTTCATATTTTATTTTATTACTTAGGGGAGCACTGTCTGGTACAATCTAATTGGATCATCAACATACGGTTAATAATAATGTTGCCGCGTTATCAGGAAGTTAAAAAGCTAAAAATGCAGCGGCTGAGCACTGAGATGGCAGGGACATAATTATGTCAAGCGGTTTTCAAATCAAAAACGACCTTTAGGAACTTGCTTTGCGTTTTTGGAGGGTGCTAGTCATACAAAGGTGGCTAAAAAGGTTTGTTGGATGAGGACGTAATACACCCTAATCTGTAAGCACCATCTAAAGTGAAAATTGTCCGAAAGTAGGTATTGATTATTAAATTAAGTGACAAGATATGATTAAGATGAATCGGTAAGTATTCTGGAGGCCCTTAAAAAAATAGGAGACTTAAACTATTCATGAAAATTAGATCCACAAGCAATTTGAATTCATATATAAGATTTGTAAACATTTTGGGAACTTACTGATTTCTGATGTCCAAAATTCATTATGATACGCGACGTTCCGTTATAATCCTTAGAACAAAATGAATCCTTAAGAACTCTTGGCACAAATAAATGCATCGACAAGAAGATAGTAGATATAAAATTTGGCATGGCAAAGACTCTATCGATAAATTATCTGTTTTTTTCATGACGCATTACATCTCCTGTCGGACACAGCACGGTTTGCTTTTCACTTGCGCTACATCAACAACAACGCCATCATCATCATGAGTACTGTATTTAAATCGCTATAAATATCTGTTATTATAATCCGGTTATTCCGAGAAAAAGCGAAACCCTATAAAGTCAAAATAATTTAAGTCAAATGCCACAACAGTCAAATTTACATATGTCACGGTAATTTGGAATCAAATTCCTTAAGACCCAAATATAATACGCATGAGCTTCTGTCAAACCGAGAACACAGTCTTATGTCATTGGCTATAATATAGACATGTGCGTTTTTTGTTAAGTTTCATTGAGCATGCGGTACGCATGAGGTATTCATTCTGAATCCTTCTTAAATTTGACAGCTTTAGTCAGTCAGTCAAACTGAAAATAAAACTAAAGTGTCACTTTCCTGAAGCCTGAAGGCTATGATATTGTATTAAAAGGTCCGATATAAAGAAACGGAAAGCGTTTTTTTCTGAGAAGAGCACGGAGTAGAGGCTAAGATTGTTGAGTATGCTTTGAGCGGAGTACGCTTCGAGCAGTCTGATTTATTTATAAAACACACTTAAGCACTTCATTGTCATATGAGTAGAAATCATGACAAAATATCATATAACATGAAAACTGCATGAAGTTGGCCGCTCTCTGCTTTGTGCTCTGTCTGCGTCATCAATTTACCCTGAGCTCACGATAAACAGAAATAGAAGGTATGCTCAATCAAGATACCTGCATCGCCATTTTGTTGATTTCGCGGATGTTAGTGACGTCACTATCATCTTTTATTATTTTATGTCTTATGTGATGACTATATTAAAAAATTAAGCATTTAAATCCGTTATTTTTAAGTTATAATAACTATGAGAAAAGAAAAAATTATAAAAACAATAAAATGGAACGAAACACTTTTTTTCATTTTTAGACATAAACAGATGATAGTGACGTCACTCAACGAAGTGAGAAACCCTTGTTATCTGTTTGTCGTGCCCTGAGCTCATAGAGCGCGCTCCGAGTAAGCTAAGCTAATTTCTAATCGAAAAAAAAGAAACACAAATTGAGCGCTTTGAGCATTCGGAGCTAAAAAAAAAACGTCTAAACGCATATGAGGAGACATTTCGTTTAATTTTGAAAAAAGCTTATACTCAAATCAATTTTTTTCTCGTCGAAACTGAAAAGTAAAACATGTAAAGAGGAAGCCCACGTTATTTTTATTCCGACCTAAATATCACCAAATACGCTGGGAGTGTCATCGGATCATAATTTTTTGAAAACACCGTGGATTGCACGGATTTAGCATTTTTATGAGTTACGTTAGCGATCTACATGTAGGTAAAAGCAATTTTAAAGAATGTGTTTCCTTACCTCCAGATGACGCCAATTAGCGATTGGCATCACTAGCCGCCAATATCGTTCTATTCCATGAATGAAAGAATACAAGATTACGGCACTTTGCCATTTTCACTTTGTTGTTGTTTCACTTGTGACGTAATTTTCACTTGTGACGTAAGCACCTTGCACTCTTTTTTCCTTTGGTTGGGGTAAATGCATAACAAGATTCCACCACCTAATTGTTTTTCTGTTTGTGCTTACGTCACAAGTGAAAAAAAAACAACAACTAAAAGCTGAAAAAAAACCAAGTGTCGTAATCTTGTATTCTTTCATTCATGGTCCTATTTGACGTCTGAAGACATTCTTCGTTGGGGGTTTATGAACTCATAGGAGTCTAAACAGGACTATATAAAATAAGAATAAGACATACTGTGAAAGCTGTCGAAAATATATAGTTAAGTAAATTTAACTGATCAACAATCACTTGTCCATAATCATCCTTAAACATCCTGCCCCTGACAAATGTGTACCTTCCACAAACAAATTATAAAGTTTGGTTTGCTTACTAGGTTGTCAAACAATTTCAATTGACCAGTTCTATTTAATCAGAATAAGCATTTAAAATAATAGTAATTAATATGTACATGTTGATGGGTGACCCGAACATAATTTGTAATTGCAACGCTTGATGAAATTTTCTTTTTCAATTAAACTGTATCATTATACCAAAGCGAAACACCGCATATCCCAGAGATAATGACTTTTAATAAAACTGATAACAATATTGCCGTTCGGGTAATATAGACAAACCTTTGTCGTCTATCAGCAGAAGGAGTCATGCGAGTGGCAAAGGCCCAACTCGTATAGGTACACCAAATTGATTTGTACAAGTGGAAACATGTGTCCGTTGCACATTCAGTTGAACCTTACCCTGCTACTCCTCCCCCGAATGGAAAATAATGTAATTTCCTACTTCCAACAACGATTTTACAACACAGGCAGACAAACGCCCGCCGCCGCCGCCTACAACACCGACAACCATGCTTAGAATAGAGCAATTTGCATTGTGGCCATGTTAATGGAAGCACAAACCTAATTACGGAAACCAACTTCGTCTATATCTACTTCCTACCTATATATAGTAAAGTACAAGACTGGCACAGCATACCTATATAGTATGTTCCACATTCCCTCCAGAGTCGAAGTACACCTATGTTAGTCACGACTAAAAGTGAGGTCTCCTCAAATATGGCCATGTCCATTGCTGGACTATAAATACATACCATACCAACAATTCTTACCTTACTCACAACGTTATCCCAGTTTAGTTTAACTTTTTGTAGAAAATCCGTAGCCAATTCCCCATCGGCAATCGGAGAGCAATATGTTTATATTCCGCATAAGGGAATTTTGTCCAACCGCCAGAAAGTGTAAATCCATTGCAGGAATTTGAATGGGCAAAGATTTCTATCTTCAAGGAGATTAAACCATTGAAGACCAAAAAGTATACGAACAACCGAGTACCTATTTCCTTTACTTCTTCTTACATCCCTTTTCGACCACACTATCGTATCGTGTGGTAGCAGTCGCAATATGTCTTTTCGAAGGGCATAAATCTGTGACGCGACAGAGTATAGCAGGCAGTGTGGTTTGGTTATGGCAAGTTTTCACAATGATTATTATACCACATTTTTCAGGGTTACCAGATTTTTGTTTTATTTCTTGTCAAAAGAGATAAAAAATAGTTTAAAGTCTTAAAGTGCTAAAACTGCTGGACAAATGTGTATTTTTTTTACAAATTCAAAATTCAAACATAAGCCACGTTTCGAAAGTTTAAATCCATTGACGGAATAAAATAATCTGCCAATTAAAATAAAAAACCCCCAAGTTCTAAAATCATTGTTCAGAATTTGTCTGCCGCCGAACGAGTAATGGACAACAAGTTTAGGGTTTGTTATAATTTTGAACTAGCCCGCTTTCAACTCTTTCAACACCCGCAGCTGGCAGAGGTCCTGGTCCCTAAACTGCTGTATAGCAGTTTCTGATCCCGATAAAAAAACAGAGATGGGCAAGAGTAAATCTGCAGTTTGATTTCTGGACTGATGTAATATTTCGTTTCGTATTGGATCCCAAGTAGAAGAAGTCCTTGGATATCCAATATAATATTAATATTACTTCGAAGTTATATCTATATCCATTCACATTCACAACTCTGCCAATAATTTTTATGTCGTTATCAGTAGCTCTAGCATTCCCGGGATGAATGGAATATCAGCATGTGGGCCTGCTAAGTCTCTCCTAAAAAGTTTGCCAAACCTTGTGAAAGCATTCCTTCAAAAAGTGAAATTAACGGAACTTACTTACTGTGAACGGTAGGCATCATCAGTTAGGCCGTCCACACTCTCCTAAGACACATATTTAACATGCTTTTTTGCCTTGCATTTTATATACACCCTTATTACGGTTGTCAAAGATCAATTGTTTGATAGACGATAACATTTATCAATGAAACAAAATTTCGGTATTATGATTGTCGTTTGATAAATTTTTGATCTATCGTGAATGATTAACAAAATTCTCTTGTGAACGGGCATTTTGTTTGACGTTTCAGTTTTCTATTCTTTTCATTTGTGATTGGATTGGGTTTTTTTTGATGTTTTAATTTATTTTCGAGTAAATGAAGTAAATATCATTGTCTTTTTTTATTATTATAGGTATTTGTGTTGTAAAAAAGTAAAATAAAAAAGTGATAAAACATTTTGTGGAAATAATGGAACAGGCAAAGGAATTGTGCATTATGTAGGTACAATGTACGTACATACATGTACCTCCTATTTGCACCCAAACAACGAAAAGAAAAACAGCCAGTACAAGTGAATTTTAATAAAAATATGTTAACCAAACAGTATTAATTGTATATTGTATAAATAAATATAAAAGTGAACAATACACTGCGTTTTCTTACAAAAAAAACGAATTAGTTCTTGCAAAATAATTTATCAACAGCGAATTTGCGTTTGACTGAAAATTTGATAAACACCAATATTTTTGACAACGATAATACCAAGTTAGTCAATAAAACTATTCACAATAGTTCTCAAATCTGAGTAGCACTAACAGTTTATCAAAAATTTTGATAATTGACAACGATAATACCGATGGATCAATTTTGTTGACTAGCATCAATTATCGTATTGAAATGTGACAACCGTAATAGGGACCATAGTCACTTACATCGACTAAAATAAAATATGTGTCTTCGGAGAGTGTGGACGGCCTAACTGATGATGCCTACCGTTCACACTCAGGCGAAACACATCGGAGTATAGGCTACTTAACCTTTTTCTTTGAACTTCATTCAATCACTCCACTAAACTAAAATGAAAATTAACAACTAGCAATACTTGTTGTTGTTATTTAATTTTTCTTTTTGGAACTTACTTACTTCACTTTGATTTATTTAATACTAAAATAAACACCACTTCAAACTTTTTTTTTTTTAATATAACATAATCAATCATTGGCAACCCTTTTATCCAGAAATCCACAGTGCCATACAGACCAAACAAGAAGAGTATGTTTGGGTCAAAAGTCTTTTGCATATTATTATAAAATAAAAGCTATGGAGAGGAAAGCATCAGCCAACTTGAAAAGAGGACGTCCACATTTTACAGGCAAAAAAAAAAAAAAGGAATACAGTGGCAAAAATGGTTGTTCTATACTATTTTGTCAAGGATGAGGACGATATGGTTCTATACCTACTCTATTTTCTGTGGAGTTCACTCTGAGATGAGATGCTTCTGATGCTGATGATGATGATGGTGAATGGTGATGAGCACATTAAGGGAATGGAAAGGATGCTTAAGCACGTAGATACAATGGAAGCATCGGAAAACCAGCTTCAGTGGCAGCAAAAGAATTAAAAAAAAAAACACAAAAAGAATTGAAACTCCTGAAATGAGGACTCTTCTCTCCTCGCCAGTGATGAGTTTTGTGCATTTTGTATGGTTATTCTTTTTTATACATTATTTTATAGTCTTTTTTTATTGAAAAAGTCTTTTTGTTTCCATTCTTTACCGAGGTCTGGTTGGTCGCATTGCTTGAAGGCGCGTTCGCATACTTCACCTTTGTTATTGTGGAATTTATGCACTGGCAGCACTAAGAGCAGAGCATGTTCACTTGACTGGTCTTCGTTGTCGTTGAAGTCGTTTTATGTATGTTATTCAAAAAAGAACAGAAGGGGGTAACATCAGCAGAAGATCCTCACGATAAAAGTCTAAAGAGTCAAAGTCAATTTTTTACGTGCATAATGGTACGGAAGGAATTGCTATTCCGTAGATTCAAGTAGAGTTTGACATTCTTTTGTTGTTTTATTTTGTTTCTTTGTGTTTTAAACTCAAGAAGCAAACTAAACCAAGTTGTTAATTTTAATATTTGATTTATAAGGTAATTTTAATATTGAAACCACTTTTTATTTAGAAAGAATATATAGATAAAATTATTGGGACCCAGGTGAATTCGTTCCGGCACTTTAGAATTGGTAGTGAAAGGTTTTGAAAAGGTTTTCTAAATTTACTACCCGGTAAGATCTATTTAAGAAATAAAAATACACATATCAAATTAATAAATCAAGCAGAAAATCTAAAAGCCTTATGGCAAGTTTCTCCAAACACTTTTAAATATTGTTTGGCTTGTTAAATCTCAAAATGGCATTTTTCAATTTCACCAACCATTTTCATTTTTAAAAGGGCGAATAAACTGAAGTCCCTTTTTGTTTCAAATAAATTTTAAAGGCGTCTTAAAAATGCAAGACAAAGAGAACGTTGAAATTTTTCGATTGATATGCTCTCTTCTCGCTTGCTCTAATAAAAGAGAGCCATGAGTGGTCAATAAAATCCGGGGTTGGCATCAAGTTTCCTCATTTTTAAAAATTCACCTCCTTATGTTGGTGCAAACCATTTTAAGCTTAAATGCCAATAAATTTTATTACTCCGTTAACTAAAATGCTTTTAGGTGTATTTTGGTGAAACTTGCCATTAAAGTTAGAAAATTATGATTTTGAGGGATAGTTGGTTAAACGCTTTGAAAAAGACAGTATAGATACAATTATAGTAAATGTGTTGCTAGTTCTACAGATGATCAAACTAACGTGTTAAGCTGTGCTGTTTCCCTTAGACGAAAGTACAAACGGAACTATGAAACCAAACACTTATTATTCTGGTCACGAGTCGTGTAAATGCTGAACCATAATAGAAGCATTAGTACGTACGGTGCCGTACGAAATTAGCGAGAACAAGGAATTTGTATAGTGCGCACATAATGTCGGATTGCTCAGTTTCGGCAAGTTTTCGTTCACTTTTGCCTCCGTACGTAAAGAGCGCTCCAAAACGCAGTTTACGTATGTAAATCTGACAGCAAGCCAAATACATGTGCAATTGGCTTGCGTGTGCATTCGCTCATTGTGGTCAACTGAAGGTAATGGCGGCACTTAAGGAAACTTGACGTAGAACTATGACATTAGCTTTGGTTTGCTTACGACTATTATGGTTGGCCCTTAATGCTGCAAACGCTATACGTTTTCTTTTATGGAATAATAACATAAGAAGATAGTAGTCTTGTTTTGTTATCGGAGATGTCAGTTTATACCCACAAATACAACAACAAAACAAGATTCTGTGTTTTATCGTGTTTAATTATCGTGATCCAAAATTTAATTTCAATTCTCACCGCCAGATCACCGATTTCAACCATTTTCACTTTTCAATGTTTCTGCTCCTGTCTGTGACTACAAGTACGACGTTGCCAAATTTGAAAATTAATATAGAAACCTAATAGTTTGATTTTGTTTTTTGTCGACTGTTAAACTCTTACGTCATGTAAAACATAGTTTTCTTTGTTTATCTATTTTCTCAGCTCAGAGTTTTCACTATTCAGTAGAAAATAAATTAACAGTTTTTTTTTAGAATTTGATGTGTTTTCCTTGAGTGAACCAATTGAAAACGACTTAAGCATATTTCTGTGACGGCCTATATATGTATTATTGGTCTGCAATCTGTCAAGTCCCACAGAATTCCAAAGAAGGAAGGCTAGGATGTCACTAGTTACGAATTTTGACGTTTTATATTTCTTTTGCGACAATTGCGATTTAAGTATTTTGCGGTGACTGATTGAACTAAATACTCTTCATACGTCAACATACAGTTTGTTTCGATGTCAATGGATTAAGAAACGTCTACAAAATTCGGTTTCTGTATATTTTAACTTTTTATTGCGGTTTTTTTTGATATTTCTCAAGATGTGGGTTTTTCGTCCAAGCCCCTTTTTTCAAAAGTAATAGTATAAAACTGATCCAAATTTTATTTATTTATAGATTGACGTCTTCCTTCCACACGCTCAATTCGAAATCAAATTTAGTTTGTCTGTTTATGAAAATGTTGTTAAAATCTCTTACAGTTACTACACACATAATTCTGATTGATCAATCATCATGCTAAATCGAAATTGCTTTGATTTTCGTCAATGTTTGTGTATTTGTCACAAACATTGACGAAAATCAGTTCTATTACTTTATTACTTTAAATTCATTTTCAAAAAAAAAAAAACAAGAACTTAAATACTCATTCTGTCAAAACGAAGAATGGAAAGTTTGAGAGCCGATTTGAAATTTCCAAAAATAAATGTAGCTCACGAGACAATTGAAATTTTGGAGGACGCGTTTCCGGTTCTCCTTTCGATGGCTTGTACTGGCCAAAAAGATCTTCTATCCTTTTTTTAAGCCAAGGGTGTGTGAGAATAATAAGTCATGGTGGCGGGTCTTAAATGTTATCATGATTTCACGGCACTACAGAATCAGATGTCTTGATCAGCAAACTAAGTGTTATGTATAATGAATAAATGATACATACTTTTCTCTTGCAAATACATCACACTAAGCATAAACGTGCGGATTCTGAAACATTTACGCCAAAAATTAAGTGATGACTCATTCAAAGTTTGAAACGTAACATGAGTGTTTTGATGTTGACAGTGGGATAGTGCCAAGCGTTAGCAGCAAACGATCAGGGTTTTTGTCTCTAAAGTCTAAGCCAATGGAGACACAAAAAAAAATGTAATTGGGTCACTCTATCCCAGACGAAATTATGCCAGGGTAGGCATTCCCTGTGTCGGATGAATTGGTAGGTAAAGCCAAAGCTCAACTCTGCAAAAGTTTCTTTCCTCAATTAAGCGACGCGGCGTTTTAACGTTTAACGCAAAACAAACTTACCGCGGGTAAAAGAAACTTGGGGGCTCCTCTTAGACATGTTCCGGTTCCGGAGAAATAACCATGAATTTGGAATTCAATCAAGATTAACTCTACCTAACCAGGTAGACCCTCGTGACCCCCTTGTAGGAGCTTCCTTAACCATGCGAATGTTCTCGAATTTGGTGCAGTATACTTGTAGTATAATTGCTTGTACTGCCATAGGGCATTGGTCAGTGCTTGTCTTTGACTCTGATGTTTTGCCCACCATGAAAATATTTCTAACCGAAAGTCATATTCACGTTAGGCATACTGAAAATGTATCTGATTGGCCTACCGTTACTTAACTTCACTGTGACTGATTAGCGATAAAGAACCCATGTTCAAAAAATTATGAAATGGAAAAAAACTTACCGATTTAAATAAACCAACAAATCCAGTACCTTCGGGCCACCCTGATATACATTTTACCTTCCCGATGAAAAGTTCATCACAATAATTTGATGAACACATTTTCACAAACATAAAAGGACTAATTTAAAACAAATCATCTCCTTGAAAAGTAAAACTTTCAATTAGGATAAAAGAAGATTTCTCTTAACTTATTTATCCTCTGTGATTTTTCATGAACTTCTGGACATAAAATTTACAGTCTTCATCAGAGTTAACCTTCGAGAAGCCATTAATTCCGTTCCGAGAAAGAATACACAAAAAAAATCAACTTTTTAACTCATCATCCACTCAAATTGCAAATCTTTTCAAAATAAATCAAAAGAACACTGAAAAAGGATAAACATGAAAAAGAAATCAACTCATATATACACAGCCATAAAAAAAAGTTCTAAAAAAAAAAACATATGAAAGGAAACAAAAGAAAACAAAAGACAAGATGGCTCAGCTAGCAGCACATCACTAGCGGAAGGATCCTTAAAGGTATAGGAGGATGATAGGAACCGCTTTTCACCCTCCTCTCCTCTCGTCATATACTTATACATACATACATATATCTTTTCAGTTTTGAATTTTAATAAAACTCAAGTATCTCCATTAAAATCTGTTGTAGGAGGGAAAATTTTGTGGAAAATAGGTACTTCTCTTCCTTCGTTTCGTATAAGGGTCCTTTGCTTGTTCTGCCTTACCACTTGGAAAAGTTTTCCGCATCAATTTTTTTTTTCTCTCTCTCATTCTTTAGCTATAGCACTGAAGCACCACCATTCCACGGACCATGGTGCCAGCGGGGAAGAATATAAATTCTCGGAAGCTATACGTATAAATTCATTATCCTTCCAAAATGGAACGTAAGTGCTTCATGGTGGGACCAACCAAGCGAAGGGATGCCGGCATATTATAGGTACTAGCCAAATCGATAATGTCAGAACAAGTGGCAATGTAAAGATAAAATTTGGTTCTTTTTTGTTGGATCTATCTTCGTCGTGAAACACAAAAGCTATAGCATCATCAGAAAGTCCTTGCTAAGATAAACACACACAGGCATACTGGATTTTCTTAAGAAAAGTTATTTTACATTGAAAAGGAAGTAATTGATTCGATGGCATCAATAAATCAATTTTCTGGGAATTTTGAGATTTACCCGAATAAAAGCCATCGTTTCGTTACGCAATCACAGAACCCAAAGATGTGATATTTATATATACTCTATAAAAGAAAAGGAACGGGGAGGACGTCATTTTGGAAGGGATATGGGATTTGCTTCTATCCTATTTGGACTGTTGTAGATTGAAGGAAGTTCTTCGCTCTACATATGCAAAGTGTATATCCTAATTCCTTTCCATTTACGGACGATAAGGAGGACATTTTTTTATGAGGAAAAGTTTTAAGGAATCTAAAGGATCATCAGAGTTTGAAATATTTTAACAGGACAGACATACCTTTTTTCATATACCATTGCTGTGTCACTCGTCAAGAAAAAAAAATCCATTTCTAAGTTTTTGGAAGTTCTTCATTTTAAATAGAGTGTGCGAAATATTTATGAAAGATTCTTGAAGAAACAATAAGAAACGAGTTTATGGTGACACTTTTTCTGAATAGAAAAGCAAAAGAGTGATATATGGAGAAAAACAGAAAAGTGAAGGAGGAGGTATATAGACACAATGGACTTTTATGTTTCTTAGCAGAAAAAGAGCTCTCTCCGTAATTTGGATCCTTTCACAAGAACTAAAAGATTTTCAAAAAAAAAAAAAAAAAAAATATTAAAAACAAAAACTGAAACTTTTCGCAAATCTAACAATAAGTGTGGAATGTGTTTTGTTTCGTGGCCACTTTTAACAATTTTAATTTTAACTTTTTGCCTTGAGCACGAATTTATATTATTTTATGGTATTGGAGGTGTTGTGTAGGAGGGTAGGGTAGTTTTTGAACTTTTGTTGTTAAGGGATCAAAGTTGCTTGTGTCAAAGTTTGGTTATGGAGGTTAAGCGAGGGTTGTTAATTTGAATACAATTTGATAGTACTGATTTGGCAAAGGTGTTCTGTTTGACTTTATGAAAAATAAAATGGTTAATGATAATCCCTTGCCAGTTTAAGTATAACAGTTTTCAATGGAAAGAGGCTTTGATAAGGATGGTGAGCTGTCCTGTTATTGAAATTATAGGACGGAAAGTTAAACAAAACAAGTATCTAACAAATATTCTTGAGCTTTGTCGTTGGCACTTTGGCTGTAAAGAAAGAAAATTCAGAAAATCAATCAATGCAAAGTTTCAGAAAAGAAAGAAGTCAGTAATTCACTTTATTTATTCTGTCTGTGAAGCCGTTTTTCTATTCTTCTGAGCTCTTTATATTCTTCGCGGTCCCGCTTTCTATGAGATTGTGGCATTGCTCTGTACGCAACATTCTTACGTTCAGTCGCTAGCTTGCATTCATCATCAAACCTGTCGTTCCGATTTCTACGAGTGCTGCCTAAGATGGAGTTGGCAGTACTAATGACAGTATTCTTACTCTCTCTCTCTCTCTCTCTCTCTACTCACTTACTCTCCCAGAGCAACCCTGTTGATTCGAACATGATCGGCGGATGCAATACGTCTTCGCAAGGCAATCCGCCTTCGGAAAACCATACCAAGAAGACAGTAATCCGAGTCGATATTGGCGCCTCGGTACGTCCGTACCATCATCAAGTTCGAGTAGTGGCGACGGTATATCAAAACGTGGTCTATTTGGTTACGATTGACTCCATCAGGTGATACCCAGGTGGCTTTGTAGATATCTTTTCGCGGGAACCTGGTACTCGCAACGACCATGTTTTTCGATGCTGCCAATTCTAAGACTCGAAGTCCATTGTCATTAGTGTTCTCATGCAAACTATGGGTGCCTGCGTAATGCCTGAATATCGTCTCCGACCTGTTTTTGCATTCAAATCCCCAAGGATGATTTTTACGTCATGCCTTGGACAGGTATTGAGGGCCCTCTCGACTTGTTCGTAGTAAGTCTCTTTTTTTTAGTCTGAGGACTCCTCCGTAAGTCCGTGAACGGTAATGAGGCTGTATTGGTAAATTCGCCTCGCACGCGAAAAGTGCATAGCCTTTCGCTTATAGCGTTAAAGCCGATGATGGTAGACTTAATTGTTTCGCTGACTAGGAAGCCTACCCCGAGCACATGGTGTTTTGTATGACAGCTGTAGTATACGTCATATTATTTCTTCTGTAAAACACCATTCCCTGTCCATCTGATTTCTTGAAGTGCTGTTACGTCAGCTTTATATTTTGACTGGGCATCAGCTAGCTGCTGAGCATTTCGAGCTCTATAGAGCGATCGTACGTTCCATAAGAAAATTCGAAAATCGTTTTGCCGTTTTCGTTGCGTGGGTTGTCATCCTGAGATCAGTCCGTTTCCGAGGCTTGTTGTCGGGTTCGTCATTCGCTTAATTTTACGGAACAGGAAATTGACCTGTTGCCAAAATGAGGAACCTGCCTGATCATATTAGCCAAACCTTTTTTAAAAGGGCTTGTTACTAGCGGCCGCCACGAAGAGGCTATGATCACACTTTGACCAGTCCCGAATAGTTACGGCACGTGCATGTTTTCGTATGCTACATGTTATTCCCCCTATGCGTCTTATGGCTGACCGCCCTTTGAACCATTAGGGGTTTCATAATCTATTATTTATTTAAAACAACTGAAAAAATTTAAAAGAGTCATAAACTGTCACGTAAGAACACAACATTATAAACAAACCGCTTTAGCACCAATTCCATAAATTTGAATATACTCCACAGACAACACAAAGGCTGAATGTTTTTTTCCTCTTGATGACATCAGTTTCGATCCAGAAAACCCAGGCGGGACAGGACATACCGTATATAAGATGAACATAAAGAGCCGTTTGCCATGAACACTTAATGAGATTATATGGAGAAAAATATTTTGATAAACATACTCGTATGTATACATAACCTAACTTGTAGAAGTGAAACAAAGTTTTTTTTATGTTATTATTGTATCCCAAAGGGATTTTCACTGAGGATGTGGATAAAACAATTTTCATTTTTATTTTTTCTGCCAGAAGCTGCCGAATACATTCACCTACCGCGATTTGGTCCTTGACAGAAAAAAGGGAATAATATAAACTCCATGTGTGCTTGTGCTCTCCTATCCTTTAACGCAGTTCCGTTTATCTATGTTTGGATAAAGTGGACTTTGTAAAGAGTGAACATCTAAACGTTGGTTGTTGTTATTTTCTGCAAACACAATATCCCCAAAGGAATATACCTAGTTACATATATCTGCTGAGGTAGGTATAAGTACTTGTACGCTTGTACCTGTGCCATGTGTCCTGTGTGTCTGTTTATATCTATAGTACTGTGTTTATTTTGTTTGCTTTTAGTAAATGTACTACAGGAATTGTTATGAGAATCATAAATCCACAATGAGCTTAAAGCGCCATTGTTGTGTGTTGGCTGTCGCATCCAGGGGGTTGGCGTTGGCGTTCGCTTCTATGTGAATTGGCATTCACAAGTAACTAGGTATGGGGGAAGAACTGTATCTGTCAGTTTAAAGGGATGATTGTGTTTTATATGTGTGTGGGATGCAATGCAAAGTCCTTTTGAGTAAATCTAAAACAAACCACAATGGTTATATGGGGTTATGGATACATTTGTGGGAGAGAGTTGTGTCTATAAAATAATACACAATTCTGCACAAACAAATTAATTCAAAGAAATAGAATGAAATTTGTTTAAACGCAACCACATTAGGTAGGTACCTACTTATTCATTTTTTGAATACAAAAAATTTTAAGGGACAGGATTATTATGAGTATAGGTATGATAGACGGTGGAGTATTTTTTGAGACCTAGCGTCAATTATTAGAAAAAAAAGCAGGGGAAGAGCAATACTACCGGAGAGTTTCTACAAAATTCGGGCGTATGCCTTCAGGAATTTCGTACCTTGACATATGTTTCTGTTGTGGTAAGGGCAAACGTCGGCAGTGCATACGGGAATCAACGGACGACTACATTTTAATTATTATACTCACTTTTTGGTGATGATGGGATTTTACTTATTTCGTTGACCTATATTGTGTATACCTTTTTAATAATATACATAAATATATAGGTAAGCTAAGTTAGATTTAAGTTTTTTCTTATAAAGCACTCTACTTACCTTTCTCTTAGATGCGGTTAAAGTTCTTTAAGTTGTGTTATTTTCATCCTCCTTTCAACTTTTTTTTTTTTTAAAACAGAATCGCTATAGCACGATTGAATCTCGATGGCTGAGCAGTTTGTACTAGTAGAAGTAGCAGGAACCCTCCCAATTGTCTGTCCAGCATAGCCGTGCTGACTACTACTGTACCAAAGAAGTGCACTGGGAATCCTAGCTCGCAATAATGGCGCCCAACGTGGGACTCAACTCAACTTTTGAAAAACTTTTTTATAGAAAAAACTTAACGTCTGATCCTATAAACTCATGAAATTTTTCAGAAATAATGCAAATTGGTGTTTTATTCTGAAAACAGTTTTTTTACTTTACTAAGTCATTTGCGGTATCATGCTACGGTTCCTGTTTTAAAGCAAATATATTATTCTCTGGTTGAGTTAAAACTACGTTATGGGATACTTGCTTGGGGCAACGCAGCAACAACCCATATTCAAAAGCTACAAAGGCTTCAAAATGCAGTGCTCAAATTAATCAACTTTTACTATCCGCGAAATGATGAAAGAATGTTCAAAGTTCTGCATGTCGAAGAAATTTTCAAGATGACTCTTATACTGGGGTACTTCGATGATAACCGTTTTATCCGACCAATTGGCCATGCTATCAACACTAGAAGACGAGCTCAAGGTATGCTTCAACTGCCCAGAAATTACAATACGTATGGTAGAAGACAACTTCAATACAGCGTTCCTGCAACAAACAATCAATTACCTAGAGACTTAGTTAATATTGAAAATTACAAAACTAGAAAAAATCAAATTAAAATCTTCTTTTTAAACTCTAATCATTAATGAATTTAAAGTTTTTTGAATTATATATTTTTTTTTCTTTTTATTGCTTGAAATTTTGTTAAATAAAAATCTATAAATTTATTTAAAGCTTACTTAAACTTATAAAAATTGAAGATCAATCTTCTGTAGACACCCCCACAGGCTTCGCAGAAAACTATAAATAATGTAAAGTCTTTAAAGAATAACAAAATTAAAAAATAAAAAAAAATTCACTTTCCATTGTCTGGAACCTAAATACTCCGCGAATTTCGAAATCGGGTTAATACAAATCTCTTAAGCCAGTGCTAAAGATCGAAACTGAAAAAAAATGTAAAAAAAAATTACTTACATAAATTCAGGTTTAAGAAAAGTCTTGAGTACTTTTAGATCAAATCTTCCGTATCATGTTGATTGATTTGATCTAGATATATATTTTTTTTTTCATTTAAGGAAACTTGACAAATTTATAAAAAGGGCACATCATTGTACGGAAGTGTCAAATGTTATGTTTAATTAATTAAATTTATAAAAAGAGCACATCATTTTACAGAATTGGCAAATGTTATGTTTAATTAAAATGCCATGAATTCATTTTCCAGCATGAGATGATAATTACTGTTTCGAAATTTCAGTATATTTGTGAGCAATCGAACATAAAACAAGATCACACTCTGAAAGCCACTATACAACATCGAATTACAACATGTAATTCGTACCAACATCAACAAATGTAACAACAACAAAAATGTTATTATCTAGATACTCGAATTAAACTCGAAATTCGGTCAGCAGGGAGATTTGTCTTTTGCTTTTATAGACAGTGATCCGTTGTTGGATGTTTGTATAGAAAATCTTACGTCACTACTTAGGCCATTCGGCAGAGACAAAATTTTGGTTTCAAATAACGATATATCTCTTCCTCGTTCGCAGAGCAGTGTCAAAATCAGCAGTACGCGGATGACAGCTGTAAGTTTGTTTTATCATTGGTGACAAATTGATTGAAAACAAGGGCGGACATTTAAATGTTGTGCGCAAAAATTGTGAATAGTATATTATTTAACTTTTAAGTCACGGAAATCTCAAATTTCACAAGAAAAAAAGATATTATTTATAAAATACTTTTACAAGGTTTTGAGTTTGACAGTTTGAAAAAAGCGCGATACATATTTCAATCTGTCATCCGCGTAGTGTGAGCTGTCATTTTTTCATTTGACAAGATGGTAAAATTCCCTATACCCATTTCATTTTATGATTGGATATGGTTCGTTAAAGTCCTTCAGGAGTATCCAGCAAAAATGGCGGGATAGAGTGAAGCTTACGTTAGCCGCCATTTAAAAAATCGCGTTGTCTTAAATAACTGAAGATTGATTTATCAGACAAATTTCTTATTCAAATAAAAATGAAAAAAAGAAACATTTCGTTACAATTGAAAAAATTAAAACGTTCAAAAACAAATTGTAGGAGTGATAAAAGGACATTATATTTTCTATTGGAAAGCTTTTAATAATTTGTTCCTCAATTCATTCGCATACCTACCCAAAAAATCTTTTAAACTTTTAAATAATTGTCAATATATTATTACCCAAAGCACGTGCCAAATTACAGGAGCAGAGACATTTTCTTAATGTAAAGTAATTTCTACTTCATCCGAGGCACAGTGAGTTATTATTTATTACTGTCAGCTTAGTGCCACATCAAATCCCTTTTCGTTGAAATGCCTACATACACATAACGTCGTTACTCACAAATGTCATTATATTGCTCTCATCATAAACCCATACAAGCATATCATTATGCAAAACATTACGGCTTTAGAGTCACTCATCCTTTCAGGATGCAACCATTCCCAAATGTTGTCCAACATTCATCGCTCAAAATGTTTATTGTATCCCGGTTATTATAAATAAATCCCCAAAGGATGTCAAAGTCAGACGAATTCCCCCATGCTACCGGATGGCAAAAACCATTTATTCAGCGTGAGCTCAGCTAAAAATAAGCTCTTCGATGATATTCGGTCCTTGTTTGATTAAGTATTCAGAATATTCGAAGGTCCTGGAATACTATGAATTGTTGTTGTTGGTGGGATGGTGACGACGACAGTCAATATAACGCACAGCAAGGTGATATGTATGTACTATCATACATGACTTAATCAGTTGAATGCAATCGTGCTTTTCATTGAAACCATGGAATCGTGGCAGCGAAGAGTTGTGCTGGGGTTGTAGATGTAGATGGCGCTACCTCATAGGGAATGCAAATGAGCTAACCGAAATGAGATTATTGTCATGTCAACTATTTTTAAGTCTGGTGGTGAGTGATGGAAGAGCAGCTCTCAAGCACCCTTGTCTCATCATCACATTGATGGCTGACTATTGATATACAATAAAAGGGTGGATTATGGCTCACAATATGGGGTGGTGGTGGTGAATGATGCGATGTGGCGGCGTGTAAAGACTTTCTATGTTTATGATTTTACGCCCTGGGAAAAACGATTGAACAAACATCATCAACGGACATGAACGCTGCTTGTATAATTATTGTATACCAAAAAACCAAATGGACCGAATCTGAGGTGCTCTATTTGATTCAGACATTTATGGCCACAAAAGCTATATCCTTGCATGCATGATGTTGCACACGTGCACGTCCTGTAGAGCTGTGGTGTTTGAATTTTGATTCACTCTCTTATGATTTGCTGAGTCAATGAAATTTTATCAAATATTCAAAATACACATTGTTTTTACATTGAATTTAATGCAAATGACAATATTTTTCGAATGAAAAATTCATATAAAAGAAAATATGCCAAATATGATGATTCTTGGAACACACACGGTCTGATGCACTTAGTTTTGTTACGCAATTACAAAGGATTGCATAAACAAAGAGCAATAAGCTCTCAAATATTCTCTTTAAGAGCTTCCATAGTCTGTGACTGACTCTCGAACCACATCAGTGACCGTTTTATACACGGTCAGCCTGGCGTCCTCAAAAAAATGTGATCCAATAATACTGCGGGCGATGTATTCAGTGATTTTGCTTTTTAAATACTGTTGCTCAGTTCCGTTTTCTAACTTCAGATGGTATCCTGTACGTTGTAAATAGAGCATAAGCTGATCAAATATAAGAAGAATATCTAACTGAGAACATGCGTCAATATTAGGGAAGTTCACACTCAACTGCATGCATGACAAGCGCGGCATGATGAACGTTTGACAACTGCCACTCGTTTGCGTTCACACTAGTCAAGAATGCCGTCAAGCACCATATCGTCACCCCAATATCAAAATATTTTGAAAACTATGATGCCGATTGACAAGCTGTTTGATGAAGTGGCCACACTATCAAAACAGAGTATTGAGGAGGTTCACTCCTTAATAGATAAGGAATTAAGAGCGACAAAATAGAATCTTCGCTCTTTTAATTTATTAAAACAAATAGCGAGTTTTTTCTGTAAGAGCCAAGGGTTGGGTTCTGCCTGTGTGGCTATATGTAGTTCACTTGTCTATGGCCCGTGTAGTTTTCCGTCTTCAGCTATAAGTTTTCCTTAACAAATGGTGCGAATGGAACCACATATATTCCTCAAGAATGTTGTTGATGTCGAAACTTTAGTTTACTGATCCTGTACCACGATGTAATAACAGCTCGGGTTTTCTGTGCGTGAAAATACTAACCCACACCATGATGGAACCTCTACAAAAATCTTACTGCTGGTCTACTGTTGCTAAAGAGTATGTTCCACCCGGTCCTCTCAACGATCTGGTCGAGCGCGGATAAAATCTGGACTCATCGGTTGAAAGAACTCTACTCCAGCCAGCTCGGTTCAGCCTTGGTAAAGGCGAACAATTTTCGTGCGCGGGAAACCGAGCTGTACATCGTGTAAGGATCGGTAAAGTCCAGTTTCGACATCAACAATATTTTAGAAGAATGTGTGGTTCCATTCACACTATTTGTTGGAATAAGTTATTCAACTAGATTAAGATAATTCCTCAATTTAGTGCAATAAAAATTGATTGGAATTAAATATATCTAAAAGCCATCAAATCAACTTTTCACTAAAACGATGCAAGCTGTTCCCCATCTCTATTTTTTTCATAATCAGCCCATTTTTACATCTGAATCACATTCGCGACCTCAGCATATTATGTAATCAGGAGATCAACTTTCTCTCTTACATTGGCGAAATTATCCTTAAAGCGAATTCTGCGTTTGGGCTTGTAAAACGAGCCCTTTCATTGATTGCATTTTCCTTTGCAACTCTATCTTTTTCTATACCAACCCTCGTAACATAAACGTAATCCTTGTCTTTTCTATCTACCCATAATTGACGAACCTGTGGAGAGTAAATTCGAACGACCTTTACACGGTCAGTCATTTATTTATTTATTTATTTATTTATTTATTTATTTTTTATATTTTACCTGATGACTGATTATATGTGTAGATGACTGACGTCCTCTGACTGACCGTGTAAGGGTCGCTTAAAACTTAGTTTAGGATTCTCACACTTTCCCGATGGAAATCTTTTCCATGATTAGAAGTAGAACAAGAGAGAACACTCAACAAGAGAAAAGATCTTTCCAAAAACGTTCAGAATAATATTTTATTTACCATGACAAAAAAACAATTATTATTCTTCTAAGCCAATATTCAGTTTTGGTTGCAATCTTATAGTGACAATACAATCACTCATAACTCATAACAAGTCTTCTCATAACCCTTGAATTTGTATTCACTGAAAACTTGAGACAAAATGACGTCTTTTTTAACGACTTCTTCCTCCGTGCATCCTCTCCAGACATATTCGAATATACCTTAGTTATCATGCAAAATGAACACACATATTCAAATTGTTTCGCACAACAATAGAAAACAGACAAAACTTTTCGCTTTTACTCGTTGTCGTAGGTACATATACCTACCTAATGTACTGTATACGTTTTACGTGTGGTATTCTATTTTGTTGCATGACACTTGCACAAAGATGCAATAGTATCTTCCGCAAAATGATAAAAAAAAATCGTGATGATTTTATAAAACCAAATTACTTTCCACAGATATAAACATACACCACTGTAAAAACAGTGTGACCGGTTGGCGAAATTGATGGACAAAAACGAAAAATCAAGTGCGAAGCATAGTTAATTTCTCATTTATTATTAGAGCTTATTTGTCAAGTGAACGGATTTCGTTTTTTGAGAACGCTGCATTTAAGACGTCATTTTCGTTGTCAATAATTAAGTAATTGCGTTTTTTTTAAATAAACATTTACAAAATAAATCAGTTGACACACATTCTATACGGTGTTGAGTAAGTCTTTATCAGTGAAAATCGCCGTGAACCCGAACACCTCCGTGGTGTTCGTTACGAGAAGAAATTTGACATGTCAGTTAGCCATTACAAGTTTGTCCCTGCAGCGCATTTGGGTAGGTAAACATTACAATTCATTACAATTCATTCACACGCAACACTCTTGTGACAATAGACATATTGGGGCATATTCATAGTTGTTTTTAAACTCGAGTTTTTCTTAGACTGTGTTTAAATAATGTAATTTAAATAGGATAAACTCGAGTTTTTCTTAAACAGAACTTAAACATCGTCTATGAATATGTCCCATTATTTTAATGTCTTTTTCAGGCACTTTACACTGGCCGGGAAAATCTCGCGATTCGGCTCCGATTCTTCTGAATTATCCTTTGAACACGCGTCTGAAGAGTCGCACATTTACATGAACAGTGAACATGTACTACTGTTGCACAGTAGTCATCGCTTTGAAATAATTGATAATTTAAAATTTTCCGCTAAACAAAACCGACAAAAAAAAAATAACAAATTGGTAAGGTAAAAGTATGGGGTCGATATTTCTGGACCGTATTTAATTATCTTGCACCCCTGTCACCTTTATCTACACATTCTTGATGCAATGATGAATGAATGAATTTTGCATTTCAAAGCTGTTGCAATAATTTCGCCAATTAATCTTTACACGCTGCCCCACTATGAGTCACTCTTAGTTCGGGTGAGTGCGATGCGATTATAATATATAACGTAGCGTCAGTATGTGGCAAATATTTAACAAAGCCAGCTATAGGTAGACATGACAATGGTACTAGCTTCCGATGGGGTTTGTCTGTCTGCCTATTTACCTTTTGGATTTGATTTAAAAAAAAAAAAATACAACCACACACAAATGTCTGGAAAATAAAAAAAAAGGACCCATTACCTCCTTCTTCCGACCAATCCTTGAATTTCAATTTTATGTCAGATTTATTCAAATCGTTTGCACATCCTTTTTTTGCAACAATTTTATGTGTTGTCCTTGTTGGAATTTTTACATTTTGCATATTTGTTTGTGTAGATTGCCAGAATATTCAGCAGGACCCAATGTGCATAGAGGAAAGGTAAAAGAACACACAAAAAACTCTGTTAAGGATTTCCGAAACGACATTTTTCACTGTGAGGAAAAAAGGTGCCCTATAGCACTGACATAACTACACCTTGTTTGGTTAAAGAGTCCAGGATTCTTGTAAATGATTTAAATTAAAACTTTGAGTAAAGATGACAATCATGAAAAATGAATCAGGACGAAGGGGGAGTTAATATTCCTTAAGTCCCTGAGCTGCCTTCGAATAATTTCGTATAGAAATTATATGATGCTTCAAAGTCATATTTTCATATTTAGGGGCACAATATACCTAAAGGTCGCAGTGCACCACAACCCCTAAATTTAATCATTCAAAGTCATATTATTTGTAGATATTCAAGGAAATGTTGACTTTAAAATGAACTACCAAGCAAAGTAAAATTTTTATTTACTTAATTCTGATGTTTTGCTTTTTATTGCTAAAAGCTTGTTATCCTTTCCGCAGAGACGAGAAGGATATAGCAATGGTGACTGCAATTTGAGCTGGCCATTTTGTAACAGATGGAGTTTTTTTTTTTTTTTTTGTTAATTACTTTCAGAAATATTAAAATGTGTAAATATTGACAGAATAAGTTAAATAAGGACACATTCAGAGGACTACTGTTCGGGAATTAATGAAAACGTTTTAAAACAAAGGAGGAGCCAAGTCGAGGACTTTAATAAAACTTTTGAAAGGTTGAATGCTTTCAAATTATTATTAAATAAAATATATGAAATTGTTTGTTGATTGTCTGGAATGTTCGTGTGTAAAAGTTATTGATGAGTGCAAGTTTGTCTGGAACGACCGCATATGGAAACATTTTTCGAAAACTTCATAATTTTTAATCAATGTGTGTCTGGTAGTTTTTTGTATAATTTGGGCCATACGTTTTCAACTAGAAATTACTTCAAAGCAAAATAATTGAATCAATAAAGGTAATTACTAAATACTCTTACAATCTTATTGTGTGTGAAGATCGCCCAAAAGACATTCCACCCGGAAAAATTGAGATTTTGAACATTTATAGCATCAGATGAGCTTTTGGCTGCTCTTCCCACCAAATCATGTCTTTTCGTTTAAAAATAAAATTTAGTTAGCTCCGATGTTAATACTCTGTCTTACTTCACTGTTTTAGGCGGACGAGGATTGTATCGTTATTTGTCACTGCAACGAGGGTGTGTATACCAGATCAACGAGATTGACTTCTGTCTCTTCATCATCTGAAGATTCCATCTCATATTTGGCTGTTCTTACAGCGTTTGCCCTCACAAAATTTTGCAAAAGATTGAGCTAATATACATTTAAATAAAACATCGAAATTTGACCCCTCTCACATTTGCCAACATTTTGTTATTCGACTGCAGTGTGATTACTGTTCTAAAAAATACGATTTGAACAGAAATGGCTATCCCAGCGTCTCTTCAATCATATTTACAGATAGAACAATAATTTGGTTTTGGGAGCGGAAGTACGGGTACGAGTTGAACCATAGAAGCTTTCATATTAAGTCACTGCTGGACACACCACATTTTCCGAGGTTTCAACATTTATAAGAGATTGGTGTTTGTCTATAAATTTAATATTTGTGGAAGAGTGTGAAACGGTGAATTCTTGAATCTTGATGCATGTTTGGCCAAAAGGCCTCTTAAGGATTGGCTTTCTCATCAAAAATTTATTGGTACTTTGCGCCAATAATTGTAGCGTTCATAGTTTTTTTGAATATTTAAATGAAATAAACGGGTTTTGATTAAAAAATTATTATTATTATATACATAATATTAATATTTTTACAGGTTGATTGGTATAAGATGCACAAAAAAGCTTGAGCGTGTAGGTGGAGCTAAGACAAGAAAAAAATCATATGTGAAGGGGGTCTATTTCCCTCCGTTTAGGCGGGAGGGGCAATTTTCTAAAACATTGACTTAAATCAGAAAAAAAAATATTTAAAACCAACGGTGAATGATACAAAGCCTTGTTATATTTTTTTGGAAAGCCAGAAAACTACTCTTTTATTTAATTTTTAAATTAAGTTGTTTAAGTGAACAGTTTTAAAAAAATTAATTTTCAAACTCAAAATTTAAAAAAAAAAATATTTAAACTAATGCCAAAATGTACCTTAGTTTTTGGGAAATTAAAAAAAATTAAAAGTAAAACTAGTAAAATAAGTAAAAAACGAATTAACTCGTTTTTTTTATTATTTGATTAAAATCGGATGGTATGTAATAAAAAATAAAAAAGGAATAATTCCCTAATTAATAATTGACCTGAGCAGGTCAAATTCGGGAAAACAAAAAAAAAAGTGCTTGGAAAAAAATACTTCTAGTTTTTCTTAATTTCTCAAAAACTAAGATACATTTTGGCATCCGGTTTTCTGTTTTTGACTAAAAATTAATAAGAGCATTGAATTTTGAAAATAAAAATAATAGTTAAATACACACAATTTTGAAAAAAATTAGTTTAAAATTTTTTTTTTAGTTTTTTTTTTAATTTTAAGTTTGAAAATTAATTTTTTTAAAACTGTTCACTTAAACCACTTAATTTAAAAATTAAATAAAAGAGTTGTTTTCTGGGTTTCCAAAAAATATAACAAGGCTTTGTATAATTCACCGTTGGTTTTAAATATTTTTTTTTCTGATTTAAGTCAATGTTTTAGAAAATTGCCCCTCCCGCCTAAACGGAGGGAAATAGACCACCCCTCCCATACGATTTTTTTCTAGTCTTAACTCCACCTACACGCTCAAGCTTTTTGGTGCACCTTTTACCAATCACCCTGTATACTAGTTATATGAATTTAATTTTTTTTTGCTCGAAAAAAATAAAATTAACTCCATAGGCAATTTAAATAGAATGCTATCTTGCATTCTATGAAATCTAGATCTTGGAGACACGAGTAGGCTACATTAGCTGTCTGAATTTATTACGTACCAAAATGCTACTCTTATCTTTCTTTACTTTTTCCACCTCAAAACGAAAAGGACACATCAAAACACGTTATTTAAAATCTAATCCTAACATCCCATGTTCGATATGAAAGACCAACCACGTCGTAAGTTTTTGTTTAACAAAAAAAAAAAAAACTTACAAAAACTACTGTACATTTTTTTAATAATTATAAAACAATGCTTTTGAAGCCAAAATCATATTTTTTTTTTACTTTCTAACTTTTTCATTACTTAATTAAAAGCTCGCAAAATCCTTGGAATGAATAGTAAATTTGCTCACCCTCAATCTGATCCAAGTTGTTCTGAAAATCTAGCAAATCTTTTCCAGGGATCTGTTGGTATAACATCGATGGAACTCATGCGTTTTCCTACCATGAACAATCAGGGTAGGTTAGGAACAAAAATTTAAAAAAACTGAAATCAAAGTTTCCCTTAGATATTCCTTCAATCTGGCCTTATGGAGCTTTTTTGTCTCCAGTAATGCCTGCTCCAAGTATTGCTCTTCCATATGCAATAACACCAAATATGCAATATGCTGCAATACCATTTTTTAGTCAACATTTTGCAGCTAGTTCAGCAGCTTCAAGCACTGGTAATGCACATCCACAACAAAATATGAATTTTCGTGAGCTTGGTAAGAATAGTATGCAATGCGTGTACTGTATTCTAATTGAAGCTATTCGATTAGAATAAACATGAATTATATTTTCTAGCTTCAGTCAACATAAATGGAATCAATGGCATGGGAACATCTATTGAAAAAATAATACAACTGGATTCTCCAAATAAGGAATCAAAAGGTGAGTTTTGAGTTGTGGCTTAAAGCCGGGGAACTTTTGAATTTTCTAAAATCGAGCGTTTACATTTAAGACGATTCAACTTTTAGAACGTCTCCAATACAATCAAGATTAAAAAACAAAGACCCGAGGTTTGTTGTAAATCAATTTTTTATTTACACTGTAGTCTTAAGTATTTATTCCTAGTGTTCATAAAACGAATTCCTCAACACCTGGTGTTGGGGGTGGTGACCCATCTGACATAGTTATAAATTCCAATACATTTGAAATTCTAAAAGCACTTGCCCTTTCTGGTAGTGGAAATGCAGCGAAACTTGCCTATACTCATCGTAATCGTCCATGCTTTAAAAAGATTGATAATTTGTGTGCTCGTTTGAAACAAGATCTAGTTCGTCCTGATGGTGTTCTGCCAAATATAAACTCTCAGGGAATTGCATGGGCTGTTAAGGATTTTATATTTGTATTCACTCGAGTTATGAATGCATGGATTATAATCAAAGGTTATGTGTATAATACTCCAGAAGGCTTGAATAAAGTACGATCGGCTTTTAGTCCTGAATTTGTGAGAAGTTTTGCTGCTTGGCAAGAGACCACAGTAAACTTTGTTGATAATCTGATACAATCATTCATCAATTTGGACAATCTTGTGCAGTCTCAAAAGAATGTCTATCAAAAGACAACTAATTCTACTCCAAGGCAGGGGGGCAGCAATGACGATTCTTTTGATCAGTCAAGTTCTTCAATAGATGATTATGTTGTTTTGACAAAGGATTCAACAACATTGAACAACAATAATTATATGTACACCATGGTTGAGGATTCTGACCAAACTCAACGTGAAAACACTCTAAACGGCACATATTTCAAAACTGGTACTTATAATTTCATTAAACGACAATCTTCAGATGATGGTACTACTACTGGAATAGAGCAGCTCTTCGATGACAATTTCGCTAAGACTTTGTCTAACACTTCATCGGTTTATGATCTCTTGCCTGGGTTCAACGATCAAAACGAAAATAATCTTAATTGCGATATTCGTGTGTTGGAGAACAAATTGTCAAAATTTTCTAACGAATATGATCCTAATCTGGAAAAGCATTTGGAAAAGGATTTGGTCAATAAGTTAAATATTCTTATAAAACGTTTGATGGAAATGAAGAACGGTAATTTGTTTTTCAAAAAACAATTCTGTCAAAATTATGTAAGGATTCTTTTTATTTTACTAGAAAATTATTAACTTATTTTAAATCCTTCTAAAGTTTCCAGATTTCATAGCCGAAACACCAGATTTCGAGGATATTCGTGGAATCATAATTAAATGCCAAACAGGGTTCTATGGACATGTCTTTCAAGTTGTTCATGATATAAGGTTAATTGTGTATCAGGCAAAGAAGTACTTACAGGTAAGAATATAATTTTTTTAATGCCTAAAATGATCGTATATCCTCTTTTTTTTAGAAAAACCTCAATCTTGATCTAGCAGCTGCAATAAAAGCTTTCCAAGAAGAAGTAGAATTAATTTTTGCATTTGAAAATTATAACTTTGATCACATCAAAGGAATTCCCAATGAAATTCTCTACAACACTGGCAAGTAATTTGGTTTTAAATAAAACCGTATTTTATTGTTTAAATTTAAAAAATCTAAAATGTTTACACTCTCAAAAATGATCGCAGTGGTTATAGTTAAACAATAAGTTTTGTTATGAAAAATCAGCCTAATTTTAAAGGAATTATTGCTTATACAACATGTTGTTATTACTTTTTTCAATATTTCTTGTTTTATTTTTCAATTATAGTATAGGTATAAGTTTGTCCAATTTTAACAAAAAGTTAGCTTGATTTTTTTAATGTTTTGAAAGTACCTGTTTAAAAACAAATCTCTTACCAATGTGTCTTTGAATGAATCAAGTCTTCATTATTAACTGTCTTTATTATATTTAAATAAATGAATATGAAATTCAAATTAGAATAACATTTTAAAGGGAAAAATAAAGAAATTAATTGTGAATCACAAAATTCTTGGAATTTGTAAACCAACTGTAAAAACTTGAGATATGTTCGATTTATTTTGTTGTACTATTGCTTAAGGCCCTTGCATATTTTAAAACACAAAAAGACCGTGTTTAGACTGGGAAATTGAGTTTGGCGTGGAGAGTACTCTCGTGATTAGACAGGTCCTAAATTGAGGACGCCTCACTTCAAGCGGGTGGAATTTTTGCGAAGTGAGACAGTTGGGACAAATTGTTATGTAGAGTTTCGCCATTTGCAAAAAAAAATATTTTTTAAAAGTGAGGTTATGAATATTCTTGATATTCTTTGTTTGACGACGTTGATGTGGCTGTTCAAAACTGTATTCGTAGTTTCTCATTTCGACAAAATAGCTTAATCGCTTTTGGCGAAGTCATCTGGCCTCAAGCCTAGTATGCAGCTGAAGTGAAACGAAATTGTCCTTCGTCTCCAAAAACACAGACGAAATGATAATGAAACGATACCGGACAAATTGTTATGTAGATTTTCACCATTTAAAAAAAAAAAAATTTTCAAAGCACAAAAAAAAACAGATGAAAAGAACTATAAAAATAATCACAAAAAAACACGAACAAAATACAAACGTCAAAATTTTGCGAGCTATTAATATCCCGGTCAATTAAATTGTGCGCGAAAAGAGTGTAGAGAGTAGTGGAGACTTGAATCGGTTATCAACCGTTTCACCGTGGAGTTGTGTGCCACAAACCGAAAAGAAGAACGGAAAATTTCGTTTATGATTTCACTGACAACATTAGTATTTTTTTATATATGTTTATTTATTCCCAGAAAAATAAAACAAAATTACGAAAATAGGGCAAATTTGCATTGTGGTATGAAAGCAATATTTAAAACTTCGAAAATACATTAGGTAGGGAAGTTCAAATAATTTTTTTTTTAAGTTTCTTACTATTCCTACTAATTCTACTATATTTATTATTAATTATATCTGCTGCTGTCATGGGGTGCGCGTGCCGGGTGGGCCATATTTACCAATAGATTTGTGACGGTTGCCTATAGTTGGTATATTTGCCAGTACAGTAATCAATCGGAAGCGATGAAATCGGATTGGCTGTCAATAAAGATCAAACGAAATTTATTATAACGAGAAAGGGATCTCAGCACCATCGACTCGGAGGATAGATATAACTTCGAAGTAGTCAGGGATTTGTTTGATTGGTGGATTATATTACCTCGCAAAATGTCATCAGTGCGAAGATCAAATGAAAAATTACTCTTCCGCTGCTTCTTATTCGGACTCAGAAGGCCTTTGAGTATTAAGGCTTCCCCTCTAGCCAGAGAGAATTTGTACATCAAGACCTTAATAGTCCCCAGCCGGCGAGCCTTACAGTCTAATATACATAGCGGAAATGAAAATACAGCGGCTGGGATAGTTGGAACACGTGAAGTATATCACTTCAACGCACTGGACTCACGCGACGAGACTTCAAATCCAAACCTGCCCTCGTGTGTAACTGGAGCGGCGCGGCGTGTATATTTATTCGAACAAAGTTGGCTTAAACTTGTTGGTTGTGGCCGTACTAAATCCTGAGCTGTATAAGAGCAATCTAAAGTAAAGTTAATAAGGCATCTCTTACATCACTTCATCTTGAAACAGAGTTCAGGTTGGTAATAATCGCTATTGAAATATCTACCACCAACTTATAGATGTATATGAAAAGTGTGTTTAAGTAAATATAGCCTTTTATTATCATTGGCATCGTTGATTTCCCTTAAAGTTACCACTCAGAACACTACAGTATTAACGTTAAACAAACCATCGCATACAAAAATAGAACAAAAAACCCCTAATATTCTCCAAATTGATATCTCGATAACATCTTTGCCATTTTAAGATACATCTTCTCAAATATCTGCATTGAACACAATCCCCCTGATTTATCGTTGTTCGTCTCCCGCTACGACAAATGAACAAGAACAACCGTGACCGATCGAATATATATCAAACTCCTTATTCTTTTGCTTTGGATGTTATATGTTGTGTTCCTTATGCTTCATGGGACAATTAATTTTTAACGCTTCACCGGATACGGAATACGAAAAGCAGGCATGTGGGCGGATGGATTACGGATATGTCTATTGCACTCGTAAAACATCCGCTTTTATGGGTACATAAAGTGTTTTGTCGACGTCTTCGTCGTCCTTTCCATCACTTGACTCTCCCCGGCACCCTCTCGGATATCTATCTAATCTATCATTCCTTCCCGGCTTCCGACCTTTACTTCATTCTTCCAAGTTCCACTTACAATTTGCTAGGTGATGTGGCATTTTGTACGCCGCGCCGCACTGCTCCCAACCTCGCCCAGCGCGTCGTATTTATTCTTATTGATTTTTTTCAACTTATTTGCACTCCATAAATGGGGTGAATATGTTCGGTTCATGTTTCCTTTTTTTTCTACAAGAGTATTAAAGTCGGTTGAATAATAATATAAGGGCAGGGGTTTGAGGGATGATTTGATGGTTGCTTGTTCGATGATTGTGTGCATGTCGATAGATTCGTTTTATGTTGAAAGAATGTTTCGTTTTTTTTTTATAGATTTAATATATCAGGTTGTTATCGGAAAATTGAGGGTTGGTAATCGTAATGGGTGTGTGCCGCCAAAATGAGGTACAAGGGGTAAGACGAGGGTGTAATAAAAATTCCATCAATTTGTTGATTTTGACATGCGATGTGTCGCTTGTTTGAGTTGAGTGTGGATGAAGGGGGTCGCATACATTATTCGAATTCGTAAGTACAGCCCTGCCATTCAAATATAATGGAGGAACAAATTGTGAAAAATTAGCTACATTTCAATGGCAACATTGCACGATGAAATTGAATTGAAACGAACATGCAACCAGGTGGTTTCTCATCGTTTACACCTGGATTCAAGTAGGTGATGTGCGTGTGAGGTGGAATTTAAGTCTATAATATACTAGATAGGTATTTATTAATCAATGTATTGACATTCGTTTGTATTTTAATGGTTTTAGTGATTGATTTACAGTTCGAGATAAATTAAACTATCGTCAAAATAATTTACCGTTTCATTGGACTAGGTAAAGAAGTACCAATCATCACCGGCGCTACAAGATTCTATGTAACAGACCTATCATTTTACCACTCTCAATTTATATCTTGAAATAAAAATACCTAAAGGAACTTCAACAGACTTTATAAAAAGTTATTTAAAGCTACAATCGAAATAGGTTTTGGATTCAGCATTGAATATTTTTTCTCTACATTTCAGGTGAATAAGTATCTTTATTGTTTTCGTCTTGAGCTTGACAAGAATGTTTACTTGAGTGAGTTTTTAGAATTATTCTAGATACGTCGATATTGATTAGGGAAGCACACACATATAGTAGATATGATATCTAAATTTCAATTTGGAAGTTTTTCCAGACAACGAAAAAATCGAGTACAGAACAAAGTAATACAAAATCGACCTTTGCCTTCATCAACCGTTAATGTGGTTACTCTTTTTTGTTCCTTTCCGTGAATTATTGGCCAAAAGAAATCAGTTGTCAGCGAGCGGTAGCACTTTTCTTCGAAAGTCCTGTCAAAATAGACACACAAAAAAGACTGAGGCTTATAATATAGTAATTCGCTTTAAGCTGAATTTTGGTAGGTACAATCTTAAATACGTCATTATAAATACTTAGTAGAAAGTTCGTATAAGTATCTCCCCCATTATTTTTTTCAAAAAAAGTAAAATGTAACTCCTACATTAATTGTTGTCGTTTGAATCCCAAAAAGGCTTAACTTTTAGTGAACATTTTAATTTTAAATTTAATCTATCCGGTTCTGTGTTCAGGTAAGATTTTTAGCAACTTAATTTGATGATTGTCTTTCATTTTCTAAAACATGGAAACCCTATTTTTCATATAATTACCTATATTCTTTGCCAACATGCCAGCACATTTACTTGTACTTACTTGTAGGTATGACAATAGATATGATAGTTCAAATTATCGCTTTCCAATACAAGATTCAGTTGAAATGGGATTGAATATTTAACATATCGCAGTGCCTTATAGAAACCCTATAACCCTTTGGAAGAACCAACAATTTAACTTTTATACCCACTCTCCCCTTCATAAAATTATAAAGATATTACCTATGTATACTTTTAGGCATATATTCTTGAAAACTTCGAATTATGTGAGCCATTTCAATTAAAAACGTCTAACATTTTAAAAGTACTAATTTGATTCTGTCAAAGGCCAACTTTTTATTTGAGATTTTTGACAAACCAAAGTCCTTTATGAGTAGCAAAGTTCAAACTTATACAAAATAATTCATTTAACATTTGTATTCATTAAAACACAGGACGTAGTCGCCAGTAAGTAGACTTACCCATCTTTCTAAGCATAAAATGCTATTATGGGGCTTATTTAAATTTAAACATAATCTCCAGTCCTTTTTATCTGTCTATATGAACATAAATAAAATACAATTATCCATCAAACAACCACAAACATCCATATATTCTCCTCATTCCACACATTCTGCACACAAAATTCTATTCAAATATAATTTGAAAGCCATTAAACCTATACCCCTTCTCCCGTCCGTTCGTCCGTCATCGCAAGCCAAACTAATTCTTCGCAATTTAATTACCCATACAAATTAAGAGACCATTCTTGATCCCAACTCCTGCCCAAGCTGCCACATGAACCCATTCAAATTATCCTAAAATCGTGAGTACACTTTGAACGACGAGGACGGGACGGACTTTGTGTTTGTCCTTCATGAGCCTGTCAATAGAACGATGGCGACGACTGACGGCAAGCAATATAGAGATAATTTACATTAAATTTAATCAACCATTCAATGTCGCACAACAGGACACTAGGCATGAGATTGGGGGGGGGGGGTGTTGTGATGGTTAATAACACAAACAAAAGGATACACAATTATACACACATAAATAAATAATTAATCCCATCAGAGGGAGAGAGATCAAGCATATTCCCTCTGGTTGTGTCATAAAGGAGACATGGCAAAGGCAAACACAATGGCATGGCACCCCCAAGGTTAATAATAATCGACAATAAAAACCAATCAAAATGGTCGCCCACAATGAAGACGCGCACACTATTACAAATTACAACGTGCGATTATTTTAATCACACAAAAAATCAACCAACAAACATCCTTTCAAAAGTGTATTTTTTTTTCTCTTTCTGATAAAATTTATGACCAACACTCAGATCACAAAAAAGGTCCTTTTTAATGGAAAATGTTCTCATTTAATTGCATCCATGAAAGCACGGGGATTATTTATTTTTTGGTCGAAGGTTTGCATATGTTTTTTCTGAGGATAGGACTCTCATCTGGAATGAATATTATTATCATTGTCATCGTCATACTGCTGTGGAAATCCGTATACAAAAATTGAATTATCCTGGCGGTTAATAGGATTCTTTTTTGGGAGTCTCATTCGGTTTATTTCGTTTTTGTTTGCACTCGAAAATCCATTACGATCGCCACCGCACTGGTCCCAATTGAATAAAAATTTACGGAATGTGATGGTGGTTGCACTTCCTTTTTAATGACTGTTGAAGTGTAAAGGTGTTTTTTTTTTGTTTTTTTTTAAACAATTCATTTAACTGCAATCTGTGAAATCCAAATGCCACCCGCGCTACACACACACCAAACAAATAAAGGGAAAACTGCACTGAAATAAATATTCGTTTAAAATAGCAACACCATCAGCTATCTATCAGAAAATTGATTCAAATTGATTGCTATTGGATTAGGCTAATAGCCCGATTCTCCCCATCATCAATGATACCTCACAAGTCATAACAAGAGGTGAAATTGATTTTGTTACTTTTTCGGATTCTCCCCCGTAGTCACAACTTGTAAGAAATTGTGTTCTGCTACAGAGCAGGTCACAGCACTCGAATTTCAATTGTTTTTTTTTTTTTTTTTTTGCTTCTTTTGTGAGTTGAAACGAAAGGAATTCTTTATTACTTATTTTTATTGATGGTGCATTGGGTTATGCAACTTTTTGTTTTAATTAAAAAATATCAAATCAAAAAAAACTTTTAGGAATTGTTGAACTTTTCTTTATTAATTCCTAGGTGATCACATTTTTTTTATATGTAAATTCTTTCTTCGACTATCCATGTTTTTTCTCCAAAAAAGCTAGTTTTGCATCACCACACATATTTTTCACTGATATTAGTTCGGATACGTTGTTTATTTCTATACAATTTGTAAATTTGATTGAATTATTTACTTTTCACATAAATTTTGCACAGAAAAACTAAAACTTTATCGTGTTCTGTCACAATCAGCTGTTTTAAGTCGAAGAAAAAAACTCACCATAACGCGGTGAGTTTACTTATGACTTTTCTTGTGAGGATTGGGGGAGAATTCGATAAATGTTATCGAGTCACAACAATGCTCGCAATAAATTGTCCCAAGGGCTTATGACTTATGACTCCTCACAAGGGGGAGAATCGGGCTATAAGCGTTGAACAGGTTGATCATAATTCGCTCAAAAACTATTGTGATTGATGGATATCGATTTCAACGAAAACTTCACTTTAGTTCGATAAAGTGGAAACACTGTTCTGATGGTGTTCGATTTTTTCGATTTTTCAGTTTCTTGTTCAATAATGATTTCGTTGACAATGTTTCGTTTTGTTCAACAATGATTTCGTTGTAACTATAAGAAGGTAAGTGTTCATCTCTATTCCAGGTAAGATTACGAAGTGCAAACAGTACACACTTTTCTGTACTGATTCAATCCGAACTATATTTGAAGTATAACGTGGACACCATACACTGCCACAATATTCAAGTCCAGATCTCACTAGAATACAAAAAAGTTTTGAGGAGATGTGGGTCATTGAAATCAGTTGCCCACCGTCGTATGACCCTAGCTTAGGATTTGCTTCATTAATTAAATAATGATGATTAGCAACTTGTAAGAAAAAACTTGTTGAATCTGTAAGATCGTTAAAAATGCAAGAACTTGACATTTTTAAAATACATGACATTTTTAAAATACCCTTGAGAAATTTTTATTCTTAGCGGTAAATTATAAAAAATATATTTTTTTTTCTCTGAGTGCAGTGCAAGTGCCAACCATCGTTATAAATATAAAAATCGTTGGAATTTCTGGTAGAAGGTTTAAAAAAAAAACACACCAAGGAATACAAAAAATCTATGTAATCCAAAATAACCAACAAAGATAAAGGATGAAAAATAAAACGAATTCCTTTATACTCGCGGTGCTGCACAATGCACAAACCATCGCTCTCAAAAAGTGTTGTTTAAAAAATGATATACATAGGTTGCATATATGTGTATGCTATGCTTATTAGTGATTATTATAAAAAAAATTATTATAAATACTTGAAATATTAGCCGCGTTTTATTATCCGAGATCATCCATATAGATCATCCCAAGAAAATAAAACGATTTTTTAACTTTTCACGATTCTCAATTGATGCAAGAATCAATTTAGTAAACAAACAAATTTCATAACCCGTGTATTCGCGTTGTTTTTAGTTTAAAATAAAAATATTGTTCTAATTTGTGATTATTTTCGTTCTCTTGTTTGTACATTGTGTATTTAATTAATATATAGTGTTATATGTATAAGGTGATATAAAACTAAATTACAACGAGTTTTTTGTCTACTCGTCCATTACCGCAATAGTATGCCGTGCAGATTTAAACCTTAATTTCTATCAATTGAGCTTTGATTTCTAAGAAAACCTTATGCCCTGCCAAATTTTACTCCAAAAAATTTAAGTGAAGGGAATAAAAGTGTAGTTAATAAGAACAAAATGTTAAAAAGAAAAAAAATATTGTCAATACAAATATTTTACTACCCTCACTTGCATTTATTTTCGTTCGACACACAGCTGATTATTTATTTTCATATTTTTTGGGTGTTGCCATTCGTCTTTTATTTACTTTCAGATATTAGATGGGGATTTTTACTGGGAATTTCAGATTGGCTCTTAAATTTTTAATTTTTTCGAATGAAATGCGATTATTAATTTGTATTTGGGTTCAAATTCGTTTTCTGGCTCTAAGCAGAGTGCTTCGAGCATTATCACTTCACCAATTCATTAAGTCGTTTTTCCTCGGTTTCAAATTTAAAAAAAAAATGATTTAACTTTCTGCTGAATTGTGACAACTATTTTGACTTGAAAAAATAAATAGAAATTGAAATACATTTTGTTCTAGTGCAAAAGTTTAAGGTACCTAATTCGAGCAAAACGAAATCCCAATTAGAGCGTTCTTAGTAATTTCCAAATGTATGGCAACACCGTACTTGACATAAGAGATAGGAACAGAACCATTGAAAAATTGAAATGGTTAAAATCAATGCTCTCACGGTGAGAATTGTAACTAAATTTTGGATCACGATAATTGAACCCGACAGAACACTGTATCTTATTGTGTTGTTGTGTTGTGTTTGTGGATAAACTGATGATCCATATTATGGTTCATCTCAGATAATAAAACGCGGCTATTGTAAGCGTTATTCGACTGCGTATCTACTTGTTCATGACTAAGTCTATATAGGGTGAAATGTCAAAAAAAAACCAAACGCATTTGACGCTGAGACGTATTTTCTGATAAGTCACTACTGATAAACTCTGAAGTTAAGTTGAGTCTTAAGCTATTGAGTAATTCCAGAAATTATTAATAAAAATACGTAGTGCCCCGTAGCGTAGTGGTTAGTGTGTCAGACTATCACACAGGGTTCGAGCTAAGATTGAAACTAGAAAATTCTAGGGTTTCGTGTCGCCGATGCGGAGCTAGCATCGACTTTGGTTGACGTGGGTATTTTCATGTAAAATGAAAGAATTGAAGATAATTGCTTGGAAAGAAACGATTATGTAGAAGTTCTGATAACAATAATGCGATAAAAAAAGAAATATATAGCAATACATTCGCAAAAACCAATTGCTTGGTCTGTTTTGTTTTGACATTCTTAAGTCTGAAAAAGTCCCGAAACCAATTCACTAATGTCGACACTAGATGGCCGCCAGGGAAATTTAGTTATGACTTTACGATTAAAATATATATACAATGGTTCGAGCCCTGAGTACACCTAATGTTTTTTCAGGGGCGGGCACTGATTCTTGCGAGGAAGAGACAAATCCTCCAAGAGTATCATTGTCATTGAAAGTGCATCGCACCTAAGACGTTCGGATTCGAAGAAAAATGTCCTCCAATCCTGTAAAAATATTAACGCATATAAAGGATTTATTGAGAGTGTAAGTCACTAGGCCGTGGTTTTTCGGAGCTGTCGGTGCCACTTAATATGTTTTATTTATTTATTTAATTTACTTATTAATGAAAAATGTAAATAAATTTGCAGTGGGCAAAACCTGTAACAAAGCTTAGACTAGCTCGAAATCGTTAATTAATTTACAAAACATTGAGTAAAGATTTCGAAATCTCATATTTTAGATCAAACTCAAAAGTTATCGTCATAGGATTCATAAAAAATCAGACAAATATTTAGAAAAAAATTCTCGTGACCTTGAATAATATTTTCAGGCAATTTTTAGAAATCTCTAAAAAAGGTTTAGTTTTTTTTTCTTTGAGATTGGATCCTCATAACTTATACCTAACCCTATGATTAATATAAGCAAATTATTTTCAATATGTCTGTCTCTTACTTGTATTATGTCTGTTTTCGAAAGAATAGTGAATAATAAAAGATACTCAACAGAGATAAACCCCTCAATAAAATTCAAATTCGAACATAAAAACACTGAATATTTTGACGAAACCAATACTTTACGCACTAGAACATTGCAACAAAAAAAAAGGCAAATAGCAATTTGCCCTCATGTAGACATTCAGAACAGGGAAAAGAAGCAAAGGGAGACGACTAAAAGAATGAGGGTAAGCCAAGCAGGTGGAGGATACACGAGGGTGGTTGGTTTATAATAAAACACACATAAACCCAAACGAAAGGGGAGTATAGAGTAACCGAAACACAGGCAGATAATCCCCTAACGGATATTGACTAGAGAGCCAGCTACAGTTTTGGCATACAAATGCAAACATTTCGAGTTCTCACTCCCTTTTTGTGTATTTTATTTTTTGTCTATTTGTTCAGTCCTCCCTGGCACAGGATGTGTATATGTGTGGCATAAAGGATCATCGGATATTGTACAAAAACGACACGAAGAGGGGGATAGAACCCTATAGAGCAGTCAGGGTTTCAGGATTTAAGCCGAGGGGAGAGCTGCGGCCGAAATACTGTTACGTACGTTACGTATAGAGACACAAATGCTAATAAAGTTTCTGGGATTCATCAATTGTCAAGGGAATTTCAAGCTAGATTCAGGAGGGGTTCGGGCATAAGGATCAAGTTGAAATGATTGCAGGGCCAGCAAATGGATTTGATGTGTGTGGATTTATTTTTCATTTCATTTTTGTGTTTGCATATAAACATATCCTGTCTATTCAGCTTGTGTGAGTGTATGGTGTTTTAGTTTTATTTTTGTGTTCACATTTGAATTGTATGTAAATTCATTCAGGACACCATCGCTTCGAGCCAAAGAGGATGGAAGTGCGATTTTTTTTTTGCTTTATTTTGCCGTTAGGTCAAAACATATATTAATTTTGTATGTGTATAGGTGTATGTCGTAGGTATGTATAGCTTCAGTTGGGGGAGCATAGTTATAGTAGATGGAAGTGTGAATTTGTGATTTTCTGATTACCCTCGCCATCGCCATTATAGAAAAATACCCTCGTGTTCGTTTGGCAAATTTAGTTTAAGTGGATTTGAGTCATTATGGGACGTTTGTCAATGTCAGTTGTAGGTATGGGTGGTGGGTAGAAATTTAGAATAAGAAGTTAATTATATCGCAAGCCTTTGAGTGAGATATTTATACCTTTATGTTTATGTAGATATAGATATAGGTATAATGAATAATGTATACCTATAGCAAGTTGGGGATTTAAAAGTGATAGGTAGGTAGGTATTTTAAATAATTAATTTTCTTGATTGAATATTGCTTGTTTGATTTATAATAAATTAAGCCATTTTGAAACCCTTCAGTGACATGGGATTTTGTTGTGAGTTTTAACATTTTTTAATATACTGTATTAAATATTGATAGATATTGATTAATAAGTAAATTAAGAGTTACTACCTAACAAACTTTAATTTGTATGACGCTTGAAGCCCAAGATGGACTTTCACTATAGGTATGACCCCGACTAACATGCCCCTACATCCAGGTTTGTTCCTAGGTCCAGTGACGCACAGAAAATTGGCCGATGTCGTTACTCCACTTGTGAGCTCCTTATGGGGCTTTCTGCTGCGCGCAATACCTATTACTGTTGAATTCGAACACTCATAGGACTGGTGGCTACCGTTGTCTCTATAAGCAACATTTTATAGAATACCATAAAATACCATCTGTCATTTTTTATAGAAAGAAAGTTTGATAGAATGCTATAAAATGTATTGGGGGCATTTGATCGAACTTTAACAGCTTACTATATACTTCATATAGGTTCATGCTTAATTGAAATTCCCTATCAAAAGAGACCGACATGGGTACATTATAGTAAAATAGCAGACGGTGCTGAAGATATGAAGATAAAGCTGCTGGAGCTGATGGCTTTGCGGCCAAGGTGTGTGGATTTAGTACAGGAAAGTCCAGTATCGATGAAATATTCGCACTACGGCAAGTCTTGGAAAAAACCCAGGAATTTCAAATCGATACCCACCATCATTGATTAATTTCAAGGCCTCGTACGACAGCATCTATAGTGGCGAGAATGTCTAGTTTTGGCATCCCTACTGATCTCGTTTTTGCAGGATGACGATGCTGCTCCATCAAGGTCGGTTTAGACTTTACCGACACCTTTGATGTCAAAAAAAAGAAATAAGACAAGGCGATGCGCTGTCATGCGACTTTTAACACCATCCTTGAAAAAATAGTGCAAAACTCTCACGTCAACACCAGGAGCACAATTTTTTAAAAGTCCGTCCAATTACTTGCGTATGTTCCGACGATATTGATATAATGGGAAGAACGAAGCGTGATGTCAGTGGTGCTGACATGAAAGATGGGTTTGTAAGTGAATCAGGACAAAACCAAATATATGCTGTTAACAAGAAAGGACACCCAACACCGACGTCTAAGACAAAAAGTCACCATAGACAATTATAACTCTGAGGTGGTCAAAGACTTTGTGTATATAGGCTGCACTATCAAAACAGTGAATAACACCAGTGCTGAGATTCAACGAAGAATTACTCTTGCCAATTGCTGTTCCTTGGGCTAAGAAGACAACTGAAGAACAAAGCAAAATGTCCCTTTATAAGACACTTATCATCCCGGTCCTCATTTATGGTGCAGAAGTATGGACATTAATAAAGGCGGCTTTGAAAAAAAAATTCTTCGTGTGATTTATGGTCCCATCTGGAAAAAATGGGGAATTTATAAGAAGGTATAACAATGAACTGTACGGGCTGTACAGCGCAGCTACACTGACCTTGTCTTAAAGGGAAAAGCCAACGACTGAGGTGGTTCGGTCACATAGAGCGAATGGACACTAATGCTCCGGCCCGGATGGTCTTCGAATCCAACACGGTGCAGTGTAGGAGGATAGCGTAGCAGGTGGCGCACGCAAGTAAGAGGACCTCAACCAACTCGAAGAGCGAAACTGGAGGCAGCTATCTAGAAACCGAACCGCCTGTAAGAAGCTTCTTGGTTGAGGCCCTGGTCCAACTCGGACTGTAGCGCCACCTTAAGTTATATTAAGTAAGTATCTAAAGTTTGTTTTATAAAGTAATTCACACTCATTGTATGTACTCTATAGGCATATATACCATAAGACAAATTATAGAATTATTTTTTGTATTATAATCCTTAAAAATGACAACTGTGTTAGATACCGAACCTCAATCTTTTTGTTATATAAATTAAATCAAGTGCAAGTTCTTCATTTCTGTAAAACAATATCTCCTTAATCTATCTATTAACCGCACCATCAATCTGTTAACTTCCAACAACATGATCTTTCTAATGCGTTCACAAATCCCTTAATGGCACTAACGCGCCTCACTGAACTCGAACAGGACGACAAAGGCAAACACAATAACCCCGTAATTTTATGTAAACCTGCAACGCAGAGAATGTTATCTCATCAATCGGCTATAGCAAATGTGAAATATATACCCATAGAAATGTAGGTATATATCTAATACAAAATATTATCAAGTATCTAAATACTTTGGATTATCCACGTTCTCAATAAACAAAACAAAGAAAAAAAAAAACTCCCTCCAAGGGCTTATCAATTTAATCATGTCGCATGCAATATATCCTTAAACCGCACAAAGTACAACTTCAACAACCCCCTGGCAGGCGATATAGTGCGGTGTTGTCGACCATATATACGTACTAAACACATACAGAGGGTTTCTTTTTTGAACCCCTCTAGCTCTATTTCAAAAACAACTGCATAAAACCGCCACGGCCAGCACTTGTGTCACTAGAAATGTTATAAATAAAATAAAATGGGGTTCCAATCTTCCAATAGTGAAAAGTCCTTTACACAATATTCAGATAGAGATGAAACGATCAATGGTTGCCAACGATAGTCATAAAGTAGCAAATTGTTGTTATTTTGCTTGAGCTTTACTTTATGCCAATTTACATAATTTTTAAAAATCTGACCGTTTTGAAAATTTTTAAAAATTTTAATTGACATCATAAGCTAAAGAAATGAAAACTTAAACTGATGTTTCACTTATTGAAGCAGCGTTACAGTCAGCCATTTGTAACGTTGCAACTATAAATCAATTGTATGTGACACTTTTGTGACTTGTTCTATGTCTTAATATTCTGTATTAAAGTTTTCTTACAGTGCTCTTTGACGTGGTGGTACATTTGTCGGTACACCCACCAAAATTCTGAGATCAGGCCCAGATATCCTTTGGGATATTATTCGGTGATAAATTTTAGTTGAAGTAGCAACCCACGCAAATTTTGGGACGATAAGGTTATTATACGACCAAGGGCTAGTATAGTAGTAGTATAATTTAGAGACACACAATTCCGTTCAGATTTTGTGTGTAACTTGAGTTGATTATTGATTGTGTTGATAATCTGATGCAAGCAACCCAATGCGTCTAGTAAATGTGTAACTTGTGTTTACGGTTGTTGACGATGGGACAATATGTTACCCTTAACTTTGTAGAGAATGTGAGCTCAAACAACATTACGATTAATGTAACTTTGAATTCACAGTTTAATGAACATTTTTTTTTTTTTAATTTCACAGTACCATTGTGCGACGAGTTGTGGATCCAACTTGGCAATAATGAAATTCATTCGAGGAATACGAACATTGTAAACGTTGTTGTTTTTGACGCATTACATACCTATGTTACGACGAACATTTAGCAACCCCCATGGCACAGGACACAACATAAAGGGTCCTCATCAAATACTTAAAGTCCACGCCATAGCAGAGCCAGCGACACAAGAGTGTTTCCATCTTATGAAATGTCTATAAAG
Organism: Baccha elongata; assembly: GCA_951217065.1. Lineage (NCBI taxonomy): Eukaryota > Metazoa > Arthropoda > Insecta > Diptera > Syrphidae > Baccha > Baccha elongata. The sequence goes on along the minus strand of OX578272.1, from coordinate 121,872,997 downwards.
ATACCCGTTTGAATGAATTTTATTATTATCCTTGAAGTTCGATTATTGTTGAGTCTGGAGGTCTTTTTTGATGAAACAAAATGTACACGTTCACTATCACTCTCTTTCATCATCGTCTTTATCATCATCCATGTCAGGGTCTTACTTAATGTGGTGTAAAAATTCAAAAGAAAACCTTAACAACCTATAAATTGACGACTCAGCAAGATTAATCAAGAAATGGATATTAGATCATCTCCTTGCGTTTGGCGGTGGCGTAGTTCCTTTCCGTTACATCTTTTACCGACAACGGGTATACACCTCCCGAAAGCTTTAATCTATCACTAATGGTAGAAGACAGACTCATCATAGACGTGAAAGTACTTTTAATGTTACAGAAAAAAAAAAAAAAAACCCTCAAGCTTGAAAATCTTTTACCATTTTGTGTCTTTCTGTATCTTACAGATACCTACATAATATAATTTCCTTTTAACGCAAAGACCGACTATAATTTTTACGAGAAAAAATAAGAGTCCTTTTTCGAGTTATGTTCGAGTTAATTAATCGGACTAAAGTGAGGGTAATGTTGATTAATTTAGCCCAAAATGCCATTTGCCAAAAGAGAGAAAGTTAATGTCGACTTTTGGCGGGGTTTGGGTTCGCGGGGCGTTGTTAGTTGTGAAATGTGTTTTGGTCATTAAATCGATATTCCTGTAAATGACCGGATTGTGGTTAAGTGCGGGTAATAAATTCTACAATAATAATTACGCTTCGTTTGGAAATAAATGGTTCAATTGTGTACTAAGGTGTGGTTTGAATGCTGCCGCCGCTGATGCTCCTGCTGTTTAGGGATACAAAACAATTCATGCAACTGCTTAAGAGTCTATTATTTTGATTGTGGCTTTTGTGGTGTTTATTATTAGCTATACGTTGTAGGATGATGGTTTGCTTGAAGGGTGCTACAAAGGTTTCGGGTGGTTCGGTTCAAGTGAAATGCCAAATTTTGTCCTTGTATTCATGGTTAAATTAAAATGTTGGAAGATTTAATTAAATTAGATTTGTTTGTGTTTAAAAACAATTAAAATTTTAAAGTGTCCTAAAAGAATTATAAGCATATGTAAGTTAGTAGGTTCACAGTCCACGTTTGTATGAAATTACTATTACATTCTTATTTAAATTTCTCTTATAGAAATGTCCTGCAAGAGATGTTCACTTTTGCATATCAGCAAGAATGGGAATATTTTGTCATGTAGTGATTACCAGCCGAAAAGAACCTACCTCGAAAATGATATTTTCTGTTCACTGCCTACCAAAATATCATTATTTTTATTTATTTATTTATTTTGTATTTGTCTTCTTCTTCTTCTTCTTCTTCACCTTCTTCACCTTCTTCTTCTTCTTCTTCTTCTTCTTCTTCTTCTTCTTCTTCTTCTTCTTCTTCTTCTTCTTCTTCTTCTTCTTCTTCTTCTTCTTCTTCTTCTTCTTCTTCTTCTTCTTCTTCTTCTTCTTCTTCTTCTTCTTCTTCTTCTTCTTCTTCTTTTTTTCTTTTTCACTTTTTGTCCGACACTTTCCAGTATTATGTTACTTACAAAAGAAATGCCTGGGGAAGCTTTGCTTTCCTTCTTCATTTGTACTACAGTCGGGTGGAACAATTCTTTAATCAGTAATTGTCTCCAGCTACTCCCTACTTTAACTCACTGCCAACAGTTTCACATACCAAGTATGTTCAGATCTTCTTTTGCTTGGAAGCCCCACCATATGTATGGACTCCTGAACAGCGAAAAACTACTGGCATTCATAGTTTTCAATATTAAATCAGGCATATCGGACAAAGAAAGTTGATTCTGAAATAAGTTTATTTTTACGTTGCCGGGAAGTGACTTCATAACCTGATCCATTAAACTAAGAGAACTAGTACTCTCTATATCCGCTCTTAGAAGACCTGAACTCCAAGTATGTCAAAGTAGGTTTTCATGGTATTCCCCTAGTAAGTGGCCTGTGGCTCCTTGCTCTATGGTGCCGTTCTGTTGATACCAATTTCCCCCTGTCTCTTTCGTAAATTTGTATCCTCCATAGGAGTTACCCCGATTACTTTTTTGGGTTCTAAGTATTTAAGAGTTGCCACGTTAAGGTGAGAGACGTATTCACCATGACGTTTTCGCAATGGATTTATATTGATATAACTTTGACAAGATCAATATCAACAAACTTTATTTACCCTTACTTAAGAGTCTTCTTTGCAGACATCTTTTTCATGATGTTAAATGTTGCTGACATGAGCTCGGGCTTTTCATATCACTTAAATATTTATCTTGGAAGAGCGGGTTTTAATGTAAGTTTTATCCATAACCTTTAGAATATGAGTTTTTTTATTCTTAACAAAAGTTGATATACGAAAGTGAAGGCTTAAAGTCATTTAACGGATTTCTATAAGCTCAGGTGAAACTAATATCATTACTTTATTTCATTTTATTAATCCAAATCCAAACACATTTTCCATTTATTCTCGTAGTCCTTCAACTCTCAATTCATCGAAGTCCTTTCATTCAATTTTTGTATCTCTCCAATTATCTTTCCTGCCACTACATCCCCTTTTCCCCCATTGACATTGATTTCAATTTTTTGTTTTTTGTAAAATAACTACATACTTACTTGGATGTCGATGTTGGTAACAACTCTCGAGTCCCGAGTACGACGATGATGATGAAACGTTTTTTCGTTTTGATCGATTTTTTTCATCTCCATTTTACCGGTTAGCTAGGACGAGGACTACAATTTATTTCTTGTTTTTTTCCTACTTCTATCATCTCTTTGTGAGGAAAGTGGAATTATTCAGAGTATAAAAAAGGGGGAGCTAAAGTCGATAACAGTGTTTTTATAGGGGGATATACAGACAAGTAATACACATAAACCTAATATTTAGAGCAGTGGTAGAACGAAGGGTCCAGGCAGTATCTATATAGAGTGGTTCAGTTTTTGATTCATTTTCAACGTCGTTTTTTTTTTTTTTGTTTCTTCTCATATGGTTAATATCCCATACAAATCTCGTTAAATATAAATCTATTAAAAAAAAGTAAGAATAAAAAAGGACTACAAAATATACTCTTTTATTGAATTTGTTTTTTTAAAAAACTCCTTCCTTCTTAATTCACTATTCACTGAATTACATCAATGGATTTATTCAGAATTGATAGAAGCTTGTTTTACATTCCTTTTGCTGTTTTTATTCTTTTTTCTTGTTCTGGCTAAATCTTTTTTTTTTTTTGTCGAATGTCATTGATCAAGTGAGAAGAATATTGTGGTAATGTTTTTTATCAATTTTCCATGGCAATAGAGAGGAAATTTTTATTTGTAAATTCATCATCATGTTCGTCCTTTTTAAATATTTTTGTTTTCAGTTTTTATTGTTACGTCTGTTAGTAGATTGTTTATCACCGAGAAAATTATTTAAATTGGTAAATTTTTTTTATTTGAATAAGTCATCATCATTATTGATTCGATATTTTATGGTGTGTACAAACCTCAATTAATATTGAACATGAATCTATAGTATAACCAAAGGGGTGAGACACATAAACATTAAAATTCAATTTTAAATGGAAAACTACAAAGGCAAACATGCAATTTGCGAACATGCAAAATATTTACTGGTTTTTGTTTTGTTGTTTTTAGTTTTATAATAGAATGAATAACAAATGGTTGTGAATTGATGTAAAAAAAATGTATTTATTGGAAAAATATGATTGTAATTTTGTTCGAAAATATATGGAAAAGGAATAAATGTGAATGGGAGTTTTTGAAGAAAAGGTTTTGATAGTAGATCCCACAATAATTATTATTATTCGTCGAGTATTTAAAACTGTGTGAATATAAAAAAAAATATATTCCAAATACGCCGCAGTGACCAGATACAAAAATGGTTAGGGTGACCCAAAACCACTGACCCGATAAGAGTGCCATCTCTTCAACTTTCTCGCAAACGGTGAAATCAATTTTAATCACACAGTTTCAAAGTTATCTGGGTAATTTTATAAAGCTTAAGAGATTAATAGATAAATCTTTATAACAAACAATAAATTAATATTATTATTGGAATTTCAATGACAGATAATCTATACGTGAAAACAATTACTTAATCAAGAAACTATATTCAACCATTTTTGTAGAGAATTACAGATAGCCTCGTCATATACCTTATAGCCGTAAGACCGGTAGAAACGAAGATATTTCAGAAAAATCGAAAGAAATAATTATTTAGGGTTACGTAGGGTTTTTTGTACAACAGAGTTCCGAGAACTTTTTACACATTATTGAGAAAGCTGAAAAGAAAGTACACATACTCGTATATATAACAAATTTAGTCTTGATTGGAGTTTTTATATGAAAGATGCCCACATTCGACTAAAGAAAATAAATTACTTGGCAATATCACGTTAGGAACTATAACTTTTATATGCCAAAAAAACATTCCAGTCAAATTAAATTTTATAACGCAAGCAAGTCTTTTTTACTTGCTCATAGGGCAAGTATTGGTTTCGTGTACAAAAAAATCTAGGTTTTAATCAAACCTGACATGAAGATAATAGAGAAAACTAAAAAAGTAGGTTTCGTCATGCCGTCCGTCGGTCTGTCTGTGCGGATGTGCGGATGTGCGGTTGTCTGTGCACCGACCTACAGCCTAAACGGTTTGACTGATTTACTTCAAATCGTATATAGCACCTTTTGGCGATTCCCTAGAGGAGAAATTCGAATTTTCATTTTAGCCCGGCTATAACGGGTACCTCCCATATAACGGTTTTAGTTTTTCCAAATTTTCTTAAAAACGGCTCTAAATATTTTGATAAAACTTTCAGTTTTTGGCTAAAAATGCACATAACGGAGATTTGACCATAACTCGATAACGACTTTACCGATTTCATTTAAATTTGGTATGGCACTTACTTTAGACATTCTACAAAAGAAAGCATTTAAAGTTTTTGACAAAAAAAGTTTTTAATAATAGCTACCATACAAACATGATCTCACGTTTAGGCCATTTTCTCATATTTTTTTACTTTGAAAATAATTTCTTAACTCGAATTTTTTCCCAGTCGTGCATTTTATTTAATTTAACAATTAATGATTGTTGTCAATCAGTCGTTTTAATAAAACGCCCAGTAAAACGACACGCCTCTTAAACTGACATCCTGTTATTTTGAAAAGCTAATATACGAAAATAATGGTAAGAAGATTTCCTCTGTGCGTGCTTTTGTGGCGTTTTAGTAAAACGACAATCATAGTTATATCGAATATTAATTACAATTTCAATATAGATTTCAATAAATTACAGAGGCTTCAAGATTACGAAACAATTTTTAAATCCCTAAGTTTATTTTAACATCCGTACAAAAGTATTATAGGTCACTCATTAGCTAATAAATCACCCAAGGTTTTAATATGTTTTATATCTCGTTCAGTACCTACAACATTGGATTCATAGATCATAAAAAGATAATTGAAAATTTCAACGAATATATCGACTAAGTATAATTATTATCACATGAACTCCTTGTTTAAAACTGAATTGTTTTAAATATTTTATTTAGAAAAATCCATTTTACCTCCCTTTCCTTTATCTTTATTATTTCGATGTTGGTTTCCTTCCTTTGGCTTTTTTTTTTCTAAATTTTACAGAATTATAAAAGAATTTTTTTTTTTGTTGCAGGACACCCTATTTTTATGGATACAGATTCAAAATAATCCCAGCTTCATTGTATAATAAGTTTCTTCTCTCTGAGCTGCTGGTTTTCTTAATCCATTTGCCAATTTGCAACTTCCCTCCTCCATGAAGTTGCTTTCATTATTATAATTAAGAAAAGATCTCTTCTTCGATTGTTCAATTCAGCTGCCAATTTATTTGTATATTTTTCATTTTTCTTTCTCCTTGATTTTTTTTTCTTCATCATCCACATCAAGGACAACTTCGAGGAAGACTTCGTTGGGGGAGTGAAATAAAATGTCCATCAAGCCCTTTTCTGTAATTTTTCCATTTCACCAATAAACTTTATCCGAAGTAAGTATAGAAAAGTTCATCACTCTTGGCGCAGTTTTAAGTCCTTGCGAACAAAGTCCTGGCACTCGATACCATGGCTCCCTTCAAAGCGTTATTTATATTATACAAAACGATAAAAAAAAAATTCAAAGGATGTTTTAACTGAAAATGGCAGTAGAAGTGAAATTAGAGTCAAGAACGAAGAGAAAAGCAATGTCTGCGGCATAAGGTTGGCGTATATAGCTTGGTCGTGAGAATGAGGGTGTTTTTTTTTTTTTTTTTTTGTGGGACGAAGAAATGATGTGATTGAAAAAAGGGTGATTTGTTTTATTTTTTTTTTTGGGTAATAATGATGGGGGTTGTTGAATGTCAATAAAGAAAAAGTAAATTGCAAAAAAAATGTATTGAATTTTTTTTATGTTCTTGCTGCTTTAGATGAGTTAGCGCGGTCTAGTGGATGTTATTGATATAATGCTGAGAATCGCTTCTGTTTACATTTACAATGAAGAGGGTAATATCATAGCTGGTTAACTGGAACAAGGACATTTAATTGGGTGCGAAATAAGGATATTTATTTAAAGAAGCATACATTATTTAGCATAAGTACTTTCTCTGCTTTAAAGTTTTTTGGACCCGTCAGTTAAGGATTGGCGATTTTTTTATAGTTGGAGATAATTTTCATCAGTCATTCCAGGAGTCTTATACCTTATCTCATCCTTACTCGTCAGTGAGTTAACGTCACGGTATGATATTATATAAAATGATTATATACCAACAAATGTAGTTTTTGCGTGATGAAAACTTTTATTCTGAATTGGACAAAAGACCTCCAACTCCAATTTAAAGATTTCCGCTCACACGGACGGTTGGACCTTACTCTCTTTTCTTCGAGGTCATAGAAACGGTGACAGTTAATTATTTTATTTATTTATTTATTTATATATTTATTTATTTATTATCTATCGAGTATACATAACTCTATTAGACTAAACATAAACATTAGTTTAATTTATACATACTTAATCAATATTCAAACATATGTAGGTATATCAATAAAATTTTGTTAAAAAACAGCTTCGAGATTTTATAAAATGTTATAACAAACTTAATACAGTTTTTTTAAAGACTTCTCGGCTTTATAGGTACATGTCAATATTGTGACAAATAGAATTAAACTCATTACTAGATCTCGAAATCGGATCTGAACTACCGTAATTAGTGTAAGATGGGGGAACAAAAAAGAATATTTGCCTTATCCTTAACTGCCTTGAAGGAGCATATAAATTAAAGCGAGAGAAGCTCAGGACAATCAAATTGATTACAGAGAGTATCTCTTGCCAGTAATATCAGATAGTACTTCCGTCTATCTTCTAGAGACTTTAAATCTATCAAAAGACATCTGTCATTATAGGATGGCAGAATATTTTCAGTTTTCGCAGCGGAAATCTAGAAAATCTTCTCTGAACCGATTCAATCCGATCTATACCAGTTCTATAAATTGAAGACAATATACAACAGGCATATTTTAAGGTCGATCTTATAAAGGTAATATACAAAGATTTAAAATTTTACGGGTCAGAAAATTGTCTAGAGGTGCGCATTAGGAGTCCAAGTAGTTTGTTGGCCTTGAAATTACATAATCCAAATGCAAATTAAAGCATTATTTAACATCAAAAAAAAGACCTAGATCCTTTTGGCTGTACCAAGACTCAAGCAGTGAGTCGGCTGTATTCTGTATGCACCATTTATGTCATAAAGTGACCTTGTAAATGAAATACTTTTACATTAATTTAGCTACTTTTAAGAACAAACGATTTTCATTGCACCATGCTGAGACTTCATTAACGTCCAACTGCAATCTTTGACAGTCAAATAAGAATTTGACAGATCTTAATAATTTTAGGTCATCCGCATAAAGCAAACATTTAGAATATCGAATTCTGGATAGAAGGTCATTAATAAATAATATAAAAAGAAGAGGACCTAAATGACTACCCTGAGGAACACCCGAGTGGTTTAAGATCTCTTTAAAAACTACTGTCCCGATTTTGACGTTTTGTTTGCGGTTCATCATCGAAGCATATTTGAGTGGAAACCTAAAATTTCAAATTTTTTACCAAAGTATCGTGCTGGACTCTATCGAATGCTATCGAAAAATCTGAATATATTGCATCCACCTGGGTTACCACGCTCAATGCCTTTAATGCAAAAGTGAGCAAATAATGCTAAATTGATAACAGTAGATCTACCACTAACAAAACCGTGTTGATTCATTAATATGCCTGAATTTACCTCATCATAAATACAGTTTTTAGTTTCAGTGTTAGTTTCAGCTTTGAAATTGGTCTGTAATTAATGACCTCCTGCTTTTAACCAGATTTATGTTAAAATATTATGAGTAATCAGATTATTTGGAGTAATCAGAGACAATTTTCACTTCTCTAAAAAATCAATAGTAGATAGCTTAAACATTTTTGTAAGTGAAGCTGCGAGAACACTTTCTTAAAAGCGTAAGCTAGGATCCTTTCTGTACCTTTTATGCATCTTTATGAAGTATCTTGAAAAATAAAAGCTTGTTAATGGCCTTCAGAACGACTGTTGTAGCAACAGATCCACTGATGATTCGATAGATTATTAGAATGAAAAATTAAACCTATCTTGACATATTTGAGAAAGTGTTGTGACCTGCATTTGGGTCACTTGACTCAACCTGCGTTGAACTTACTCATTGCACTGTGTCGAAACTATATTGCTGGCCTATGCAAAAGCATACGCAGCAATGTTGGTTCACCTTTGCAATTGGCACAAGCGGCAGTGGAAGAACCAAATGAGTTTCGATTAAAGAGGTTGACTGGTTAGTCGAAAGTGAAAAGCAAAAGCGAACGGTTGATTTATTTTGAATCCAGAAATAACGTATAACATTTTGTAACGTATAAAATTTTGGCGCAGCCGGTAGGATTTGGCAGTGGATGACCCAAGTGAGTTTCGATTAAAGAGGTTGACTGGTGAGAAGAAATTGAAAAGCTAAAGCGAACGGTTGATTTATTTTAAATCCAGAAATAACGTATAAAATTTTATAACGTATGACAAAAGTGGGTGATAGCGAATTTTGGTTATGAACGATTCATTTGAAAAATAGATTTATTTGCTTTTATTGTCATTTTCTTATATAAAACCGAAAACGAACCCATAATGAGCTTAGAACGAGTTTATTTCATACTCAGGAATCTACTATGTCTCGATTTTTTGTATGGACTAAAATACCTCTGGGATGCTTTCTTCCAATCTTTATAGAAACTCGGGTGGTTAAGGGTAATAGCTAGGGCATATACATTTGATTGAGATATAAGTAACGAAATAATTGCACTCAAGACATTCGTCTTTTATTTGAAACGGGCCAAGTCTACTTCCTCTCTCCCCAAAGGTTTTAGCTCATCGTACTCCAGGAACACGGGCTATATAAGTTTAATTCAGTTAATAATTAAGACTGTCAATTTTGATGATTTGGAACAAAAATCCGTTGTTGCTCTCGCTTATTTTAAAAACCAAAAAGTGTTAGGAAATCGAAAAATAATGTCACATAAAAACCGAAAGAGTTTTTAATCATCGTTTCATTAAATTAATGAATAATTTTAAGCACACCGAAACACTAGATACATTAAATTCAATAAAATCAGCCACTAAAGTTTTTTAATTCTTGGTTTGAAATGGAAACTAGAAATTAGTAAAATCGTTCGTTAATACGATTAATTATTTAATTATTTTAATATGGCTCACATTAGCTGCATTCGAAATTTACTGCAGCAACATTTATTTTTTCTTTCAAAGCTTAAACATTGTAATATTGTAATCAAATTTATTGTTCTTTCGTTCCATATATATGTTGATTAATCAAACTTAAGTAATTCCTAATTATCTCATACATATACTACACATATCTATAAGTGCATTGCCGATTTATATCTCAACTAGATGTATACGTCTTAATACTTTCAATATTACTCGAAGGTATTCGTAGGTAGATGTCTAAAACCAACACCCATCCTATTCCTATCTATTCATGCATGGTATATATCAAAATATAATAGGTATAGCTTAAGCTTAAAAGCCTCTGAATATCCCATTCGAAATGATGACCCTGTTTCTGTCTGATGCTTTTAGTTACTTAAATCAATCATTCAACGTCATCATGCTGCATCTGTGGCAATATCCACTTAATTGCAATTCAATTTGATAGTTTCTCCAAATCGATTGCTAATCTCAACGCACACAGAGAGAGAAATGTTGTAGAAAATCGACATCCAGAAGGAGATTCAAAGTTTTGGATCGGATGGCATACCAAATTCATTTTGTGGGTGGCACTCGATCGGATTTGATGGGATACCGTAAAAGAAGGCCAATTAACCGATTAACATTTTAGAGAGATGTTATACTTAGTTCGGTCTATCGAGGGCTTAGTTGGAAGCATATTAGAGTCGAAGGTGAATCGGATTTAGCAGTTCCTTAGGAGTTAGAGGTCCTCGGTACAAAGGTTTGAACTCAGACCTCTCGGGCAATAGTCCGACATACTTACCAACCACTGAGCTATGGGACAGTACTGATGATCGATGTATCAACCGTAAATTAGCTATAACTACTCTTTTAATACTTGGTGTTCATGCACACAGATTGTTTCTTTTAAACACTCCAAAGTCCACACTGATTCCTATTTCATAGAATTGAAGTCTTGGTATTGAGAAACGATTTTATTTATTGAACGATTTGAATTGGAGGTACAAACATATCGCAATTAGCGTCGACGTTCCGAAATGTTCACAACTTACAAAAAAAGGAGCCCTTCAAAAAATTTTAAACAGTACATCATGGTCGATGCAAATTAGGTTGTGAATTTATTACACCGAATTTGCTAAGCCCCTTCTATCATATTTGATTCTCAGGCATCCTGTTCGATAAAAATCCCACCCTGGTGTGCCAAACCAGAAACAGAACGCATGAGCAAAAAATCAATATTCATCCCGTTTTGCGGCCAGGATTTCAATGATAACACATCACTGTGGGAAGAGTCTACCCTTTGGCAGAACTCATCAAGGGGACCATCGAGAGAGTCCCTGGAAGCGACAAAAACCAGATTCAGAAACTCTGTGAACTACGTCGTCGTCCATCGTGTCGTTAGGCTATAACGTCTTTGCCCTCCGTCGTCATCATCATCGTCGTTGGCTGCTGCCACTGCCTGATAATTAATGAAGCAAATTACTGGTTAATTGGTAGGTTCCGCCATTCGACTCTGTTTCTTTTGTATCTTTTACTTTTGTATCTATTCGTAATTCGTATATAGCGAAAGCCAGTGCAGCAGTGATTTTGCCTTAAAGGTTACACTGGTGCGCAGGCACAACAAAGGGAACCGTGTCGGTCGTTTATAAAGCCGTTTGGGTTGTAAAAGAAGAGCTGGCGGAAAGTGAAGACGGGGACAAAAGTTATCAACTGAATGGGAGATGGAGGGCCTTTCTTCGTCGTCATCGTCGTCATCGTCATTGAAGTCGTACGTGACGGAGATGCCATCAAACAAAAGCACCACCATTATGGTAGTTTGTTGTATGGCACTGGCTTCTACCATACCCATCCAGCTCACGATAAAGATGGCGCATTATGAGTTTTTTTTTTTTTTTTTGCAAAGAGGAAAGAGGAACATGGTGTGAATTGTGAGCCATAAATACGAGATGAAGTGTTTCATCGTCTTTTCCTTCTTTTTTTGTTGGTTGATGCTGCTGCCGATATTGTTGTTGTTGTTGTTGTATTCTTTTCCTGCTAGGTTATTTTTTAAAAGCCCCTTTGGCGTAACGAGCTATTGAAGCGGAAAGTGTTTTGTAATCGCGCAAGTGAATTTGTTACGGTAATTCATTAGGACTTTTGTAAATTGTCTATGAAGATGTATTTATTATTTTATGCGAAATGCCATCAATCAAAAGAGTTGAGAAAGAAGTGAAAAGGGGTTGATATTGGCGAAACTGTTTTTCTGACTTTGAACCGATGATAAGGGATGACTGTTTTTTTTTCCTCCAATATATAGGTTATTTAATGAGCTCTTAAATGGATTAAATTGTATCTACAGATAACGCTCAATAACTTTTTAAATAATTAAGACTATAATTTTTTTTACTAACATTTTGGGCCTTGCGTTCCTCCATTCCATCGCTAACGAAATAAAAGAAACATTTTCTTTTTGACGATTTAGTTTATGTAGCAGAGCAGAGCTGTAAGAGAAATTCTTGTTTATACTGACACCAAAATGTATCACCCAATAGGAAATTGGTAATTTGCAAATGGCGGCAACTGTCATTTTCGTTTTGACATTTGTTGAGTAAACAAATACAGAATACAAGTTAAGAAAGTTTGTATCTCCTTATACGATAGCGAAATACTTGTGATAGTGAATAGATTTATTTTGTACGGACGGAATAATTTGTCAATGATTTTCGGCAGGAGGTTCATTTCCCTGTGCGACAATGAGAATCCACATTGATCCATCTTGGGAGTTTAAGCAAATCATAGTATATTAATTATTAATAGTGGAGCTCACCATTTCTTAATTTGTTGTCCCTCTATTTTAACACAGTAGTATCTTTACTTAAGCTTTGATGGCGCTTACATCATAGGATGGACTACGCCCTCAACTAACAATCTTTTTTGATTCTGGCTAACCAATCCCAGTTACGCAGTACGCATAGCTTTTGTTGTTGCGCCATCGGTTGGTTGGATCATCCTTTTCTGCGTACACCTTCAGGTTCTGGTTCAAAGAATCTTCGAGCTGGTGCGCTGTTTCCTTTGTTCGATGAGAGAGGGCCTTATGCTAAGATTCTCAAATGCATTCTGTGCATAAAGAAACAGCGATGGGCAAGAGATTTGAAGTAATTTTTCTTTGTAATAGTGAATTCATAAACTGGAATTCTTGTTTTTTTTCCAAAATTTGTAGGAATGTGAACGCTTGAACGTTTTGCGAAATCGACAGCAAAACCACGCAATTGTTGTAACCAGTAAATATCTTAAAATATCTTCACCAGTAAATATCTTAATGATTTTAGTCTTGGGAAGATCCTTACACATTTTGGTAGATTTTGCTAACATTGCTCCCATTGGAATGGTAAAGGTCTCAATATAGACTAGACCGCTTGTCTTTATCTTCCTGAATATTCGGCGATCCTCCCTTCTTGTCTGCAGGATATCCTCATTCCTCGTTTTTAGCTGCATGCGATGCGCCAAGTGACATTCTTCATCCAGCCAGGGGTTTCATTAGGGATAGGTATTTCAAAATCTCAAATGGACAAAATCCCAGCTGCTAGCGACTAAAATAAAAAATCTCGACTACCAAATTTCCCCCCTTTTGTGAGGTGTGAGAATTCAAATTGATGAAGTTTTGGTGATGAAATTTAGCTCCGCCGGACCTTAAGTCGAAAGAATATCATATTTTCAATAGGAAAGCTCTTGATATTTTTTTACCCGATAAACCATTATTTAGTTATTTAAAAAATGCCTTTATGATTATCATTACGTCCGCACCTTTTCAAAACAATAACACTATAATTTAGCCCTAAATGCGCAGCTTAATTGAATCTGGTGTTCTCAGCTTAAGCTTAACCCAATTCTTTACATAAAGAATGAACAGCGTTAACAAATTTGATTGCATTGTTTGTATGAACTGCCCCTCTAGCTCCGGCAAAGCTTCAATGTTATACGCATATCGCACCCCATATTATATACTTGTTTGCATGTTACTATATCGATTGTGTAAACTTAATCTCGCACACATCAAATTACACGCGTTACGAAGCAATTTGCAATCTGATGCTCGTCTATGGGGATGGGTTTTAGCAAAAGGGTGATTTGGTCGTTGTTCGTTGGTCTGGTCATATCTGTGTTTCTACTGCTGAACGCGCTGAACCATGTAGTCATTGTTATCCGTCCTTTTGCATAATCCTTGGCTTAGAATAAAGGTGGTGCGAAATGCCTTGCCGCTACCGCCCATCTGTGAATTCTCAGAAACTGCAACAACTGTTGTTGAAATTCGAACTAAAATATGAAATTAATCTGATGAAGATGTTAAACAAGTTAATTGTTGCCTTACACGATACAATCCTCTACCTAGTCGCCTTGCATTACCAATCCAGTTGAACGTTGATGATCTTAAAACTAAACCACTTTTGTAGACTTATTTTTAAGCAGCAATAGCAGCAGCAGGTATGATGAACAAAGTGTCATCATGGACTTACAGTGATGTGCAAACAATTATGGCAAATGGAGTTTTAGTTTGTTATTTTTTTTTCTGTTTTTGTGTCTTATAAATATTAGAAATAGGAGTGCCCGTGCGTTGTTACGGCAGAACACAGTACATATATAGATAGTTTTTTACATTCAAACCTCTCAAACACGAACTGCGTATTTTCCAGAGATAAGAGAAACGGCACCGTAGCTAGAGTGATACTTATAAAGCTGGAGTTATTATCGGAATTTACAATAGAGCAAACGTAAACAAATTTCTAAACTACTACTCCAATTTACAACCGTCCATCTTAACGTTTGAAAGTAGATTGCAGGGTATATTATCGCAGCTTTAGCCAGTACTTGTGTCGACCTTTGAAATATCAAACTCATAGATTAACACCCTAGCTTTGAATAACAATATGCTTTCCAAAATTATTTAGAAGAGATCGCGTTAGGTGACGTGAAATAATACCAAACGAAATAACACCAAATCTTAAATTTGGTCTTATTTCGTTTTTCAAAACAAAATTATACCAATTTGGCTTTATTTCGATTACTAAAACGAAATAATGCCAAAAAAGTAATGAAAATAACGCCAAATTTGTTTAAATACAAAATTTGGAGGTATTTCGTTTTCAAAATGGAAATAAAGCCAAATTTTTCATATATAGATGGTGACGTGAAATAACGCCAAACGAAATAACGCAACCTCTCTGCCTGGGGCTACTATAAGAATCGCAGTGGGTGCGAGTTTGGGTATATGAAAAGTTTTTAAATAAACAACTCTGCATACACCCAAACTCGCACCCACCCCAAATCCTATAGTATGCCAGGCAGGGGGGTTGCAGGGGGGCAACATGCCCCCCCTACCAAAATCGCTGTTTATACGCCATAATTTAAAATGTCTTGTTCTTGATCATTGGAAACGAAATAAAACCAAATTGGCTTTATTTCCATTTCTAAATTGAAATAAAGCCAAACTCCAAATTTGGTCTCATTTCGTTTTTGAAAACGCAATAAGACTAATTTTGCGTCACCATCGCATTATATATTTTTGAGGATCGGGCACATAATTCTTAGTTTCAATTCATCGTTTGTATTATACTCTGATCATATATGCATGATAAGTTGGTGTCCGGTTGGTGCATGCTCCGAAATAAATTTGTTTTGGCAGTTTAAAACAGCTCGCTTAGCTTTCGGGTTCAAAAGCTCTATTGTGTTTTAAGAAACTCTGTATTGGACCGATATAAAACTTATAACTATTTGTGAATTTCCATTTATGGTATGTATTAAAAAATTAATTATTGTCGAATCCTCCTATTGAACTAGTATTTCTTCGGTGCATCTAGTTAAACATATCAATGACACTGGGAATAAGTTTATCTTGTTCAATGAAATTCTTCTTCGCTTACTAGGTTCACTTTTTCAGTATGCAGGTATATTTATATTTATTTGTTTTGGTTTGTTGCTTTACTCTGTTCATTTGGTATTTGCACCATAGGCCATAAGCCATAGGTCTTAAGGTAGGTCTTTTTCAAAAACAGGAGTGTTTGTCCAAGTTTGCATGGCAATCAATAAATGAGATTTGCAGTGAAAATGAAACAGTCACCACCCCGAATTCCAATTGAACAGTATACATGCCATCATAACCGATCTGTTTTTAGACTACGAGATATAGTTTATCTGTTCTTTACTTAATATTTCTTAGGAAATATAAGAATCCCATCTTAGAACGGACCATAAGTCTGTAAACGGTTGAACTTGTCAATAATTTCCCATTTACAATTTTTTCCAAGTTTTTTTCAATACGTTAGGTGTAGAAATTAATAACACTGCTCCTGTCCCTGTGTAACCTTTCACTCACACGACACCCTCAAGAACAACTGATATGAATAAATTATGACAAAAGTCATTTATATTAATAACTTGCACAGCACTGTTTCATTTATTTTTTTCAAGCCAACAGCAATCTGTGTGCGATTAACCAACCTGAACGTGCTCATTAATCATTTCGATTCCATTGCATCGCTTCTTGCATCTTCGGTGGGTTTCAGTTTGCGTAAAAGACGTGAGTGCAATGTGCATTGCATATGACATGATGTATGCTCATCTGTCGTGCATTCCCCCACTTTGAATATCCACGATGCTTGCAATCGGTCATTTCAGTAAACAAGGGGCAACACCGAAGGGGAGTCTTAAAATTAACATGAAATGTGTTTTTAACATTTCATCGGATTCGATTATATTGGATGTAAATCTGGATGTCGATAGTTTTAATACACGCATCGGCCATTTATCTTTGTTTTTTTTTTTTTTTTACATAGGAGCATTTTAAGTGGATAATTCTTTTATCATAATATTGATTGCACGGTATAAAAGTCACTGGAATCGGTGTCGACAAGGCGAATTATGTTCCGCCTCTCATTGTGAATGCGGCTGGCATGATATTTATTTTATAATTAAATTATTCGTGTTCTTCAACATGTCCTTCAGCCGCCCATTAATTAAGACAAAATTAAAGATCTGAAGATAGGGAGATAGTGTTGATACATAGATGATAAATATTTTCATATAATAGGGTATAGGGGAATTTTGTTTTCAGTAGTTAAAAGACAATGTTAGTCATGGTACTTCTACTTTAAAACACTAGGCTTGCTTGCCGCTATAGCTATTGGTTTTAAGAGTATTTAAAAAATTCATATTTTCACTAATTAATTTTATTTTTAAATATTCAAAAATGTTGTTAATACTGTTTTTAATGTTTAAGAATATTGAATTTGTTTAAGGTAATAGTTCAGTAGAATCTTTCAAAAGAATCTGACCATTGATAAAAGGTTCCTGCTTTTCAAAGTGTTCAAAGCGTTTTCAGAACACAACCTGAGTCGAAGAAATGGAAGGCTAAGGGATAAACCAGTTTAATGAGCTTCTTAGGGTGCCCAGGCATAAGAATCAATTTGTTATGTTGAGTGTTGCCTTATTTCGCAATATCGATTCTACGTAGATATACTTGCCCGACTTTATGAAATAGGAAATTTGGAACCCAAGACCCGGTCTCATGACATGACAAACTGGGGACAGACACAAAAAACAACACGGAAATACGTTGACATGAAGGTCATTAACGATCTCAAAATGTCGTTGAAGATGAACTGCTAAGAATACCAGAATACTTTTGTCAACATCCATCCCGTCGGCGGTCGGCGTCGGTTTTAAAACAAGTACTAGTAGTAGTACTGAGTACACCATCATCATCTGTGGTCAGTTACTAACTACAATCCAAAAACCAAGTCAAACAAATAAAAACACGATTCCCAATGCTTGCCTCAACAGTGCTTTCTTTGTTCCAAAGAGTTCTCACGCGATCGTGAAAACGATCTAAAGTTTAGTGGAAGGAAAATATTAGTTGTTGGAAAGAGTCTCTCAAAAGAAGTTAAAGACAAGACGAAACTACTCATGCCTCGAAAAAGAGTAAGGTATTTCCAGTTCTTAATAAAAACGAAAGATCGATTTATTGTTCTTCGCTTTTATCGGCCCGAGTTTGTGTACTTCTTAAAGGCAGACAAATTTTATACGTACACATTCACAAGTAAACAGATAAAGAGCTGGCTTACATGCCTGTATTGTCTCTGTCTCTCTTCCTAATTTTTATCAACGATATTTTGTCTGAAAACTCCTTGGCATACATATATTGTTACCATTGACGTATTAGATATGGACCGTCAGTAGCCAACTTCACGCGTGTTCCAACATAACTAGGGGCGCCATCAACTATTAGCAGGGAATCTGCGTAGCAGTGCTACGCTTGTTTTAATTAATCGTTTAATTTTAATTTATTTAGGTGGAAATTGTAATCAAACTAGTTTTATTTTACAAAACAAATCCACTCTACATGGCAATGAGTTACTTGCATATGAATATGTCGTCGTTTTACTTAAATTTGAAACGCAAAATTAGTACATGTATTTAACACTAAAAGATGTTGGCGTATTTTGGCAGCTTTTAGCTGGAACAACATTTTTTGGCAGTTTGTATGAAAATTTCAACCGACTGGCGGTCCATGTCTAGTACGTCAATGATTGTTACCTTCATGTTTGTTTCGAAATTCACAAACCTGTTCTTCATATATCGTACTGGCCAGCGGGCGGCTGCTTTGTCCAATGAGGAATCTAGAATCGAGTAGAATTTAATGTTTCTAAAACATACATGCTGTAACAAGTTATAAAGGGTGTTTTTTTTAGAGGTATAGAACTTTAAATTGCAATAAAACAACGATAGAATATTCGATTGACATGATTTTTTATTTATTAGAAAGATAATCTTGTGGCATTACATTTTAAATATGATTTTTGGCATATGACTGCCACAGCTGGCTCGGATGTAGTCCAATCTGGACGTGCAATTTTCGATGACTTTTTCCAACATTTGTTTCCGTATTTTGGCAATAACACGGCGAATGTTGTCTTCCAAATGGTCAAGCGTTTGTGG
The DNA here is from genome assembly GCA_951217065.1 of Baccha elongata. NCBI lineage: Eukaryota > Metazoa > Arthropoda > Insecta > Diptera > Syrphidae > Baccha > Baccha elongata. The sequence continues at coordinate 121,854,246 of OX578272.1, read as the reverse complement.
CTTATCCGCATAGACCAATGGCTTTACATAATCCTACAGAAAATAGTCTAGCGGTGTTAAATCACAAGATCTTGGAGGCCAATTCACAGGTCCAAAACGTGAAATTAGGAGGTCACCGAACGTGTCTTTCAATAAATCGATTGTGGCACGAGCTGTGTGACATGTTGCGCCGTTTTGTTGGAACCACAGCTCCTGGACATCATGATTGTTCAATTCAGGAATGAAAAAGTTAGTCATCATTGCTCTATACCGATCACAATTGACTGTAACGTTGTGGCCATCATCGTTTTTGAAGAAGTACGGACCAATGATTCCACCAGCCCATAAAGCGAACTAAACATTCAGTTTTTCTGGATGTAACGGTGTTTCGACATACACTTGAGGATTAGCTTCACTCCAAATGCGGCAGTTTTGTTTGTTGACGTAGCCATTCAACCAGAAGTGCGCTTCATCGCTAAACAAAATTCGCTTATGAAAATCAGGAACAACGGCCATCTTGTTTTGGGCCTATTCGACACAATTTGCAAGCGTTGTTCAGGCGTGAGTCTATTCATGATGAATTGCCAAACCAAACTGAGAATAAATCACTTAACAGCTGTTAAATCGGTCGCCGTCTTGAAAAGTAATGCCAACTTAAAGTTCTATACCTCGAAAAAAAAACACCCGTTACAAAGGTTTCAAAGCTTGAGTACAATTTTCGCGTCTTTGCATGTTATCCTGTAATACCTATCTGAGTTTCTTGCATATTTATTGCAGAAAAAAAAACTATAATGAGAACACATTTGCTAGAAATCCGGTCTTCTATTTCTTGTCTGTCGATATGTCATCGGCACTTTTGTAAAAAATGCTTCCAAGATACAGCACGTTTCCTTTCCTTGCAACAATCCGTCCACTAGCATTTGTTATGCCGGCTCCTTCCAACTCTCGCACTACTTACATTGTACATAACATATGTATCTGCGTACAGATATTCTTTTTTAGCCGCACAACAAGAATTTTTGATATACTCGTACTGGCTTACTTAACCTGACTTAATGTGTCCCTTCCATTTTGATGTTCAGACATTTAATCTATTTAGTTAAATTGACTTTAAAGTGAAAGTGAACAATCATTTCTAAAAAAAATTAAGAACCTACTTAACTTAAATATTTTGCATGAGATCAAACACCTCAATTACATGTAATCTAATTGAGTGGTGAGCATTAAACTTAACGTTCTATATTCTTATCTTAAGTAAATTTACGCAAAACACCTCTATATAGACCACAAGTTGGTCGTTTGCAATCAGTCAAAAGCTAATCAACCACAAATTGCCACGAGTGTCGATGTCGTCGCAATCGATTATTTGAAATCAGAATGTGAACAAATAAATACATATGAGTTATAATAATAATGCGACCACAAACCTCTTATCTATACACAAGCCTTCAAATTATTAAGTTGTGGATATAATATTACTTTGTGTTTAAATATGGTCTCATACTTGAAGTGTTCTTTTAACAATTAATTTACGGCACCCTTCTATGTATAAGTTATGAAGTATTGAATTCTTCTATCTCCTTATCCACATCACTTTGTCAGTCTATTGATCTTTATAAATCAACATTCAAATGTATACATTTACGTAGGGAACCCTAATGAAGGAAGGATTTAAAAATAAAAAAAAATATTCAAGCTAACGCCTCTAACAGGTTTTACAATAGATGTAACTTAATAAGACCCTTATAGCCATATAAGACTCAACTTAATGCATTAAAATGAAGGATGTGAAGGAATGGTGGACGATAGTGGTGGATCAAACAATTCATCCTCTGAACCTAGTTTGCACATTAATTGCTATTGGCCTCGACATCCAATGCCAAAGGATCAACAACAAGACTACCACTCATACTGCTCCTTTTGCTGCTGCCTGCTAAGTAAAAATGGAAGACAAAAAACATGCATGCATAGCACCGGCACATTCGACAAAACCGATTTACGAAGCAATCAGCTACGTAATTATCGTGCCGCAAATGGGGACATGAAGTCTTTGCTTTTCAAGGATCGACGTCGTCACCGTCCAGTCGATTTGAAGCTTTTTAGCAACATAAGATTTAAAGAAAGGTGAATTTCATTTAAATCGTATTGCAGTCACAAATATTGAATAGTATTTTTATTCATGTTCTATGAAGGAAAGGTCGGACTTAACATTCGGAAACTTCACTTTGTTTCGTATCTGTCAGACCACATGTGTCAAAATGCAATTTAATAGTTTCAGTGTCACCAGATATTTGCTCATTTTATATATTCATTTTAAATTGAAAGAAAATGAAAGATATGCATCAACAATTAACTAGTATTTTGACAGATTGTGGTCTGGCCGATATGAAAGAATGAATTTCAGTCATGCCGTCACATTTCCATGGCGTCTATTTAAGCATATTCACAAATAAATTAACAAAAATTCGTGGGTTGCGGCAAGAGACGTTCAAGTCAGCCATGGGTGACGGTAACACTGCATAATACTTGAATTCATCTTCGAACACTACCCATATCAGTGCGACCGACCAAGTATTAATAGACTACTCCCCTACTCACTTGAGGCACTTCAACAGTTAAACCATAGCGAAATAGTTCGACCCACTCTTCAGGTGATTCTCTTGTCTAGGATGTTGGATGGGCCACCAAAATATATCCGAATTTACTTCTTCACGTCAATCAAATAGATTTATGCATTTGAAAAGCTCATTGCTGACAGTGCCACACTGGTTAGCGAATGTTAGAACAATTTTTTTTTAATCAGAACTATGACCCTGCTTCACCAAAAGCCACAAAGTAAGCTTTTTTCAAAATCACGTTTCTATAGATGTTACTATCTTATACTTTATTTATAACCATAGGCCAACATAAAATCGTCCTGCGAAAATTCACCTTACACCAGGTCTAACCAGAACGACATATGGATGAGAATAAATCTGATTTCTTCCCATCTCTACATAAAAAGCTAACACACAAACATCCACTTAAAGATTTGAGCCATAACCTTTTTCATTTGAAAAGCACTCTCGTCGTCGTTCCTCCGTATATACTTCGTGTCACCGGTTTGTCCTTCGTTTTTGGTTTGGTACTTCCGATTTCATCTGAGCTCCTCTGACTTGCTCGAGAGTTAAATATCTATCACACGATTGCACAACCATCAGATATGTTTTCAAAGCCGAGACGCAAAAGGAAAGGAAAGAAGAAAATAGAATTCAATTTGGCAAACATACGTTTTGTGGGGAGGGTTTTACTTTTATAGCGCACTCTGTGGCTGCTGTTGTTATCGAAAGGACTCAATCACTGAGGGAGCTCCTGCAGCACTCAGTTCCCATCTTCTCCAATATTGTCCTTGTCTTTCATATAGCTAGCTGCAAACATATGTGGTGTCTGCTATAGAGTTACCACCAATAAAACTTTACAGAGAGTGGGAATTATGTTCCATAGTTATAATTGGTAGTAAGTGAATTAGCAAGACCAGTCAATTGCAAGAGAATAGAAGAAGCTAAAGCTGATTTATTTTTATTATTGTTCGTAGAATATATTCGAAAAGATGTTGCTTCTTCCTTAAATTGAAAGTTCTGACACGAAATTAAAAGAATAATTAAATATTGTATTCGATTTCCAAAAAGCAATCTTAAAGCGTCCTTTACTCAATTATTAAAAAGAAACAAGTGAGATTTAGAAATTCCAAAATCGGATCTAAAAAAATTGGAATGGTAACCCTGTTCTTTATAAATGTTTTAGTCGTTCTCCTAGAAACGCACCAGCTAGAGTACAGATGTACATTCGCATTCCGATAATTCCCTCAGTTATTGCGATACTTCTAAGCTACGTCTTTCTTTAGCTATACAGAGGGTCTATTTTCACAGACTTCAACCATACGTGCTTAAGTAACGTATATAAAGGATATAGGACGACGACGACAAACGATGATGTTCATTCTCTATCTTTAGTTCTTCTAACAAAAGGAACGCATCCTCCTCGTTGTGCAAATAAAAAATCCATTTAGTATTCTGCCTCCATCATCCCTCTATATGTGATGGGGTTCCTACATAGTTATATGAGGCAGGGACATGTGAATGTCTATGCTAAGTGGCATGTGTTACCTCTGAATTATGAATAGATACTTGAATATGATTGGTTTTCACCTTTTACTCTCGCCTGAACGTTCAAATATTAAAGAGATTTTCTTGTTCATTCTATAAGGCGTATATATTCCAGGCGGTAAGCCACTTTTCTAGAATCAGGATTATTATTATAGGATTTGTGATCAATTCAAAGTATACATAGACATCAAGCTATAGGAAATGGGCCATTTGGGAAGATATTTCTTCTGAGATGAATGGCATCCTTGATAGATTTTTAAGAGGAACATTTTATTTTCTAGCAATAAACCGATTATAAAGGATGTTATGGCTTTCTGTAATGTTCTGTTGAGTTGGTGCGTTTGAATGGTTTTTGAAAAATTTAAAAAGACTGAGAGTTGTTGGATTTAATGTACATGGTATTTTACGATGTTGTCATATATAAATTTTGCTTTTAAGGAATGGCGTCTTAATCGTCATTTATCCACTCATTGACGTCAAACTTTACGCATATCTGAGATAATAAGCTTTAAAAAGTATAAAAGTTGTAATAAACAAACAGACTTAGAAATTGCAGTTAATTGGTTGCAATCTGTTAATTTCGCTCTTTTAATGTTTGAAAAACCCTGTCAAATATTTCTGAACACACTTCAAATCTCAACTATCTATTCCGGTTTAGGCGATTACGATTTTTAATGTCAATAGATGGCACACACAAGTGGAAAACGACCTCAGCCAACTTGCTGTGCGAAATTGAAAGCGTTTAGGGAGGAACAGAGCTTGCTGGAGAGACATGTTGGTTGAGGCTCAAGTTCATTGTGGACAGTGAGCGCCATTTTAAGTAAGTAAGTAAGACCATGGCGAGGATGAACCATTCGTAACCAACTTTGTTGCGTACCACGGCAATTGCCATAGTTTGACAATTCTTATAGCTAAGTTATAAGAATCCAGTAAGTAAGTAAGTTAGTAAGTAATTCATTTATTTACAATTTTTGATACATTTACATTGTTTTTTTTTATTTGAATTTGAAAGCTTTGGCTTTGCCGTCAGCTCGACTAACAACTTTAATTTCTTGATTTTAAAGATACTGTTATTTTAATTTTCAGTTCTCATTTGATATTTTTGATTTTATTTTTAATGTATGTATGTATGTATGTAGTTATACCTAATGTAGATTAATCATATTCTGTCATGATCAGTTTCCTAAATCTGCAAATTTCCTTCAGATAGTTAGAAAGGTTTTGCCAGTCCGGTCCATCCAATATTTGTATTGTCTCCTGCATTGAGAGAGTAAATTTTCCAAAACTACGCGACCCTCTTATGTCCAAAAATTATACATTCGCTTCTTGCTGCTGGCTATATATTATTCGGCTTTCTGATTCGATAGCAGTTTCTGCAAGTTGATTCCGAATCGAGTCTTCATTAAGCTGAATTATTCTATAAAGTTTTTCTTTCACACAAAGAATTTCACAATAAGAATCCAGTACAATGACTTTTCCACATTATTATCTTAGTTTAAGCGAAACAGATTATACACGACAATAAACCACAATATCTAGGAACCCACTCATTTTTGGCATATCAGTCCAATAGCATTTAAGTAGATAGTTAGTATATAACTACCATCTTTTCGTAAATCTGATGAAAAAGAGTACCTATACCAATCGACCTTATTAATAATTTTTAAGAAAAAAAGATACATCTGTCTATAAACGAACTTGACACATGCCCCGCCTCATGGGCTAAAACATCATAAAACACTTTATGATGCTATATCTCTGAATCGAACTCTTATTTCCCATCTTAATTCAGTGTTCCAATCTATTAAGGACAAATCTCCTATATAGCTATAAATATCCAATCGACATAGGTACCAACAACAATAAAGACAAGGAAAAAAGAAACATCAATCCAAAAGTTTATGTATCAACCTTTTTTTCCTTTCACAACATTCACTGGATAAACACATTTAGCTTTCGCATGACATAAGTTATCCTTCGCCAATCTACAAACCTGTGTGCTGCTTCAAAGGCTCTCAGACCTATTGGGCACGTGCTTGACTTACACTCAAATTCTAAGTCTCTAGCTCCAATGTTCTACTTCCTCATATAAAAGTATAGTCGATAAGTGTCTACTCTCAAGTATCCTTTATGTTTCTCTAACATTATGTATATCCTGACAGATTGCAGGTTGCAGAGAAGGGCTGTAAAAAGCAAGTTTTGAAATTTTTCGTTGCGCCCCCCCCACCAGTATAACAATTTATCAACAGAAAAAAATCCTGCAGAAAATCTTGGTTTAGGACGTCAGAAAAATAAAATAAACCAAAGGTTCAGCTTTCTTATCGACTTTTCAGGATCCTTGTGGAGAATAAAAATGTAAGCATGTACTTTTCTTGGGTTTTTAATCAAAAGGATCACATCAAACGATTTTGTGTGCTTTTACTTCTTTTTGCATCAGTCTGCATACAGAATACAATCCAGAAGATGAAATACAAATTCACTGCGATTGAGAAATGTATATCTATTTTATCATGAAAGAAAAAAGACAAGGTGGTTTCTAAAAATGTGAAATTTGTATTTGAGTTTCAAAGGCAATACAATAATGTGAAAAGACGAAGGAAAATCAAATCATATGAAAGATATTTCTTCCTCCCACACTGATATATTTATACATCCCCACCACACACACATCATCATATAATAATATTCAATCCACGGACACGGAGTCATTCTAAAGAAGCAAATTTTATGATGTCCTTATTTCGTTTCACATCCGGAATAATATAATTTCGTCTCTATTGGCATTTATGAGTGAACGTACACACATTATTGTATACAGAATCACACACAACTCAACCTCTCCAGTCTTCTGCTTGTGTATTGAGCTAATAAAAATAAAATTGAGTGAAGAAATATGCGAGCTGGCATTGTTATTAGAAATTGAATTGAATTAAAAAAAAAAAAGGACGAAGAGGAAAAATTATTGCCAGGAGATTTGCAATGATTCCCTTTTGTCGTGGTTTTTTTTTTTATTTTTTGTTTTTCTATTTTTTTTATTTACCATGCGAAACTCCCTCAGAGATGAATGGATCCTTTTTTTGAAGAATATTTTTGTCCTTTTATAGGATTGTTAGTTTAAAATACGTCTTTTGGCACAAGGGCATGTGTATGACGGTTTGATGTGGGTGTATGTGTGTGTATTTCTTTTTGAGTGGGCGGTGGTGGATTCCTTATTTCTATTGCCCGGGAGGATATATTATATAAATTAAATGAACGTTATTGACTTGACCTTTGGGTGTGTTGTGTGTGTGGGTATGCTGGCATTTTATATGGAAATTTCCTAACCTCAAAATGTTCTTTCTAGGTGGGGTTGAAAGGATTCAGCTTACGGGGTTTCGTCTTCTGGTGTTTCTGTGTGTGGAAAATATTTCGAATTATATCTTCAGGGATGTCCTTTTTTTTCTGACTGACAAAGTTAATGGTCTCAAAGAGATTTTGTTAAAGTGACACACAGGATATGCTCGATTTGAGTTGGGAAAGAAATGTTCTTTATTCCTTCTCGAATGTCAATCGGGAGCGACAGTATACAAAATATAATAATGTGTGGGCTGGGAAGGATGTGTGTGATTGTGATCCAATCCAATATAACAGTTGTTGTTCTTGAAATGAAACGAATGGAAATGTGACAGGATTTTATTGTAGTTGGCAATAAATGTTACCAAATGGTGATTGTTGATAAAGTTAAGAAGAACATATGGTAGGTTATTTGCGCAGAAGTTAGTTTGGCAATCAAAAGAAGGATCTTACTAGACTTTTTATTGCATGTGCTTCAAGCTTTTTGTCCTTAATTTAGTAACTGTACGACAGGATTTTGTTACCTAATCTACAGTGATTTTGTCATGAGCATTAGTAAGGATCAAAGTTATTTTAGTCTAAACTCCACATATTGAAAAATTTATGAAATCTTCTCGTCGATTGATGTCTTTTGGACCACCTTCTTCCTACGATCAAATTAAAACAAAGATAGCCCGTTTAAATCTGGGGTGAGGTATTCCTGATTTTCTTCTAAAAAAAGTGTTCTTTGTTCTTCTTATGTCAACAATATTAATAATCCCACTTCACCGTTTATCCGAAGGATTTGCTTATGTGGTTCGTCGGGTTGACATCGGAAAACTTCGGCAAACCTCCGGGTTTCGGATTGTCTCATGTGTGGAACCAACTGAAAGCTGGTGGCGTTGTATTGTTTCAAAAATGTTAAGGCGTGTCTCTTCCTTTTTTTTTAATACATAAGACGGCACCGATGCTCTCCAATCCTATAGAGGACATGCATTCTTTTGGGACAGCTTTAAGGTGCGATTGTGTCGGTTAAATCACCTTGATTTTATTCGACTAGATGTGATTGTTTCTTTTGTCGCCTTGAAGTATGCAAGCAAAATTCGTTGCAGGTATATTCTGACCCGTCTCCACACGAGAGACTTTTTTATTTATACATTGAGCTGCTTTGGCTCTATTTAAATGTTTTTAAACGTTGTTGTGCAGTAGTTACCAACAAGTTTCTTTCAGCCGACTCGGTTTCTAGCTAACTGTCTCTTTGCACGCCAATAAGTTCAGATCACCTTTTCACTTTCATTGGCTGCTGTTCTCTAATGGTGCGAAGTCCCACCGAGATAGAATTAAATTCTTACCGCGGCGGAGCATTCGGATGCTTTATGTGACAAAATACCCTTAGTCGATGGCTTTTCTCTTGTGTGACGTTGACGTATGTTATGTCAATTCCCCGTAGAATTGCTCTCACCCACCTTTAATGATATCTATGTCTCTGCAACATACATCCAGGACTTATATGATAAATAACTTAAACACAAACAGTGAAATTTTAGTTGCTCGAGAGAATGATTTTCTTTTCAATTGTCTTCTGAGCCCAAAAAAACAGCGTTTAGGAATACTGATTTCTAGTTTGATTTCAGAGCTTTATGCAGTCCTAGGTTCAAAAACGTCTGGCCACATCTAAATTATAGCTATCTTTAGTAACTTTTGTCCGAGACGTCGGTATTCGGTGTTCTTTCTTGTTGATAGCATATATGTATGTGTATGTATATGTATAATATTCATTTTGCTGATAGACCCAGCTTATGCAAACTTCTACCCAAATATTGCCAGCCGATTTGAACACCTCGGCCGCAAAACCATATGCTCCAGAATTTATAATAGACTCAATCTTAGACGTAGATCTTCACTTCTTTCAGATCGGAATGACATCGTCAAGGTTAATTGTTGTGATTTGCTTGGCAGTAGAATTTTATTCATCATTGTCCTTACAGGATCCGGTTTATTCTTGGTATTGGATTCCTCTATTTCATCGTTCGCGCGATTCTCATGTTATTTATTTTTCCTTATGAGAAGTCGATGTTCCTCTGTTCTCTGTTCTGCTCGTATAGCTCGCGATCAAATCTGATTCTTATATGCAGCGCCTCAGCTCAAAATAGCTAGCCTCTTTAAGATCTCTACTGTATCTTGACTTCACATTAATCTTGACCCCTGATTTCATAGTTCTGAAAATCGTGCTGTCAGTAAACTCCGACAAATCCTACAAGTTAAGTTTTAGTTACCTGATGAAACATTGAAATACTGTAATTTACTTGCGTTTCAGTACACCTGCGATCTGAAAGAATTAACTCGTATTGCCATTATCTCAACGAACTATCACCGACATAATCAGCCCTAACGAGGTATCCGTTCGGAAGAAAGTTTTACAATGTGTACAAAATCTGAGAACACAAAAAAAATTTTTTTTTAAGTTGAAACTAAATTTGTTTTGTTACTTACATAGTTGCTATGCTTGTTTTTTTAAACTACAAAACAATCTTTTGGAATTGTTTTGATTTACTTGTGTGAAGGCATGTATGTTTGTACATTATTCCATTCTAACTTCATTGTTAATAATTATGTTTTAAAATTATCAGAATATTTTTTAAACTGTATGTGGTTGAAGCTTCTGACGGAAAATGTCAAATGAGTGCGTTTATATACTTTATTCATACTGATCTGAAAGGGATAGGTACCTACCTAGATCGCAATTTGAGTTTCAATCTGAAATCATTTCCTACCTGAACTTCTTCCGAACGGATAACTCAATAGCGCTGAATATCTGAGGTCAATAGAAAATCTTAAGCCATTAAAATCGTCCATACGACTGTCCCAATGTGAATGTCAAAAGCTTTAAATAAACATAAAAAGTCTTTTTTATTAATTTAAGGAGCCATGAGAGCTATACTTAGCCACATATCTACAAGATACGTCATGCATGCATGTGCGACCCATGTCATACCCATGATATGTCACCAGTCACAGGTGTAGGTAATTTCATTTCAATTCAATCTTCCCAATGATTTTCTTTTGCTTACCTCTAAGTACCTACCTATAAGTACATATGCCTATACAAAAATTCATTAGTTTTCTGAAAATTTCTTTGAGTCACTGTTAATATATTAATGCACCACAACATTACATCCATGACTTCCCCTACTTTTTACGTAATATTGGCTTGCTTCTTGTCAAAACAAATTAGCTAAAAATATACCTGTACCTAGGTACTTACCTACTATTTAACTATTTACCATAATTATCCATCAATAATTACCAACATAGCCCTACACAAAAGAATGGAACAGAGCAGACGTAAAACTTTGCACTTATTATACCTAAACCAACCTATACCTTATTTGTCAACAAAAGCCGGTAGAGATAAAACAAAAATCATGCTCAGTAAAAATGGACAACACTTTGAGAACAACTGATCAAAAAAGGTGTAAAAGTTGGCACCAATTAAATCAAACCTCATAAACCCAAAAGCTGTTTACATTTATAAAACGAATGAATATAATTGTATTGATACAATTAAATCATTACAATTACAATTAAATAGAAATTGCATTCAAAAGATAAAATTTACGATACAAAAACCATATTAAGTTTAGATAAATAAAATAAAAAACTTAAAAATAAAGAGAGCCATGCAGTAACACAAAACTCAACTCTCACCATTCTCTTTAACGAAAATAATAAAATAAACAGACACCATTCATCAATTCAAACATTACCAATGAAACCACAATATTATTCAAAACAAATGACAGAGTGAGACAACACTATTTTCAAAATCCATCATGGCCGCCAATGATCCCATCACACACACACAAACTATGCAAAATTCTCAGAGTCGTCCTCAAACTGTTCTCGATTCCGCCATTATTATTCTCCAACACTTTCATAGATTCAAACAAGTATGTGTTAATTTGTCTCAATGGTTGATGGAGTTAAATCCTACAGAGCCGAAGCAAAATAGTATCTGTGAGAGAAGTGGCTGAAAAAAAATTTATTTCGTTTTCATAGAAATTTCGCGTCGCTTTGTGTATAGATACGGGAGAACTTTGTTCGTTCGCTGTACGCGCTGTACGTTGACGTTCGTACCCCTGTTCGACGGTTCGAACAGAAAGGAAAAAAAATATATAAATTTTTGTGAAAATAATAAAACCAAATAAAATATAAAACAAACAAAAAAAAAAATTAAAACAAATGAATTGGATTATCAAATTCTATTTCAAAACATAAAATAGTGAAACAATTTTACCTTGTTGGATCTGGCGAATAATATTTACGGAATAAAAAGCATCTCACAGATACAAAAGTGTCTACAGTGTATTTTTCAATTATTTATTGAAGTGAATGATATCAAATGGAAAAATCCTATTTTATACAATAAATAAAATAAAAAAAGTGTAACTCAAAGGAGGCATCTTATTATCTATGTATACTTAGATATAAAATTGGATAAAAATTGTGTCTTTTTCGGGAAAAATAAATTTTCTGGTGTTCTTATATAAAATAGAAATGTGTGATGCAGAAAAATTAATGTGCGCCACCTATCGAAAGCCCTAAAAAGTGTTCACATAAATTTTGTATCTTTTAATTGTAGCTTTTTTCAAATTTCTTTGTGAAAAATAAAAAAAAAAGAAATTCACGTTTTTTCGTCGACGTATTGTATTTTTCGCGGTGTTCGGTTAATTTTTTTCTGTTCATATTTTTTTTTTGTTCCTGTTGGTTTGGTTGTCCTCTCTTGAGTTCAATTCCCAGTGAGTGTGTTTTCATCCACCGCCTTTTTTTGCCTTTTGTATCACTTATAACAACAACAACAACAAAAGCGGAGCATAGTGAAGTGAAATAATATGCCAGCCAGTGGCTGCGCAGTAAAAATTACCCACCAGACCCACTCGGGTATGGATTTGGTTTCGGAATAAAATAAAGTACTTCCCCACCTGCCCCCAAACCGATCAACCGACCATCGTCAGCAGCAAACAAAAAAACAACAAAAACAAATCGAAAATTATCATCATCGTTGACGCCGCTATCTCTCTCTTCCTCGAACTCGTTCGGATTGCGGAATAAGGCACTAAAAAATACACGTTAAAACAGAGACAGAGATATCTTCTCACGTGCTCTTTCTGTATTTTTTCAGAGTCTCTTCGTGAATCCGTGAAGAAAACGATTTGAAAAAGGGTATATTGTTCGCACACCCTTTGGCCCGTTTCTCGTTATTTAATCCTTTTGTCGCCCGAGAAATAGCGCCCCCGCGCGTGAAATGGAAAGAAGGTTTTTCATAATTGGAACCTAATTTTGTGGATAACTTTTTTTCTTTTGTATCTTCTAAACCATATATCTTATATGGGCTGATCGAAAAGAGAAATAAACTCAAAAGAGCAAAGATAGAAATTTGAATTTCTTTGGAAAAGAATTAAAAAAAATAACAAAAAGGATAACAACTCTCGTTTATATTTTAATGTGGATTAACAATTGCGATTAATTTATTATCGTATACAAAAAGGTAAGTTTTATACATTTGTAGATTGCAGAAATCTTTAAATGGATGTTTTTTTTTTCTTATTGGATTATAATTTTGAATTGTTCCATTTTATCTTCTTTTTTATTATTCCGGAAAAGAAACCTTTCAATATTATTATTTTAACAGTTGTCCTCAAACTCAAAGGACATCTTCTACATGGAGTAGTTACAAAGCAAATTATGCTTATGCTGAAAACCTGTTACAAATACTAACATTTGGACGTGAATACAGTAAAACTATCTTGTATCGACATTTTCACAAATACAATGTAATATTGAATATATACATACACTTGTGTGTGAGAACAAAATTCTTTGTGAAAAATATTTCTATACTACTTGGGTTGCCAATGCAAACAAAAAATATGCAACGATATTTTAATAAGTGTGACCAGCTGTATCAACATTTTTAATTTTCAAAATTAACATCTGATGACTCCAAAGTTGGTTGTATTCAAAATAAAGGAGCATCGGGTGTACTTAAAGATATGGATGAAGTTAGTTGGCTATGAAGAATGTTGTAAAATGTAAAAGAAGAATTGAAAATTTAGTTTTAAAATTGTCAAATGTTCAATATTTATAATAATATAATATAGTAAAAGCCATTTTTGCTCTTGAAATAAAGTCCCAGCTTGTGAAAAGCTCAAAGTTATTGCTACAAAGCACAATCTAAAAATGTGCTAGGTCCCCGGTCATGCGTAAATCATGGGAAATGGCAAGAAAAGGCCTAGAACTAATCAGAAAATATCGTAAATACTCAATAATGCGATTTTTAACATAGGAAATATGTGATATCCCTTCAAGAGCCAACTCAGTATGGGCTACTTTAAACAACTGTGAGGTGGCTAGAAAACTATGCTGCCGCTAACTTCGTAAGGGCCCTATCTACAAAATTTTATTTTTTGAGTGTATTTAGTTTTGTTATTATGATGTATTATTATTATGTTTTGTTATTATGATGTATTATTATTTTATATAATATACAGAAAAATAAAGCACAAATTTAGCTTAAAGAAAAATATTTTTTGGTATTTCTCACATTCTTTATTGCGGTAGGCGAAACAGTTTTTCCTTCTTCATCTTCGAAAAATTAAGTTAGCGGCAGTATGGCCGCAATGTGGTAAAAATGGAAGAAATGCAATCGCGCAAAAAGGCAGAAAATCAGAATCAACATTAGTATGGTTTCAACTGGCCACAAAATATGATGCTTGAAAACTACGTCTAATTGAAAATAACTTGCGTATGTAGTGACGAGGAAGAGCATGAGGACCACCGACTTCCCACTTGCTCTGCCACTGCCTTAGTCTCTGCCACCTAAAAAATACAACTCTGAGGAAATTCTTCTTTTTTATCATCGAAGATCTATATGAATGTCCTTGTCCAATAACAAATCTTTGCAGATTCACAAGAGAAGGCGGATATAATAGATAGTTGTTGCGGTTGGTTGAACGTCCTAGGATGAAACTGTGAAAGTATAATGGACTACAGTATGGTTGAATGAGGAACTGGTAAACCCTCAAATTAGCATCACAGTGGGTCTACACTGACCGAAGTGCGTTGGAGTTGTGCTAATGGCTTTTCTTCAAGAATCCGCAAACCTAACCTAACCCTATATGGGGAACTGTCTATTAATCTACTTCTGAAACCTATGATAGCCTCCACAAAACAAAAACATTAATTGACAAATGCGACTAACTTTACGTACTAACTCGGCATAACGAAAGGTGTAGTGATGTTGTCAACGCAATAGAATAATCTAAAACAATAAGGATGCAAGATTTGCAGGTACACGATTGAATTACAATTGTATATGCAACTTCAGGTCTGAATATCCATAACATGTAATGAATGACTATCCACTATATCACAAAGGGAAAAACATAAACGGTTACTTTTGGTTTAGCAAAAAATCCCAGAATAATTGATACGGAACAGTAACACACGAATGATAACTAACAAGTAGATTTCAGTGTTTTTGTCTTGCTTTAGTTTCTACATTTTGGATTTTTTGTATTTTGGTCACATTGGTTAAAATAACCAATACCAAAATGGAATATTCCCATCTCTCTACCTATAGTCTTCATCGACGAGTTCATCGTTCATGCCACCCTCCATTAAAAAAACCAAAGAACATATTTTTCTGTATAACCATATCTTGTATCTATTAAAGTCCCTCTACGATTTCTACTTTGATTTTGATGTTAATTTAGAATTGTTATGTTCGGTGTTTTTTTTTATTATCTACTTAGTTTTTTTTTCTCATTTCAATAAAATTATAATTTTTCATTTAAGGTACCTATATTTTTTTTTGTGAAGATAACTTTTAAGGTTTCTTCTTGAAGTGTGAATATAAAGAGAGCTTTACAATCTGCGTAATCGGGATATTTCTATCTATTGATTTGTTTAGATAGGGATAGATTTCTATAGAAATTCGATTCTGAATGATAAACCACATGTCTTCATAGATAGATATTTTTTTAAGAGATAGAAGTGCTGTCATCTGAATGATGAATTAATTAATAATAGAGGCCTTCGGGTTTTTTTGGTTTTTTATTGATTTTCTTATAGGTTACAATACAGTAGTTTTTTTTTTAATATGTGTATGTATTATTTTAGAGTAAACTTTTTTACAAGTAAACAATGAGAAAAAATAACAATGAAATGTTAATATGTATTGTGTTTTACTTTTAAACTAATTTTGGTTTGATTTATGAGAATAAAGAGATTTATGATGTAATATTCGGAAGTAGTCGAATAATGAGTTTTATCAGAAATATTGATTTTATTAAGTTTTAATTTAATTTTGGACCCTGCATTGGGCGCCAGTTTAAACAAGAATGTCAGTATTTTCAATTTTTGACTAGTAGAAATCAACATTAATCGTTAGTTCTCTTAGTTTAAACAATCCGTTCTTTTAAAGTGCAGAACCCTTACCGGGCGCCAGTTTTGTTTTACTTACATTATAAAACGTTGAAGTAAGTCATTTGAAGCACACTCATAATTTTATTTAAGTGTTTCAATAATTCTTAATTATACGACTTCTTAGAAGAATTTTATGCGTACGAACTGATCAAGATCGGATAACATGTTAATAAAAATTTAAGATGGATCTCTTAATCTTCTAATATTCTAATCTATTCAAAATCAGAGTCCATATTAAATTTATAAGTTTTTATTCCGCTAACAAACCATTTGAAAAACTTATTTATCAAAATCAAAACAATTACTGACCCAACATTGCTTTCTAATTTAAAATCTTTTTGACACCCTAAACATCAAAATCCAATTAATTTCGTTTGAACAATATTGTCCTTATCCACTTCTAATTATAATAGCAATCGATATCTACTCTAAACACACAGAGACGTTTATCAAAACAAACTTATTTGATATCTATCTAGCTCATAGTCATAATCATATGTTCGTACCTACCTACATATATTTCCGATTATAGTCAACCCTTTTGTATGCCTACCATGTGTGTATAGCTTAATATAAGCGAAGTAATATCGTATAAAGTACATGATAAAAAACGATTTGCCTTATGGGTGGTGGTTATGATAGGTAATATAGGAATGTTAACCTGAAATGTTAAGCATCTCTATAAAACCAAATTCCAACCATCTTCTCTCTTTCTCTCTTGTTGCACACCAAAATTATAATTACACTTCAATTAATTATTATTTGCCATCATTACACTATACCTATTCGGCACAAAACCATGTGTAGTTCCATAGACCGCAGACATTCCAATCCGAACCCCTTGGGTGTTTTTTTTGGTAAAAATCATCATTGTTTCGGAATAATCCATGTTTGCATAGATAGATGGGAAGGATAAATTTACTGTAGAATTTCAATTTCAAGCGCGCATTACAACTTGTAATTTTCAATTGAAATTCAACCGCACTCATCCACACACCGAATGCTGTCTCATCTCTCCTCAGAAAAGGATAAAGTGGCCCCATAGTACCTCACACATTAATGAAAATTCCACTTCATAGATACACAAAACAATGTCTATATTGTATCTAACACAGTTGCATTGAAAGTAATTTTCGTTCGCAAACGCATGTGTACAAACTACAAATTGCTTTTGGCAGCAAGGAAGAGAAGAGCGATGAATCGGAATCCACTTCTATTCTTCCGCTTCTCTTTTCCCCTTTCTTCTCTCAACATAGCTTGAATAAGTGAATGGAAATGTATATCTTTCTTTCTACATCTACGACTACAACTGCGATTGTTTGGAACCAAGGGAGCTCTCCAGTTTCCACTATTCACAGAACACATACTGTTTGTCGGACGGCTTTGGATTTCACAGCGGTGGCATATTCCTTCAGCTCCATTCGACAATCCGAATCGGTTGCTATTATTCTGTCATCATTTTCCCTCAAGACATGCCAGTTTAGAAGTTGGTGTGTCTTATGTTATGATGGGAGAGTTATTTGGTTGCTTCCAAATGGTATTGCCAAACAGAGAACAAAGAGAGATCAATATTTGTAGAGATTCGAATGGATGTAGCATTTTAGATTGATTTTTTTTTTTAATAAAGTGACACTTTAGGAACATTCATAGAATGTCAAACTTCTGAAAGATACAATAACGCTAATGGATATTAATAGATTTGATATACTTTATACAACAAAAGTAATTTAGGGGTGTAATGGTAGATCTTACTCTTGTTCTTATGTGGTATGTGTCCGTTTATGATGTTGAGCTTATTGGTTTTTGAAAGAGTTTCTTTAAAGATTCTGATATTCTTTAAAAATAGGGTAGAAGTTAAGAGAACTATTCTTTTTATATTATTTGCGCGCAAGAGACAAGAAAATACAATTTAAATGGCGCCCAACGTAGGTTGTAGGTTACATATGCACTTCAAAAAGTATATCTTTGCCAATGGAACTACATTGCATAATGGACTCCAAGTGAAATTCTTCCTTCTCGAACGTTGGCGCCAAGTTAAATAAGAGAAGATAACGACTTACACAGTGTCTTAACTGCTAAATACGAATACAGAACATTGACTGCATCTTGCAAATAATACATTTTCATTTATAAACGATTAAAAAGAGTTATGCGTGGCAACATTGGTAATACAAAAATGGCGCCCAACGTATACCCCACGTTGGGAGCCATTTATATTTCCTTTATTTCCGAAAATGTAACCTCAAATATCATTCATTCAAAATGTCATTAGTTTTACACAAATAGAGTCATTTAGCCGTCCTCATTTACCCTAAATACTAATTATTCAAAACAACCTTACTTTTCTTGTATTATTATGTCCCTAAGTATCATAATCTGTTCATTGCAAAGAACATCATCAAACGCCACCTACATAAATGTCAAATGAGTTTTAATTCACCATGTCACTTTCTTAAATGTCAAAATGGAAATTACAAAACTCCATTTTAACGACAAAGTAAAATCCTTATTTACTTAAAATGAAAATCACGTCTAATGACAAACATTAGCCTTCTTATAGAGTTCCATTCTGACGTAGGTCTTACCGTCTGTACACTCTTAACATTGCTGTGTAAGCACTTTTATATTTTATTTATAACAAGAAACTTGAGCTTAATCACAGCCATATTCTTGCACTAAGTAGCTCGCAGAGCTATTTCACTTTTAATGCAAACACAATGAACATTCTCATTTTACAGCACACCCTCTGTTGAAGTTCTCTTTTATGACCATATCCACCCTTGAATACAATCAGCCAACGGAGGCAACACAACACCACCATTTCCATATCATCACCATAATCATTTACGATGGGACATAATATTGTTAACTTTCAGCAACTTTTCTTAAGCTTTCTCACTAATAACAATAAAATAATTATATTGTTGTCATTTTCTTCTTCTGTAGCATGAAAGACCATTCCATTAAATTCTTGTTCTCGAATAGAATCAAAAACAATTTAATTTGATTTCTTTTACCTCTAATACCATCATAAAAGTATTTCTTTTTCTTGTGTGTTTTGAAATAAATCCACTCAAAAGGAAACAACTCATCGAATCTTAATTGTCCATGCAATAACATAAATCGTTAATGAGATAATCATAAAAAAAGAATACACGAACAAAACAGACGTTCAAATATCAATTGGGAATATTCTTCTATCTTCATCTCCTTTGTTTGGATTGTAAGCTGCAGGTATTTTTTCCATTTTGGCATCTACGAATGATAGAACACAGAAAACCGCAAATTAAAGAAGCGAAAACAATTCCGTTTTGAGAGTTCATGTTAGTCACGTGAACTTCTATGGAAATATGTGAAAATTAAAAATGTTAAAATTAAACATTTTATGCAGAATCGCCATTAGTCATTAGAAAATAGAGGATTAGATTATTAGAAATCAGATATCGGAATTTATATGCTTTGCGAGTATTTGTAAGGTTTTTGTATAAAGAGGCAATAGTAATGGGCGGCAGTGGTACAATGGGTACATTTCAATCCTTACATTGGTACATAGCATTTTTTTCTTTTCAGCATTCCTCCCAGCTTATGCTGGACCTCGCCCATGAGGTATGCAATAAAAATCAACTAACTATCTATTGTACCAAAACAATTCTTTCCTATCTTTCTACTCCTTCTAACTAGTGTCGTGCAACACCTGTTACATCTAAAAGGCAATGTGTCTACAGACACATAGTTAAAATAATATTATTATAAACTTTATAAATGGCGCCCAACGTGGGATGCTTTATTATACTTTATAATTTTTGGACATTTCTTGTTTGCATTTTTAAGTTTCCCGGCAAGCAACAGTCATCGCATTAGAATAGAAGGTGGCTGTTATAATGATTAATTTCAAAAAGAAGAAAATTAATGCGTGATTAACGTCAAAAAGACAAAAACAATGCGTACCATGCGATACCAACAACAACAGAGCGGAGAAGGAAACATTTGCTTTGTTAAGCTATGTGGATTATTAAATTTGAGCCACTTGATTGTGCAACGGACCTGGAGGTGGGATATACAAAGTAAATGTTTCTTAGTTTCAGGCAAACATCATTAGAGACTTAAGCAAATTTATTTGTCATTGCATCAGAATGGAGACGATGTTGGTCTTATGATCAACGTCAATAAGACGAAAACAATGCAAGTCAACTGTACCAACAACAGCAGGGTATTCTGAGATAGGAAAAAAAAGCGACTAAAATAAATCTTATAAACGGCACCCAAAGTGGGGTGCTTTATTGTACCTTGACTCTCTTGTTTGTATTTTTAAGTTAAACTTATTAGTATTAATTATTTCTATTTTTAAGTTTAAATTTTCTTAGTTAGTGCCTTAAGCAAATTTTTCAGTCTATGTGGGTTGTTGTGAGCCACTTAATTGTGGATCGGACCTGGAGGTCAGAAATATATCATTTGAAGCGTTCTTGATTCAAGTCGAGCGTGATATTTCAAGTTGTTTGCGTGCATTTGTTTTTTTTTTTTTTTCAAAGTGGCATAAGTAAAATAAATGGCGCCCAACGTAGGTTGCTTTATTGTACCTACACTATATTGTGCGAACATCTCTCTTTTCTATTTTTAAGTTCCCTGGCAAGCCCCAACCAAATTTAACAGTCATTACATTAGAATGGAAAGTGGCTGGAATAATAACTTACAAAAAAGATTGCGAGTCCACTAATTAACACTATTATGTTGGAATAACTTTTGTTTGTATTTAAAAAAAAAGTTAGTTAAACTAATTAGACATTGCATCAGAATGGGAAGGAAGTTGGCATAATGATCATAATGATCAATGTCAATAAAACAAAATCACACTGAATGATACCAGCAACAGCAGGCACATATCTGAGTTGTTATATTGCATTTGAATCCTACCTTTAGTGCTTTCTTGCTTTAAGTCTTGCGTGCAAGTTGAGGTTTTTTGCGTGCATTCTAAAGGTTTCTGTAAAAGAAGGAATAAAAAATGGCGCCCAACGTGGGGTATTTAATTCAACACTACAGCAACAACAGAAAATGGAAATATTTGCTCTTTTTACGGACCTGAAGGTCAGAAATTTTGGAATCAAGCTCGAGTGCATTAAGTTTTTTATTCAGTGCTCTCTTGCATCCAGTCCAGAGCAAAACGTTAAGTTCTTTGCGTACATTCGTACAGTTTCTGTAAAAGAGACTGTAATAAACCTTTTAACTGGCGCCCAACGGGGGTCCATAAATGAACACTATTATGTTAGTTGCCTAGCAAGCAACATTAGAGCCTTATTCAAGCTAATTAGAGATTTCATCAAAACGAAAAAGAGGTTGACATAATGATCAACGTTACTAAAAAAACCACACTAAGCTATGCCAACAACAGCCTATTTGGAGACAAAATAACGAAACATATGGAGGTAAATTAAAAAAAAAAACAGGAAACTTGGTGCCAACCCCGGATTTCTGTTCACCTTTCATTAGAGATTGATATGCTAAATCAAACGATTTCCACGTTCTCTTTGTCTTGCATTTTTAAGGCGTCTTTGACATTTATTTGAAACAAAATTGAAAAAAATTGAACAAAAACTGAAAGTGTTTGGTGCAATTGAAAAACGCTATTTTAAGATTTATCAACCCAACAAATATTTAAAAGTGTTTGGAGAAACTGTACATAAACCTTATAAACGGCGCCCAACGTAGGGTTTATTATTGAACACAACAGCAACAATACCACGCTTAAACTTTTAAAATGCGAGTCAATAAGGCAGGAACAAGTCAAAGTAGTCTCAACTTATGAATTGCACTGCGAACAGAAAGATTTAGTGACCGCTTTTTGTTACATCATGAGAAGTAAATAATGATAGAAATGTTTTGTTTCACGAAACACAAATTCTCATTTAATATGCTGTCAAAAGGGAATATTTAATTTAATTTTCAAAAATACTTTATTCCTAAAAGATAAACTTATACCACGCACTTGACCACAAAGTTGATAATTCTCCAATAAATTTACCAAGTCGAAATCGCAATGTTCATTAAAATTAATACCATCCACATCATTGCTCCTATAATCTACTTCATGAATTAACATCCATTATAACCACTTTAAATGCAGTACTAAACGATGGCAGTAAATGGGTTCACTCAGACTCAGCATCACTTAAAAATATCTACCTATAAAATACCAAATCAAAAGCGCACCTCAACCAAACTCAAAACCAACTAACACAGATATTTGATTAATTAATGTCAAATTAGTGGCAGATTTATTTTCCCCTCAGTGTTTTTTTTTTCTTACAATTTCTGATTAATTCAATCTTGCTTTATGGCTTCAAATTATGTATATATATATGTAGCGCTTCTCAACTGAGAAACCGTAGAAGCAGTCGTCCATATAAAAAATATATTTCTCTTTTCACTCTTCGTTGTTGTTGTCGTCGTCGTCGTCGTCGTCTAGTTAGCAATTATTTTATTCAACGAACGGTGAAAAAGTAGAATAAATATAAATCAAGATTTCCATAAATGCAAAAGCAAGCTGTGTGGTAATTAATTTGCACTTTTGATTGAATGGAATGCATTTAGTTGCAGATAGTGCCGCAGCAGTTATAGCACCATCACTTGTTAAAGAGCTCATATTATGATGCGTATCCACACCGAACTAATACGATATTTGGAGTTTGGTTACAAATGATCATGACTGGTTGTCAAACTCATTAAGTTGGTTAAGAAAATTGTATATAAATTGATGTTATAAAATCCAAAAAGGCAAAGACCAGAGTCACAAAGCAAATAGATATAAACTTTAGACCATAAAGTCTTTAATTTTATTTTTTGTAATGCTTGTGTTATCCAAGTTACTCTCTGTTTGCTATGAACTGCATTCAAACTACATCGATTTAAGTCTCTCAAAACTATTTACCAAGACATAAAGTTAAATAAATAAAAACAAATGGCGTGCAACCTGAGTGTGCTGTGCGCAAAGTATCAAGATGACAAACTCAAGAAACAGAGCATGAAAATGATCACTCAAAGTGGTGCTTAATTTGTGCATACATGCTGTACGGATTTACTTCTTTTCGCATATTCGTATACCGATAAAAGATTCAAAGATGGTGGGTAACATTATAGATACATTCTTTCGTTGTCCATTCAATCATGCGGCAATTGATTGATTTTGTATCTTTTTTTTCTGCACAAGCCATTTCATATGTATCAGGTACATATATCAACCTATCACTATGTTTGATGGAAAAGAAAAAGATACTTTTTCATCTGGTTAAACTGGTTGTCTGTTTGGACTTGCTGTCAGAAGATACATTTGGATTTGTCTCTTTTGTGTACATAAAAGAAAAATCCTTTCTAGACTAAATATCGACGAAAGGTGTGGCACGAATGAATATTAATGATATTTAAATGAAAATGGACACTCCAATCCACATCCTCCTAAGACATCATCATCAACCAAAAAGTGAGAAGGGAAATTTAAGGAATTAATGAAAGCAGCATTAAAATTATATTCAACAAACTTCAACATAAACGCACCATACCATGATGAAAAAGAAACCACGGTAAACACAAAATTTATCATAAATTGTATTTATTTTATATTTTGTTTTGCTGTGCTGCTGCCTTTGCCTTATCGTTTAAGTGATTTACGAGCATACATTTTATTATGGGTGCGGCAAGGCGGCACGGCGTAGTATTTTATTATACGTGCGCAAAAATATAGGAAATGTTTTCATGACCTATTCATAGATGATTCTATTGTTTGGTTTTCGGGAGGAAGTCGCTATGGTTTTGAAAGTGAGTTTTGTGCAAAGACCAGTTTTTGACGTTGATGTGAGCTAAGCAAAATAAATCATTTTAAAGAATTTATTATTGACAGGGGGTTTGGTTATTTTGTTGGGGTATCTATGTAGAAATAATACGTCGTAGATTAGGTTTTAATTATTACCATCGAGGAAGTTATAAGAGTACCCTTACTGAAAAAATAGACCAGATTAGCAAGTTCAAAGTGTTTGTGTAACTTGGTACTTTAAGAGAAACGCCTTATCTAGAATATTCAATTCGTCATCTTTTTCATCTTCATGATTTTTTAGCCCTGAAACGTTAACGAATTTCTTACTTTCTGTTTGGAATGGAGTCTACACTCGATTCTGTTCATTACACTCATACATGGCAGTAGATGTATAGAAATCTATTCTTCAGTTTGACGCTATCCCACTTCTGAGTACAAAGTTTAAATGTTTAGTATTGTTTATTTATAGTTTCTTATTAAATAGAGTTTAACATTTTGTTATCTACATACAAACAATTTCTATATAACAAAACACCTGTTCTGTCGAAATATAATTAAAACTTTCAATAGTTATGAATACAAAATAATCTCAGATCAATATTCATGTCATCCATTAAGAAACTATCAATTGATCGGTCAACTTTGAATGTGGAATTTCTTAAACACCATTTATATTATTATACTTTTTTTTACACTCCATTACGCCTACACAACAGCAATTTGAAAATTTATAAGGTGCGAACTTGTTTCCACATAAATATAACTAGATACAAATATATCTTCTTTTTTTTTGTGTTTGCCTTCTCAGTCTTTGGCTCGAGGCTGTGATGAATATTTAAAGAAATTCACTGGTTTATTAAATTTATATCTCCAACTGTAACCGCCCCTCACTATCGTTCACAGTCCGCTAGACAAAACGTGTGAAAAATTTAAATAATTTATTTATTGAAGTGTAGATTATGGCTGCCAAGTGTGACGCATGAAAAGGAAAATTACAGAGCACTCGTTCGCAATCAGGTATACCGACCCACCCCACAAACGCATTAAATTGAAATTTATGGCAAATTTATGTTGACAACTAATTTGCAACACGCGGCATAGTAAATGGGATTTGCAATTGCGAACTTTGTATTTTTATTCTTTTGAATAATAAAAGTTGTATTATTATTTTTTTATAAGTTAACCGCAAGATTGTGGCAATTTTTATTTCAATGAAATAAAGTGTTTGTATATATAAAAGCTAGATAGAAAAGTTCATTGATTAAAATACTTAATGTAGGAGAGAGTGGGGCACATTGCAATTAATGGTCCATTGTCAGCTTCATCTCTTTTATAAAAGGGAAGTAATAAATCTATTTTGTTCCGAAATGTCTCCGATATAACTCCGATAGAACTCCAACTGGTGTTGCTCTGAAGATCTTACGGGATGCATCATACTCTTGGCCCAACAATCAGATCCGTTGTTGGTTTTACGATGACTAGATTCAAGTAAAAGTAAATCCTGTAACTGTATAACTTTATTGTCAAAACTATTTTGCTAAAAATCAACCAAAGGATTTTTCGCTCATAGCGGTTCGGTCGCTATGAGCGAAAAAGATCAAGGTTTTATAGAGTGATAGCTTCATTCATCTAATTGTTTTCTTTGTGGAGGTGTTACCGTGAAGGTAATATTGTCTTAAAGTGCTTGTATAGATGTTTTCCTAGTTTGGCTTGTGAGTGTCCTTAGAAAGACTGTCTAGCACAGCAGTTCGCAGAAGTATTTTTTTTTTTCAAGAGTCCTCCATTTTTTCAAATCATGCTGATATTAGTGATGTTCATTAAACCTTCGCAAACGCCATTTTTCCTGAAGATGATTTCTCGTAGTAGATATCACAACCCAATACTTGGAACTTGGACTGAATTTATACGCTTCGTGGAAACCTGGACTCCGAATATTTCGTAATATAAATCTGCTAGATGCTCACAATCCTGATAAAAGGGAAAAGAATAGATAACGTAGTGCAACTTCCTCCAAAGGGGTCTACCCCAATACATTAATTTCACCAGCTAACTTGTGAAATAGCTTTAACTCAAAATTCATCAAAAACCTTAAAAGCAAAACAATACACAAACCGCACCCATAAATAAAAAAACCTCATTTCATATTTAAGTTCATAAATTTTATGATAAATTTGATGTCACTTTCCAAAACTATAAATGAAAAAATAAAAATTTATTTTCAATTTCTTTTTCCATTTGTCATAACATTTCTTTTCTCTGGTTTAGCTTATTCCCCGAGAAAAAATAAAAACAAAAATCCTAAATTTGACATACACGAGATGTTTATTTTAAGATAAAGACTTCGAATGCATCATAAATCAATCCGAAAGATTGGATACCGAAATGCTATTTAAAAAAAAAATAAAATAAAACTTAAGGATTTTTGTTTCATTCGAAACCAACATGAGATATTTATGTTAATTGCGATGTTTCTGTTTAAATTAAGGTTGAGCCAGATCGAATCGGACTATAAAAGCTCCTAAAACAAATAAGTAAATAAAAAAAAATTATAAAACAAAAATTTGCGTGGGTCTTTTTCTCTTTAAATTATTTACCCTTTTTTTTATGAAATCGACGATGATTTTTAATGAACTGAGTGACTGGTTTAATGGAAATTCTTATGGTTTAATGAGTATCATAAAAATTGGATATTTATGGAATTGTAAGAAAAGATTTTTCGTTAAGGTGCAACCGCATTGGGAAGTGATTATAAATTGTGATGATCTCGTTTTTCAGACTGTGAGACCACTCTATTAGTAATAAAGTTTATGCGTTGATCACGTCTACTTATTAGGGAAATAGTCGATGAAATGAGTTTGGGGGCTATGAAAGATGAAACTGGTAGATTCTCACATATCTTCTATACACACAAATAAAAATGGAGTGTCTGTAATGTCAAAATAATAGTATTTTATTACACGCATATGAAAGAATACACATGCCCTTATAACAAAACACACATTTCGACGGGACTTGCCACTTACAGATAGCTGATGTTGTAAGAAATGACCTAGGTTATGTTAATTACCATATAGATGGCGCTGGGGTTGCTAATTTCAAGAAAATTCTAATAAATGGACCAATCCGACTCAAAATCACACCACGTAAAAATGTAGGTAAATAATAAAAACAAAAATTAAAAAAATAAAGCCTTCGCCAAAATTTTGACCCGATAGAAGGTGGTGGTGAATAATATATTTACTTAAATGTAGCTTTCCCTACATATTAAGTTGTACCATATTATTATAATCTATACACTATATGTTTGTAATGTCAAAATAACGGCTTTTTACAACATGCATATGAAAGCATATACATACATTTTTAAATTTTTTGTCTGTTTGTCTGTCTGTCAGTTTGTTTCGGCTAATTTCGAGAACTTTTGGACCGATTTTGACGGGACTTTCACTTACCAATAGCTAATGTTTTAGCGGGTAAAATAGGCTATTTTAATTACTCCCTATAGGCGGCGCTCGGGTCGCTTTTTTTTCGCATATACATATACATGCACCGATCAGAAACTACTGGACCGATTTTACCGGGAGTTTCACTGACAGATAGCTGATGTTGTAGGAAGTAACTTATGAAGTAAATTATCCCAAAGATGTAGCTTTTTCGTAAACTCTTATATATGAGCTTAAAAGCTTTTGGAAAAATGTTGGACCAACAGGATTATAAGTACTCTTTCAAAACCAATGTTTTCTCCCTTTTTTTCTGTGGCAGCAACGCGCCGGGTAACAGCTAGTATATACTAATCTAAATGAATTAGAACTGTGTATGTTGAGTAATAATAATATTTTATCTCGTAAAAAAGTTTTGATTTTTATAATTCCGCTTATCATTGTGATCCTGATGGAGTCACTCGTAACCAAATAGACCACTTGTTGATAGACCGTCGCCACTACTCGAACTTGATGACGGTACGAACGTACCGAGGCGCTATCTTGTCGATTCGGATCACTATCTTGTTGGTATGGTCTTCCGAGGGCGGATTGCCTTGCGAAGACGTATTGCATCCGCCGATCAAGTTCGAATCAACACGGCTGCCCTGCGCAATGAAAATGCCAGTAACACCTTTGGTAATGCGTTAGGACTCGCCTTAGAATCGCTTGATTTAGGGAGAGTAAGTCCTGGGGCCAGTATGCTGGGCGTAGATGAGAAGTGGACACGCCTTAAGAATACTGTCTTTAGTACTGCCAACTCCATCTTAGGCAGCAGTCGTAGAAATCGGAACGACTGGTTTGATGATGAATGCAAGTTAGCGACTGAACGTAAGAATGTTGCGTACCGAGCAATGCAGCAATCTCATAGAACGCGGGCACGCGAAGAAGAATATAAAGAGCTCAGAAGAATAGAAAAACGGCTTCACAGACAGAAAAAATCAGCCTGGGAGAAGAACTTAATCTGTGAAATAGAAAAAAGCCGAGAGCGAGGTCCGCACCAGGCGCGGAAGTTCTACCAATCCATCCGAAACATGACGCAGTACACACCACGCTGCACATACTGCAAGGACGGAGAGGGAAATCTGATCACCGATCCACAAAGCATACTGGAGCGATGGGAAGTGTACTTTAATGAATTGCTAAATGGTCAACTCACTGCAGAAGTGGAGGCTCCACTGCTTCAAGACGAATACCCTATGTTGCCGTCACCAAGCATAGAAGAGGTTGAGAAGGCTATAGACCGGCTAAAGAAAAACAAAGCCCCGGGAGCTGATGGTATACCAGCCGAATTATTTCAACACGGTGGGCCAGCTCTACGTCAGGCAATTCATGATATTATAGTGCACGTGTGGGAGCATGAAGAAATGCCAGAAGACTGGCGAAAAGGTATAATATGCCCCATACATAAGAAAGGAGATGTCACAACGTGCAGCAACTATAGAGGTATCACGTTGTTGATTACCGCCTATAAGATACTCTCCTCTATCCTACAAGACCGGATAACCCCATACGCTAAAACCATCATCGGACAATATCAGTGTGGTTTCATTCCAGGAAAATCAACAACTGATCAGATCTTTACCCTCAGGCAGGCGATGGAAAAATGTCTAGAATTTAACATCCCAACATACCACCTGTTTATAGACTTTAAGGCCGCCTATGATAGCATAGCCAGGGTAGAACTTTACAAAGCCATGAGAGAATTCGGCATCCCAAATAAATTGACACGACTATGTATGTTGACCATGACCAACGTAACAAGCCAAGTAAAAATAGCCGGATTGCTATCCAGACCAATCAACATCTTTAATGGACTCCGACAAGGGGATGGTTTGGCCTGCCTCCTCTTCAACCTGGCGTTGGAGAAAGCAATCCGTGACTCTGGCACGGCAACAAGAGGGACCATCGTCAACAGGTCCAGCCAGATACTGGCTTACGCAGACGACATCGACATCATCGGAAGAACCGAGCAAGCTGTACACGATTCCTTCATCCAGATCGAGCAGGCGGCACAAAATCTGGGGCTGCACATTAGTGAAGGTAAAACAAAGTACATGGTTGCGTCGAATGCAAGAGAAACAGTTGGTCAAACAATCAAGGTAGCGGAGCACGAATTTGAAGTGGTGCAATCCTTTAAATACCTTGGGTCAATAGTAGCAGCCGATAACAATATAGAAGAAGAAATACGCGGGCGGCTTCTCAAATCCAACAGAGCCTACTTCAGTCTGTCAAAGCTCTTCAAATCCAGAAATCTCACCATAACCTCAAAACTACTGCTGTACAGGACGATGGTCCTGCCAGTACTCACATATGGATCCGAGACTTGGGTGCTTAGCAAAAGGCACTCTGACCTCTTAGCCGCGTTCGAGAGAAAAGTCTTAAGGAGAATTGTTGGCCCCATATGTGAGGAAGGACGATTCCGGAGACGGTACAATCATGAATTGTACGCAATCTACCTTGAAGCAGATATCGTGACAAAAATTAGGCTCCGTAGACTTCGGTGGGTAGGGCACCTAGCTCGCATGAGCGAAGAGGAACCTGCTCGGAAAGTTCTTTGTGGTACATTCTATGGCAGACGACAGCGTGGTAGACCATGCTTGCGTTGGCGTAGAACAGGACGCCCGGAGCCTTGGGGTGCGCAACTGGATGGCGTCGGCTCGAGACCGGGATAGGTGAAGAGACTTGTTGAAGGAGGCCAGGACCGGACCCCGGTTGTCGAGCCGATGATGATCATTGTGATTAAATAGATTTATTTCAGGTTGTTCATAATACATATTGGAATTGCGGTTGAAGAACGAAAAGTCTCTGAAAATCCTTATTTAACTCTTTTGCATTGCATAATATTACATGGGAGTTTGAGAGGAAAAAAGAACCTTCTATAATTCTTGGGGAAGAAGATTCGCTTATACGACTGCTGTATTCCATCAACACGTAAATGAACCACTAGAATAGGACAGATGGAAAAGATTAATTTGTTGTGAAGTAGAAGTGAAAGCACTTCTTTTAAGAATAATGGGGAAAATACTATCCAGGCCCGCGGATTTGTGTATAATATATCATTGAGTTCTCTTGCAACTATGTACGAGTGAGTTCGTCCATAAAACCGTTGACGCTCTCAAGTGGGCTGGAAAAGTCATAACACCATGTGGCAAAGTTGAGCTAGCAGCGACCTGTGCAGCAAGCAAATCAGTTTTCCGGTCTTCCTAAAAGGGGTAAATAATATTATTCATTCCTTAAAGAATTCAATGTGTGGCCATATCGTCGCTGAAGTCCACGTCACTATCGAGGAGTTTCTCGTAGCGTAGCGGTTAGAGTGTCGAACTATCACTCCATAGGTGTGGGTTCAAAAAGTTTTGTTCGGGGAACTGCTTCTCGCGAGGAAGTGATAAATTCCCCAAAATTATCATTTTTATGAAAAGTCCATCTCACCTTGGTTGTTAGGACTCGACAAAAAATTGTAGATTTCTCCAATCCTGTAAAAATAACACAAAAGGATTGGTTGAGAGTGTAAGTCACTAGGCCTTGGTTCTTCGAAGCTGTCGGTGATCGTTGCTGATATACCTACATTTTGTTACGTGGCCTGGATCGATTGAAGAGAATAAGATAAACAACTATAAATGAAGTAACAAAGTTCCGTGAGCCAGACTGACTATAGGTATAAACAGGAAGTAACTAGGGAAACTGTAGAAACAGGGGTCGTAGGGCCGGCAATTTTCCTAGGATGAAAGCCTCGCTATGCCAATGTGATCTACATCTCTTAAAATTGCAAATAAATGAAAACTGGCATAATCAAAATGAATTTCAAAAAAAAATTAATCAAATAAAGACATATTGGTAAACATTATTGTAGATACGACCTTAGAATAAGTAAAATAATGATTTCACCTGCGGCACATGTACAAAACAAATTAATAATGTAGAACACCTGCATGGTGTCATAATTAATTCATTATCATATAATAATCAACTAAAGTATTAAAGATACAATTGTGTGTAATTCTGTGTCATCAAATTCACATAAATGTTCACATGAACTTCGTTACTCAGCAAATATCATATTTCTTAAACGTATTGACGCACATTAAAAAACTACCCACATTGTAAGCTATTTGAATAATTTTTTTTTGTATACAAGTTTAGATAAACAAACATACATCATAGATACAAAAATATATTTTACGACTTACGATTACGATACATTCGAGTATAGTACTATCAGCTAATGTTGTGTACAGAGTACATTTGCACAATATATATGTACATTATACAGTATACCCGTCTTCCATTTTGTGTCATGGAATTCCATTTTAAGAGCTTAACTTCTCTCATAAGCGTTTTTACGCTTCATAAATCAAAAAATAAATGACAGACACGCAAAGAAGTCAGAAAATGCAGAGAAAAGCAACAAAAAAATTAAATAAAGAAAACAATTTCACCAAACCCCACCAACAATATCACAAAAAGAAGCACGAGTGTAACCTAACGTGTAAACGCGAGGAGGCAGAGGACAGGAAATATTTTAAAGAAACCATTTTATGTCAATATTTACCTTTGCATTTAACTTGTGTTGTGTTTCCTTTTGTCACACAAGGAGCACTTTGTAAAGGCATGTGGAGGAAGATGGTAAATTAAATAAAAAATGAAAAACATGCATAGTATTATATCAAGAAGTGTGAATATGTATTTTATTTATTTAATTTTTCAATTTGTTTAAGAAATTGATTAAATATTTATTTATTTATTTACATTTGGGTGCGTTTGCTTAATGTGATAATTGATTTTTCTTTGATCTTTTGTTAATACAATGAGAAATGGACAATAAGACTTGGACAGATGATAGAATGCAATTAATTTGTTTATTTAAGTGGTTAGTTTCTTTTTTACTATGATTTTGCGGAATTAAAATAACTGAGCAAACCTTATAAGAAAAAGTTGATCTTGGAGGCCAGTTCAATTTGCCTCTGCCTTAAATAACCATACTTTCAAATTGAATGTGCTGAAAGTCCATTGTGGAGTTCGCTCTGTTGTACGTAGCGGCATCTTGTTAGAACCACATCCACATGGCACCCACGTCTGTAACATCCGATTTGGTCCAATAGAAATCCATCATCGGCTAAAGAATGTTCGGGAGTCGTTGGCCAAACGTATGCAAAAGAAAAAAAAAACGCGTACACCACTTCAACAAACATCGTCTGATAACTAACGATCAACTGACTCTTTAGTTTTCGGTTACTTCTTGCGATAATACATTGTTAAAATTACTTTTTTGTTTCACAGACGGACTGCACAGGCCTGAAATTGCAGGATTGTACGATAAAGACAGTTGTTCGAACAGTTCGACCCGAAATCGGTCGTGGATTCGGTTCGAGAGAAAATAAGACGTACCATTGGCCCTTCATGGTTAAGGCTTACGAACGTCGTTTTCGGAAAAGCACGGACCACTGAAACTGCCATCCCAAACAGTTGCTTTTGTGGGTGCGTTGCCACCTGGTCAAACTTGTGTGTATTGGTGCCGTTTAATAAAAGTAATTTTGCTTGTTGGCATATACGTTCATTCGAAACTGCGCCTCGTCCCTAAAGTTGATTTTTTCGGCAAAAATTGGAATCATCTTTCAAACGCTTCGCTGTCCAGCCAGCGAAAAATGTCTATGGGTCATTCTCATTCGCTTTGAGATTTTGATATATCATTAGGATCATGTTCGGATGCAGGCTCAAGGATCGCCAAGTTGAAAAGGGGAACGCCGAGATCGTCTTTACGTCGAAGAATCGACTGCCTTGGGTTATCCTGCACAAGGAAAACAGCGATGTTTTCGGCCATCAATCGTTGGAGCCAAAAAAAAAAATATATTCAATAGCAATTGTTAAAACATATACCGGTTGATTTCAGGCCATCGATATCTAAGATGGAAGAAGATTAGAAACAGAAGTATTGGAAGTAACTTACTTCTTCCCTTTTCCGCTTTTAAGCCGGAATCCCTATTCGTCAAGAAAACATTTTTTTTTCAAAACTAACGATCTAAATACATACATAATTATTCAATTTGTGTTCCTACTTATGTAGATTAATCGACAACATAGAAAACTCAACGTACATTTCCTAAAGTGATAGATACATTCTCTTAATGCCACTTTCATCATCAAGCAAATGTATACTCCTTCATAATATCTTCATTGCTTACATATAACTTGCTATATAATTGACAAACCACATTAATAATGTATCCTCACATATTAGTCAGACGCTCGCTAAAACGACCGACAATTGAACTCTGCTTCCATCTATTGTTTTTTTTTTTTCATTTTTCACTATTTTGCCATTCTACTTAAAAGCAAATATTGACTTTGGGATTATTCCACAACACAAACTACAAAAAAAAAAAGAAAGAGTTTATCTTCTGAATCCATTCTGGCATCTTCTTACTTTTGCCTTCGTTATTTATACTCTCTGTGTATCTTTTCTGGATTGCCTTTTGTATCTAGAGAAATATTATGGTGAATTGTTTGAAGTAGGCGCTTCTGTATGATCAGAAGCGGAGAAAAGATGCAAAGACGGGGGGTTATACATATATATGTATGATGTCCCAAGTCGACATCTAAAGTGGAAGATTTTCCTTCTCGCCATTAAGCAAACATTTACAGTGGGCATTTTTATTTATTCATTTATTTTTTTTTATTTCACTTATACCATGCCAAGTCAATGATGAAGGAGATGTGCCTTCATAGTTTTGTGACCAGGCCCGTTCGAACGTTCTATAAGTCTGTGGGAGGTACATATTGTAGTGTGTGTGGATGATGATGGGGATGAATGAATCCGATTAAATTCTTAGAATTTTCAACCAGAATTAATTTTTTTAAATAGCCTTCTGTGTATTCAACTTATTATCTTAAATTAATTTTAAAATATTTTATAGATATTCACATATATTTGAAAATAAATTAGTGACATAGTTATAAAATTTTTAAAATGATTAAATTCATGTATTTTATTTGTCGGAATCAATAAAAATCAACAATTTGTATATTTATTTATGCCAAACAGATTTAGCTGATTAAATTTATAAATCTGGTCGTTTTTGTTGTTTATTGGTTATGGATATGGAAACTAATCCGGATTGTTGCCACCGTATGGTAATATAAAATTAAAGAATAATTAAATGGTTGTTGACCATGTGTTGCGTGTGTCCATTAAATATTTAAAACGACATAATTTAGAAATAGGATTGTGTGTACATTTTTAATTAACAAAGTCGATAAAAAAAAAAAAACATTAATGGTATTCAGCATAAAATGGGTTAATTAAGTAGATTATATTTAATGGCGTGCCATGGGAATTTTCCAAGGGAATGTATGCAGAATTTTATAAAACTGAACAGAAGATATACATATAAGAAGACAAAAATCATCAGATTGGGGAAACGATTGAAAGATGAATAAATGTTGGCTACATAAAATCCCAATTTAAGAAGTCTGAATTTACTAAATCATCAATGACAAAATCTTTACTAGTACTTTTTTCATTACTAACAAATATTGAAAAGACGTTTTTTATAAACATTTTAAACAAAATTATATCAGTTTTTCTGCCAAAAAATCGAAGGAATAATAAGAAAATATAAAGAAATCATTATGGCCAGTTTCTCCAAACAATTTTAAATATTTATTGGGCTGTTAAACCTTAAAATGGCATTTTTCAATTTGACCAACCATTTTCATTTTTAAAAGGGCCAATAAACTAAAGTCCCATTTTGTTCCAAATAAATTTTAAAGGCGTCTTAAAAATGCAAGACAAAAAAAACGTTGAAATTTTTCGATTGATATGCTCTCCTCTCGCTTGCCTCTAATGAAAGAGAGCCATGGTAAATAAAAATCCGGGGTTGGCATCAAGTTTCCTCATTTTTAAAAATGTACCTCCTTATATTGGTGCAAACCATTTTAAGCTAAAATGCCAATAAATTTTATTACTCCGTAAACTAAAATGATTTTAGGTGTATTTTGGTGAAACTGGGCATTAGATATTGAATTCTAGTCTATTTGGCTTTTAATTTGAATATAAAATAAACTAGATTGGATGAAATGCAAGGACACCAGCATTCAGTTGGCCTCAGAAATCTTACAATCCCTAACAATCTTCACCATCATCGGGAAAGATGAAGACGAAGACGATGAAACGAATTAGGTTTGTTTAAAGCATCATAAACACAAGTACTCCAGTGTGTATGGACACTGATCACCTATGTTCGAGTTGAACCCCTCTTGTCGGGTTCCTCAAAATGTTTGTTTTTCTATCCGTGAATACGTGTCCCATTTGCACCGGACGGCGGTGCACTAATTCACATAAATGAACTTTTTTTTGAAGATAGCGATGCAGTTCTGTTTGAAATGCACGAGTGGAATGAGCCACATGTAAAATTTGTTATGAAAATAGTTTCTTTACAAAATGGAAGAAGTCAGCTAATTCGATGTTTTATTTACTTTTATTTATTTACTTTCATCAATGACATAACAAACCCGAAAAGAGCGACAATGACCCGAATTCTTGCAAATGAACACGTGTGCTCACTTAAATGCGTTTTTGCATTTTTTTCTCTATTTACCCTCAAATTTATATATTAATTTTCTAATTAAAATATAACAAGAATCCTCAAAAAACTATTATTCTCTGTAGTCGTAACATGAACTACAACTCTGTTTTGTAAGAATAGCGTTTGCGTGCTCCAGATATACCAAGTTATATTTTGAAAACTTTTTGGCTTAGAAACAAAGTTTATGTGTCCGCCTATTAGTCATTTGATTGTCTTGGATTCTGCAACAATTTCATATCGGGCATCTGATTTAACACATGCAAATAGGGTTATCAGTTATCATCACTATTCACCCGTAGACTTGTAGTTTTTCTTAACGTACATTTCGCGAAACTAGCGTATTTGATGGGTATCATAAATATATTAACGGATCTTAGTACGTAGTCGTGCACAAATCACAAATTCGTCCCTCTAATTCTAATATAAAATATTATCATTTTTCTAACTAATCGGATTAAAGTTTTTTTTTTATTTCCACTGATTTGTCACATTATTTTTTTTTCAACCACCTATACCATTTAACAAAATAAACTACAATAGGCATTTCATTCGAAAATGTGTCGATAGATAAACCAATAATCTTAAATCAATATAAGGTAGGTTGTAGGTAAGTACGTGTTTATAAGTTAAACACGTATTTAATATTATTTTAACACCTTAAACAGCTTATTGTTTGTTCCTTTTTCGAATGTACTTTTTTTTCTATATTAAAATGAACTAGAAGAAGTTTTTAGATCAAAACACTGAGGTACCTCTTATAAAATAAAAATACAATTTTCACAACTACACACTTAATCATTAAAAAAAAAAAGAATAAGTATACGAAATATTGACTCCGCAATAGATTTGAAAAAAAAAAAAAAAATAATAATAAGAATACGAAGAAGGGAAGAATTAAAATTATAAGTTACTAAACGTAGTTGAGCGGTGAAGTGTAAGGCGATTAAGGAAAAGGTTGTGTGGTGTATCTATACGGTTCTATAGATACCAACAAGCTATTCACGTACCTGATAATTTTCTTGTCATCTATTAGCCTGGCATTAAAACGCCATTAGGCAAGAGAGAGGGGTTAGTGTGCAGATATTACGGGGTCTGGGTGTCTATAGAAATAACATATCTACTGCACAGCACTAGAACGAAGTATCTACAACAAAGGGAATTTCTTAACATGTAGTCGTACAGTCGCGTCGCCGTCGGGCATGAAACTTAAAACACTTTTGCTTGTGTTTATTCATAGCTTACGTTTATACACACATACCATACCAAGAATACAAGGAGAAATTTGATATCTCTTTTAAGATACTAGACGGTGCAATTGTCCATCAGTTCTTTGCCTTTATAAATGCTTTAAGCCTGGCGTTAGATATAATGTACTTAGGTACACATATCTACAATAGGGGCATATACGTTGTGTATCTATGAAAGCTAAACGTATTCAAAGTGATAATTCAACACTCGTCAGTTGAGTTGGATTACTTTGCTCTTCTTCTCATACGAAACGATAGGAACGACTTCGGAATAGTGTTGCCACATTGTCACAAAAGACAAAAGGAGTCAAATTTTGTCTGCGTAGTGGCATCTTTTTGTATATTTTTCATTTAAAAAAAAAATCCTAAAACTCCCACTAAGATAATTATTTTTCATTTAGATTCTTACTTATCATTTTAAACATTTGTTTTGTTTTAAAAATGTATTCTTAAAGTATGATTTATTTACCTACGTCACGGCAACACATTGCAGAAATCGTTTTGTATAGAAGATATAAGCTGAGTTAGTTGTAATGTGATGTGAGGCTAAACGAAAATGACTATTACCAGTACAGGAGGGCGTTAAAGTGCACATGCTAAGAAGAAGATTTCAAAGACCTAGGGTTGCCCATTAGAACAAACAAAACCCTCAAAGACATAGACGGAAGCCAGATACCTATTCGGAGTTTAAATAGAGAAGAGGAATTTGTTAGATGCAAACAATGGCTCCTACATAGTAGCATGTATAATGGTTTTGTGCATTTGGTTAGATAAATGTAGAAGAAGATAATGCCTTTGCATTGGCAAGTTGTTATTACTCCATACACTTATCTTCATTCCCTTGCATCTTTTTGCCTATAAAACTGATAATATGATGAAAAAGGGGGTTTGAGACGAGGAATGAGGTTCCCTCAATTTATATAAAGATATATTCGTTCAAAGTAGCTATAAGAGGATTTGAAGATTTTCTTATTGTCTATGGCTGGATGGTTTTGATACCAAACAAAATTTACATGAATGGGAATGAACAGATAGATATATGTTTTATTCTATAGGTTTGGATGAACTATTTTTGGTAAGGTAAGCTGAATTAATTTTGGAAAATGGGATATAAATCCTTTATATAAATTATGCTCTAGGTGAAATTATTCAAGCATTTCATTAAAGAGAGAAGAATGATTGCAATTGGAAGATATTGGCCGTTAGTATATAATGCACTATGTCTAGGCTAAATATTATATCCATACTCCTTTGTATCCTTGCCTTCGCAATTGGTGAAAACCCGACGGCTATCACAAGTATATTGTTTTAAAAAATGAAAATAGCATATTTTCAAAAAACTTACGACTTATACACTAAACAATTACGACACATTGTAGGTATTATCATTTTTATGTTGTTGAGGTCCCTACGTTGGGCGCCATTTTTTAATAATTGGTATCAGTATAAATTCTATTATTCGTCTTTTTGTCAGTTCGGTGGTGCAGAAAAATTATCTGTTGGTTGTGGCACTCCTATTTCGCGCACTTCTGGTTCCACAACACACCAAGCCGTTTGAAATCATTTTGTGCTTGGTTACGCCACAAAAGAAATAACGTTTTTGTCCTGCAAACTCCCACTAGGGTGCGCTCTAGATTAGCTAAAAATTGAAAACATCTCCTTCTGTCTACACTGAAACATCTCGTTGTTGAACCTTCTCCGCTGACTACTATCCACACATAAAGAACCAAAAACCAGTTGCACGATTTTGATAACGCTCATTGATCTCCACGCAAAGATATATCAGGGCGCTCGTTGCTGCTCGTGTGGGTCTAATTGTTTCACCTTCATTTTGCTTAGATTCTCACGTTGGGCCTACAAAAGGGCTATAGTAGTGGAATTGAGGTGCTTTCTTACCACTTTCTCTTTTGTAAAAGCATTTCCCCGTGGAACATTATTTTTACAAATGGCGCCTAACGTGAGGCCATAACCTTGGGATGGCTAGCTGGGTGGTACTCTACATATTCTAGTTTTCTGAGTCGTCGCATGCATCAACTTCTGTCTGTGTCACTGTGAGACACATACAGCTTTTCCACTATAATCCACATATTTAGGACCAGAAAACATTTCCAAGGTTCTGCAGTATATTAGACCCGTAAAGTCGAATCAATTGATTTTTTAAGGCGCATTGCTGGCTTATCTTCTTCTATCGGTATTATGAACCTATATAGTTTGAACTTCATTATGATTAGATCTCCACGTGCGTCGGGCGTAATTTCCAATATTGAGCTTCCACGGGAAACTGCTTTGGTCAAATCTACCTTCAACCTTCCTGCCTTCCTCATCAGTGCTATTTACGAGGGATTGGGTAGTTTCTTACCGCTTTCTCTTTTGTTAAAGTGTTTTCCCATGGAAACTTATTTTTACAAATGGCGGCCAACGTGGAGCCTGAAATCCATCCGCACAACCATGAGCTTATGTGCTAGAATCGCACAATCGTCTCCTAGTCCAGCCAGTCCTGGTCCCTCGCAAACCACCTTTAGTTTCGCAACCAAATCTGTTCGCAATCTTTTCCGCTTGATCGTTCCACAGAAGATATAACCTTCCTTTCCTGCGAACTCCTTCCGGTGGGGCTGGGGTGCCACTCTATTTTAGCTAGACGTCAGTAATTATGACTCGACTAAACCCGTGTCGACGCCGGACACATACAGCTGATTGTGAAACCCTCCGTGCTACATGATTCACATATATATAGGACCAGAAATCGATAACGTCCACGGATCTGCACTATATTAGCTGACTATAACTATATCAACTGATTTATTTACAGCTCATTGTTTTTTCGAATTTTCTTCTATTCGTATTATCAATCCACTGAATTTTATTTAATTTTGTTGAGATCCCCTGTAAACTTCATCCTGGAAGTGGCGTCCAATGTGTAACAGAATCCAAGATCCTAAGTTTAGATGTAACTCGCTATACTGTATTAGCTTGACTACGACAGAAGAAAAAATGCTCGTGATGTCTTAATCTAAGTGTTCAAAGTCATAACCATAAGTAATGTTAATAAGAAACTTTTAAAATTTCATGAAACCTTCAAACCACCTAATTAAACAATCACCTCCACTAACAACCTAATCATTCAAATAATCTCGACTTCCAACAGGGCAATTAAAATAGCATAAAATGTTTGTCAAAATGTCAATTACATCACGTAATTACAGTATTCTCCGAAACATATTGTCACACTGCTGAAACTGCTTGCATGTTCAACGTTGACAGGTGACGACGATGGCGACTCCAAAGCCAGAACGGTCTTACATTTTTATATCAAAGCCTACGACAAAGCACTCAAGAAGTACCATTCAACGCTTCAAGAAAACTATAATGTATGCACTCGTCAGGCTTCTTCAAAATCGAAAATCCCACAAAATTGTATCTTCCTCTCGGCCTTCGATAAACTTGCAACATGCAACAGAAATGTGAAAAAAATAATCAGAAGAATCTCGTTAATTATTGCTTAAGAGACCCATGCTCCCCCAAGGAGGAGTGAGAAACTCCAACAATCGTCACACAACAAAAACAACAACAAAGTAAAATTACAAACATTGCTTTGATTTCATCCATAAAATCAACATCGCCAACTCCAGGGCAAAAGCAAAAAGATACAAAACTTGATAAAGTATCAAAGTATCTATCTATGGATCCACTAAAGCATGAGCCCAGGGGATTGTGTACGGTTGTAAATGAGGGAGAGAAGGAAAAAGGGAAGACATACCATGGCATCATCCTCTTTTTTGATAGCCTGGCACTCTGGTTCAGAGAAATATCTCGACGGTGCATGGATAAAAATGTTGATACACTGCCGTGCTACTAAACAGGTACAAAGATACAGAGATACAACAAATGTGAGTAGATAAATATTTTTCACTTTTTTTGTGTAATAATTTCCTCATACACGAACCACACGAACTTAAGTGACGAGCTAAAGGGAGAAACACAGGACAGGGAGGATAGAGCTGAGTAATTAAATATCATTCGTTACTTTAGTTTCGCTTCTGTGTTGTATAAATATTTTATCTCATTTTTCAGTGTTTGTGGATGGATAAAATGTCGATATTTTTTTTAATGTTCCGATGAATATCGTAGTTATATTAATATATTGTAGGTAGGCGAATGCAGCTTATAGAACAGCAATGAAGCGTCAAATGACACAATTCTCTGATGAATGTGTCGTGTTGTTTTTTTTTTTTTTTTTTGTTCGATGTTGCAGATTGCCAGTAGTGATATTTTATTTGCTTATCTGTCTCTGAGTTGTTGTTGTACACAATTTATATACAAATGAAGGTGAATAATAATTAAACTAATAATGATGTCGATGCCATAGTGTTGTTGTTGATATTGATCATTACCAGTTCACGCTTTGGTAGGTTTTAGTTGTTGCCGCCGCCGCCGTTGTTTGCGTGAGTGATAATTGACTGCATTCACACAATGGAG
Source organism: Baccha elongata (assembly GCA_951217065.1). NCBI lineage: Eukaryota > Metazoa > Arthropoda > Insecta > Diptera > Syrphidae > Baccha > Baccha elongata. The sequence goes on along the minus strand of OX578272.1, from coordinate 121,812,735 downwards.
CGTGATGTTTAAATTACACAATGGCAAAGGGGAAAATCAAGCAAATTGAAGTTATATTATATTTGTGCAAAACAACGTGTACTTTACCAACCTATTCAGCTATTTTTCTTTTTGTTTATTTGAAGGTGGTGCTTTGAAGCTTGTAAGCAAGCATTTATAGGGCTTAATATAGTTTAATTGTTCACATGTTTTCATTTTTTTTAACTATACTTGCTTATTTCATATGACTATGGTAATCTACCTGAAAAAAGTGTGATCTATTTATGACAAATCGTTTATCTATTGCAATCTAGACAGATATTTTTCCACGGTAGATATGTCGGATGTTTGGTAATTGTATTACACCGAGCTTTGCCTTTTTTATTGTTTGCTTTTTGTTTTGTTTACAAAGACTGTTGCAATTGTAATAAATCGAACACAATGGAGGCTTGTTCAATCAGAAAATGTTGCAATAATTTAAGCAATTTATTTGCTGTTTTTTTTTTTATAATTGGGTGTGAATGGGATTGGAAGCAGACGGGTATAAAGTATATTTGTAGTTTTTGAATTGAAATATTTCTTTGAATCCAATAACTTCGTTTTTAAAAAAAGCAATTTTAGCTTTAACTCTTTCTTATAGCTATAATAAGTCTGTTGATCCAAGCTCGCAACTATGGTCCGCACTACTGCACCAAAGAAGTCACCAGTGCAACAATTAAGCACCACGTTGGGCGCCATTTTTTTCTTGTCGCTTTTTTTTTTTTTTTTGTTGCTGAGCTGGAGGTAGGTACTAGTAGGAGCGGAAAGAACCTATTCCTTATTCCGTCTAGCATATCCGTGCATTAAAAAAGAGTGCCGCCCCTGCTACTAGAAATCGTCACAAGATGATTCGTTTTCAACGATGTTTGGGAACTCATCGGTGACTCAGGGGGGATTTCGTTCAAAATCGAAAAAAACAAATCACTTAATGAGTGAAACTGTTGGGGAGAGTACGATGACTTTGGCACCGAAAATTGATAACGGTTTTTGTAGGGGCACATACAAATTTTTTTAGTATGGGAGGGGGGGTCTATCTCCCCCCGTTCGGGCGGGAGGGGTAATTTAATGAAAAAAGTACTAACAATGAAAAAAAATCATTAAAAAATAACGGTAATAAGTATTATATCTTTTTTGAAAGCCAATACTCTGTTTTATTATCCAGTTTTAAAATCAAGTGAAATCTATCCATAGTTTTTGAAGAAAACTACTTTCAAACTAAAAATTTGGAAAAAAAAACATAAAATAAATGTTTAAAGTGTATTTTTTCAAAACATTTGAAAAAGAATTTTGTTTGAATCTAAAAAAACATTTTTTTTTTCGGTTTCTGATTAAAAATTAATATGACCAACGATTTCTAAGAAAAAAAAATATAGTATTAGATCTCAAAGTTTTGAAATGCACTTTTAACATTTTTTTTATGTTTTTTTTTCCAAATTTTGAGTTTGAAAGTAGTTTTTTCAAAAACTATGGATAGATTTACCTTTATTTAAAAACTGGCTATTAAAAAAGAGTATTGGCTTTTAATGATTTTTTAATGATTTTTTTTTCAATTTCTAGTACTTTTTTCATTAAATTGCCCCTCCTACCCAAACGGGGGGAGATAGACCCCCCTTCTATAGTAAAAATTTTTTGTATTTGACCTCTCTACAAAAAGCCGTTATCAATTGTCAGCGCCAAAGTTATCGTACCTACTTTTGCCAAACTGTTTAATAAAAATTAAGACAAAAACTTTTGCCACCCGTGAATAAATTTGTCATTTTTCACAAGAAAGCATTTCTTTTATTATTTGCTGAATGAATCTTTTGGTCGATCATTGTAATAAATCCGGAAAATCTAGTGAAATTGAAAACACACCACGAATGGAGTCTGATGACTGGCTTTTGGCCGATAGTAAAAGTTTTAACTTGCTGTCGTATAAATATTGATTGATGAAATAATAATCTTTTTAACCTAACTGCGTATATTTCATTATACAAAATCCAAATGACCGTTCTCAGCAGTTTTAATATAACCTAAAAAAAAAGATCAAAATTAACATCGACTCACTCTTCGTCACATATATATAAATAACCCAATAAAAAAACCATCGAAAATTTAAAACCTTCAAACAAATATCAGGTTCATATATTAAAAGAAAAAAAAAACAACATGCGAATTGCAAAGAACAAAAAAAAAAAAAAAAAAAAAACTGAGCAGCCAGCACTCATTGAATTACAAAAAAAAAAAATACTCAAAACCAATGAGCGAACAAAAGAAACCGCGACGCGAAGTGAATATTCTACTTCTGCTGCCACCACTGCTTCCACTTCTCTGTCTCTGGGCCTTCAGCCTCGGGCTCCTGATGCCATATTATATAGCAATAACTAAAGAGTGTGAACTTTTTGTAACATGATCACGTACCCATCATATAGCATGTAGGTATATGTGCCTGAGGACTGTGCTCTTTAGATGTTGGTGTACAAAAAACAAAATAAACATCAAGGAAAACCAGCTAAAGGAATTTATCGAAGAATATTAAGAAGCATCAAAGTTGTTCCTTCGCGTCTTAACCATCGCATCCGCATTGAATTTTACACAGATTCCTATACGTGCACTGTTCCTTTTGAATCTTTCTCCCTGTTTTGTACCCTCATCGACTGCGTCCTGTTTTGTTGAGTTGGCTATAACAAGCCAAGAGACAACCCAGTAAATTTATCACGATTGTTTTTTTTTTTTTTTATTATGTTCATCCAGCCTCTTGAAGGGAATACAAAAAAAAAATACCAGCGTATCATTTCATTATGCCATTTTCTGGCCCGAGATACTTCTTTTCCTTCTTCTTTGTCCTAGAAGAAAAATTGTGTTAGTCAACATCTAATACTCCCCAGTTAGATGAGACTTAAAAAAAAAAATATTAACCCATTTTGTATCAAGTTTCATCCTTTTCGTCTACCCGTAGATATAAACTAAATTCTTTAGACACATTAAGGTATCTATCCAGAATTTTCAAGTAACTTCCATCCCTGAACCATTTCGAGTACAAAAAGAAAATAGAATAAATAATCTGGAAATATTAAATTTTGAGTAAATATAGAGTAGGATTCTATCATCACAGATACTAGTGTCCAACATCAATATCGTTCACTTTTAGATATATTTAATAACTTAAGATACCGAAGACTTTGCTTGTATAGTCAGCACGTATCTATAAAATATATAGAGTTCTCTGCTATAGAATCGCCACAGGGAGTAGTGTTAAAAATCCACTGAATGTCTATTTGCACGTAATTTATAGTTTTGAAGTAGACGTTGCATAGTTGAAGCGGAGGCACTTGGAAAATTTGTTATAATACCCTTATACCCTCGTGCGTCGTTTTCAAATATTGTGTGTGCTGTACGATGTCGACCGCGCACCATAGAAATTGTGAAGCCACAAAATTAATATAAGTAGAAGGAAACAACGAGGGGGAAAACAGAAAATTCTTTGTGCCTACTTATAAAATAAAAATTCCAACAATTGAACGTAATTGAGATACCTACTGGCGGTATATCTATAAACGCAGATACATTTGAGTTTAGACCCAAAGAGTCCCCGCTTGTATAGACGATTTTTATTCAAGCTTTTAGTTGAGGTTGTTTTGCTTTTGTGTGGTAATTTAGCATGAAGTAAAGGCAAAAAAAAGGTAATGTATCTCATAGCATAGCAATAATATAATTTTTTTTCTCTGCGTGCAATCGCGTTATCGTTTTTTTTTTTTTACATTTTCAGTGGGTTTGGGTATTCGGTAGTAGGTATTTGCGAAGTCACAAAAATTTATTCATGTGGAATGGGCGAGTTGTGTGCGTGCTTGCTTGTTTTTTGTTTTTATTGCTCTGACAGTTTTGTGCTGTTTTGATGTTTGACGATATTAGCAAATGAAAACAAAATATTTAACAACATTTCTTTGAACTTTCTTTCATAAGGAAGTTCCTTCAAGTATGTTTTGACTTTGAATATATGACATTTTGAAATAGAAATGTTTGTGACAGCGAACTGTTTTAACTATTAATTTGAAATCTTTAATATTTTGCTCAAACGACCAATGTGTTTACTTTTTTGATATTACTGAAGTTAGATTATATTAATAAGCCAAGATTTGCTCTCCATAATTTGGTCAGAACTCGTTAACTTTTTATGATTTTACTCAACTGATAATTCTTCAATTATTACATAATACGTATACGGTTTACCTAAAGATTAGAGGTTTAGAATACACAAACAGATTTAACTATGTATTTCAAAGACAGATGAGTTAAATGAAGAAATAAACGTCTTCAGGCACCTGAGACAAAGATCTCTGGAACTATTATAGTTAAGACTTGTGCAAGCAAACTAATGTTTTCCACTGCGTCGTTGAATGTAAGCCCGTGCGTAGTTGAGATGTAATTGCCGGTTTGCAGTTATAAGCTGAAGAAGTGTTTGTGATTTCTCGTGGAATTCGCATCGTAGCTACCACTTCTACATCTTTTCTGTTACGTTTCTATCCAGTTTCTTCGCCTTACTAGTGCACCAACGTTACTCGAATTCTGTTTATTATAAATACGCAACGATTCATTCATCACTACTTTCACATAAATTTAGGAACTCGTTATATAATTCACAAAAATTTTAGTAATTATTATTATACCATAGGGAAGAAAACCATGTGTCTTAATCCTTTCACGCCTCGTTACCTTTTATGACCCCCGAAACGAATACCAAACATTTCGTCAATATAAAAGGTCTTTGAACTTTCATGTTTTACATATACCTGGCATCTCTTTTTTTTTAATCCGTTTAAACAATCAACGACAACAAAAACAAAAATTCCTCTTCAAAATGTATCATAAAGTTTTCATGAATACATATAGGTTGCTTATCTTTGCAAAACAATCTCCCATGTGCCGAAGGTACGAAACAAAATATACCTAGTATATCTTCACTATAGATATCGACCAACAAAAGAATAAATTGCATAGCAGATGTTTTTGCTTGTATAGTGTTCGGCCTTCTGGTGCTACTACATTTGAATAAAAATAAAGGATCCTTTCTTTTTGTTCGATGGAGGGATTCTGAAGTCCTTCGAATCGATAAAGACGTACACAGGGAAGGACGAGGAAGAATAAAATAATTTCCTTATTTTCTAAAAAAAAAAAAAAAACATAATAAAAAATAAAGTGCCTATCTTTGACAGCATCAGTGAAGTCCTTGTTGCCGAAGGAAAATAACAAGCATAACCAGAAATAGCAGTTTTCGTGCGAAATGCCTTCGTTTTTCCCCGCACTATCCAACTGGTTCGAAGTATTTCAATTGTTTTCGTTCTCGTCGTTGCATGACAATGAAAAATTTCATACTTCGTTAAGTAAAACGTTAGCTGAAATAAAGTCCAGTCCTGGCAACTACCACTATTATATGTACCCGAAAAAGTATTACCAAAGAACAAATTGGTGTTGTTCAACGGTAATAGGTGATTACACGATATATTCATTTCCTATTTCCTTTTCCTTCATGCGTCCTTGTTGTCCTCAATCGATTGGGTTCATCAATAATAACAAAAAGTAATTGTATATTGATGGGAACACACACAATAGAATTGACCCTTCTTAGAGAAAGTCATTAGGGACACGGTCATACAATGAAAACTAATGCGTCATATAGATTTCATTAAAGCGGAACTACAGAACGGCCATCTTTTTTGTATGTGTATTTTTTTGACAGAACTTGATCAATTGTTATGGCATTAGGGCAATGCAAACATAAGATGTACACGATAGGATTAATGAATGAATGTTTGTCTGATAGAAGTGAAAAATAACACTTTGGTAATTTCCTTGTGTGTGTCGCATATTAAATTCAATTAAGCCGCAGTATATTATTGATGTGAGTTAGAAGCTAGATTGATTGATTGTAGTGGAATAAAAGAAGTTTGTGTTTTATTGTTATAAAATGTAGATAAGTCTATTTTTATAAAATTGTCTAATCATTTTGCGTTGTTTGAAGTTTTTGTGGACAAAGCAATATTCGAAATAATCTATCTTTTCATTGTAATTTTAGCTAGTCAAAATAAAAAAAAACTGTCCTTCATGATGTCTTTATATGAACAGAACATTGTCATTTAAGTATCGGTCCAGCTGTTCACTAAATCTAGTAGTCGGTATCAACAAAAAGCTGAGTAGATACTGTCACAAATAATTTCATGATCAAAATACAGCCCGAACAACTTACTGTACCTGCCACGAACAAAGAAGAGACACTGAGAACCCCATCCAAAAAGCATTAATATACCTCGTTCCGTTACGATCGCGATGAAAAAGATACAGGCGTAAAAACTCCCGGAAAAATAACTGCAGCGAAAGCGATTTTACATAATATGTATATGGAACGATCGAAAACTGGGAGGCTGGCCACTTTTTCTGTTAACCCAGCAAACCCCATAAGCAGATAAGTGGAAAATTGTGTTCTCAATCGGGATCACTATACAGTCGTCGTAAAAGTAAATAGAAAAAGACCAAATAATTTTAAAAATTAGTAATGTCTGAATTTTATTTTTATAAACTGGATACAGCACTCTGAACTGCTTACACTACCTTGCATGATTCACAGCCCTGATCTTCAGATCTGAAACCGCAGCGGTAGTTGATCCGATCTTCGTCTAGGGAGGCAAAAATTAAGTGGAAAACTTTTCTATCTGTCCTATTCTATGCACACAAAATCACTATTTTTTTAATTATCAAATTATGAAAGCAGAGACATTATATTTTTCTTAGAATTTTATTTAATTTGAAACTTTATTACCACCGAAAAATATGCATGTATTCTTATGGGTAAATAAAGCTTGAAATAATAATAATTTGTGCTGCCTGTCTATTCAGATTCCAACTTAGACGATTTGCAAGCAAAAGGATTATTTCTATAGCCGCACAACACAAATGTGGAATTCTTTACTTGGCTATGTTCCCCGAACTTCATTGTTATAATGCGATGTTGAAAATCAATGATCATCGGTATCTCCATTTTTCACTCGTTACTTTACTTACAGTTTTTGTCAAAGGCGTTTTACTCGAACACATACTTAAAAATTTTATTCCTAAAACATTCCAATATCCGAAACTAAAATTTTTTTATTTCTTATTTTATGTTCATTTCAATCAACATTTATTTAATACTATATTTTTGTCTCTTTCAGGTAAATACAAATTCAACTACATCTTCAAAGTAATATGTAAGTGATTTCATAGATATGATTTAAAATAAAAAGATTTATTAAAAAATAAAAGCTCGTTTGCACGTCGAAATCATAATGAACTTAATGGAGATGAATAATTTTTCCTTTAAGAAAAAAAAAAAAAAATGATGTTCAAAAGTTTTTTTCCTGATAATTTCAATGCAAGACAATAGACCACCCACAAACGGAAAGTTCGTTAACAAGAAAAACCAGGAGTGTTTTCAACAGTTTGTCACGAACGTTTTTCATTAACTTTCGAAACAAACCATCTGGAGAAAAATAAAGAAGTTTTCCCTTTGGGAATGAGACACATTGTAGAACACGAACCGTTGAATTAGACACGAACAATGAATTGAAATAATTAACTCAAGAAAAAAAACCTTTCAAATTCTTTCATCTTTGGACTTAATGACTTATGCCATATAGAATGACTTAAACAAAAAAAAATAATACAACAATTCAGCAATCAGCGTCAATTAACAAACCAAGAGGTCAAAGTAAAAGAAAAAGTCATTGTCTAAACAACCGTGTTTAGACGATGACTTTTTCTTTTTAATTTTTTTTTTTTATACAAAAGTAGAACCCAATTTCTAAAGACAGATACTTATTGGCAAATCACGCTATGTCCAATAAGGCGTTTGTTCATTCAACTCTATTCAACCCACCCATTCGTTTTTCCTTTCCATTCAAAGTAATCACCTAATTTCCCATGGGCTCCTATTGAAACTTAACTTCTAACTGCAATCAACCAGTTTTTCCCTTGTGATTTGTTCCCTGTCCATGCCATGATGTAGTTATGGTGTAAATTCTCAATGATTCTCCCGCTGAGTGACTGCAGTGCAGCTTCATCTTTCGCTTCCATCTCTCACAATATTCATCCGTCATTCAGGAATGGCTATATGTTCAGCCTTGCCTTTACTTCCACCACACAGCCACCGTGGGGAGTAAAACCGCGATTCAAAGTGCACTCTCCACACGACGACGCTCGATCTCGAGTAGCTGACCTCAGAGATTGGCTTTTAATGACCGGAAATAGAAATTGTTGTTGAAAATCGCGTTTGCTTCGTCGCCACATGACAAACAGATACAATGAGCCGACAACGGACGAGCCCACTCTCTCGTCTCCAGTATATCTCCGTAGCGCTGTGCGATTATCGCAGACAATCAGCGTTCTCATGCGAATTAAATTGTGCACATTTTGGCCACTGTGTGTGGTACGGTATACCATTGAATAGCTAAGTCACAATGGCGTTGGTGTTTAAAAAAAAAGCTATATAGATAATGAAAAATGAAAAGAAATTGAGGCGAGGAAAACAGTATATATAAAACAAACTAGCATAGCGAACAAAAATCTCTGTGTCAACACCCACATAATGACAACCAGTTGACGTACTGTGCCCCAAACAAACTTTACCATCGCCGTTCTGTCATTGTGTCACTTTGACTGTTACGACAACTTGTGAACGAGTAATATGCCAAGCGGGAATTGGTTTTCTATTGTTTACTCTGTGGGCGGTGGCGTCGTCGGCTGCGGCGGTGGTAACGGGAGTTTTGTTGTTTCTAAATCGGTAGGAATAGGTGTTTCCAAGAGGTTGATCTACAAAACGAAAACTACTATCTAAGCAGCAGCTCCATTACTATGTATATAATTCTGTTTCAGTCTCTATATTTGTTATTGCATACAACTGTCATTAAGGTTCACTTTTTCTTATTGCCGATCTATTGTGAATGCTTGCCTATATAGCATATAGTAAATGGAGAGAGACTCCAAACGTCAGGTCTAATCGATTTTCTACACTCCTCGACACAGGGGCTCTTTTCAATTTATTTTTGTTCTCTATTTCTCCGCTTGAGGTTGAGTTGAGTTATTCGTTTTCGTTTGAAATGAAGCAATTAGTTTGACATTTGGGAAACTATAACACGTGTTGTTGGAAGTCTTAATGAGGTCTTGTTTATTTATAATTACTATGCGCAATGGTGCGGCTTTATTTATTTTTTTCAGTTTTCGATTTTTCTATTTATTTTGTTTTTTTTTGTTCGTGTTAAAAATGGGCTACAGTTGTTAGTTCTTTGACAGGTGACACATGTTCACACGATCGTGGGATTTTTCACAGTGATTAATCGGTATTTGTTCATTGGCACTATTATAAGAAAGTGTGCAATTTAAATTACACTAACCTTTTGTCAAGTAGTCAATTGGATTGGATTATATGATTGTGTTTTTCTGAAGAGTATGTAGATGGCATTGATTAAAAGTATTTCATTTGAATTTACTTGTCGATAAGTCGTTGATCATTTGCTATTCCTATCTTATTATTAAATACATAATGTATTTATATAAACTCACCGGCACGGAAACTTGGCCAAGCTGTTATTTTTCGTTTGCGTTTTTATACCACATGTTGTATATGGAGGTAGTCCAGGAAAGTGTTTATCCCTTCCTTACATTTCCGTCATTCATTACGTTACGAGGAAATCGGTTTGTAATCATCACCACCGCAGATATTGTGGCTTTCATGGAGGCTTTTTAGAGGTATGATTCCGAAGGAAGTGCAGAGTTGGCCATCGTTGATAATCCATTAAATTCAAGGCGGTAGGTTAAGGAAATCATTCAGGAACCCATATTGCCATATATTGGATTAATAGGACACGATCAGTTCCTGTTAATGCTAGAGATAAAGTGAGAGCAAATTACACACGTTAAATAGGAAAAATCACGAGTGGCTAAGTTTTTGTGCCGGTTCTACATTGTTTTACAGTTATCACAATACAGAGGAAAGACTATCAATGTTAGTAGGCTCTTTTCTTATTAAGCTCGGAACAGTGCACTAGATGTCAAAAATAAATAACTTTTTTTTCAGCTCTGACATATCAGAGCGCTCAACTTGTGATTCGTTATTCGATCAAAGCACGCTCTTGGAGCACGCTCTACCAGCTCGGTATGAAATGATGGCGTAAACACATTACAATTATGAGTACGAACCTAAATGCGACCCACTTTACGTATAGTGTTCATATTATTTGACAACTTGTAAAATGATTTTAAATGGCATCAGTGAAGTGCTGGAGTGTGTTTAATAAAATAATCAAATAAAAAACTGATTATAACGCTACAATGGGTGCATTACCGTTACCATTTTTAGTTGCTTTGCCTTCCCTTTGGGTTAAGATTTATAACCAATACTAGACGATTCGAAAACTTTCTGACAACGGGTTAGGTATTATACTAACCCTAATTTGTCAATTTGTGTCGGGTCTCACTTTTTAAGTCCCCTTTGCATAAGTAAATCATAAATAATCGATTAATGTCTTTAAATGATAAAATAACAATACACTTTCCCGTGGTCCCGAAAGGTCTACAGTCGAAACAATGTTAAAAAGAAATACAAACTAAATAATCTACCTCCCCCATCCAATACCAAATATACACTTATTTATGTTATGACAACCTACACATGGATACAGCTCATAAATTAAGTGCTTATCGTTAACGTGTCTTTGTGTTCGTTCGATGTTGTATTGTTGTTGATGTTTGCGGTACGACTAGGTCATTAATATTTGCGGTCATAAAAATCTAACCGCAAAAGGTTTATCTATTGCTTTTACGTTCAACGTTTCCAAAATTCATTTCTAATTCGCACTTTAATATTCACCGTTTTAAATTTTACCACAGAATTGTGTCATTAAACCAGCTGCGAACTGAGCAGAAGACACGTCATGGTCTTCATTGTTCAAATGTGTAAGAAACATATTTTGGTAGTGCAAAACAAAAGGAGAAACTTACACATCACTAGAAATAAGGAGGACAGAAACAAAAAGTATCTAAATTACCACCGAAATTGAAACCATGACAGTCATCGTAGCAGTCGTTCGTTGGTCCTGAAATAATGCATGGAACGTGAATTGAAATCCAAACGTGGACACGAACACTACTATGTGTATCCGATACGAAGTCATGCTGGTTTTTTCCCTCAACACAATGGACACGACACGAGGCACAAATTAGAAACAAGGTTGTGTGAGGGGAACTTCTGAACTGCCGTCATGTTTTTTTCATCCCAGAGGGCAATAGAATTGTCAAACCTGTGTTTGGTGGAAGTAGTTGAAGGAATTACTAAGCAGTATTTACAGGGTATTTCAGGAAAAAACAGAACGTCATAGAATCCTATTAAGAAAAAAATTCAGATGTGTTCTTGTTTTGATTTAAAACTTCTTATTATGAATATTATTCAAAGGAATTCATACTTAAGACCACGAAATACTAAAGTTGTCACATAGTTTAGTCTCCTGGCAATTTAAGAATTTTCAATAAATTATTATTTCTGTCATTTTCCTATGACAGAAATAATAATTTATTTATTTGAATGAAAATGTTTAAAGTTCAATTAAACCCATATTTCTCATGGAAACATTCTAACGTTCCCTTATTTTTTATACCATATTGATGGGTAACTAGTTATTTAGCAGTATTCATGTTCAGAAATGATTGAAGTCTCAATTAACTAATATTTTCCGTTATTTAAACAATTGGACCATTTTTAGTGACTTTCTCCTTAAATATCTATTGATGGGTAATGGATGTTTTAAATACACAGTCTTCCTTTCTGGCTTACGTTGGGCGCCATTTGTTATGAAATTCTTTATTGATGTTCTACAAACTGATGTTTTTATGGCGATTTAAGCAAAGCGTTTGATAGAGTCTGCCATACACTTCTTATAAATTAACTGAGCAATTATGTTTTTCCTAACTAGTTATTGACTTGGATAGCATTTTACTTAGAGAACAGAACCCAAAATGTCAAGTTTAAAAATTGCATCTCTAAAATCATAGAAGTCTTATCTGGAGTTCTGCAAGGTAGTCATATTGGGCCTATTCTCTTCATAATATTTATCAATGATATACGTTCGGCTATTCTTTATAGCAAAGATTTTGATATTTGCAGATGACTTTAAACTTTTTTATGATTATAAGAACTCTAATGGAAACCTTTTTCTTCAATACGACATTAATAATGTTTCCGAGTGGTGTGCCAAAAACGGAATGAGCCTTCACGTTGATAAATGCAAGACAATGACTTATTCGAGGAGACGTGATACAGCTTTATCTTTTAATTTCATTGAAGATGTTCTTATAGAAAGAGTGGAAATGTTAAATGACCTAGGATGGTAAACTTTCGTTTAATACTCATATTGATACAATAACTAACAAAGCGAGGGGACGACTTGGACTAATACTGGGGTTCTCAAAAGAGTTTCATGACCCTTACATTTTTAAAACACTTTACTGTGCACTTGTTCGTCCTGTGTTGGAATATTGTTGCTGTGTTTGGTGTCCTTATTATGACACTGCAACTAATAAACTGGAAAGTGTCCTAAAACTTTTCTTGTTGTATGCTCTTCGACACCTTCTTGGAATGCTACACAACATTTACCACCATATGAACGTCGATTAAATCTTCTTGATATGTCGTCGCTTGAAAAAGAAGAGAGGTTCATAATGTAATATTCTTGTTTCAACTCTTATCGGAATCCATTGATTCTTTTTTATGTATTCTAAGTCAACTCAACATTAATACACGTCCAAGAGCTACTCGAAATCCTGAATTTTTCTACACATCTTCATCTAGAACTAATTATGGTTTAAATAAACCCCTTAATGTTATGAGTAGAGATGTTAACAAAGTTTATTGTGTAATTGATTTCAACAATATTAAATCTATTGATGGGTAATGGATGTTTTAAATACACAGTCTTCCTTTCTGGCTTACGTTGGGCGCCATTTGTTATGAAATTCTTTATTGATGTTCTACAAACTGATGTTTTTATGGCGATTTAAGCAAAGCGTTTGATAGAGTCTGCCATACACTTCTTATAAATTAACTGAGCAATTATGTTTTTCCTAACTAGTTATTGACTTGGATAGCATTTTACTTAGAGAACAGAACCCAAAATGTCAAGTTTAAAAATTGCATCTCTAAAATCATAGAAGTCTTATCTGGAGTTCTGCAAGGTAGTCATATTGGGCCTATTCTCTTCATAATATTTATCAATGATATACGTTCGGCTATTCTTTATAGCAAAGATTTTGATATTTGCAGATGACTTTAAACTTTTTTATGATTATAAGAACTCTAATGGAAACCTTTTTCTTCAATACGACATTAATAATGTTTCCGAGTGGTGTGCCAAAAACGGAATGAGCCTTCACGTTGATAAATGCAAGACAATGACTTATTCGAGGAGACGTGATACAGCTTTATCTTTTAATTTCATTGAAGATGTTCTTATAGAAAGAGTGGAAATGTTAAATGACCTAGGATGGTAAACTTTCGTTTAATACTCATATTGATACAATAACTAACAAAGCGAGGGGACGACTTGGACTAATACTGGGGTTCTCAAAAGAGTTTCATGACCCTTACATTTTTAAAACACTTTACTGTGCACTTGTTCGTCCTGTGTTGGAATATTGTTGCTGTGTTTGGTGTCCTTATTATGACACTGCAACTAATAAACTGGAAAGTGTCCTAAAACTTTTCTTGTTGTATGCTCTTCGACACCTTCTTGGAATGCTACACAACATTTACCACCATATGAACGTCGATTAAATCTTCTTGATATGTCGTCGCTTGAAAAAGAAGAGAGGTTCATAATGTAATATTCTTGTTTCAACTCTTATCGGAATCCATTGATTCTTTTTTATGTATTCTAAGTCAACTCAACATTAATACACGTCCAAGAGCTACTCGAAATCCTGAATTTTTCTACACATCTTCATCTAGAACTAATTATGGTTTAAATAAACCCCTTAATGTTATGAGTAGAGATGTTAACAAAGTTTACTGTGTAATTGATTTCAACAATATTAAATCTTGTATGAAAAATGTTTTGTTTAAAAATAGCAATATATTATAACTATTAACTATGAATACATCTAATTCTGAAAATTAATGTTGTTGTACCTTAAATCTATTTGTAAAAACATAAAACATGTTAGTATTGTTAATCATTCTAAACAACTTGACATATCGTCTGTAGTTGAAATAAATAAATGAATAAATAAATAAAAAACCGATTAAACAATATTTTCCACTACTTCAGCTGTTGCATTTATCTTCGTTTTTTCATCTTTCAGTAGACCAAGAACTTTTTAAATCAATATTGCCAAATTTGACTCACGTTGGGCGCCATCTGTAAATATTTACTTGAAAACATTTGTTTATATCTTTAACTTGAATTCAACTTAAAAACTGGCTAAGTTAACAACTCAAACTGCTTCTTTAACAGCTTAACATAAAAAGATATCATTATATTATGTAAGATTTGCACAATCGTCATAATAGGCAATAAGAATTTATCCGTAATGAAAAATATACCCAAAAACATTTAAAAGTTCATATTCAATTGACTTCAGTTCTCCTAAAACAAAATATACAACATAAACCGAAACACTCTGTAAAACTATGCTTCCATAGAATAAACAAGAGGAGTAGAAGAACCCAGAAAGAGACATTAGTGCGACATATGGTGTGCTTATTACACCGATAGAATTCTGGCAGAAATTATTATTTCTGCATCGTTAAACCGTACCCGAACCGTACTGAAATTGCCCAGCAACCCTCTAACATTTCCTTTCCGCTACATGCGTCGTTGTTGTCTCGATGGGCAGGTATGATGGTATCGTATCGTCGTCGTCGTTCTAACTTCTCTTATACCTCTTCTTCTGTTGGGCTCATAAAAAAAAAAATCTTCAATCATAAACAACTCTTTTTTCTTAGTCTCTTGGTTTCTGTTAGGACGTTCAGAAATGATTTTCATCATAAAATTACTACGACGAAGGATCGTCCAATGGGCATCATCAATTTTCATTCCGATGCTGCCTCAGCTCCTTTTGTCTGTTTACGATGTTTTTACCACGCACTAACGCGCTTTTTACTTCACAATTCAGGACCTAGCTCTTGGTTTTTCACTCACGAAACATAGGATGATTTAATATACGTAACCCTAAGCATAAAAAAATAAATGAGTGAGCAGTAAAAATTGAAAAAAAGTGTTGTATTTTAAACACCCAGAGCACCCTTTTAAAAAATAAAAGCCAACAGCAGCGGCTCTTTGGTTGAAAACACAAAAAATGTATGTAGGCAAACGACAGTGAATTATAAAATAACCCTTAAGGGTGTTATGCCATTATTATTGTTTCTTTTAAAGGAGAATTTAATGCTCGAAGGGTTTCATTGATAGAATGACTAATTTTCAAGTATGGAACGTTGGTCGTCTTCGTCGTAATTCAATACCAATTTCTTGTCGCCACCACTAAAGTCAAAATGGCTTGGATTTTCAACAATTATAATGGGGTCGTTTAATTTTTACCCAAATAACTTCCTGAAAATTGTAAAAAAAAAATAATAAAAAAGGTTGCTCTTTTATTTTTTGTTGCTTCCCATAAAACATCCAATACTAACGACGACATATTTTCGCGATGATTTTCATTTATGTATCTTTTGGATTTTTTTTATGGGGACTGTATAAATTTCATTAAATTTAACAATTTACTCATTAAAATTGCAAGGACGCACGTAGGTGAAATACCAGTTTTGTGGCTGTTAAAATAAAAAAAAGATTCAAGATATAAATAAATCAAAGATAAAGCAGACTTTTAAAGAGTAAACATTTTGTCGTAACAAAAGATCATTAAATATGTAAGGCCAGGTTTATGGGAATATCAATTTATTCAATTCATAGGATGGTGGGCTATTAAATAAACAAAAATTGTGCAAAGAAAGAACAGTTATATAATATCGCGAAGGTAGGGCATTTATTTACTTAAGAGATCTTTTAGTCCGATATAAAATTAATAAAAAAAAATTAAAGCAGTTTAGTGAAACAATGATTACAAGGAGTTTTCTCGGAAGTTAATACACCAGGCGCTTCTCATATCTTTAACGCAAACCTCATTTATAAGGGAGAGTGTATTAATTAAACATTGCCAATAGATATTAATAGGCTTTCACATTAAAGTTGAATTCAGAATTCGCTTTCTCATATTTGGAGCGAAAAAAAGGACAAAAAGCAAGTTTGTTACTTTAACATTCTACTCATGTAAACATTTTCGTAAAACCGAGGCAAATAAACGAAATTCAAATGAAAATGTTGTCATCTTCTATGGCTTTCCTTTATACAGGGTGATTGGTATAAGGTGCACCAAAAAGCTTGAGCGTGTAGGTGGAGTTAAGACAAGAATAAATCGTATGGGAGGGGGGGTCTATTTCCCCCCGTTTAGGCGGGAGGGTCAATTTTCTAAAACATTGACTTAAATCAGAAAAAAAATTATTTAAAAACAACGGTGAATGAGACAAAGCCTTGTTATATTTGGAAAGCCAGAAAACTACTCTTTTATTTAATTACTAAATTAAGTTGTTTAAGTGAACAATTTTAAAAAAATTAATTTTTAAACTCAAAATTTTGAAAAAAAACTAAAAACAAATTTTTTAAACTAATTTTTTTCAAAATTTTATGTAATTAACTATTATTTTTATTTTCAAAATTCAATGCTCTTATTAATTTTTTAGTCAAAAACAGAAAACCGGATGCCAAAATGTATCTTAGTTTTTGAGAAATTAAAAAAAATTAAAAGTAAAACTAGTAAGTAAAGTAAAAAGATAATTCGTTTTTTTTTTATTATTTGATTAACATCGGATGGTATGTAATAAAAAATAAAAATAATAATTCCCTAATTAATAATTGATTATTTTTTAATTTTTTCTTGGAAAAAAATACTTCTAGTTTTTCTTAATTTCTCAAAAACTAAGATACATTTTGGCATCCGGTTTTCTGTTTTTGACTAAAAATTAATAAGAGCATAGAATTTTGAAAATAAAAATAATACTAATTACATAAAATTTTGAAAAAAAAATTAGTTTAAAATTTTTTTTTTAGTTTTTTTTTTTAATTTTGAGTTTGAAAATTAATTTTTTTAAAACTGTTCACTTAAACAACTTAATTTAAAAATTAAATAAAAGAGTAGTTTACTGGCGTTGTCTTAACCCCACTTACACGCTCAAGCTTTTTGGTGCATCTTATACCAATCACCCTGTATATATGGATGTCATATTAATGTTCGGTTATATTAACCCAGATTAACCCAGTGGCGGCGATTAAAACCAAGTATTGCTTGTATTTTAAAAGGGGTATTTGATGCCTTGTTTAAATTTATAAACAACAAATGATATTTGTATTTAATTTATATGAGTCCTTATGTTTTCAAATTCTTTATTAAAAAGAATTTGCTTTCGTTTACATATTCACATCATATTCGCGGGATGGTGACTGCACTCGTATTTTTCCATAAAGTAATAAACACAACTCTAATAATATGAGCCACACTGTAAGAGCTGAGATAGAACTTGCGGTACTTAAGCTAAAATTATTCATCGTACAAAAAAAAAAAATAGGAAATCAAATTTAGAAAAATTTCTAAGATTTAATTTCTACATTGACTATTTTGACCTCCCTTAAATTTATATGAAAGGAGACATTGCGCAGGAAATAAAATAACGGCTCAAGCGTTAAAGATACGAGGTGGCAAAGTGAAAATTCAAAACAAACACTGCGAAATCTATAAAAAAAAAACTGTTTTTTTTTCAGTTAAAAAGACAACTAAATGGACTTTAACTGCCTGTAACCATTTTTTTGAAAGCATGAATGAAAATATGTCATAAAATTTATGATGCCCATGGCATAGCTTAATATTTTCCATCAACAAACATATTTTTGTATTAAAAGATATTGGTAGCCAGCACAAGTAATTTACATAAAACTGATGATAAAACTAACTGACAGCACTGAACGAAACTTACCTTATAATATAATTATTATGTCATTTACTTCCGTTTGCTTTCGATTATAGTTCTTCCCCTATAGCTTTATATATGGAAACATTCCTATCGAGTCTGAAGAGGTCACATATACAATTTGTTATACCCTCATATTGGTATTTAACAATTTAAAATGATTGATAACCTTTTTACCCTCGAAACATTATTTCTATTAGATTTCCTTTTATGTGTTTTTTCCTTAGGAAAGATTATCTTATATAATGTATTTTTGTAAAATATAACTTTCATGACAAAATACATGACTTTCTTATCTGTTTAAATGTTAATTAAACTTTGGTCTTAAATTTTATTGAAAATATTTTTTTTAGTAATTTCGAATTTTGATGAGAAGGGTGAGTACGAGAAGTAGTTTGAAGAATATCTTCGTAAATACATGAACATTGTTCATGAATAAAAGGAATGTTAAAAAAACAGCTTTTGTGTTGAAGAGAACATTTTTTAATTAAATGATAACGTATGAGATTCCTCATGTGAATTGTCTGAAAATTGTGTAATGACTTGTTTTTGCAGTTAGTGCTAATTAAAGCAAACTGCCTCCAGTTTGCCAAATAAGATGTTTGAATGTATGTTCTGATTGGTCATGCCACTGACTGCAGTTATGGTCTTCCAGTCATACGAACTTACTTTCGGAAGCATTGTTTTACATTCGTTTTTCCTCCTGGTAAACTTTATGACTTTGGCATTGAGCATCGAAAAGGGCGACTTATTTGTGGTCTGGCGGTAAATCCAAGCAAATCGCTTCCAAACGTTTTATCAATGCTTGAGATACATGCCATTGCTTTTCTATATTCTCAAGGGAAAAACTTGTGCTGGGTGGTTATATTGTGGCTGAGAGGCAGACAAATAATCTTGCACTAGATCTATATGAAGCTGGGCTCGTTCAAGGGCAAGGCATACCTACTAAGTATAAGTCAATGCTTTGATGTTTTCACCAATAATAGAGTATGAATGAATGAATGAATGTATATAGGGGTTCGGTGCACTACCCTACGACCTATAGATCTATTGTGCCCCCTTTGTTAGAGCTGGAAGATTAGCTCATTCTACAGCTCTTTCTCTAATTTAATTCCTTTTAAGGATGATAGTATTTGGAGTATTGATAAAGAGGGTAGTTCCCGATCTTCTATCTGGTAACTGCCCAGATGTTTAAGTCTTTTATGCAATATCGCCCCAAATTTACTTAGTATGTGGTCCGGCGTTTCTTCTTGGTCATCACAGAATCTGCATGTTGCACTGCTAGATATACCTAAGATGTTAAGGTGTCTTTTTAGTTTGCAGTGACCACTGAGGAAACCTGTTTTAATTCTCAATTTGTTTCTACTCAGGTTTATACAAACTAAATAACGCTTTTGGTTATAGTTCCCAAGAAGCATTTTGGCTTGTCTTAGTTTTTGGAGTTGTTTCCAGTTCTTGGATCTTTTAGCCTCCTCTTCTGGTTTTATTTGATTTTAAATCACATTTTCTCCTATCATACAATAGGGTTCAGGCTCAAACATGGATGTTCCCGCCCCAGTTTTTGCTACGACGTCGGCTTCCTTATTTCACTCAGCCCCAACGTGCCCAGGAAGACAGTAGAGGATTACCTCGTTGTTTTTGGCTAGTTTGTTGAGTTCTTTTACCCTTTTTCCAGACCAGTTTTGGACTGATTATGTAGGAGTTTAGTGCTTTGAGTTCAGCTTGACTATCTGATATTATGACAATATTTTGATTTCGATAATTTCTTTCGAAATTTAACTGCGCACATATTCTTATGGCGTTTACTTCTGCTTGGAAAATAATAGAGGACTGTCCCATTGATACAGAGTGAGTAGTGGGTTCAGGTTGAGAATGACCTCCATTGCTGCTGTGGGGCATGTTCTCATTGCTCCAGTTATACATTAACAAGCGAGCCTTTGAACTTTTTCTAGTGTTTTCTTATTTGTTTCGAGTTCCGTTCTTTTGTGCCACACAACCGCACCATAAGTGATTATGGGTCTCGATATCATGGTATACATCCATCTAAGGATGCTTGGTTTGCACCCCGATGATTTGCCTGCAAGTCTCTTGCATATCATTAGGGCTTTCGTGGCTTTCCCGACAGTAAATAATAGAGTAATTGATTGTCCGAAAAGCCAACTACGATAACATATAACACTTACATATAAATCAACAAATTGAATGTTAGATTGAAGGAGATACGACCCGCAAAAGCTTTGACAACCTCTTGCGATCGCAGCTTCTCAATATTAAACTTCCGAGCAAATTTTCTTCGTTGACCTGGACTCTTGTATCAATCCGCATTCGTACTTTGCCTGCAAAAAAGCAGTGATTGGGTTTCCAGTTTGCTTTATGGGGAAAGTACCAACGAGACGTTCAGAATTTCTTGCGATTGTCTCCCGTTAAACTTAATGTGGACTTCTAAATTTTAAAATGGGGTTTGTGTATGCTTGCAACTTTGTTACTTCTCATCACAAAAATGTTAATCAAAAAGGAGAAATAAATAAATTAAAAATTTAATCTGAGTCTTAAGTGCCGAAATAATAAAATCTGATTACAATTAAGTGTTTCTTGAAACAATATTACACAAATTAATTCACCACACATTACACCATTATATCGAATCAATTGCAGTTATAAATCAAAAAAAAAAAAAAAAAATATGCAAATATAATGTAACTTGACTTCTACAACAGATGAATTTTCTTCAAGCTATTTTAAATACTAAAAACAACGTTCTGCTCTACATGCATCGTAAAGTGATTTGGTAACTTGTTTAACTTGAACCACCATTACTGGATACTTAACTTAACTACATTTAGCCATTTAAATCACGCCGTAATACATTTTATTTTTTTATTAAATTATCATCAACCAATCTGCAATTGCTACTTTATTATCCATTTTGTCCCAAGTCCATGTAGGTAATTGGTCATAAAAAACTCCGATAGTTTTTTTTGTATTCGTCAAAGATTAGCTTACAATTTTTTACGAGTGACTAGAAACCGGTGAAGATAAATCTAAATTAATTTAAATGCTATAAAGTTTGCACACACCCTAAAGGAAAGCGCCATGTGTGTAAATGGTGTCAGCCAGCTCGCCAGTTGAGTCGCTGGGTTGTCGTCATCGTTCCGTCGTTCTCGTTACTTTCAATGATATGTAAGGGGAAACAAACTTGTGCAGGTACTCATGCATACTCATCCAAGCTAGACCAATGAACTAAACTAAAGGCATCCACATGGTACACGAATATATTTTGCTAACTTAGCATAGCATTATAGGTTAAATATATTTGCATTTATAAATGAGCAAGGGAAACAAAAACGGAAGCCGTCATATGATTTAACTAATCATTAATCATTTGGCATTGCATTGGACTTTAAATGTACACAATACACTTCATTTGCTAACACAAAGCAGTTCTAAATCATTGCATTAGGCATCCCAAAATAAAAACTGTGAGTTTTGTATTTGAACAGAAAATTTGCTTCTTTTGCGGTTTTTACAAAACTTTTAGAGCGAAATTCAAAGTTTAAAATGAAAAACTTTTGCAGAAAATTCGAAACATTTTCGAAAACTGTTTAGTGTCTTTGATCCCGTGGTAGTCTTCAATTTTTCGAATTATTATCACATACATGTACCTACCTTTAGCCGGAACTAGATCTAAGTTAAGTAGCCGAGTTTGGAAGATAAAAATAGCTGAACTGTAGTTTAAATGTTTGTACAAGTGGCTTTGGCCCTGGTGCTAGCATGTGACAAAATGTTTTAATAGTATTATTTGCCTAGATAAAATGTTTCAATCTTATCTATTCTCCATTTGACGGTTAATTTACGCTCTCATTCAGTTTTTTAAGACTATTAAAGAAAATAGTGTTGATTGAGAGAGTCTAATGTTGTCTTCGTGGTGTTAGATGTTTCGATTTCTGTTGGGTTTCAGCAACCAATTGTATCGGATTACGCCAAAACATACTTCAATGTTTCGAACTTTGTTACAATTTCAACATAACCTATATGCAAATATGAATGATAGGTGCACCACAGAATAAAATAGAGACTATAATTACGAACAGATACATCATCCACATCAATCTACCGATGCTGAAATTACAGTTATTGCTTAGCTGATCCGCCAAAGCCAGTATATCAGAAAAATTACATTGCAAAAGTCTAATGGCATAGCTCGTACGGGTACGCATGTCTCTATATGTCTCTATGTATGTACACACATTCATATCATTTGCGGAATTGTCAACCACAAAACTGTGCAGATGCGGGAGACAAATAAAAATACATTTCCATTTGGTGAACTACGCTTTCGAATTTTTTCGTCTCGACAAAGGTCCAACATGAAGCGACCAGCAACCGTATTAATTGAATGTGTGTGCCAATTTTTTTTAACGTTTGCGTTCGCGTACAAATGTCTCCTTTAGATATACGTAAATAGATAGATGAATAGATTGATAGATATAGATATATATGGGAAAAAGTAAAATTGAGAAGCAAAAACCAATCCCCCAGGATATGTTAAGCCGCCGCTGTCGATACGTGCGCTACTATTATTATGGTGATTGGCTTGATTCGGGGGCACTTTGACAAATTATCGACCGTCAGAGTCACTCGCTCGAATGAGCGCACATAGTGAGCGGGTGAACGAGCTATACGAACGGACGTCTGGCGTGCGTATTTGCTTATACATTACGATGTCGTATAGACAGATAGCTTCACTATTCATCTATGTATCTATTCATGTTTGCTTTTGGTCTCTGACAATTGCACAAATTAATCGAATGCATTGTCGTAGCTATAACATAACTGCACATATGCGATGGCAGTCTAGCAAACAGCCAAAGCAGAATCGGGGCTATCTACTATTTTACGACTTATGCAATGCTTTTATGGCATGTCGACATGGCGCACTGTCACTAAAGTTTTTCAATATGGGGAGATACTTTGTCTATCTTTTTTTTTTTTTTTTAATGTTCATTTCGTATGTCGGTTTGCTGGTCTGTTGGTTCATTGCTGGTTGGTTAGAGCTTAGTTTTATTTTTTGTTTTATTTTTTTTTTTTATTGTACAGCCATATTGGCAAATGGTGAATTTTACACACAAAGAGTGACAATTTGCATTAAATTGAATGTTCTACGTCGAATGGAAAAACAATGTCTGTCGGTTTGTACATTGAGGTGTATGATTGAAGTTGTTCATGAATTTGTATATTTTGTTGTTTTTAAATGGAAAGGGCTTTAATTTAAACAGTATTTGCGCTTTGATTTTTTTTGCTTAAGAAAATATAACTGCATTGCAGGTTTTGACAGAAAGACCAATAAAAAGCGTAGCTATAAGGTCAAATTTTAATGGCTGAACAGTTGAAAGGAACAGCTACGTTTTGTAAATTTTTACAGGCAAAACTATAAAAAAAAATCATTCTTAAAAGTCCAATACTTTCGCGTTTTCGCGGGGACTTATTATTCTATAATTAAAAAAAAATCTATGGATTCTAAAATAATTCAATTGCGTTAAATTCGGAAAAATATAATTTATTTTCTCATCAAACACAGCACAGGAAACAATTTTATATTTTTCATTATAAAATATACAAGTTTAAATTAACCAAAAAGCTATCAAAAATTAATAATGACCGTAGTTCAAGAAAAAAAAATAATTGGTATTGAAATTTCTACAAATCATATTTAAAAATAAATAATATTTGCAAAATACAAAAATCAAACACAGATATTAACACTAACATAAAACATTCTCCATAGTATATACGTTTCTTTCTTTTCACATACAAACTATAATAATAATGAAAAGATAATAAATAATTATCTTTTCATTATTTTTATTTAAATTATTAAAATTAATCTTAATGGTTCAGAGATTAATAGGCAACTTCTACAGCTTGACTTGTCGTTGCAAGTGAAACTATCTAAACACTATATTAAAAATTAATCAATACTTTGAAAAGAGGGGCTGGCCTAAAAACAAACTATGTTTTTGGCGAAAAGGTTTCGCACAAATGTTTCTAAGTCTGTGCCTTGCTCTCATAGACCCGCCACTTCAAAAACCACATCTCGATCCACATAGAACAATTTATGGATTCGTCATATAAGGTAATCATACCAGCCAGTGAAAAAAACCAAAAGACCTGTTTGAACAACTATGTCCACATTTATTTATCGGCAATAAACTATTGGCGAACCTCTCATTGATTAAAAATGAGATAAGTTTTTGTTGAATAATATGTATGAATTTATTCACAAATTTCGTTTGGTTAAGTGTCCGATGCAAAAGATCTCGCCTCTCAACACAAATTTCGACTGTAATAACACTCACTCTATCGCCATGGTCGAGATATAATATGGTTAAGTTTAACGTTCCATGACTTGTCGAAGTTACTATCCACCTCTTTACTTGGCAAATATCACATCAAAAGTAACAATTGACTTGCGCTTGCCACCATTTGCGAAAGTTAATTTGCAATCACTTCTATGGCGGAATCAAAATAAATATTCCGTAATTCAGCGTTTTCATAGGGACTTATTTTTCTATAAGTTAAAGTTTTCTTCATTTAATTCCATTGAATCGGAAAAATATAATTTTATTCTGAGCAGTAATTATTTTCCCATCAAACACAGCAAGGGAAACAATATTTTTGTTCGCTTTATAAAATATACAATTTCAATTCCTCTATTGCACTCACCTCTATGGCAGAATCAAAATAAATATTCAGCGATTCAGCGTTTTTGTGGGGACTTATTTTTCTATAAGTTAAAGTTTTCTTCATTTAATTCCATTGAATCGGAAAAATATAATTTCATTCTCAGCAATATTTATTTTCATTTTGAGCAGTAATTATTTTCCCATCGAACACAGCAATGGAAACAAT
The DNA here is from genome assembly GCA_951217065.1 of Baccha elongata. Taxonomy (NCBI): domain Eukaryota; kingdom Metazoa; phylum Arthropoda; class Insecta; order Diptera; family Syrphidae; genus Baccha; species Baccha elongata. The sequence goes on along the minus strand of OX578272.1, from coordinate 121,787,735 downwards.
ATTTTTATTCGCTTTATAAAATATACGAATTCTAATTCCTCTATTTCTATCACCTCTATGGCGGAATTAAATTAAATATTCAGCAATTCAGCGTTTTCATAGGGACTTATTATTCTATAAGTTAAGGTTGTCTTTAATTCCATCGATTCGAAAAAATATAATTTCATTCTGAGCAGTAATTATTTTCCCATTGAACACAGCAAGGGAAACAATATTTTTGCTCGCTTTATAAAATACACGAATTCTAATTCCTCTATTGCACTCACCTCTATGGCGGAATCAAAATAAATATTCAGCAATTCAGCGTTTTCGTGAGGACTTATTATTCTATAAGTTACGGTTGTCTTCATTTAATTCTCAGCAGTATTTATTTTCCCATCGAACACAGCAAGGGGAACAATATTCTTGTTTGCTTTATAAAATAAACAAATTCAAATTCCCCAAAAAGCTATCAACAGCTAATAATCAACGTAGCTCAAGAAAAAAACATAAATCCTATTAAAATATCTACGAATAATATTTGCAAGATAAAACAAATAGAAAACAGACATCAGCACTAACATGAAACATTCTCCATAGTATTCGTGGTCTCTTCTCTTCACATATAAACAATTATCTTTCTATTATTTGTATTTTAATTATTCACATTAATCTAAAATGCAAATACCTTTCATTTAATTAACACGTCTTTTGGGAAATCATTAGTTAGATTTTGTATGTGTGTGAAATGAGTATTCTTAAAAATGAACACACAAAACGACACACGGTTGAGCCAAAGATACAAAAATATCTCAGCCCGATACGGTTTTTCTATAGAGATACTTATTTCTTTTGTTTTTTTTTTTTTTTTTGTGAACTGAATAATTTTATTTGTGCTCCCCATCGGTTTTCATTTTTTATTTAATTTTATTTCATATGTTTTGTTATTATGTTTTTATGGGTTTTAAATTTTCTTCAATTTTTTTTTTGTTTTGTTTTTTAAACATAAGTTAGTTTTTTAATGGGGACCCCAATCGAAGAAGATCAAGATATCAACGGGTCGGAACAAAATTTAATATTGATAGTGTCTTTTCTATAAATTGCCAGATTTAAGTTTTATGGTATAAAGAAAATAATTTTGAGTGGATAAAAAAAAATGGAGATCTTATTTTATAGATTATTCAAATAAAAAAGGGGTTATGCGATTAGATTGCTATAAGTTATGTTTTGATTTTGAAATTGTTTTTTTTTATTATCTGATGGTATCTTGAATTTCGATTAATATACCTAATTAATAAATTTAGTAATTATTTTTTTATAAATGATCGGTATTGAGATAGCTACACCAGTCTAGGCACGTTCTGTGCCACTTGTTTGTTTTTAATTTGTTTTACTTGATCTATCTATATAGAAAATGCGAGTTTGAAGTTAGCTAATATCAATTCGATGATAACGAAACCGACAAAAGTCAATTTTGTAATGCTCTTCATCGGAATGTTTGTCCTCTCATACAATAATTTAGAATCTCAGCTCTTCTTTCCAGTTTTGCTGGAATAATGTTTTTTGTAGTTCTCTGTAACAGCTATAAGATGTATTTTTTTTTAACAAAGGAAACACCTTATTAATGTTTTTAATAATTTTTTTTTATTTTTTTCCTTATATTTTTTCTCGTTGGGAGTTTCTATTTCGAAATTTGACATTTAAAGTGTCATTAAGACGTTTATTATCAGTGCTGCCAATTTGTAATATTGTTTATGCTTAGAGATAGAGATAGTGTTCGTTTTATGTGTATTTATATTTTACGTGCATAAGCGTGCAAAAAATGTATTTACTTGAGCAATGTTCAAAAAAATCAAATCTATATTAACAAATTTTAATATTATTGTTCAAATATTATTACTTATAGTCACATACTTAATTATTTTGTTTTTTCTCCTCTTTTCATGTAAAATCAATCTTAAAAAATAATGTTATCTCGTAGGTAAATTGACTACAAAGGTATGTCAAACATTAATATCAATTGAAAAAACTCACTTTATAAACATTTGCATAACAAATTAAACCACTTTTTTAAATCAAATCACACAAATAAATATTTTCCCATCTATGTTGACACATAAAAGCAACTTGTATCGCATGTTCATCTATACCTACTCATAAATATATCTCTGATGATAAAGTAAGCAATTGAAAAAAAAAATGCAATGTAGGAGATTGTTTTTTTACTGCCACTATATTCGATTTCCACTGCATTGACATTTTCCTAATGACACTTTAATTAAAAACCACAATCGATGACACTTAAGATGTCATTGTAAATAATATACTTACTGCAGATACCTCCATAGATATAGAGAAAAGTTGCCGTACTCATGTTTGAATAGAAAGGTAAATGCATGTGTGTTTGTTGTTGAATTCTTGACACCTGTCAGTTTATGGAATATACTAATGTATAAATCATCATTTTTGCAACGTTGATGATAGTAACCGACAACAGCACAGCAACTATTGCATGTGCAAATGAATTATTCAATTAAATTGAATGGCTCCGAAATGGGGTCATCCTCATCCCCTTTAACAGAGAATAAATAACCCTCCTTGCTCCCATTATCTGTCAGAGTGACTTTAATGACTGTAGGTGGTGGTTGTGGTGTATGTGAGTTTTGAGTGCCAAGCCAGTAAATCATTCAAAAGTCCCATCCCTATACGCAGCTACTGCACTATTTATCGAATAAATTTCTCACCCCTCCTACGATGTATTTTTACTACTATACACGTTATGGGTCATAAAGCTTTAGCGTGGTAATAGTGTACAATGTATCTACATACTTCATATTTAAAAAGCGAACATTTTATGAGTTTCATCTCATTACGAAGCCTTGGCCTCCTGCCATTTTGCTTGGAAATGGTGTTGTTGTTTTTTTGTTATTGCAAAGGACCATTGAAGCTTTTATTTATAAGCGTTGAGCTTACAAGAGTGCTATGCAATGTAATGGTGTATCTATAAAGATACATCATCCGATTGTGGCACATAATTCTGTTTTTGCTTAGTATCTATGCTGGGGTAGTAAAAATACAGTGGGATATATTTGTGGCGGGTGAGGGTTTTTCGAGAGTGAGAGCGAAAAGTCATTAAACGAAATTTATTGCCCACTTGGAAAATTGTTTCTGGTCTTGTTATGGAATTGGAAATTGCCTTTCCATTTAATAGCCGTTTATTTATAAATTTTTCAAGGGTTATAGGATGCAACAAAAAGTTTTTATAGATATTTGCATAGTTTCGAAAATTGAGAATTCTAAAATTTGGCATATTGGTTGTAAATAGTTTAACATGGCAAATGCAAATGGCGTTTAACTGGGTACTACGACGATGGCTTGAGTTTCCTTTGTTATTCCGAAGTACATGCAACACCGAATAGTGTGCATTGAAAACGAATAATTGGGATTTTAATAGTTTTATTATTTTCGAACCTATAAAAGACTAGAGGTCTACAAATTGTTTTGAAGAGCACAAAAACGTTTGTATTAAAATTTGTAAACTGGTTGTTTTTATTGTAGAAGAGAGTTGTTGCAAATCGCAAGCGTTTTATTGATTGCAAATCATATCTATATATATATGTCTGTGAACTCGAAGTAAAAATGGTATGCCCTGATATCAATTTATACCTCTAACATAAGCTGTAATTTATGTAGTATGCTCTCTGCTCTGATCCGAGCAGATTTGAGTCGTAAAATACATCCAAGCAACATCACAAGATTCAGCTTTGTTTCTAGTTCTTGCGAAATTCTAAAACATTTCAGATCAGAGGTGATAATAAAATACGGCTTTTATGATACTAATGTTATCTTTACATAATTCTTGTTCCATTACAGACTTATCGACAATTCATGAAATAAAAAGTTTTGAACCTCTTGTTGGGCGCCACTTTTCGAAAAATTTTAAATCTTTTTTTTGGAAGCAGCTTTTTCAGCAAGTTTTTTTTTTGTTAAAAGGTTGAGATCGGCACGTTGGGCGCCATTTGTTCTTATATCTTCCGAAATTAAATTTGACCTCAACACAAAATTGCGGCTATCACAACCACTGCACCATCAATAACACATAATATGTTATTGCAAAAGGCCTAGCCTTTAAAATAATGATATACAATTTATTTAAGCACGTTACAACCTGTAAATAGGCTCATGAATGAAAAATTATCAAATAAAAATAATAAGATCTGGCATATAACACCATGCTTATTTTTCAACATTTTGTGTGACCAGGTTTGTTATCAATTTCAACAGGCTAATAACATTCTCATGACACGCTCTATTTATATAGAAAATCTATATACTGTAATATACTTTGAAAAATATCAAGTGCGAGCCTCATGTTGGGCGCCACTTGTAAAAAATTTATCTTCGAATGAGTTGTTAATACAAAACTAGATCTCACGAATGAATAATTATTAAAGAAAACAAAGAAGACATATAACGTTTTGTGTGAGCAGGTTCGTTATTCAGGTCAGCAATCTATTAATACATAAACTCAATTTATTGTAATATACTTTGAAAAATATCAATTGCAAGCCTCACGTTGGGCGCCACTTCTTAATAAAAAATCTAGTGGATCTATAAACAAAAACTTGTTATTCGCCATTTTATATATATCTGTTGCCATTAATATTATCAGATAAAATACAGGATCTCATAAAACTGATACTTTATTTTTCAAATTGAAATCTAAACTGACTGACAACACTTAACTAAAAGCGTGAAAACATAAATAAACTGCTTTTGCTTCTGTATCCAAGCTTCTTACATCGCCTACTTCAGTACACTTCTCTTCTATAATAGTATATGTATGTATATTTTAATAAAAATAAAATGCGTAACTAAAAAATTAGTAAATTTAATTAATGTATTCAATTTTGCTGTCAAGACTGGCCAAGCAGTCAGTTCAGCTCACTCTACTCCGTTGATGGCTATAATTTGCAATCATGTCACGAATTATGAGAACACCATACTCAAAAGGAAAACGATTACTTTTATGATTTTGTGTATTATTTTTATATACTTTTTGTATTTTCTTTTGCTTCTCAGTGATTGTACCCCAAGGCAGTGGCGGTGTTTGGGTATTAAAAATTTTGTACGCGTTTTTATGATCACACAGCAAAAATTTTTAACAGTTGTGGCTTAGATTTTGATGTCAGTAATAAATCATTGTCGTAAAGTATATTTCTCGCTTACACATATTAATATTTGTGTTGCTTGTTTTACCTACTTGTACAGTATATTTGGAACACACATTCGTTCTTATTTATTATGTTTATTTTGTATTTCAGTTTTTTTTGTCGTACGGCAACAAAGTTGAGATTTTTTATGAGGGTTTATGATTCACGAAAAGGACATATTGTGTTTTAGTAATTTAGTTATTATAACTTTTTTTTTCGGAACGCTCAACATGTAATAAAATAAAGGATAAGTAAATCGAAATATGGAAATACTGACGCTTTATTTCAATGATATACGTATAACAAGATACTGTTATGTATAGAAATAATTTAAGAGAAATGTATTTTTCTTATGAAAAAATTTAGGTATACATTTGATAATTTAAAAAATTGCACCCTACATAAGTTTTCTCTTTGGGAAACAAGTCAAAAGCAGGTAAAGAAAACATATCGCTTGAAATACCTGCCGATAAATAATAGCATCGTTAAGTGTTACAACGATAATTGAGCAAATTACTTTATATCTAAGAAGGATTTACTGATCGATTGCATGTGCTACGTTTGAGGCTAACCTGACATTAAAAGGTTTTTTATTCGTTTTATCGGTCATTTTTGCTCTGGTTGCAAAGAAAGCTTAACTTTAAGCTATATCGAGGTTGTGCGGGTAATGTATGTATGTAGCCAAAAGACTACGTAATCAACAACTCCAATGGTTTGGTCACGTATTGCGATTGGACAACAACGTTCCACCCCGACTTCTTCTACGCAATGAAATTCCCATCTGCATCAAGTCGACATCCGGATTAGATACGGCATTCTGTATGTGGCCAACCAGAACATCTTTTGTTATACTTTTGTTACCCTGAAATATAATTCATTTATGGCACCTAATTGCCAGTTCGCCTAATATGTCTTTGGCTCTTAGCCCTACAATTTTTATTTCGAATTTGAAGCTATCGGTAACTAATTTAACTGCCTTTACAATTATGTTTAACAAACCATGATTATCTCACCGAAAAACCTCCATCTTCGAATACTGACGGCCTTTCATAATAAAGCAGTGCGTCCCCAACAGAAACTCGCTGTAAATGTTAATCAAAACATTTTACAATTACTTTAAACAACTATCACCAAACTGCTGTGTTGCAGCCAGCTAATGTATTTCAAAAGTAATAAATCAAAATGTTCAAGACTCTGCGCACAACTAAGCATATGACCGACCCCTGTGTGAAAAAGTCTAATAGACATAGAGTGCGGCTGACACAACAGCTTAAGCACCAAAGACCGTCTCAATACACCGCTTTTTTTTTTAATATCGAAGCTGCACCTTACTAATTCTCATTGTACATTTGTGTTTTTTGCTAATATACAAAATCATCTTCATCTCCATAATAATGCATCGTCGAGTATTCTTTATTTCTACACAAAAAACATAAAGATATCTATCTGACACATTCCATGGATTGCTTGTAACTTTTTGGTGTACCAACCTGTATATCTACTGCTCGTGTGCGACACACAAAGATGACAATGATAGATAGCCAATTAGTTGTGTTGCTGTTACGACGAGTTGTTGTAGAAATTTTAAAAGACAACAATTTTAATGTGAGATCTTATAATTGTGCCTAATTATTATTCGTTTTCAATGTTAAAAGGCTCTTTTATGAAAATTGAGGTTGTCATGAACAATATTAAATCTAGTAGATAGGTACTTAGATAAGTACACATGAATTAATTAAACAATACAAATAATGTTCATCAAGTGCTTCCAAATTGCCAAAGAGTGTCTATCCTATTCACTATTATGTAGATAATACGAGCTGAAAGTTAAAAGATACAATATATTGATATATCTGCTTTTATGATACTGAACTCATGTTGAGACTGTGTTTTTGGTTGTTCTTCGCTTAACTGCTGTATACACACTTGGATCCCACTTGTTTGAGAAATAAAAGATAAAAAACACACACACACTCACATAACAAAATAATGACTGCCGCCAGGGAGTGTCAGAGTCGAAGTCGAAGTTGGTGCGGTGTTTCATTAGATTTGGCTTGCTCTTCGTTCCAGCCAGCTACTAAGAAGATAAGTGGTTGACAGCTTGAAACAGCAGGGGGTTTCTTCCTTCATTTGGGTTGAGTGGTCATTGCGGAGCAGTCATTGAGTTAATATACTTTTTTTCTGTTTGTATATAATGTATGTAGCTACGAGATTGATAGTTTTATTATTCGATTTCTCAAACGCCCCTCATTAATGGAGTGAAATTGGACAGATTTCTTTTGTTTTGACAAGTGCTCAAGTCGCGCAGTATGGAGCTTTTATTTATTTTTTTTTGTTGATTTGTTTTTTGTCTGGTTGTTTCTTGGAATTCAATTTATTTTTAGGGGCTATTTATTATCTTTTTTGTTTGCTTGACACTTCGTCATTCGGTGCTTGGCATGATTATATTCAAGAGTTTTAAAAGATATCGAAGACCAATTGAAAAAATTTGACAGAAAAAACACAAATTGTTTTCAATATGAAAGTATGATTTCATTCATTACAATATTGTTGTCATTTACCACATTTCATTCTTATCAGAACAATTCAGTTATATTTACATTTCTGAACGCTCACTTGAGCAATTAAAGTGAACATTATTGTTCACTTGTATTTATTACTTTTGCAGAACCCAAACCACACTATAAAAGTCAGTATAAATCTCATCCAATTATCGTAGAATGATAGTTTTATATAAGGTGTCTGGTGTGTCCTCACGTTGGGCGCCATCTGTAATCAAGCCAAGTTCGTCAGTATCATGGTTAGAATTAACCTCGAGTTAATTCTGATGTTCTGAATAAATAAATAAATAAATTTAACAATAAATTATGCATTTTAAACACAATTATAAGAATTAAAAAACAAGTGATTTTCACATGTTTCACATGTTCATTATGTGCATTCATCATGTTTGTATAAACATGACGAAACAGTTCGTTTAATTATGACAGTAGGTCATGCTATAACTCATGCGCATTATAGTTCTACCTTTACTCTCATGAAAAGTGCATCTCACTTTTGTCGTTCAGATTTGATGAAAAATTAGTAGGACTCTTCCAACCCTGTAGAACGAACAACGCACACAAAAGCATTGGTTGGGAGTGTAAGTCACTAGGCCGTGGTTCTTCGGAGCTGTCGGTGCCACTTATTTTAATACTGCTATTAATTATGGAAAGTCTGTTTTACCTAGAAATTACTCTATCGAAGAAAATCGAAGAAAATTCTCCAAAAATTGTATCTCAACGTTAATCAACTTGAAATCGTTGCAGCATTTCCCACAAAGTTTTAAACCTGTAATCTACGCTCTTTTTCCAACTAGTGATTTTAATGACTCATGTTTTTTTTTTTTTTTTGCTTTAATTCAATTGTTTTCGTTGTCTTTCGTTATAAATCATTTAAAATCTACAATCAAATGTTTTCACACTTCCCAACTTGTTTGCTAATCAACATAGATCTATTTGCAGCAAAAATATTTCCTCAAACGTAAAATGCAAATACCAAATTAAAGGCGACGCATAATCTGTTTTCGTAATCGCTTTTAAGAACAAAAAATCTATTCGCAACCGCCAACACTATAAAGATATAGTCAGCTATAATATTTCAAAACCACGCATTAATAAAATACATTTGTAATCGTTAAAATGTCGTACTTTGTCAAAGAAAATCCCCTTTACGGCCCAGGCAAAGCACCTACAAAAAATACAGAAACCTACCACATCGTCGTTGGGATGACAAAGTGTATAATATGATAGTCATCGTTCAGACTAAGAAATTAAGTTTTAAATATTCAAAAAAGCAAAAATGGTAGGTCGTTTTTTTCATACAATAAAATTTACCAACATTAAGCTGATTTGGCAGTATTTTTTTTTAATACGAATTAATTCAATATTTTGATTGAAATTATGTTCAAAAAATCGTATGATCAAAGTTCCGAAATTTTGCGACCCACAATTCAAATGTGTGTCTGATATCTTTATTTGAGTAATAAATTTCATCTTATGAATAAAAAAACACCCAATGAAATATTTGCAAACAAAAATTAGAAAACCACACAAAAATAAAATAAAACTGTTCGCTGATTGACGAACGATAAAATTAAATTAATTCACATGTAGCAGCTAAAATGGTAATCGCAGATTGTGGTTTTGCTATAAATATACTCAATCAAATTCACATATATAGTATCTATACAGTCGGTCTCACAGAGAGAGAGACTAATCGATTGAAGGTAATTAAAGCTAATCGGTTGTATTGTTTTTTTTTTTTTCGTTGGCAATCCAACTGAATTCAATCGACTTGGCAATGTAATCGGACATAAGAAACCAGATTGTTTGTTGGGTATTTCTGAATTTGAAGTGTTTGAAAGTTCGCACCTTATTTTTTTTTTTTAATTTACAATGTGAAATGTGAAAACCCCCGCATGCTGACTGACGGTTTGCACATAAATAAGTTGCTACTTTGTTTCTGCGTGCCATGCATTCTTACTTACTTATTTAAATTGAAGTGAACCATGTGCTCGAATTTTATTGTTCATCAAAATTTCAAGGATTCTACAATATATAAGTATTTAAGAATGGGTATAAATAGTAGGATTCTTTTTTTCTCTTTGGCACATTAAATAAAAATACTTATTAATTCATTGCTTTTTTCTATTACTTTTTTTTAATTTTTTAAAATAAAACATTATGACACCATTTTTACTGTATAATTCTAAACCATTCCAAATAAGTTTCTCTCTCGCACAGTAGAATATTAAATACAAACTGTTATCAGAAAGAAATAGATAGTTGTTTCTTTAAGTTGACAGATATTAACGAACTTAATTTTGACGTTTTAATGCGAATTGTAATTTGAAAGAAATACATCAATCTGTGATGCTTTGTAGTTTGTGGTTGATTAAAACAGCAACATTGATTGATAACAATTAGTTGAAGCTGCAATAAAAATGCTTATGAACTGTGGACGATTGTATAAAATGATTTCAGCATAATACACCGGAAAGGAAGCTTGTTTATTGTACGTTTACTTAGTTTTCAGTCGCAGCATACACTGTAGGAAAGTGTGGAAATAGCTTCATCAAGAGCGATGTTAAAAATTACATTAGTATTTTTTTGGTAGCCAATAAATCAGTTACTAATTCGCATTTTATCTATAATATGTACATCTGTTTCCAAATTATGAGACGAAGAATCAAAAATGTAACTGTTGTACTCTCCACTCCCCCATACAGTGTCAGAAATAAACGTATGCATCTAAAACTTTCATCCCATTTTCGTTTATTCAAAAACTGAAAATTTTCCAAGCAAACTTTGAAAAAACAATCTGAAAACCCACTCAACTGAATCAAGAGACGACGGAAAGTGTAGAAAAGTCACGTTTGGGAAAACTTATAGGATAGAAGTAGAACTTTATTTTACCACCTCATCCTTTCTCTAAATTGGGAGTAATTTTTTTTGTTTTCTTTTTATACCATCTTCAATGTTCTCTCAATGTATAGGTATATATTTGTAGGTATGTTCGTTTAATAGTAGATGTATAGCTATTTGAATGTCGTGCTAAAAGTCTTGTTTAATACTTTTATTTCTTTTCTTCTTAACAACCCAACCAGAAGCCAAACTCACGAAAATGAAGTAAGGTTTTACTCTTATATTTGTATACATAGACTTTGAAACAGGAAAACTAAAACTTAACACCAAACTATACAACAGGACGACAAGATGAGAATTCTAGAAACGTGACATGTAGTTAAAATGTAACAAATTTTCTTTTTATACACAAATACAAGATTTTATATGTGTATACACAATACTTACATAGACTTTTGGTATACGAAACCAACAGAGTAAGAAGGACTTCTAAGTATTATATTCGAATAGAAAAGGAAGACACACAAAGACGAAACAAGGACATTTATGTGGAAAACACTGTGAAAAGACGTTACATAAAAAGCAAATCTCTTTCCTTGACGCCATTTTTCTTTTCAGCATAAACGAAGTAGAAAGGAAAAAAGACTAGGAAAAATTAAGTGCGATGTCTAAGTCGCACTTACTTGCCTTTCTATTTGATGGTGGTAACTTTGGGGGTAGGTACTTCTTTGAAAAATATTCAGAACAAAAAAAAATCTTGTCTTAAATTGAAGTCACTATATAAAAGTCTGGTCTAAAACGTTTCACACTCTCAGAAGGTGGTATACCTTTTGCAAACGGTGGGTACCAAATGTCAAATCGACAAACTGATGCATAGAAACAGAATGACAGGTGGTTGCAACAGCACTGACTGTTCAAGTTACAATAGACAATTTGTCAATATCCACTTGCCGGCAAGATCAAGATTTGACCGGTCCAACTTTTTTCCTTTTGGTTTCGTGTGGTAGGGCCAGTCTATTCAACTCTAATTATTTGTAACCATTGGTTATTTCAGTTGTTAACCTTAGTTTTTGTATGTGATTCTATATGGTTACCAGCAAATGGTTAAATTTAACAAGAACTGAAAAGACTGGTCCAAAGTTCAGCATTAGTAACATCTGAAACATGTCCAACAAAAATGCGAGAACTTATCGCCCGAAATGTTCGCTTAAATGCGAGATGCTATACCTGCGGCAAAACATTTTTTTGTCTTTTATTGTGAAAGAGAAATCTGTCTGTTAATTTTTATGATTCCATAATTCACCCTTGGAGCTCTTTACAGGGCAAATAAAAACAGAAAAAAAACGACGAGCAATTTTTAATGTATTCCCTTCTTCTTGCAGCTATTTTGCCGCTTCACTGTAGCCTTTTCTATAACATTTAGTTATATACCTAGGAGGACAATTTTGTTGTTTTACCCAAGAGGGATGCTGCCAGCGAGAAGGGTGGCATTGGCATCGGGTCGGCGATGCCGATGGCTTAAAATTTCTCTACAAGCGAAAATGCTTAGAAAACTTTGTGTGCAAAGGAGATATAAATCTTCCCCCATGCGATTCGATGGGTGGAAAATAAACTTTGAAATGTTTTTTTTCTTTTTTTTTTCTGAAAGGACTAAAAAGTATCTTCAGTGCGAGGAAACGAAAAACGGTAGAAAAGGCAAAGCAAAAAAAGAAAGTCTTTTATTGTCTTTTTTTATTTTATTTTTCCTTTTGTGTGTTTTTTCCTCTTTTCCAGTTCACCCTATCAAACCATCCTTATACAATTATACATACACACAAAGAGGAAGCAGGACCAGTGCAATGGAGAGAATTTTTAGATATTATGGGCAAAAGGGTGTTTCTGACAGTTAGCTTGTTTGAGGCGAGGTATGGGAGAGGCAGACATATGAAGTAAATTTAAGCTTTAGTTTTGTCAGGATTTCTTTTTAATGCGAGAAGATACTCTTATATTCAAAGTTGGTGTACATTATACACTCGTGTACGTGACAGGATACTCTGTTGTTTGTTGTTGTTGATTTTTGGCAGAGTTTTGCAAAAACGAAAAAAGAAGCAAATCTTTAGCTTAATATAACACACAATTTAGTATAAATGCTTAACGAAGGTATGTACATATGTACATACACACACATATTCTGATATATTAATTTATGGGAAAAAAACTGTCTTTGAAGATAAATGTCATTGGAAGGTCATTTGTGAGAGTTGGTTGGGTGTTTTCATTCATGATACAGGATTTGGATCCACCAACCTTAATACCAAGGGGTGTTTGAACATTTAAATACCAACATCTAAGGGACCAAGAGCAAAAATCTTTCTCGTTTCTATATCGTGTATAATTGCGTAGGGTGGAAGTGTAGGGATATTACTTCGAGACAAAGAAGATATCCCTCTATTTTGTTTTTTTATTTAGATTTTATGTTTTGAAAACAATGGCAGTGACAGATTTTTTCTTTATTTTAATTAACTTTGGCTTTTGGTTCATCAGGGGGGATTTAGTTCAATGCTTTCAATATAAATAAGGGCCGGAGGTTGGAGATTAAACAAAGTTCGGAGTTGAGATTTGCTGATGGACTTAAGGGAATTGAATTGAATTGAATTTAACATACCTATCAGTGAATTTAATGAATATAGGACTAGGTAGGTATACTGATTGAACTGAACTACAATACGTTCTTTAATGTATATAGGAATGAGGTCAGTTATAGGTAGGTATACAGTATCTGATTTTATAGTATATGTAAGATCTGCAGCAAGTTTGATTTAGTAATACAATTTGATATTTTCTCAGAAAATGGTTCTTATTTTTGACTGACGTGGAAAAGTAATTTAGAATTCAAACTATTGAAAAATTCAAAGGTTATTCCTAAGTAAGTTAAATATAAGGTGAAATCCCGACCTATCTAAATCCCTTGTCAATCTCATTTCACACCAGAGAATAAAAATATATACTCCTACCCAAAAAAAGATTAGTTATACTTTTCCAAGTAATGGATTAATTATATGTTACAATCTTTATCGATCACTTAAAATAGAAGCCTGTAAGTTGTTCTTATAGACCCTTGACTAAGTCGATTGAATCACTGGATTTTTCTTGCCATTTTTTACTGCCAACGCGATATATTAAGTGATCCCTCAAAAAGTATATTGGTGCGCCAGCCGCGTGTTGAATCATTGACTCATTGATCATATTGATCATGACCCTATGCTAAACCTTCATAGCAAAACGGCAAAGTTTTTGAAAGAATTATTACATCTCCGGTGTACATCACTCCAAATGCGCAACAGAAACGAACGTGTAATAGACAAATTCATCACAAGTCTTCTGGTTGATGTCGGCGTCGCATCTGCCGATTATCTCATCAAAACAAACAATGCGAGGCCTTTGGGTATCTCTTTTGTCTTGAGTTGTTTACATCGCTTCGAAACGAACGAGCAAACGTTTGACGTGTATATAGCTTACATATGAATGACGATCTGAAATTAATGCCGTAGTTCAAATCACTGTCAAATTACTTAGTTAACAGAATAACCGCTTACTTGGGAACCATGCATTTCATTTATGTATATAAGAGTTTTCTTACAGCGGGACATATTGCATGGCATGATGGGTGCAAATGTACAACAAGATATTCAAAATCAATGCTACGTTTATTATAACATGCTCGTGCACGTTCGGTAAACATATCATTTCGTTATTTATATTGAGAAGTGTTTGAACTAAGCAGAAAGAATACAGGTGCAAAAATGCTGATTTTTACAATTTAACGCTGAATCTTACTAACAATACCTATTTAGGCCAGATCTTTATCGTGGGACTCCGAAATACTGACGACCATTTCTTTGAACACAGCAATATTAACCCCTAAAAACTTTATCCACCATAAATAAAATAACTCCTTGACAAAATAAAATAATTCTATAAAATATTATTGGTTCCACTTGAATTAAAGTATCACCATATAATTATTCTCCTCCAATTGGTTTTCCCCCAAAGCACTCAACTTAATATGCCTACATCTATAAAAACAATTCACACAATCTGCAATGCTCAAATAAAAAAAAAACCTTCAATGGCTTTTATTATAACAGTTTCCCATTAAAATATTTTGCTTCTGTAATGTTTTTTTATTTTTTTTTGTTGACCTAATAACGCAATGAACTTTGGACGAACAAAAAGTGAACAATTAACGAACAAAAAGAAAAAACTCCTATCACTCATATACTTAGGTATTTAAAAAAAAAAATTCTCGTTTCATTTGTATGGGTTTTCTAAAAATAAAAAAAAACATCCTTCATGATAATTAAATAAAAAAAATAACGAGAATAAAACCACTACAAAATATCCTTTCTCTTTAGTTCAACACACATGCTCATACAAATGAGCGTGAAGAGCAGCCACCTCGCCTCTCATAGTCGCCTAATTAAAATTCATCAATGTTCCTTTTATGGTACACACAACGCGGAACGATGAAAAAATAAAAAAAAAAAACAACACGCCACCAAGAAAAAAGGACTCCTTCTTCCCGCAGATTGTGGATGATGGTTTAAAGAAATAAAATTTCTGCCACCCCCGTTTCCGCACCATCATCGGTGTAATGGAAATAAAATGGAAGCAAGTTAACACGCACAAGCAAACAACCATAAACGAGTGAAGTAGGTTTCCTATATCTATACTTAAATACAAGATTGTAGGTATACTCTTTGTGGCAGAGTGTCCTTTATGTTTAGCAGTATATCCTTTTCTTATGCAAATTGTATAGAAATAATAATAAAAAAAGGAAAATCGCTTGAACGACGTTAAAAAATGTCGTTAAAAACAATGAATTTCATGGAACGAGTCACAACCCCTTACCTTATAAAAAAAAACCTTTCCTCATGGAAAATTAAGATTGTTGTTGGTTTTTTTTTTTGTAGTCAGAATAAAGACGAAAGAGTTAAAGGGAAGACAAATAAAAAAAGAAGCTTATGCTTAAGTGATTGCTTGAAACTATGAATACTTTAGAGACGGAGGTAAGGTAAGGAAGAACAAGAAAAACATATACCACCAGTCAAGTCAATTCAGCAAACTCAACCCTCGTCAAAATTAATTTTAAGAAGGACTATCTGTCGGTGTGTGAGAATAGAATCTTTGGTGGAAATATGAAAATCTTCACTTTATTATTCCTTTGAAACTTTGAACAGTGAAATGTCATTCTTTTTTTTTTAAGGGTTTGTATGAAACATACACGTCTTCGTCGTGTTCTTTGTGTCTTTCATAGTCCTTGTTTGCTGTCGTCCCTTTATTACAATCGAAATCATTCAAATTAATGTTTGCGCTAACATTGTCATTAGTTTAATGGGGCGGTTTCATTTTACAACACTAAAGGACTCTTATATAAAACACACACAAGAGGATTCTTAGTGTATAGTACCGTTTTGTGAAAATAATTATGTATATGGGTGCCGTTATAATATCATTTTACAATAAAATTAGATTAAAGTCGGGTCGGGCGTTGTCCTCGTTTTTATTTTTTTCTAGTCTATGTTGTTTTTGAATGACAGAGTTAGGTATAATGATAGAATTATTATGCCTCCAAGAATTCAAAAGATATAGGTTGGTGTCTAGGTAGTCATCAATTATACGAAAAAAACTAACCATGTATTTATACGTCTAGGGACCACATAGAATTTGGCCAGCTGCGATAACATCAGCAGCGCCCTCTAAGTGTGGTGAAGTCCGTCGGCTGTCGCTTTTGAAATCTGATCTATGTTTTTGTTGTTGCTGGTAAAGTCTAGATTCGGGGACAAGATCCCTCGAATTCCTACGAGTTCGACCTGAGTTTGACAAGCCGGCCACGTTCCCTGAACTTAGACATTCCTACCCCTTTTCTTCCTCATCCTTCTACTACCTTATCTTTTACTTCTTCTATAGCTATCTCTCTCTCTCTCTCTCTACTCCTTCACCTCCTTTTGCCACGCAACAAATGATTTCTAATCGCAATAAAAGGTTGGAATAATTGAGATGGGAAAGGAACTTGAGAGGATTTTCTAGAATTGACATAACTTGAACGAATATAAACTTACCATAAATTAAAGCTGGGTTAATCACAAAATCGCAAAATAGGTATTAAATTGTTTTTGGCCTAAGAGCAGTACTTTCTAAAGCGCCCACACATGTGCCCGCCAATATCATACCATTTGGTGATCTAATTTTTTTTAAGTCAAGCATGAGTGTACAAGACGTTATTCATTATGATTCTAATCCACTGGATTTTTGCACACAAGTTATCAGATAGCAGAATATACATAAATTATATAGTTCGCAATCAGATATCTAATACCCGCTTAACAATCGCCATTTAGTGTGCCAATTTATCAGTTTTCCGGTTTCCATATCACCCCAATCTAGATTAAAAGAAAGTATCTTAAAGAAATTAACCTTCACTGCTTCAACAGTATTTATTATTAGTTTTAACATAAATATTGATTTAAATTAAATTACTTAAATTAAACATATATATTTTTTTTATTTATTTTCAGGTAAGCAATGTTGACTTTTGTTCTCATAAAAGTTTTATAAAAGCGTAAGTAAAGAATATTTACAAATTTAAGGTAAAGCCTATTATGTATTTCTTAAATTCAAAAACTTATTTAAATCGAACTTTTGACAAAAATGTGAGTAAAAATTTATCAACAAAAAGAATATTTGCCAAAAACCTTTAACTTTTTTTTTTGACATAACTAATAATAATATTTTAACTATGTGTCTGTAAGGTACATTGCATTTTAAAATGTAACAGGTGTTGCACGACACTAGTTAGAAAAGGAGTAGAAAGATAGGAAAGAATTGTTTTGGTACAATGTAGAGAAGGCTAGTTGATTTTTATTTTTCATTGCATACACCATAAAACATAAGAAAACAAAGTCGAGAAGTTAGTTTTTTCTATATCATACAAATGGCGCCCAACACGGGGTTCGTTTGTTTAGGAGAAATCATAATTTATTTGAATTTATTTGACTGTTTATATAAATAGGTTTTTAATTTTTTGTTTGATATTCATACCACTCGAAACAGGAAGGTGCAAAGGGTTTCCACAGGAAAATTGTTTTGAAAGGGGTTTCCCCAGAGCATGCACGACGCAACGTTATTTGTGTTTAGTATTCCCATCAGCAATGTTGAGTCAATTCTAATCTATAGCTCAACGTTGGGTATGATTAATGGAATGGAATGGATGTGCAATATATACCGTAGGTAGGTAAAACGGCTAAACTGTACCGTTTTGATTTGATGAATACATCGTACTTTGATACCAAAAAAATATTGCAAGATATCCTAATGCAACCAAAAAGGTCCCTGCTAAAAAAACGCCGTTTCAATAAAATGTATAAACAGTTATATTGATTTAAAAAAAAAATCAAGTCAAAAATACAATAAAACCGTCTTGAATAAAATGGCTATTGGCTATATTCTTTAGGCCTTACAAGTGTTGGTAAATAATTACGTTGCCTTATAGCTAAAGCTTATACCTAGATATAAGTTAATTATAGCTATACCTTCTTGTGACAACATTCCGTTTGACAGTTTGAATTTTTTTGAATGTCCTTGTTCCAATCTTCACTAACAAGCCAAGAACTTAAGCACTTAATTTGTTTGCGATAATAAAACAAAAAAAAATAAAATAAGCAAATATCTATCCAAAGTCGACTCCCTGCTGAATGCATTTCCATAACCCTATAGTAATGTCCCTTTTATGTTTGTCCTCTCATTGAATTTGTTTTGCAATCTAAAAGAATAAAACACAAAAACTGAGAACATTGTGTGTTTCAGACTCCATTGGACGCCACCGTTTCATTTTATGGCTACTAACCACGCGACCTGCAAAAGGACGACAACGACTACGGCGAGCAGCAACACGATGGAAGACGATAAAAAAAAATAGCGACATAACCCAAAAGGAAGCACCAGCATGCCATTTTGTGCATTTTATTTTTGCCTAGGTTCCGGTGGTCGGTCCCTCTGGATTCTCGGTATACAAGGATGATCATTTGTGCTTGTCCTCAATCGTATTTGCCATCAACCACATATGTATGCCCATGGGGCTTTTTTCGTCGTCCACTATACTGATGATACACACAGGAACAAAACCTATAAAAAAAACGAAATTAATTTATGTACCTACGTTTCCCCAGCGCCCCGTGTCGTTCGTAATCGACGAGCCTTAACCGAAAAAGGAAGGCATTACCATTACGCGAACGAACGTATTCGAAGGTTGCTATATGTTATGTTAATGATGATGATGATGGCTGAACACAGGGAATATACAACATCCAGCCAAAGGTGTGCGCACCCTTTAGAGAGAAGTCAGTGCCATATAGTTAAATAGGGTGCGGAGCAACATATTTATTTAATTCACTCCTCATTTTCTTCTTCTTTATTTCCTCAAAAGGGGGCGTTCGTACACAGCATACACATTGTAGCTTAAGTGTGAGCTGAAGGACACCCCAAAGGGCTAATAAATATATGTATGTTTGTGCATAGGAGGGTAATTATGGGTACGGTGTAATGTGTATAATTTCCCAAAGTGGAAAATTTCAGGTGCACACAACGCCAAAAGTAGCACCAACAATACTTATGGAAGAAACATTCACGAAACAACACAACACAAATGATGTGTACGTACAAGTGAATTAAATTTTCATCGCCACAAAATAAAAACAAAGAAAGAAAGATTTTTTTTAAGAAAAGGCGAAGATTGACTTGGAAAAATATACAATACCCTATATTTTGTTGATTTTCTAAAAAACTGAGTTTGAAGACAAAATTGTCAATTATATAAAAATTAGAGTGACTTAGATATTTGCTTTCACCCACCAAAAACATGTGGATTATTTGGATTATCAGTTCAAGAACCACATACATCAACTACAATTGCGTTAAATGTCACTTGGTGGACTTTGATGGTTCAAACACGGCATCTTGATTTGGAGTAAGGATACTCTCTTCTAAAGGAGCTCCCATTTTTAGTCCGTTCAGCGCCTTTTCTGTCATGTGTTGTTCCACTCTTTATTAACCAATAGGGAATTTTACCATGTTGTCAAAAGAAAAATGACAGCTCACACTACACTTGCAAAAAGTATTTTGTAAATAATTTTAAAAATCGCTTTTTTTTCCTGCGAAACTTGATATTTTCGTGATTTAAAAGTTTAATAATACACTATTCACAATTTTCGCCCATTAAAATTCCCCTCTTTTTTTCGATCAATTTATCAACAATGAAAAAAAAATTGAGCTGTCATCCGCGAACTGCTGATGTTGACACTGTTGTGCAAACGAGAAAGATATATATCGTTGTTACCTAAAAAGCCATATGGACAAAGAACGGTATGAAAATCTGCGCCGTGAAACTTTTTTTTTTCTTATCAAATATCAACACACAACTGACAGTTGCGGTAAATGTAATAGCATCCTCCAATGTCATTATTTTGTATATTACAAAAAATGGCAAATTTATTTGTTATTAAGGTTGTATTAGAACATTTTAAAATCGTTGTATCGACAATGTGCAGCAAACATTATGAGCCCAAAATAAGTATTCAAACGAAACGACATTTTCATGGATTAAAGGTCATAAATTAAAAGCTACACAATTTGAAATCAATAATTCAACAACAAGTCTTCTAACATAATGTAGGTTTAATGATCACGAAGAAAAAAGTACGACACCAATTAATTAATTTTTGGTTAAATCAAAGGAACAAACTAATTACACACTATAAACGATATAAAATAGCAGTAACAAAAAAACAAAGACGCACACAAAAGTTCCAGCAAGGGAAATTGCCTCGGCTTTTGTATGGCATGTCCGATGGCCGTTGACCATGGAACATGCGATTCTCGCATGTTGTCGAACTGTGGAATGTGTTAAGATAAATGTGAGCCAATGGTATAAAATGACACCATGCCTCTGAGTCTGAGTATAGTGTTGGAGTGTACTATTGGATTCAAGCTGTGTTGTTGATCTGGTTTCCCCTTGGCTATAATTTTCTGACTCCTTTTACACACACTACATTATTTTATTTTCATTTTCACATTTTCCGTAGTGTAGGTTAAAAAAAAATGTGCGTGGTTGGTGAAATTAATTAGGAAATGATAGCATGAACAGGATATTACTAATTATCATCTATCTAAAAAATATAATGTAATACATGAGAGTGAAAATTGAAAAATTGATTCGTCGTTGTCTGTGGTTAATAGTCGGATTGACAGTTTAATCTAAAAGTGGATGTCGTGAGCTAAATAACAAAAGTGATTATCTGATGAGATTTTTTTTTTTTTTTTCATCAATTTATTTTAATTTGATTTTTGTTGCGAGTAAGGTAAATAAAATATTAAGTAGGGAAATTGACGTTGAACACGCGTCATCTAAATGAGTCTTAATCATTATTTTATCTTATAAGGACAAGAGTTTGCAATTAAAATGTTGACTATGGCTATGTCGAGATTGAAATTTGCAGCATTAGGGGAAAATGTATGTATGTATAATATATTAGCCTCCTATTATGAAAATGTTCGATTTAAAGGGAACTTTTTTAAACTCACTCATTTTGCGACACGCGTTTTTATTTTCATCTCAAAAGGCTAAAAGTAACGCATCTTCATATTTTAAAACACAACATTCCTCAAAACAGTATTGGCAGTCCGAATCTTTGTTACTTGAAACTTGAGTCACAACTTGACTGTTTCCAAACTTCAAACTATAAGCATGTTTTGGGGAGCGTGTTCAGCAAATATTTTCCTTGTTAATTACAAAAAATGTAGATTGTATAGATAAATCAGAATTGAACACACCTTTAGTTGATGAAAATACTTAAAATACTTTGTCATTGACAGTTGGCGTTGCATATGAATTGGATAAAAATATTCGTTCCTCTGTTCGTTCATGCTTTCAAGTATTTAAAAGTGTATCTCCCATAAACGGGCGACTCGAACCCTACTTACCGTGACCGTCGAAATGTATGTTTACTATTTATATATGTGTTGAAAATGCCGGTAACCATTTATTTGTGTACTATTTTTATAGAAGTTTGACACTGTCCCATTACGCAGTGTCCGGCACAAGTTTTTGGTTTGAGTGATACTAAAAAAACTTGACATTTGTAAATATTTTAACGTTAGAGCTTAGCACGAACTGTTATCCAGATACCATTGAAATACTTTTTGCTGAGTGGCAAATAAAAATCCCATTTCCTTTGATTTTCAGTGTCTTGCTGATTCATACTGCAAAGTATTTAAATTAATCGAAATGAACACAGCCCTTAAAGCAACAAACTAGTTTTTTCCCACTTATATGTAATTGTAATGCCATCTGTACTACATCATTTAAAAAATTAAAAAGAAGGATACAAAAGAACATTGTTGTTTTATTGTGAGCTGGCTAAACACAGACGACAAACCACGCCTTAAGGCAGAACCATAATAGGAGAATTGGTATTTATGGTGCCGTACGAAATTAGCGAGAACAAGGAATTTGTATAGTGCGCACATAATGTCGGATTGTTCAGTTTCGGCAAGTTTTCGTTCACTTTTGCCTCCGTACGGAAAGAGGAGGCAAAACGTATGTAAATCTGACAGCCAGCAAAATACATGATGAATTTGCTTGCGTTTGCATTCGACCATTATGGTCCACTTAAGGTAATGGAGGCACTTAAGGAAACTTGACGTGGAATTTTGACATTAGCTTTCGTTTGCTTACGACTATTATGGTTGGCCCTTTATTTTCCTGAATGAGGAACACAAAATCAAAAAAAATGCATCAAAGTTTTTTAAAATTATCGCCGGCTAAAGATTACCTAATCCCAATGTATCTATTCTAATTTCTAAACTTCTATAAAAGCATTTGATAACTACCACACCTTTTCAATACTCTATCATAATTTAAAGAAACACATTATTATTTAAATAAAAAATCATGAGAATTCAAATGAATCAAACAGCATATCTTGATTTAAAATCAAAACCATATGCAAACTTGAAAGGAATTTAAAAAAAAAATCCATTGTTGTTAAAAAAAAAACACGTCCAACAACAATCCAATTAGCACCTGCCTTAACTTCTTACACAATTTTACAATTGAACCACCTTATTTGTCTAAATATTTATCTACCTTAATCTCTGAATAATTAATTCTCTCAAAGCATACCTAAAGTATTTGAAAAAACCACCGAAGCATATTATTTTGATAAATAATCCTGTAACATAATAATATGCAAACAGCCAACATCGTTGCGTGTGCTGCAATCTGCTGTCTAAACAACTGCGGCAAACGATAATCTAGTCAGTCGTTCGTTGTTTCATTGCACAAATATAAAAACAAAGCAATTTTACTTTTTTTTAACAAAACTAAAGGCAAACCCCCCGACAACGATGACGATACGAGTACAATGCAATCACAATACATTATTTTATTACATAATTTTTTATTGAGTTGTTGTTGCCACAGCACCAAACACCACAAAGTGTGGTTGGCCCCTTAGCAAACAGCTTCTGTTTATAAAGTTAAATCAGCAGCTCATTGGGTTGAGCTATGATGAGCTAAACATAAAATAACTAACATGATGTTGCGTTATTTTGAATGTAGGCATGAAATTTTGTTGTTGTTATTGATTTGTGTCAATTGAAGTATGGGACTGTCATCATTTTTTAGAAGAGTCGTGTAGATATTCTTGAGGGTAGGGTATGTGAACTTTTGTTTTGAAGGGGTCTAATTCTGTAATGAAATCTAATGAACATAAATGTCCAGAATTGCAGTAGAGACTTTAAAGACTTTCTTTTTTTTCAGTCCATAAGGCTGCTTTTGATGGCAGGATTGTAGAAAGTATCATAGATATGGGAAAATTAATTGTTTGTAAAAATAATGCGGTGATGGCTATAAGTAAAGTGGAATGGTGGAGATGGAAATGCTCCCATTATCGTCAGTAAAGTGAAAAAGAGTCATCCAAGTATGTGATAGATTGTTAATCAAAATTTTAGTCGATATTGTTGAATTTCCTACAATTTTGTTTAATTCGAAAAACAAACATTAAATAATTTACCCTATTTAACAAACATCCCAAAATCAATTTGCCCTTACCACCTAATCAATCAACAAGAACAACAGCCAAATGAAATCATCTAACAGCTGCTGTCTACGAGTAGATATCTATCTATCTATCCATCTTTGCATTTGCCATTCACCCCTCCTGTGTCTGTGATATCTTTAAATGCACAAAATGCATACATTTTAATCAGCAATGTCACTCTTTCACATACATTTTTAAAGAACCCCACATACCTGCCTATCTCCTTATGTACACGTTCCTACCTCTAAAAGCCGACGACAAAGTAAATTGCATTAGCAATTGTGTGTGCGCGCCAAGAGTGGATCACAATGCAAATTGGCCTTAATTCAGCAAAACAAAAAAAAAAATGATAATGCATTTGAGTTGTTTTTATTTTTTTGTAGGCACATCCAGTAGTGTGCTTCTGAGTTCCCACCGACTGAACCGACCGACAACGACCCACTCTAGATATTATAGGTACCTAAGTTCCCAGATTCATGTGCACTTACTTGGTGACGAGGACGACGACAACGTTGGTTGTTTATTTTTTACAACAGGCAATGCCTTGAAGCAATTGTTGTTGTTGTTGCAAGTGCAATAGTAAAATGTACAATAGAAAAATAAAGAAGGCAACAATAGCCTATATACATACATATAGGGTGCTGTTTCTGCAGTGCTCAACTGAGCATGTAAAGTATGCTAATTTTAGTATCAAGACAGTGTTTTGGGTTTGTTTTTATTATGCTCTATATGAGTTTCTTTTGGATTCGTCTTATACGAGCACACTTAATTTATTTTTTTTTCGTTTTTAGGACAAATGAATGTTGTAGTACTTAGTAAACGATACAATTTACTCTGCATGTGTTTGTTTTAAAGTTTAGCAACATATTATAGCACACACAATGTACATTTTATACTTATGTATATATTTGACAGTTTTCGTAGAAATGTTTTACAAAGGTTCACTTAAAATGTATCACCCTATGAGAAGTTGCTATAAATTTTGCAAATCACAGCAACTGTCAGGTTGGTTTTGACATCTATGGACAATGTTCACATTGGACGTACTTACCCGACGCATTTTGACGTCTATATGTTTTGTCCCCTTCGCACTTCGCTCTAAGAAAGAGACGGGGTTTTGCGTCAAGATTTTTAGATTTTTTAAAAATTCTCACACGTCGAAATGCGTCGGATAAGTACGTCCAATGTGAACATCGTCATGAGTATAACAAAAGGAAAAGCGCCCGTATGGGGCCAGTAAGTTAGTTAAGTTATTCTGTAAGCTAGTTTTTAAGGTTTTTGTCTAGCATTTAAGTTAGTTATAAGTTAAATTGAAAATAAAAATGAATTTATAAAAAAAAAAAAAAAAAAATAACAAAAGGAAAATTCACGTTGATATGGGATAAAATGGAATAATCCGTCAATAGTTTTCGAGCAACGTGAATTTTGGCTGAGATATACTGGCCGTCCTATTTTAACTGTTCAGACATTAAGGCGTTAAATCCGCTCACCTGAAAGGGAACAAATAAACCAGTGGAAGATTTGAAGACATCAGCTGGTGCCTGAAGACTGTCAACCGAGTTGAAATTACGCTCACGCCTTTCTGCACCTTAGTAACACCGCTGTTCGAAATACGCATTTTTCTGAACGGATACTAAAAAAATAAAATGTTCGCTAAAAATCCACTTATCATTTACGAAGAGCCATTCCATCCATTTAAACCGTCGTCGAGCCTAATTTTGCTCACGGATGCTCTCGCCGGCCAATTGGTGAGCGCTGCTGAGCCATAAGTCAGTAAGGAAAATACGTTTTTTCGAGCGATTGCATTCCACTCCACATACTTTACATTATTTTTTAAACGACAAATGTGAAATTTTGACTTATACACTCTCAACCAATCCTTTTGTGTTCATTTGTAGGGGACCTACAATTTTTTTTCGAATTCAAAAGACTAAGGTGAGATGCACTTTTCATGGCAAAGAAGATTTGTCACTTCCTCGCAAGGGGCAGTACCACTGAAAAAACATTAGGTTTACTTAGGGCTCGAACCTAGACCTCCGGCATAGTAGTTCGACACACTAACAACTATGCGACGGAGCACTTAAGAGTGTAAGTCACTAAGCCGTGCTTCTTTGGAGCTGTCGGTACCAGTGCACCACTAAATTTATTTATTTTTTTTTAGTGTTAAATTGTTTTTGTCACTGCTAAATGCGCAGTAGAAAAAAATGATAGATGCAAAATTAGTTGTTCCTTCTATGGGTGGCCCACCTCGTACAGGGCGGGAAATTGTCAAATCACGGCACTGACTTCGTGTGCACATTTCACTTAGAACAAAAGAGTTGACGATGAACACATTATATATTTAGTTATTTGCTAATAGCTCTTGACACAAAGTAAATAAGTCATTTAATTAATAAATTTTGTTCATATTCAACAATCATTTAAATTATAGATTATTAAAAAAAGAAAATTTTCTACAATAATAATAATTGTAGTTGACATCAACTTACATTGATTTATGATAAGCTCATTAGAATATTAAATGCACAGACCAGTATAATTAATTACTATTGTAATTGATCAATTAAAACCATTAAATTAGTAAATAAAACTAGTTTTTGTTTTATAAGGGTTAAGCTATAATTATATGGATTTCTGTTCAGAAATTACAAAAATATTAATGAAGGTTATGGTAATAAAATGACGGTTAAATTACCAGATTTGATGGTTTTTGCGACATAATATGTCAAGTAACTTCAATTAAAACCAACTTATTGATTGCCCTTAGCAACTTAGAATTCGAGAACGCAGTGCTTTAAGTGTGGCAAAATCTGTATAAGAGGGTACTTACAGAACAACATAAGCTTTTCTCTAAGCTCTTTAGATCTCAATCATTCTGAAATGCAGTTTTCTTCTTAACTTCTTCTTCCCGTCAAACCTCGTCAAGCATAGTTTCTAGCAGGTCTAACGGTCCAGGCGTTCTCGAAATTAGCGAGACAGACAGAAAAAAAATTTAAAAATGTGTGTTTTGTTATAAGGGCTGTGTATGCTTTCATATGCGTGTAGTAAAATACTGTTATTTTGACATTACAAACAGACACTTTTTTTATTTTTGTCACTGTGGTTGGACAGATTTGCACGAATTTAATTTTGACATTTGCTAAGCATTCAGTGCGAATTGTCATCAGCAAGTTATAGCTTTGACACTTACTATTTTCACAGTTTCCTACAAATCCAATTCTGACCTTTGCATAATATTTAGTACGAACGGTCATCAGGATATGTATAGAAATTCAATTTTGACATTTGCTGAATATTCAGTGAGAACTACCTTTTTTTCATTTCATTCTGTTTGTCAGTTCAATGGTACCATATTTCAAATACAAAAACGGGGCTGCCGATGCGTCTACTGATGGTTTTTTTTTTGGAATTTCTCACTTCACTAAGTATAAATTGCCAAAAAAAACATGGGTAATATATAGTATATAAATTCGTTTAACTATTTTGGTTGTAGATTAGGGAACAGACAGACGCACTTCCGTACATTTGTAAATTTATACATCGGTTAGCCTGTACATCAAATTCATTCATCTGCTTTTACGCACAAACAACTAGAAAACTAATTGTGTGAGCGCCTCCATCATCAGATATGTCAGTTCCATATAAAACCTAGTTTTTTCCCGATACGAATACTTGCCCTTTAAAACAATCCGAAAAGTTAAGACGTTGGTATCTTGATAAAATTGATCACATTGATTACTTTTTAAAAACATAAGTTATTTTTTGTATGGGAGTGTGTTGTATCCGCCGTTCAAAGTTTCTCGGTGATGTGCACAGGTCATCAACTTGTACTCCTCCGTCTCCTCCCGTAGAAAAAAATGTTTACACGCGCTTTTCTAAACGTGAATACGTGTGAACAGCTAAATGCAAAATTGTAAGAATGTGTAGTCTAGCCAAATTTGACAGTCCCAACTCTTTGACAGTCCAATCTCTGCAGTTTTGAAAGTTTGTAGGCAAAAGTGGGTGGAGCCTCCTGAGGACCTGAGATGATGTTCTATTTATACATTTTAATAACTATCTCATCCTGAACTCATTGCATCAGCTTGGAGGAGTGCTGTCTAAGCTTACTTATCTGACTGAAATCATAGGCAGAAAATTATCCATATTCGAGTTTTATCGTTCCATTATTTAATCTCTGTTTTAGATTAAAAGATTGTAGGTATAAATCTTTTAACAAAAAGAAAAAAATAAAAAAATTAAATAACATCAATTTTAAGGTTTTCAAATATTCAAAATAACTCTTATTGAAATCAATTAAGCAATTCATTCATTTTCAACATGATTTTGTTTTTGCTGCCCCCACAATAGAGAACGATTTATCTTCATTAACATTTAATTGTTGATAAACTACACCACAAATGAAAAGCTCATCAATCATAAAAAGATTTAATTGAAATTCACAAAAATTCCATACAAAGGCCGACTTAACAAAACACCCACATGGTTTGTTTTTTTTATTTACATTGTGTTGTGGGTTTCAATTTTCGACAGAAAAAATAAACACCAAATAATGATGAATAAATTAAAATATTCTCTTTTTTTTTAAATTGTTTCAATTTGTAAACATACTAAACACAAAGTTATTTTTGGTATTTATGTCATAGCTGTATCTGCTTATGTATGATGGAATAATATAAATATCTTCTGTCTAATGAACTAGAACACATAAAACCATCTACACAATTATTTTGACAGAATGTAAAAAACAAAAATGTTTTATTGTTAGCATCTTTCATTCCCTCTATATCAATCATGTAAGTTTTGTCAGGCAAACAAAAGTATCTACCATTTCTTGGGTCACTGCCAGGAGAGGCTTAAAAGTTTATAAATTTGTTTGATAAATAACCCTGCGGTTCAATTGTTATGTGTAAGAAACACTAAATTAAAATAGCTTCCTATTTAAATGATTGAGCTAAATTAAGATTTTTGAAAACAAAGAATGTTTTGTATCAAGACATTTTAAACTTACGAGAAAAAAGAAAATATAGCATAACATTTTATTTTAGATTATGTTGATCTACACTACATAACTATCTAATAAGAATATCTATAGAATATAGATGGTGATGAGAAGAAAAATGTCTTTTTTTTTGTGATTTATCTTAGATTGTCGGTTGTCTCGAGAAATATAAGCACTGGTCTATAATTTTTTTAGATATAAATTTCCAATTTCAACTGATATAGAAATTAATTCTGACTTATTTTCCTTGTATTTCTGTTGTCCGTCGGTTGTTATGAACGTCTTTTTATGGGTGCATATCATCCGGAATCTAAGTTTCGGTACCAAAAACCAATTATTACATAGTTTGTTCTGTTAAATTCAGACCGTTATAAATTAGCAAATAAGTGAATTGTAGACTTTCTCTTTTAGCGTGGAACATTATCGGTGGTGAAATAAAGATGACTATCATGCAGGATAAAGATGAAAAAAAAGATTAAAGAATTGTATTACTCGAATTCGCATTAAAAACTTATTTGCCATATTAGCCCAAGAAAATTAGACAAAAAAAAGGCAAAATTACGATAAAACTTCGACAAAGCTCAATTTTGCTGGAGACCTTTGTTTTGATGTTTTAATCAAATCACAAAAAGTACCCATCATTTGGCCGGACCTAATATTTTTATGGCGGGGAAAGGGGGCCAAATTCATTTTTTATCTTAAATAATTCTCTACATAAAAAGTCTTGAAAGAAAAATTTCGAGAAAAAAGTGTTAATATACTACAAAGTATCTTTTTTGAATTTGTCGGAATTTTTTTTCAAAGTAAAACTCTAATTATCCTGGGCTATATGTTTGCAATTGTGTTTTCATTTTCATCGAAGCGAAAACGTTTTTGCTTTTTAAGTTTAAAAAAAAAATCCATTTCAATACAACCAGCGCCAGCGCCCACCGCAATTTACAATAAAAGCTCTAACTGCGGACAGCTCCTATAAAAGAACATATTTTCGGGAATCAAAAGGAGTTATTTTTAACGAACACTCCCAACACAGCAAAGTTAGATTGTGAGCTTAGTTTGCTTTTGTTTTAATTCTGCTATATATTTCCGCAGCCATTAGGGTTATGTCAGCATATGAAATTAAAAATTAAAAACTCTCTCCTAACCGGACATATCCCATAACCGGACGAAAATTCGGCGACCGTGAGTGTTATGGAAGCTTTCACTGTTTACATTGAGAAAATCCAAATTAATTATATTAACTTTAACGTGGTGGGAAATTGGTTAATATTAAATAAACTTTGCGGATTGGATGTTAAACTACTTTTTTTTTCATTCCAAAACGACAAAAACGCAATCAGGGCTAATAGTGGATTTCGACCATTTTTTTTGTTATACATTTGTTTATATCCTTCATTTCAATTGCCTTCAAAAGCATATTGATTGCATTAGGCTTATGACCAGGAGGTATAAGTGGAAGCGACAAAAACTTACCCCAATACCGATGAGCATACCGCGCAATGACTAACTTGCCACCGCTGTTGCTCTCAGCAAACCACTCCTCGGTGAAATCCAAATTCTCTAGACCAATATCGTATAATAACTAACACAAAAATAATAAAATGAAAAACCGAAATTAAGCTCATAAAAAAACAAAAAAAAACTTACAATCATGCAAGTGACCAGTTCGAAACTAGTTTTAAACTTGCGTTTGAGAAGGGGTTGAATTAGATAACAACAACCTGTCATCAGACTTTTGTGCTGCTCGTATATTTACAATCTCATATTTCTAAATATTCTATGTATCGAATTTTCGCCTGAACCAGGAATCGAACCTGGACCTCCTATACAAAACAACAGGTCTGAATTAATGACTTGATTTTGGCACTTTTGCAAAAAAAATTATGCTCTTATTTAAACCATTGTGAACTGCTGCTAACAAACTCAGAGCATTTTGGAAGAAAATTCATTAAAAACACCAAAAAATTGTACTTTTACAATTGCGAAAGTTGTTTGTGAACTAGAGTATCTACTGTCAAAATTCCGTTTGAATTGAATAATAAAACATTAAAAACAAATCAAAAAGGAAATGCGTATTTTCTCTGAAAACATTTAATTTCATCAAAATCAATTTAGTAATTACCTAACTCTCTTCTATAAACTAGTATGTATTCTTTGCCGATGTGTTAAAGGAACATAAGTTCTCAAAAAACATCGGCAATAAATGCCTCCCGGATTGTGGTTATCAACTAATACTCTCGCCTTTGCATAAATTTGATAATTTGGACTTTTTTGTATTTGGACACTGCTCAATTTATTAGGGCACAATTAATTTAATTTAATTACTCATAAAAAATATTAATTTTACATTAAAATAAAAATCATTCATACATACTTTTTGTACATAATTTATTTTTTTAATAAATAACAAATATTAATTAATTATATATCTTTATATTTTATTTTTAAAACTAATAATATTTCATTTTCATTTCAGGTAGGAAATTTACCACAATAAAAAAACAATATACCTATACATATTGTCAATTATTAATTTGGTAAGATTATATCATTTTAATTAAAAATATTTTTAAACCACATTCACAAAATAAAATGTCTAACTTATCTAGTAAATTGAAAATCTATTCCGCAACCAAAAACTTTCCACAACTAAATTAAAATAAATGATTCTCTTCTCTCTCTACGACCGCAATGACATCAAAATTACTGCGCTAAAACCAATTGCCTCATTTCAAATAGACATACAAACTTTTAATTATTTTCAAATTCCATTTATATTCTAATTTAATCCCCATCAACAAAATTCTCCTTCACCGCACATTTTTTTGGTTAGATAGTCAAAATAAATCAAAAAATATTTATCTTTTCATTCATTGATAATTTTATATTGTAATATTAATTTATAAATTAAAGTGATGCTCACTTTTGTTCTTTAAATAATTTAAAACAAATATCAATTTATTTTTTTTTCTTGATGATATTATTTTAATTTACACAGTTTAATGAAAAGTAAATTGTAGTTTGTTAATATAACAGTGCATCTATGGGTATATATCCTTGACTTGCAAAGGTAGGCTGCAATAAAACTATACTACTACTCCATCAGCATTCAAAAACCTTCTTCCTCCCACTTTAAATGTGATTCTACGTTTCTACCTACACCTTTATAAACATCCCCAACTATAAAACATCGTTCTACCCCCACATCCAAACACCCTCCCATTCGTTCTCGTTCGCTACAATGAATTTTATTTTAATTGGGGCAAACGCTTTGATGTTATTAATCTTCATTCAGGTCAGGAAAGATAGATAGATGGACGGACCCGGACACGGACGACGGGAAAGAAATATTATTTTATTTTTAAACCCCTGTGTTTTAATTTCTTCTCAACCATTTTCTTTTATAGTTTGTTTGCCCTTTAGCATCATTTTTTTTTTGTCTGTCTGTTTTTGTATGAGAAGATATAATTTTAAATTGAATTTTTAAAGCTTCTTCCCCTACTCTTCTATTATGAAAGTCATTCAGACATCAGAGAGATCAGAGAGAAGGGTAGGTTAACCCACAAAGAAGAGCAGCATTATGGGATTTTGTTTATTTAACTTAATTTTTTTTTTTACTTTATGAATTATTAATTTGAATCAATTCGTTAAAAGTTATAAAATGCAATGAAACAAACAAAAAGAGGTGAACAAATAAATAAATCATCATTTTAATTTGTCGGAATTCTTTTTGAAATTTATTTTCTGTTTATTTATTTTTACTTTTTTATTTTTTTATTTCAAGCGATGAGTATTTTTTTTTTTTTTTGTTGACGTGCACATGATAAATTGCGGGTGAATTCATTTTTAATATGAAAATATTTCCGTAGAGATATTTATTGTGTGTTTTGAATTATAAAATATTATTTTATATCTGTTTTGGGGTATTTGCCACTTTACCCTCCTTTGTATATCCCACCTTCTGACAAATATATATATGGTAAATATTAAATTTATTAATTTGGTATTCATTTTTTGTTGATTTTGTTGTTGCTATTTTAAATCAATTTTATTAGAGATTGGATGAAAAATAAAATGTCCTCTTATGTGACAGCTCGCTTTTTGAATGACTAATGTATAGTTGGTCTCCACGTCTCTATAGAGAACTGGCTTGTATAGTTAATATTGTGTCAGAATTGGGTAATTAAAATTAATTTTACTTGTGAAATGCTTCTTTTTATTTATGATAATTTTATGGTAGTCTATAATGTTTTTAGTTGGATAATT
Source organism: Baccha elongata (assembly GCA_951217065.1). Classification (NCBI taxonomy): domain Eukaryota; kingdom Metazoa; phylum Arthropoda; class Insecta; order Diptera; family Syrphidae; genus Baccha; species Baccha elongata. The sequence continues at coordinate 121,754,740 of OX578272.1, read as the reverse complement.
AAGCAAAGTAATTCGTGTGGAAAATGTTAATTACGTTTAACATATTTTACAGCACCAAACTAATGGAGATTTCCGCATGTAGTAAAAAATTATAATTTGTGGGAAGAATTCAGGCAGAAATTATGTACATTTTGGAGGTGTGGGCAGAACTTTTTTTTTTGTAGAACGAAAAAGTCTATTATTATAATTAGCTCGAGAGAAAATAAAAAAATAATTTTTAAAAACATTATTGTTAGAATATGATAATTATAAAACATGTTTATAAATAATTTGCATTTGTATCGAAATAGATACATCGAAGATGAGAAATATATTTCTGTGATTAGAGAAATTAATTAATTTTTATTTGCATTTATTATAATCGAAGCTTATTTAGAAATATTTGTTACTGAATATATAGAGCTTTCGAAGCATTTGATAGTTGACCGATGAAGGATCAACTGTCTGATTCCAGAGAACGCAACCTACTTGCTGTGGTCGACTTGAACTCGCCAGAATTGGTCGGGATCTTGTCTTCGAAACTTCATCTCCTGTCACAAGTATAGGTTTAGGTACTTGCTGGCTGTTTTAATGAACTAAAACTACATAATTACACCATAGAAAAGATCCTGGTGCACGTTGTTGTATGCAAAAGAATCACTTGAAGTTATAGCTTGCATTCAAGGACTTTCTGATCGTCAAATAATGAAAATGTTTATAGCACCAAAGCAAAAGCTCTTTTAAATGGTGTGAAGAATCTCTTAATTTCCTGGATTGCCTTTTTTTTCTTTATTTACATAAACATGTGTGTGTAAAAAGTCAACTGAGCATAATCGTCTTTTTCCCTCTAAATAAACGTCGCCAATAATAACAAGGACCTTTAAAGAACATTAATTAATTTGCAATCAATATTAATTGATTGTTCTTGTAGAGTTTCATGTTTTTGTGTACCGTAATTATAAATTTTGATTTTCAAAATAACTTAATTGAATGGAAAGAAACCTTATCATATATTTTCTTTTAAGATTCACATTAGAATATTAGAGACGGCAAAGCCAAGCTTAAACGATTGTTGTAAACATATTTTGTAAATTGTATTCTTTAAACAAATAATAAATCGAATCTATCTATCGAATCATTAGAATATTACATTCTACTAATAAAAACAAATAATTTACCAATACAAATTCAATCAGATAAATCAAATTGAAATCCTTATCCATCTTTAGAGATGAGTCCCTAAATCTCCTTACTCACCTAATATAAGCACAAAAAAGAGGATACAACAAACAAACACTCTTATTTGTAAATCAAATCACAAACTTAATAGAAAGGTCATAGCTTATTTACAGAAGAATTCCTTTCTTCTTTTCTTCAAAAAATACTTCATAAATATGTATATGTAGTATTGGTATCTGTGAAAGTGATGCATATATGGATGAATTTATCTTCCAGAAATTTTTTACTTTGCTGAATCCATATCGATCGAGAAAACAAAGTGAAACCCAGTCTATTCTATGCATACCACTCTTTATAACGCCCCTTTCTGCACCCATCATTTTCAGCAAAGGACATCCATTTCTATTTTTACTTGCTCAAAAGGGCAAGTATTGGTTTCGTGTAAAAAAAAAGGTTTTAATCAAACCTGACATTACGATGATAGAGAAGACAAAAAAAGTAGGTTTCGTCATGCCGTCCGTCGGTCTGTCTGTGCGGATTTGCGGATGTTCGGATGTTCGGTTGTATGTTCACCGAGCTAAAGCCTTAACGGTTGAACGGATTTTCTTCAAACTTCGTGTGTAGTACTTTTTGGTGATTTCCTAGAGGACAAATTTGAATTTTTGTTTTAGCCCGGCTATAGCGGGTACCTCCCATATAACGGTTTTGGTTTTTCCAAATTTTCTCGAAAACGGCTCTAAAGATTTAGATAAAACTTTGTGAACGTTGTATTCGGAGCTCTTAATATAACTGCATTTCAGGTTTTTGACTAAAAATGCACATAACGGAGATTTGGTGTTAATGGTTTTTAACAAATTAGGCCTTAAATTGACAACGGCTTACCCGATTTCATTTATATTTGGTATGGTATATAATCTAAGCAATCAACACAAGATGGCATTTTAAGTTTTTTTTGCTAAGCAGCCATTTAATGGTAGCTACTATACAACTTTACCTCACATTTAGGCCACTTTTCAACATAATTCAGAAATTAAATTTTCCCAATCCAATAGTTTGCTATAAGAGCAAGTTTGTGCGACCCAGTCGTGCATTTCATTTCATTCAATTTCTACTTTATGTAATCGTATCGTATTTGTTTTATTCCTCGCCCCTCTCTTTTCTTTTTTTTTTCTTTTAGTCTTCATCATTATTCAGTTTTGTAAAATTCTATCAATCCTGCATTAGGAACGTGTTCTGTTCTTTCCTAGAGGGCAAATTGTAAATGTTGAAAATTTAATCCTCCATCCTTCCTTTTGACTTTGTTTCTGAAAGAATGGTGAAAAGAAAAACATTTGCATATTATATTTTTTATACGTAAGCAGAGAAAACTACAAAAAAGGAGATTTTTTTTTTGAAAAAGCAAACAAGAAACATTTGTGAATTCTGGTGAAAGGTTAGTAGATACCCTATTTTGTATTGTCCCCATGGTCCTTTTACGTTGACTTAACGTCGATTACGACAATGCCGAACGGGTGCCATCGTAAATGCATAGAATTATATAAATATTTTTGTTACGTGCCTCGAATAGGTGAAAATTTACAAAATTAATTATTCTCTTGGTATATAGTATGATTCAAATTTACACGAAAACGACAGGTTGACATTCTTTTTTTTAAATTGAATTGAATATATGTTATTATTTCATTATAAATTTTAAAATATTATTTCGAAGAAAGGAAAATAGCTTATTCTTGATTTAGGAACATTTTTTGTCTAAATTAAGGTGGAATTATGGACAGCATTCTGCAGATTTCAGAACGGATCAGTAATCAAAATTTTCTCAAAAAAAAAATAAATAGAGAATCGTTAATTGCATTGACCTTTCTTGTTTTCCCTGCTCGGCATAAATAGTGATTTTTAGCACTGCATGACCTTTTAAAAAAAGAAGAAATATGTTGGCCTAATTAGCCAGTTATTATCTTATCTAACATAAGTGACTAGTAGAAATTTTAATATAAGAAAGTTCTCAAGTCGTCCCACGTTGGGCGCCATTTACAAAATTGATGTATTTTTTTGCTGTTTTAACAATATGAATATTTAGGCTAATTACCAAGTGAAAAAGCTAAAAGGAAAGCTTACTGGTAAACATTTCAATATAAAAAAAAACACTCAGATAATCCCACGTTGGGCGCCATTAAATAGACTGAATGTTTTCTTTTATGAAGTCCAATTAATCGTTTCTCGAAAAACTTTTCTTCGACCATCTTATTGACTTATTAATAGCATTAAGTTCTTTTTTCTTTTCTAATTTTCTTGTCCCTGATGTCTGGACATGATGGACTTGTATTTTTATAAGAACAATATAGCTAATTAGAAAGTTAAGTCTAAATAGAAAATAGGTACCTAGTAAAAATTTTAATAAAATAAATCTCCGAAGTGGTTTCACGTTGGGCGCCATTTATAGAGCGGATATATATATATATTTTAGAAGTTCCTTTATAGGTAACTGGTAGACATTTTTATGTAAAAAAAGTCTGAAGTGGTCCCACGTTGGGCACCATTTACAAGATGGATGTATATTTTTTTCTTCAAAGCTCATTGATTTTCTTCAAAGCTCATTGATTGAACCATTTCGTCATTTCTCCGAAACATTTCTTCGATTATCGTCTTTGATACTATTACAAGTTTGTTGACTCATTTGTTGACTCACAGTTCTCAAGTCATCCCACGTTGGGCACCTTTTACAAGATAGACATGTTATTTTTGTTTTTGGCTTAAGAATTTAATTGATCTATCTGTCAATTGATTTGTCTTCCAAGCACTTCGCCGATCACATTTTTATATTCAATTACTTACAAGAATTCTTATTAAATTAATAATCTTATTAAATTTATAATCATAAAAGCTATATGTTACTGTTTAAAATTCATTTCCCATACAAGAAAGCTCTTAAGTAGTCCCACATTGGGCGCCATTTGTTATGTTTTTAAATAGTATATAGATTTATTATCTGAAACAATCAGATCACTTTGTCATTTCTTCAAAACAATCATTTTATCACATTTTGAAATCCTTTTACAACCTGAAATGCAAATGAAAGCACTTTTCTCTGGAGACAACACAAGCATAACCATCATAAATATTTGCTTCAATTATTTTGCTTTTTCCTCTCAGTATTTGCCATTTAATTTAAATATTTATCCAGAAATTTTCTCCAAACGACAACAATGAATATATTGAGGCAATTCTTTGGATTTTTATTTCGATATTAAAGGAGGAATTCACCGAAAATACCCATTCATCATTGAATATATTTGTAAAATATTTAACATCCGGATGTAAATGTGCGTTCTTCTTTCCCCGATTTAACATCATGTGCTGCACCATAATCAGGATTCAGGAGGCACATGCAGTGCACAGTGCATACATGCTGTTTTCGGAGAGTAAAGTTCGGGCGAGGCTGCATTCATGCAGAGTTAAATATTCAATTATAAGTGACAGGCATGGTGCTGTATGTATACCAGCCAGTAGCTATAGCAGCAGCAATGGGAAATTAAAAGCTTGACAGGGGTAGTCCGAATGTACACTATCGACACGACCATGCGTATAGCCTGGCCCCTGATGGTGATAATGAGGATGATAATTTAAAATTATCGATTTAATGCAAATATTTGTAGAAATATTTCGAATTTAATTGAAATTTATTCGATTGGCTTGAGTTTTTATTTTTAATTATTTTATTATTTGTATAAGTTTTCGGGAAGGATGAGTAAATAAAGACGAGTGTTTTTTTTTTTGTATTGAGATGTTTGGCATTTAATAAAGTTTATCCGAAGTTTTAATTGATGGTCAAAGTAAACAAACAAGACGTTTTTAAAAAAGATGCATATCCCAAAAAATCGAAGAATCACTAATATGCAGTGAAGCATGTCACATAAAGTGCTCTAAAAACACTCATAACAATTCATTAAACATATAGAATCCTAAACTTCAGTTAAAAAATCACTTTCTTTAACGACCAACCGTTGGGCGCCAATTAATATCAGAACAGATTTCCAACTCCACTTTATTCAAAGTGAAACAAAATCAGAACAAAAACCAGTTTAAAGAAGCAGTTTTATTCAAATCAAAATGCCTACATCCACAGGCGACTCCCGTAACACGCCTTTTATACACACCACTAATTTTACGGTAGCTTTGAAATAATAACATATATTTTTTAAATCTCAAGTGGAAACATGTACCTACCTACCTACATTTATTTGTTTATATACATCTATAGGTATTTTAAGCTAATTTCAAATTTATTCTGACAACTTGTCGCTTGTTTAGTTTTATTATTGAAATATTATCTTTGTACCTGCACACAACAAACACCTCACTTGAAAAAATAAAAAAAAAAAGAAAAACATTAAATTAAATCAAAAAAGAATCTCAACGATGAGATACAAAAAATAACTTCCAACCTTATTTCCAGTTTTTTTTTCCTGTTAGTCGTTTTGTTGTTGTGTTTTGCTATCAAAAGATTTTTGTTTTTATTCTCACTAAGTGGTTTCATATAAATACCTGGAAGATACGATCAAAACTCTGGCTTTGGTAGCATAAAACCATCATCATCATCATCATCATTTGAATTCTTTTTTTTTTATTCTTTATTAATGTTTATTTTTGTTCTTTTTATCTCCTTTGGTCGTTGAATTTATTTCCCTGACTAAACCAGATTTTTTCTCTCTTCAACCCTGCTGTACACTCGACCATCACTTCAGCATCATCATCGTCGTTTTGTATGTGAAAGCATTTCAAAACATTCCACAGCAAGAACATCATTCTCATCTAACTGAAATATTATATTTTTTTTTTCGTAGTGCTCCCTTTTGCATCACCACATGTAGCAAACCAAAAAAAAATAAAAACTCCGACCGAATCGGTCGTTATTTCGCAAAAAAAAAAAAAAATTAAAAATACTTGAAAAACAAAAAAAAATGAAACGAAACGAAACCACAGACTTTTCTGATTTGCGCTTTAATGTGATTATATTCATTACAAAAGAAAACCACATAATCAAAAAAAAAAATTAAATGCGATGGTTTACCAAAAATAATGAGAAACAAAATCAGTAAATTGCAAGAAGAAGGAGAATAAATTGAAAAACAAAATTAAATAATAAAATACATTTAAATAACAAAACTTGCCGACGACACTATGAATGCTATTTTTTTTTTTTTGATGAAATCTTTTTTTTTTTGCCATATCTGTATCTCAAACCAACACAGCGGGTATTTCATGGTTAGATGGATTATGACTGCGCCGCCACCACAGTTGAATTGTATAGCTTATAGCACATTATGCGAAAAGTATCTGTGGAAAATTGTGTTACCCTATCCGAGATAGCGCCCATAGCAGCGCTACATAGTGCTAACACGCTTGGGTGGATTTTGTTGAAATTAGGAACAGCAAACGGAGTTGGCTCTGTAGAAAAAAAAAAAATTTATGTGTGTACAGAGGCTTTATAGTTGATTATGTTATACATTTTTGTTGCAGATAAGGAATGACCTAATGAGAAGTCTTTATTTTTTTTTTTCTATTTTTATCTCGACTGAACAACGTCGGAAATATTTTATGGGACACGAATTTCAGTAGAGATCTATTATGTGTATACATATATGAAAGAAATATTAGATGGAAAGAGTACTTTTTGATGAGTAGTGTGCTTTTTGATCAAAATAAAAAAAAAATGATGCAATTAAGAACTTCCTTAATGGAACCAATCGTTCTACCACACTGCGCGCCGGATGAAGGTGATTGTGTCTTTTGTGGGAAATGTCGTGTGAATATACTTAAATAAACTAAAATAAGTCAAGTTGTCTATATTCTGAGCTAAATGCAAATTCTCATAAAAATGGTGAAATCGGTACTTTTTTTTAATGCCAATGTATAAATAAATAATTTTCCTTAACCCTTTCGTCCACTGACGCAACTTGGAAAAAGTTGGATAGGACTTGCCTCATGCAACTTAAGAGCAAATCTTTTGTAAATATTGTTGACGAGAAATTCGCATTAACTGGCCATTGTAACTGCGAACTCCAAGTTCACCTGCGTAAAGCTCCAGACCCACCAGATTGTAAAGTGACGTCCAAAAAACTCTTACGCGACTTTTTAAGTTGTTCTGCGCCAGTGTACGAACGAAGGGCTTTAGCGAAAAGTTTTGATACGTACGCAATCAGACATGAGAATAGAGGTAAAGCTGGCGTCGTTTTCCGACAGTGATATGAAAATATCAAGACTCACAGCTAGAAGCTCTTGAATCAAGCAGCCTGTTTTGTCGTTTGTGGCCAGTATGTCGTTTATTTAGTAAATCAATTTTTGAACAATATGAACAACATAAGTAATTACTTTTAGACTATTCGCCAAAATATTTTATAGCTTTTTGGACAATTTTTGCATCACCTCTCCTATGTTGAATGTAAAACACCATCTGATTCGTTAGAGTTGTATTTTATTCACGTTGAAACTTGATCGTAGAAAAATTCAAGAAAGCTTTCATCTTCCTTGAATTTTTCTACGATCAAGCTTTGTTACTTCTTCGGTCATGCGAAGTATTTTCATCTTAGCCGCAGTTAATTTACTGTCAATTTTTTTGTACATTGTGCAGAACGAACAACTGCACTGTTGAACCTTCACTTCAACTTAGAAACATTTTTCGGTCGAATTTTTCGAAAGCAGAGTTTTCCCGCCATTTCGTATAAAAATTACTCGCTTACGGGATGGTTGATGAATGATGATTATGTCGTCATCATCAAAACGTCATCATCAATCACGACCCTTAAGAAAAACAATAAAACAATTTAATATTGCATTTCCGAAAAAACTCAATCGACCATAATATTATTATATGACTCCATAAAGTAAAGAAAAAGTAAACAAAAACATAATAATTTAAACCCTCTCTGTCAATCTCTGGTCGTTATAATAAATCCATTAAAAGAACAACAAATTAAATTTGGTATCCAAAATCATAACAAATCCTTTATTTTGCCAAACCTTAGCAAATCAATTCAACATACCTACAGATAAATACAGCCAAAGGGAGATATTTGTAAATATGTTGTCGGAGTGTTTAGATGGTTGGGGCAGTTAATCAAATTTTTATTATACCCAATACCTATAACAATTTCCATCAATAATAATGATGTTCGCATTTGATATGATTACGTGTGAATATTACACAGATACAGGCAACAAAAGATCTGAAAATATTTTTGTCTAAATTAATTCCAATAAACCCCTCCAAGCTGTATTTTTTTTGGTTGTTTGATGTTTTCATTCCTGACACACGGTATAAAAAAATGAGGGATAACAATTTACGTGACAAAATCCAATTTGAATTAAGTTTTTATGTTTGCCTCGTTCAATTTGCCAACCGCTTTTAAAAATAAATAAAACCTCAGTGCCTCGTGTCCCTGTCTATCTATCATTTGATCACCCTCTGAGCTCTTTACTCTTGATAAGGGTTTATCTTAAATAACCTATACACAGGAAATCCAACCAACCGACCACCGACACAGCATAAATGTTTTTTTTTTTTCAAGGGAGAATCCTGAATTCGAAATTATACAACTCCTTCCACCTTTCCAAACATAAACAGACAATGTAAGCTCTCTGAAATTTATATTTTTATTCATGGTACATCCTTGTTGGTGTTCTTTTTTGTATGGTTTGGATATATACATACTTTTGTATCCATGCAACTATGTTTGTGTATGTATGTTTTTCTCTGTTGCATACTTCCTACTCCCACACATATTGTTTTACGGTTTCCTCCCCAAAAAAAAGTTCTATTTGGAATGAGTGGGGAAGTATGGAAAATTTCAAATTAAACTCGTTTTGCATACCGACTTCCGGTTTCCCTGAAATCGTTAAGTTTTTCTTTCCTCGAACTATACATATTTTTCTTTTTGTAACTTTAAAAGAGAAAAATCCAAGAGATAAAAATAAATCCAATGAAAAAGAAATAAAAAAAAATCTTTAAATCCAGGCGCAGTGTGATTTCAATTTGTATTATAATCATCTCAAAGATCTTCTGGGCGAGATTTTATTGTTTATGTTTTTGTAATTTTTAACTGCGAAAACAACGTTCTTAAGCTGTTTTCGCAGTAAAAATTTAAACAAATATATAAAATACACATTTTTAAGAGAAAGTTCGCATAACATAAAGATGAACAGGAATATTTTACATTTTTAAGACTTTTCTACGGTCTTTTTTTGTCTGAATAAACGTTTGTAATGACATAATATAATTGTTACCAATTTAATTTGAAAAAAAATTCCGAAGAACGCGAGGGAGATCTGTTATTTTTAAAAATTATTTTTTTTTTTTAAATAGATTAATACTTCAGAAATCTACTAATTAATCTCAATTAAAAATCAGTTTTTTTTATAAAATATTACAATCAAACTCAAAACTATTTGAAATTATTTTAATAAATCGTATGTGCTGTTTTTATAACTGCTCTATAGTGCAGTTTAATAACTCTACTGGTCTACTGGTAATTAAATCAACAAATAATAAAAAATACAAGACGAGTTTAAGTGAAGTGCATCATGGTCCCCTCTTTATGGGGCCCTCAAAAAATATAAAACTTTGTTTTCTTCGGTTAGGCTTTCCATATTAAAAAATCGAAGTTTTATTCAAACATGACATTACGATGATAGAGGAGCCCAAAAAAGGAGGTTTCTTCATGCCGTCCGTCGGTTTGTCTGTGCGTATTTGAGGTTGTCTGTGCCCCGATCTACAGCCTGAACGGTTAGTCGGATTTCCTTCAAACTTCGTGTGTAATACCTTTAAGTGATTCCCTAGAGGAGAAATTCAAATTTTTGTTTTAGCCCACCTATAACGGGGTAGCCCCCATATAACGGATATAGTTTTTTTTTTAATTTTCTCGAAAACAGGTCTAACGATTTTTATGAAACTTAGTGTTCATGATATTTAAAATCCACATTAGATGTTAACGATTTTCACAAATTTGTTCATAAATTGATAACGGCTGAACCAATTTGATAGAAATTTAGTACTGTATTTTATCTAAACATTCAACACAAGATGGGATTTAATTTTTTTGCATTAACATCCATTAAATGATAGCTTTCATACAACTTTATTTATGCCACTGTTCACCTTTTAACATAATTCATTAAATTGAATTATCTCAATCCCAAAGTTTGCTACAAGAGCAAGTTCGTGCGACCCATTCGTGCATTTGATGATCACAAACCAGTTGTCAGATATGCAAAACATTTGCAACTTGCATTTCACTCAAGTCAACACTGATTTAGTAAGCGTTCGACTCATGCGTACATAGGGCCAAAGATGTTCGTTGGTAATAATAGTCACATCAGAATTAGTGAGCGGAATGGAAATGAAATGAAAATGAAACAAAAATGGAATATGGAATAACAAAATATTAGTTAATATGCTAATAACCAAGAATTCTAGACTTAAAAATTAATTTTAGAGATATTTGATTTACTGTAAAGAAGTCCGAAAAAAAAAGAAACGGAAAAGACTTGACTTGACAATTAAAACATGACAAAAAGGAATAAATTTTCCTGCATACCTGTCAACAATGTCTCTTCTTTCTTAAAAACAGAAAACCACAAAAATAAAGAAAATAACTTTCCTCACAAAAATCTGAAAAACAAATCTGGAAACCCTCAACAGCAAAACATTTTCAGAGAGTGTGGTTCTGACTTTGATGTTTCCTTTGATTAAGTTTCCGGTTATTAAGTATTTGAAAAAAGAGGATGAGTTAAATCTCATCAGGCAAAACGTATGTTTTATTTTCATTCATGATGTGTCATTCGTCTTTTTAACCATTTCATTTCATTCCTTGCTTTAGAACTATATCGTAAATAAATTCTAAACTGTGAACATCAATGACATACTCAGATGTACCTTCCTCGACTGAAGGCAACATCTTTGGGAATTCAGAGGAAACAACTCAAAGCAAATCTGTTAACTTTTTTTTTTTTGCTTATGGCTTCAGATTGTGTAGGTACATCCAACTCAATTTCAATTCAAAAAAGAACGACAGCGTGTGTAGCAATGTCAGACAATGTTAACGAACGAATAAAACTAGGAATGCATAGAGACCCAGAGAAGTAAAACGAAAGGAAGCAAAGATATTTGCAATTGTAAGGAAAAATAAAAGTTACTCTTCTGCTTCTATTTGAATATGACAACCGAAGGAATACACAATATCAAGTACCTACTCCCTGGCAGAAATTTTCAAGCACGAAGTACAAGTTTCGGTGTCTTTTTGAGACCCGTTCTCTGCTCCACGCAGAAATAGTCTTTGAGAGCGACATTGTGCTATAATATTTAAGTGCAGAAAAGTCCAACTTCAGAAGTAATAGCCCAATCCGACAAAACTCAACTTGGCTTCTATATAGCTATAAAATGAATGTTGGTGCATATACGAGTAGCTTAAGTGGAAGTCATCCTCCTTATTTTCATCCATCTCTACATCACTTCACCGTTCCCCTAGTCAATGGTATTTTACGAGCACTGATGAAGATACAGTGGACTCTGCTATTCATTAATTATGCAGATCGGACAGACGGGACAGGCAGGCAGAGTATCAGGCGAAGTATTTTGCTTTTCACTTTAATTCTATGGTCTGGGATGTCAGTGGTTGGTATTTGGATGGATGTTTAACACGAAGTCGGACAGGGATGATGGGTCCTTTGTGAAGTTCTGCGCCAGCCAAGAGGAAGGTGTTTCTTCCTTATGTATTTTCTCACATAGCCTGTTTTTATATTGAATTTTGCTTTTTTCCTTGCAGGCAATGTGAATTTAAATCGTGAAAAGCTTGTTGGAGTCAGGGACTGAAGAGTCCAAGCTTTTGTTGTTGGCTTTGGATAAGAGCAAACAGAAAATAATGTTTGCATTAATTATTATTTGTGATAAATACTTGAAGTTATGAATGTTGATTCTTTTTTGAAAATATGGCACTCCGGTTGGGCGCCATTTTTAAGATACCTTTTTGTTTAACAAAAAAAATTCCGATGGACATTGTATTTAACAAGATAACTTAGGGCCAGTTTTTCATTCCTCAGTTAAACAGTCAGTTAGTACTTATTCCTCAGTTAGTGAAAAATTTGATTTTTCGACAGTCAGTTATCACTTATTCCTATGAATACTGTGGAATAAAGTTATTTGTTCGTTTCGCAGACAGTTATTCCTAGGAATAAATTGTTGAACTGTCAAAAAAGTACCGTTTATTGGATTTTGGAAAAGTAAAATAATTTGTGTGCGATGGAGATAGTATGCTTGTCTCAACCTGGTCCAAGACAAGAAGAACTTGAAATTTGTTGCTTGTTGTACATTCCACACCATAAAATAGTGGTATTTTGTTTTATGTTTTCTGTTTATTCTCATTTAAATAATTATATAAAATCTTCTTAAACTAACTGAGCCTTAGAATTCGTATCATTTGGAAGATCTCCTTCGTTCGATCTAACGTTCACTTCCAATGGCGTCGTTTCTTACAAACAAAAGCAGCAAAGAATTCGCCTTCATTTTTGTTTGTCATTTGGTTTGAAGAGAGATATGAGATTCAGTAGAGGTACTTGCTGTTTGTTGGAAGAGCTTGGATCATACTTAAAAACAGCTGAAGCATTTTCTCACTCTAACACTGTGAAGTTGGATGTAGGTAATTTTGTTATTCTGTGGAATAGATAACTGGCTCTTTTTTATTGCTTGAAAAATCCAACAGTGTTATCAGACTGTTAAAAAGTCAGTTAACTTTATTCTTCTCATAGCTAACTGACTGTTTAACTGACGAATGAAAAATTGGCCCTTAACAGTATAAAATTAACTAGGTATACATAGTTTGGTATTTGTACAGTCAAACTGTTGGACGTTCTTTGATGTTATGGTAAGCTTCTTGGAATATTTTCACACATTAATTGAAAATTTCTATTTCCAAACCTCACTAGTCCTAAGTAACTATGTTCTTATCTAAATAAATCCCCAGAAATTAATAAGCAAATATGTATATCTTAAGCTCAATAACTTTTACTGTAATTCTCATGTTAATCAATAAACGTAAATTCACTGTCAAATATAAATCATACAAATGGCAAAGAAAGTTATTATTGTTCACATTCAACCATTATCAACCATTTATATGGAATATTGGTATGTGTTACGATGGTAATACTCCTAAAACTTAACATTATCCGACTTAAAACTGAGACTGGGGGTGCTGTACTATGTGCTACTGCTGTTGGTGACGCTTTGCTCGATTCTAAGTAATTAACATTTTAGTTAATTATTCAGCAAAATTGGTAAGCATTCTACATAAAGCTCTACACAAACATACTTTGATCTAAATTCTAATCCAATAATTCTTGGCTATTCCCTGGTGTGCCACCTCTATTGACACCACAATATTCTAACCAGCTCCCTTACTACCCATTGATGATGAAATTAATTACACAGGTAGACATATTTAACATGCCAGATAAATACGAGTGAATGAACCTGTACCAAGTTGGCCAACAACTGCGACGATCCCCATTATTTCCTCCAACACACTTACCCCAGCTGAACTTTGTGGATGGTAAATTTTCGATATAGTACATCACCTCGTCTTTGGGGAAAGGATGACAAGGACTTCTCTTCAACAAATCTATTCACCTTCACAAGCCATTCCAAAAAAAAACCTACCTATAATGTGTTTGTGTATAGGGTTACCAGCAAATCGTTAAATGAAAAAATTAAATTGTAATTTTTTTTACTTTAAATGTCACAGAAAGATTTAAATAAATAAGTGTCTCTAAGAATTTATATGAAACACAAAAGAATGAAATTAGTTTTTTTTTTTTTAAAGAAACTACGATTTTACGTTTCTGAGTTATGTAATTTTAGATTTGCTTTCCTTTAACTTCGATTATAAGGACTCTTAAAATTTAAATTAACAAACCGAATATGCTGGCTCAACCAAAAAAAAAAACGGAATATTATAAAAAGCCCATACTGGCAACTGGCAACCCTGTTTATACATGATGGAAGCTAGGTAAACTCAATTACATTAGTTAGGAATGTACGGTTGTTGCGCATAGATAACTAGCGATAGAGTGTGTTGGGTGGTGAAAATATTTTAGGTGAATGTGAATGATGGGTGTATCTGTGAAACTAGTTCTATTTATCTACCAAGGCATCGATCCATTAGGTGTAGGCATAGAAAATTTCATTATCAAAAGCAATTTTCCATCACATATCATGCAGGCAGGACTATAGGTAGGACAACGAACAAGAAAGAATGTGTGTTTGTGGCAACATGACAAACTATATACATAGTTACATTAGTGGTACGATATACATGCATATACATATATCATCTCTGCTGATTATTTTTCTCCCTTCTTTATTGCTGTATAAAAAATGTAATACAAGGAAATGGAGAGATAAAAGTTTTTTTTTTTTTTTGTATGATATATAATGGTGACATTCATTCCAGCCGAGATGATGATAGTTCTCTCAATGTTTGTGCTCATTTTCCGAATATGGAACGTTTATTTTGTGTTTTTTTGGCAAAACGTTCATGTTGCCTAAAATTCGTTAAAATTTGTCATCATTATAATGAATTTTCGGTAAAGGGGTTGCATAGATGTGCTTAGGTATTTTTCCAACTTTCTTTGCTATGAGAAACTTAGTGTCAGCAACTACTGGGGCATTATATATTTTATTGTAGGCTTTTTGTTTGGCCACAAAATGAAAATGAATTCTATGATGTCGATAATATATAGATATTTTGCCCACCAATACAATCATGTTGGGAAACTATTTATTTGATAAATTTTACCTGTTTTTAATTATGTAAGCTACTGTAAATATAAGCAACATCTGAGAATGGTGACTGGACGTAGATAGCATGTGACGGAAGTGAATGTGAATGTTCTGATGTTCAAAGAATGCCGTCTATATCATGTCCCCGAAGACCATCATCACCAGCAAGAAAAACTAATGAGAATAATCTTCGTAAAAACAAATCGACTGAAATTCCACTAGAGAGTCACGTGAGTTATGGTGCAGCGTTTCTATAATTGTTTTAGCTTGCAAATCTAATGGTTTTATTAAGATTCCCTAAGCCCCACAACATATGGCACCCTACGTGGGTGGAGCCCCATTCGTTCCGCAATAAAAGTGGGCGTAGAAAAATTGGAATAAACCAATTTATAGCATGTTAAAAGTAGGTATGGGACAAGATGGTATAGTGGATCCAACAAAAAAAATATAGGAATCCTTTGTTTGTGGAACACTACCTACTTACTTAGTAAAGCTAAATTCTGAATAGGTTCCTTTCGCAGAACATTCTTTTTGCTCTTCATCCTATTTCTATTGATTGTGGTGGACTACGGCATCATGTTTGCGAAACACAACCTTACCAGTATAAACAATTATTCATGTTTAGAAAAATAAAAATAATGATAAAGCGACATCGAAGGGAAATCGGCAGCTATACAAGAGGGTGCTGAGAACCTTAATACATCGTTGCCATTACCTTCCCAATTTGAATAAAAATACAGTGGTCTTATTAAGATCTCCCCAAAATTACGGAAATACTTATGCTTCCTTTCGCGACAAAAAATGGCGCCCAACGTGGGGCTCGCAAAAGTATGCATATGGAATTTGGATTGAATCTAAATACAGAAACTAAGGGCAGGATGTTGTTATGAATCGGGCAATAGAAGGGAAGGAATGCTTAGTTCAGAGAACGGGGCTTGCTTACTAAGCGCCTCTCTTTTCCTTTTATTTTTACTCAATACTATGGTTCTTCCCATCTTGTTTCTAAATTTCTTTTTCCTGATATCCTCATAACAAGTAATATCTCTTCATATATATATGAATTCGTTGTGCATCACCAGCATAGTAGGCTGTTAGCGGTTCTCCTAATTAATCAACTAAAAAATAAAATTAACAACGAAAGTATGTCAATTAAATTTATTTTACACATTGTTGTTTATCCAATAAAGGTAGGCATTTCCAGAAATCATAACCTGTTATAAATAAATTTGCAACCAAATGGTATTTTTTTTTTAAACTGGTTGTCAATAAAAGTGTTTATAAAAACCATTTAAATAAATTAAAGAATTTTATCAACGCAAAACAGGATGCCTCATCCAATTATCAACTCCATTCAAAAGTGACATTTTTAAGGTAATTAATGTGCAAAATAAAATAATAATGCCAATCAAATTTATTCCATTTAACTCATGTCAACGCAAGAAATTGACAAATTATTTATCAGATAAAATGCGAAGTTGAATTATATGTATATGTATTGTGTGCGACTTTAACAAAAAAAAAATATATTGACAGATTGGCTGATGCGCTCTGATCTATTTGTTTGAATTGTGGTCGATTGTTTAATATTTTTTTAAATTTTTAACGAATCAAATCATTATTGAATGTGCTAAATTGATATTCATGTACCTATTTATGTGTAAAGATGTAAAACTGCTGTATTATTCGTTTTATACAATTTAATTTATTTGCTGAATGAATCGATTAAGGTCGATTTCAAAACTAATAACCATATTTTGTTGTTATCAACCGATGGAAATCTCTATATCTTTCTTATAAGGATATAAATTAACACACTGTTGAAATAATTAATAAGCAAATACAAATTTAAATGCTGATTATATTATTTAATTTTATTATATTCACGACTACCTGAACTTAATGCATATCAGTCGGCAAATAAAAGTCATAAGCAACGTAAATACAGCTTAGCAAATAGCAAAAGCAATGAAATATTTAAAAATTAATGAATTGAAAAAATAAAACAGTATACCTACCTCATAAATATAGAAAATAAAAATACTGACTATATGGCAAATAAAACATTGAATTCCAAGAGATTAACAAAAATGTTTATGCCACTTTACAATGGGCTTTAATTACACTGAAAATGAGGAATGATTATTATAATGAATAATATTTACAAGCGCGAAGTGGCATTTTATATTGCTGCCCATTGTAAAGTTTATAGAGGCTTTGTTGTCTGCCTGTGTTTTTATATTTGCGAGTGAGCAGGGTATCTCTTTCTCTTTTGTTTGCTACGCTAAACGTCAAATGCATTAAATTACAGAAGATGTCATCGTTTTTATTGTGATTCTTTATTGATAGCCTATGCATTAAGGTAGAACTATAATGCGCATAAGCTAGCATGAACTACTGTCAAAATTAAACGAACTGTTTCGTCATGTTTATACAAACATGATGAATGCACATAATGAACATGTGAAACATGTGAAAATCACTTGTTTTTAATTTCTTTTAATTGTGTTAAAAATGTATAATTTATTGATTTACTTATGGATAATTTAATGCAAATTCGTAGTCTTTTTTTGGTAAAATGCAAAAAAAAAATGTTTCGGATTGTCAAATGCCCACATCTGTCAAATTTACATATATGTTCAGATCGCACACCTCATGCGGAGCTCTTGTTTAACAAAATTCAACTAAATGTGCATATGTCTATTATAGCCAACGCCATATGACTGTGTGTATTCGTTCATTTACACATGCTATTTTGACAGTAGCTCATGCTTACTCATGCGCATTATAGTTGGGCCTTTAGCATTTATGGTTCAAACCGTTATGTTATGGCAAGATTGCATTTATCTTTAAATTGACAAATTTTGTCCGTTTAAGTTTCCCCAATGGCCTTGAACATCGAATAGAAAATAATTCAGGATTTTTCTTAACTTCGAACTGATTCGGCGCGACGGTCGAATTGAAACAACTGAACGCCGCTGTCCTTGCTCATTTGTTCTTATACACTTTCATTACATGTTAACGATCAAATATTTATTGGGTACACAGTAAAAAAAGCTGAGCTTATCTTTTTATTATGTAAACTCTTCTCTAATGCAAATGTAAAACCATGTGTTATTTCCCCAGCCAAATAATTTATTATTATTTCAATACCACGCATAACACGAAACAGCATTTTTTAAATTGCTCAACACTTTTTTATAATTTTTAAAGAGCTATGTATGGTTGTAGCAATTAAAAACTCATAAGCGGCTTAAAAATCTACACTCGTCAAGCCAAAAAAGCCATTCAATCTTCAATGTGCCTACCTCAGCAAATAAAGAATTTTATATTCAGTACATCAAGTTTTAAATGTAATGAATGGACCATACTTCACATTCTCTCCTCCATTCTAAACGCCATGTTTTCTTGATTCCACACCATGTAACACCCTGTGTATGTGCTTATGAATATACCTTAAAGCTGTGCCTACATCATCTTTATACACAGCATGAAGTACAAAAATAACAAATTGCTTTTGATGGCTTTTCGTTATGAAAACATTTTCATGAAAAAAAAAAACAGCTTACAACAAAAGAGTACATTTTTTTTACAAAAAGAAAAAAAGAAAAAAAAAAACGGAAGTTTATGGGAAATCTTTCTTGCAAAGTAGATATTATGCAAATGCATGCGCATAAACCGATACTTTGTGCATGCATACGTTTATAATAGTTTAGTTATGTTGTTGTGTTGAATGAAAAGCGAAGACAAAAGATGAATAAGGGGCCTGGACTGAAAAAAAAAGAAAAACCTCAACGTCATATTTCACGACCTATCAACCAACAAGCAACGCCACCTATGAGCTTTCCGAGTTTTTTCATACAACATACCCTCTCATCCTGGCACCAGCACGAAAGTGATTGCTATTGTGATGAAGAAAAGAAAACAAGTTTCTCGTCTTCTTGGGGCTTTATTATCATAGCCTTGATGTACTCCATCATTGTGGTTATTGTCGGTCGGTCCTGAAGATGTTCAATTTGCACAAGTTGCTGGCAAATTTTTATTCAAAAGCAGAGCCCCCCCTGTTTGCAGCACATTCTTCTTCTTTATCCGTTATATGTATGTTGTATGTATTATAATTTTAAATATTCTTTGTAGTGGTATAAGGAATCCATGTTCGTTTGCTTGGTCCGGGATGATGTGCTCTGGATAATGTTATTTGTCAGCAACTCGATTTATGCTAATCCTCTTAAATATAATAATGGATGAAGATAGAATATTATATTCATATTCATTCTTGTTGATTATGCAGAGTTAATTGATTTTCGATGTGCAGTAAGGAAGCAGACAAAAATATTACATTTAAAAGATGGATTACTATCTTTCTGAATAAAGCTTTAAAACCTGATACTTTTATAAGGCTTCAAAATAATTCAATGGTTTTTCCTTCTGATTCCAATACGGAAACACAAGAAGGAATTATTGATTAAAAAAAATAAAGCTTATTCACAATCATTTAAAACAAAAGATCCCTTGCTAGATATCGCTTATTCGGTTAGTATTAAATCCGGATATCCGGATATTTGGTAGCTAAATATCTTTTTTTTCTGAAGCAAGTGTCGTCCACAAAAGAGACCTGTGCCATTATTATTTGTTTGTCTTTTTATATGTATTCCATGTGTATTTTTTGTTTGCAGTTTGGTAGCAGTGAGCAGTGGGAAAATTGTCTGCACTAGCAAATTTAGGACTCAGAAGTCAGAACGCTAATAATGGTGATGCTGGTGCTGGCGCGCGCTGGTTGCAATGTGTTTGATAAATTAAAGCTATTCAGCGTGCTGATTGCTTTTGAATATGCTGGTGCTTTTTTTAATTTATGAAAAACTGAATTCTTCAAATGCAAAACACGCATTTAACAAATGCAACTGGCCTATAAGATGATACGTCAAAAGCTTGTGGTCAACCGGCTCTTTGCAAACGCAGCTAAGAAGCAATTATAAGCTGGGCCTTTAGGATTTGCCGTTTAGGACTTCCAGCAAATCTACTACGACATGAAAATAACTAAGTTTATTTTACACATACATTTTGCGCGTACTCAAGGTATTGTGATGTGAATTACCTTAATATGATTTTACATATTGCGAACGTTGAATGTCAAAAAGTATTTCTCGATCTGTAGGCTGCTTATAACACTGTTTTATAGCTTATCCACATTATATTTATTCTTCATTTATTTCAAAAATATATACACAAAAAAGAGAGTTGCTGACATTTAAAAAAGTTATAGCATCTTTTTAGAATTATGGTCTCATTTAAGACCATTAACATCGTTAGAAAAGAATAGTAGGGTTATACAATGTGAAGTTAGCTGCAAGTAAATTATTTCTATTTAAAATTTATTTCTATTTAAAACTTATTAATAATTTAGAATTTTCCATTTATTTCAACAAATCAAAGTCCAAAAAGCACCAAATTTATCAAACTTTCAACACTCGACAACATTTTACCTCAACATTAATCTGTTTATCCGCTCACTAACGCTAATCTCAATTGAAATAGTTAGTTAAAAACCCATTGACTCGCGAAAGGCATATCTAATAACCATGTATCTACAGTGTACACATACTCTACTCTTTGACTTTTTTTATTGTAGCAAGCAATTATCCATATCGTAAATAACTTCACTTCAAAAACATTACGAGCCAGCTCAAATAAGCAATACAAAAAAAAATTATAATAAACGCTGCATGAAACGATGACTCCACTTAATAGTTGCTAATATACTATAAACCCGCGCGTACATTGGCGCGTTGTGTCAGAGCACCAAAGTAACAGCTCCTCTAATTCAACACACATATCAACTAACAAAGTCATTATAAAACTTTGATCGTAGATAAATTTTCAGAGTGCGCGCACAGTGTATGTAACCGCTGTGGTTACACGTTTTGTAGTTGCTACCGTTGCTAGTGGGATCAAGTTTCGAGTCTCCTCGGTGGGGTATTACATTTACCATTGGCGGTGGCGGCGGTGGTGGCAGTGCGGCTAACTGAAAGGCGGTCAACCACCGATTGAGTAGAACTTAAGCTCACTACCTAGACTTATTTTATACCTAAAGGTTACAAATATAAAAGGAGGGTGTAGTTTATATACCCAATGCTTTCAATTAAATTCAAAAACATACAGATTTTTCCTAAAATCCAACAAACTGTCATGTCAAGTTAAGAATAATCAATCATGCCAATGCCCTGTTGTGCTGGTGGCATACAAATGGGGTACTGTTCGATGTGAAAATAACAACTGGCAGTTGTGGTGTTGACTACGACGACTACGATGACCGAGAATGACAGTGACGTTTGTGTTGAGTGTGTACGCTCGCGCGTTCAATTAAACTCAATTTTGTCTTAATTGAATTTGATTTGCTATGTTGTTGATTTGTGAGTTCTTTCGATAACTTAATGAGTTAAATTCATGTTCTATTGTTTTTATCTTTGAAATTCAAGACATGATAATATATACTGCGGCAACAATAATTCCCAAGGCAATATTTATGTCAGTTGTAAAAAAAAGTTTATTACATGAATAATTCATTGAAATAATATATAGATACAGACGACCGACACAGATGATGACGGGTGATAAAACGAGATATTGTCGCTACTGATATAATTATCAAAGAGTTTTATTTATTTGTTTTTCAATATGTTAAAAACATTTTTTTTTAAATATTTTGCTTTATTAGATATTAATTGTGTTTGCAGCTTAAATTAATTTGTTCCTTTTTTTTTCTTTTTTACAGGTTAGTGTTGAAATATGGTTCAATAAACTCGTGAGTAAATAAAGATTTTCTTTTCCTTTTTTTAAATTTAAAAGTTATATGTTTACAATAATTTGGACGGTACCGTGACATAAGGGCAAGTGACATAACACCAAATTTAGGAATTTGGCTTTATAACACTTTCCGAAAGCGTTATAAGGCCAAATTTCGACGTTCACTTAAGACCAAATTTGTTTTGATATTTTTTCAATAACAAAAACTGGTTTTACCCCTGCCATGATATTTGGCCAAGCGTACCATTTTGGCATAATTTACTTAGGTAAAAAGCGCTCTTCACGTACGGAACAAAAAGTGAATGAGAACTAGTCAAACTGAGCAGTCGATACATGTATTCTCATAGTCAAACTGAGCAGTCCATCATGTATTCTCAAGTTTGAGATTTCGATACGTAAAAAGCCATTTGAACGTAGCTTGACAAGCCTCTTGATGAAGCGGCCACACTATCAAAAGCGAAACTCGGCACTTTTTCGTATTCGGTTAGTTGCGCATTTTTTCTATTATAGTTGAGCCTTTAACTTAGCTCTTTTGGCTTTTCATGTCTCCGCCTTCGCATTTGCAGAACTGAAACATTTTCATTTTTTTTTTTTTATTTATTTCAAATTTAACATTTAAAATCATTTTTAATTTATACACTTTTAGTCACAAAGCTATTATCTTCGCAAGTAGCAAACCTGCCCCTTTAGCCATGGCTGTTACCTATTAACATTAGAAATTCTTCTCTAAATTTATTCAAATTAAAAGCATTTGCCTTAGCTTATACTGTCCACATTAACGATTAACTTAATAAAAATGAATGAAGGAACTTTGTACTGCTAGCAAACGGTCCGGTTGGCTGCTGTTTTTTTATAATTACAACTCGATGTCGTGTTCCTGATTCGTGAGCTATATGTAATTATACTCATATAAGTCGTAATTTTAACAAATGTTTATGTTTTATAAGCTATATAAGCATTCAAATTTACTGAAATCTTTATAGACAATAGACATACATGAAATCTTTACTAGTTTCCGGTTGCTCCACGCACTAAACTATGTTTTTTTTTTGGGTTTAAAACCTTATGTTTTTAACAACACCGCGACTATACCGCTGGTGACAGTTTTTATTAGTTTTTTCGAATGCATGCGACATGCAAAGTCATAATCGTTTCAATTTAGCAACTGTCATAATCTTTAACAAAAGTTTATAGGAAAATGACTATTATAATGAAAACATTAACATGTTGAACATGTATAAATGTAATCTTTTTTTATCTATTATGTAAATAGTGAAATATAAACAGTTTAACAGCAGTTTTAATCATAATACAACTCTTGATTTAGTTACTTATATATTATGACAATTTAAGTTTTCTGAATTAAACGAGAACATAACTGAAAGTTCCTATAATTGCTACACGTTTGTGAATATGGAATGTTAATGAATTATATTCAATTGATTTCTTACTTTACATTCTTTTAATATATTAAATCCGGACTCATAAATTTACCTAATAAGTAATAGGAAATAGCGTTACGTCAATGAGGGATTAAACGACGACGAGTGATATTATTTTGAATAACTCGTATAGCTTTGTTTTTAGATGTGGTATGGCTAACATACTGGGTGATCGAAAGTTACTAATTTATTTGAAAGAAATTTAGGACCTCGAAGTGACATTTGAAACTGTTATACTTATTCGTTAGGTTTGTTTCAAAGCATTCAAAGATTATGGAGTACACACAATCTTTATTAAAACAAACCCCTTTGACTATGTAAAAAAAGAAACTAAAACAAATGTTCACTAGAAATACATCGTGATTAATTGTCTCTTTATCCCTAACCCTAATCAATTCGTAAAGAATTTATACTTTATTTGACATATAGTACATAAATATACGTCAATCAGTCAAATCTAGTGCTATTCTCTATTGGTCATCTGGATTTTTAAGCTCCTTTCCAGTCGCGTCGTTTGCTTCTATATTGCACTCTGCCGCCAGACAATAATTCTCCTGCTCCTGAGAAAGTATAAAAATTGGCTACACGATGGCTGCTTTTGTTGAAGTTGCAAGATGTTTGTTATTGATTATGCTTCGACCATCCAAAGTTGGCAACGACGATGTAGAAGCCACCTTTTTGTTGAAGGTGGTTTCAGTTCAATAAAGATAATAGCCACTTGGATGAAGGATACAAGAAATTGTACTCCACAGATATATATTTCTTTATGTCTGTTTTCAAAAGATCGGAGTATTGATTCAATTTTCGTTGTTTTTTGTTGCGGAAAATAAAGCACTGCAATTGATTCTTGTGTATAATACTTTTGAATTTTCGTCGTTCCTTTATAACTGCAATATTCAATAGAATATCACTAGCAAATATATGTAACTATCTACTCCTTTGGCTTATGATTTCTTCAGCTTTTTTATCTTCCTCAATGCCGCTTCTTTCTACCAATATATCTTAGAAAATGCATATAACTCGCTTCTTACCATTGTTCTTTTATTTTTTTCAATATAAAATTCATTTCTCAGTAGGATTACTTCTATATATAGTGCTAAGGATATGATAGAACATTCCAAGAGAATACAAAGACGAAATCAATTTTAATTAAATTGATATCGAAACGAATAAAAGAAGTATACTTTTTCGTTGGCGGAATCCTTATTTGCTGTTCTATGGTTGTGTTTTTTATTGAGTCATTGAAACTGGATTTTCGATTAGTTTTTTAATTCCTTTGAGTATGGGAAGATATGGTTTGATAGAGACACTGTTGTTATATATCCAGTTAATGATCTCTATATGTTGTCGTTGAAGAACATAATAATTATTTGGGTAGGATTAATAAAAACAATCGGAATCGATGTTTGTATGTTTTCTTTGTGTATGTATTAGATATATGAGGGCTTTTATAATTCAATTCGTATATGAATGCAGCAATAATATATTTGAATGGCAAATCAATCCAGTCAGGCTAGAATAGTAGAATGGATTTTCTAAAATTGCAATTTGGAACACTACTTACAGAACTTCTGTGTCCTTTATTTAGTTGGGATTTTTTTTGTGTTAGTTAACACGATAGTTTTATAGTTAACTTGATTCTTAAGAAAACAAAATGAAGTCTTATTCATTAAAAGCTCTCATTTACTCATTATACTTAGGATGTATCGGCGAATTCTCCTATTTTCCACCTTATGCGGCAATTAGTTAATTAATGTCATAAATACTTAAATATTTTCCTTCTTTCACGGGTCAACATTGGGTGCCAATTATCTATTGTATGCGATATATTCAAAGTAATATTGATTGAAACATAACTACACAAAACCTATATGACGGAAAGTACTAAATAATTTATTTATCGTATCAGCATATTCTTTTATTTCTCACGTTGGGCGCCAATTACTATGCGATATACATGTATAATCTTAATTAAAACGGTATGTAGATAATGAAAGTATTATGTACTTTAATCAAATGATGAAACTTGTTTTGCTGTTATCTGTATATGATACTTGATGTGCAGTAGTTACAGATAAATAACATTTGTTTCGTGTAGAGCCCACATTGTATACTTACAAATCGTGTCTACTGGTTTTTTCCCAGTCCAGCATTTTGTATTCCTTGCGATATATTTTTAGTAACCTTTGCATATAGGGTCTGGCGAATTTTTCTAATTCCTCACGTTGGGCGCCAATTAGTAAACTAACTTTTTTTTGCTATTCACATTGTACTCAACTCACGGATCACATGCACGGATTCATCAAATTTATCATTTACTGTACCAATTATTTATTTAAGGCGATATATATTTACTGATATTCAAATGATGTATGTATTTTGATCATATAGCATTTTGAAAACCAGATTTTTGCCATGCTGCCGTAGAAAAATCTATTAATTTATCAAATTATATTGAATATCGATTGGGTGTTCAATTCAGAAATTCAATAAGCAAATTTAAAAAAATAAGAACTCCTGTGATGAGCCCCAAAGGCTCCAACCAGTAGTGTTGCTTCTGCTCCGTCGACGCCGCGCCGCTAACGAGTCATCGTCAACACTGCCCATCATCTGTATCCCATGTTCTTGCCATAAAAATGCATTACGAGATGGTAGCCTAAAGCGAGTCCAGCTTACCTGCATACGTATACCTATAATGCTATATCTATACACATTTAGCAGAGTAATTCACAACATGTACGTGTTAGTTCGACACTAAAAATGGAGAGCATGAAAGTATCTGGAACTAAACGATAAAAAATATGTGTGTACATGCAACACGGTATACCATATTGGCCATACACAATTTGCCTCCACAAACTATGGCCATGGACGCTGCCCAGAATCGGCTGCTTCATCAGCAACGGCAGTAATTTGGTGCCAACAGTTGTTGTTTTTAGCGTAACTACACTCACCGAAAGCCTAATAAGACTGGACACACTGTTCATGATGGTTTTTTTTATTCTTGCGTTCATGTTTTTTTATTTGATTACATGATTCGATTATATCAAATTTATAGATTGCTTATAGCCAATGTGATGATACTGAATCAATGCCTTTAAATATCTGTCTGCTCCGAAGTTTTTTTTTTAGATTTTAATATCTGTATGCGGCAACAAAAATACCACAAACAGGTTTTTCATTTTAAGGTGATCAATATACATGAATGGTATTTAACCAATTTTTATAACAACCATTTTAAGTATCTATAATGTTTTCGTTAATAAAATATCTTGTTTTTTAAGTGTTTTGTTTTAATTGCTACCATTCAAATCAGTAGTTTTATAGCAGTATAAGCATAAATATGTAGTTTGGAATGACTTGTCAACATTTTCAATTTGAATTATTTTCTAGTTGTCAGTTAGTAAAAAAAAAACATTTCGTTAACGTTTATAACAAGTCGTTAACAAATCAATAACTTAACAAAATATATTTAACTATAAGTAATAATTCTTTATTGTCTTTTATTGTTGTTGTAGGTGTACATATGTATCTTCAAAGCACTTGAAAGAAGACTTCATTTTTAAAAATCAATTCCTGTATGTACCTTCATTTAAAACTCTCTTTTTTTGATATGCGTGCACCGAAAAAAAAACCTTGGTAAAATCAACTAATATCCTTGGTTGATTTTGCGTCAACCAAGCATCATTTTTAATTTGACTATGCTTGCGTTGTCAATCTTTTTATCAAATCTTGACAATGTTCGTGTTCGATTTCGTGTTTGAATAACCACTTGACATTTTAAAGTTATTGTAAACGTGGTCAAAGAAAAATGATTACGTTAGTAGTTAAGCTAATATTGTTCGTGATCACAACATTTTTTTCTGATTTTTTAGACAACCATAAACATTTTTAGCTAACAATGCTTTGTGTTGAGCTGAATATACATTGGTGTGCAATTTAAACATAGAGGTTATAAAATAATCACTTTCATTGTTAATCGAAAACGGTTATTTAGAAATATTTTTGTGGTTGAACTAATATTTCTATGTTTCAATGACTATGTTTGTGAATAGCTTATCATTTTCATTGTTAAACAAGCAGTAACATTCCGTAAAATATTTGTGTTTGAAGTTAAATGTCCGTGCTTAGATAACTATTATGGTGTTTCGACAAAAATAACCATGCTGTTATTTATATACGTTCGTAATAAAATAATCACTTTCATTGTTAATCGAACACGGTTATTTAGAAATATTTTTGTGGTTGAACTAATATTTCTATGTTTCAATGACTATGTTTGTGAATAGCTTATCATTTTCATTGTTAAACAAGCAGTAACATTTCGTAAAATGTCCGTGCTTAGATAACTATTATGGTGTTTTGACAAAAATAACCATGCTGTTATTTATATACGTTCGTGATTGGTTTATTTTTTTCGTTGCTAATTAAACAGAAATTGGTGCTTCAACTTTAATGTCCATGTTCAAATAATTATGCTTGATGTTTCGGTCACAATTTTCCTTGTTATTATAGTATGATGCGATCTCTCAATATTTTATGTATATACATACTTACTTATTTGAGCATTCTGTACCTACTCTAGAAACTTTTAAAATAAAAGAAAAAACAGGTAAATTTTGGAGTGTATTCGAAATCAGTTTATTTTAATAATTTATTTAAATAATAATAAACTTAGATGTTCTTAGGTACTAGTTTAAATTTAAAATTCTTTTTTAGAAAACAGTATTTTTGCATGCTAAAAGAAAGTGTTTTTAAAAGATCTAAGTGCCATTTAAACATATGTAAATACTCTAATGTATTTGAAACATTTTTTTAAAACATTTTTTGGAAATCATATTTAAAAATAATGATGAACGTAGATACATATTAAATCACTTTTTGTTTGTATTTGAAAAATTGTTTTGAAACATTTTTTGGAAATCATATTTAAAAATAATGATGAACGTAGATACATATTAAATCATTTTTTGTTTATACAACATTTTTACAAGTCTAAGAATATATTATAAAAAAGTGCCAATTAAACATTCATTGATAGATACTCTTACTAGTCACAAAAGTTTTTTTTTTTAATATAGTGTATATTAAATCACTGACAAAATGATATCTAATTTTCCATTTGGACTTTTACATATTTTTACTTTTTTGAAACATTTTGTAATTATTTTCTTTAAAGTAAAAAAAAACGTAGGAAGGAACCAATTCAAAATAAATATTGATTTAAGAAAATATTATTTAAAAAAATGTAAGTACTATTCAAGAACCGAGCAAGTCAAACATTTCCAGATCATCAGTTCCTTCAAGATCATTTTCAATGGAATCAAAATTATCATCAGTTCTGTTTCCCAACAAAGTATATGTAATAGCATCTTGAGGATCATCAAACTGATTCTCATAAACTTCAGGTATTTCTTGATTTGGACGCATAAAGCTCCTCACATCATTGCGCTCATTGTAATTTCCTTCCATGTTTATAGAGTTAATAGAACTATGAAAAAAATATTTTCATATAAAACAAAATTCAAAATTTAAAAAAAAAAGGAAAATTTTGTAATTTTCAATTTAATGTACCTGTAATTTAGAATAAATTGGCGTACAAAAGTGGGGTGAGTAAAGATAAATTAATTCACCATTTTATGCTCTGAAGTATTCGAGCTTTCCAAGTATTTTCGTATAATGTATTTTATCAGGGGATCACACACCAAATTAACTGCAATAAAAAACGCTCATTGTCAACATAAGTTTTTTGTGGACAAAAAGAAACAAATTTGACTTTTGGTATGAATGAATTTTACTTAAGTTAGATTTTGGAATGGGTGTATTTCAAAAAATATCCTTCGTAGAAAAATTATTAATACATGCCTAGGTTTTAATTAGCACGCACTTCAATATAGCGTTTACAAATTTCGATTTGGACTTAAGGCAAAAAATTGACTTTTGGCATGAATGGATTTTATTTAATTAGAATTGAAAAAAAAAAACGAATTTTGGAAAGGGTGTATAGTATATACAAAGATATATATCGTAGGAAAATAACTCATAAAATCAGTTTAAATCTTTCCAATATCTCTCTTACTTTGCGAGATATAATTAGTTAGTTAGAAGACATTATTCTAATTTTTTAAGAAAAAACAGGATATGGTATATTTTGGATTTCTCCTTGAGAACGAAGTGAACTAATTAAATAAGAAACTTAAGAAGAAAACACAAAGCTGCTTTTCTATTAGCGCTGACTCCATTACGTTTCTATAATTCGGATTGAACTTTGAGTGAAAACTGTCATTTTACTAAAATTGATGTATTGAATCAAGGAAAAACTTGATATATTTCTCGATTTATGAATAAGAGAAAAAACTTACTTAGGCTTACTTTGTTTTTGCGCAACAAGATTTTACAAGAAAAAACTATTTTATTTCATTGGAATCAGGGAAAAACTTGATATATTTCCCGATTTATTAATAAAAGAAAAAACTTACTAGGGCTTTGTATTGCGCAACAAGATTTTAATTTTTTAACGACGACGAACAATAACATTACGATTAGGAAACCATCGACTGAGCTGGCTGAATTGAACTGAATGACAATGATAGCAAAAAATGAAATTCAAACAGAAATTACTAGTGTGCGTGTGCCGAATGCACGCGCCAAGCAAAATGAAACTAAAGTGAAACAAAAGGGTGTGTCTGAGCTGCCACTTTGCTTTATTATAGGGATAGTTACACTCGTACATTTTTCAACAGATTTATAAAACTTATGTTGGATTTCATTTTGAATATGTTTATAACCAAGTGTTGCTATTTGCAACTAGCAAATGCTTACTTTTGGGCACAAAATCATAACAAATTAATTAAATAAGAAACCTTGGATGTTATCATAAACTTCTTAAGAAAATTTTTCTGTTATAGCAAATGATTTTTACAGGTTAAAATTATAGAAAACAATACAATAAAAAACTATGGTCTTTTCATAAATTGTCTACTTAGTTTCTTATTTTATTAATTTTTTAATGATTTTTATCCCGAGAGTAAAAATATTACAATATAACCGCGAAACTAAAAGTGGCAGCCTAGGTAGACACAAAATATGAGAGACTGTAACGACGCATGCCAATGTGAAATACAGCCACACTTTTAAGCACACACACAGCAAACCAAAAGAACGTCTCATGTATATTTTTTTTTCTGGCGACACAATTTTTTTTCCATTGGAATCAAGGAAAAACTTGATTTATTTATCGATTTATTAATAAAAGAAAAAACTTACTAAGGATTTGTTGTTTTGCAGCACTGATCGTAGGTAGGATAAGGTTATAGCAGCTGATTTTGCGCGGCAAGATTCTTTTAACGACGCATGCCAATGTGAAATACAGCCACACTTTCAAGCACGCACACAACTAAGCAAACCAAAAGAATGTCTCATGTATAATTTTTGTTTTTATTGTGACGACACATTTTTTTTTTCATTGGAATCAGGAAAAAACTTGATATATTTCCCGATTTATTAATAAAAGAAAAAACTTACTAGGGCTTTGTATTGCGCAACAAGATTTTAATTTTTTAACGACGACGAACAATAAGATTACGATTAGGAAACCATCGACTGAGCTGACTGAATTGAACTGAATGAGAATGATAGCAAAAAATGAAATTCAAACAGAAATTACTAGTGTGCGTGTGCCGAATGCACGCGCCAAGCAAAATGAAACTAAAGTGAAACAAAAGGGTGTGTCTGAGCTGCCACTTTGCTTTATTATAGGGATAGTTACACTCGTACATTTTTCAACAGATTTATAAAACTTATGTTGGATTTCATTTTGAATATGTTTATAACCAAGTGTTGCTATTTGCAACTAGCAAATGCTTACTTTTGGGCACAAAATCATAACAAATTAATTAAATAAGAAACCTTGGATGTTATCATAAACTTCTTAAGAAAATTTTTCTGTTATAGCAAATGATTTTTACAGGTTAAAATTATAGAAAACAATACAATAAAAAACTATGGTCTTTTCATAAATTGTCTACTTAGTTTCTTATTTTATTAATTTTTTAATGATTTTTATCCCGAGAGTAAAAATATTACAATATAACCGCGAAACTAAAAGTGGCAGCCTAGGTAGACACAAAATATGAGAGACTGTAACGACGCATGCCAATGTGAAATACAGCCACACTTTTAGGCACACACAGCAAACCAAAAGAACGTCTCATGTATATTTTTTTTTCTGGCGACACAATTTTTTTTCCATAGGAATCAAGGAAAAATTTGATTTATTTATCGATTTATTAATAAAAGAAAAAACTTACTAAGGATTTGTTGTTTTGCAGCACTAATCGTAGGTAGGATAAGGTTATAGCAGCTGATTTTGCGCGGCAAGATTCTTTTAACGACGCATGCCAATGTGAAATACAGCCACACTTTCAAGCACGCACGCAACTAAGCAAACCAAAAGAATGTCTCATGTATAATTTTTGTTTTTATTGTGACGACACAATTTTTTTTTCATTGGAATCAGGAAAAAACTTGATATATTTCCCGATTTATTAATAAAAGAAAAAACTTACTAGGGCTTTGTATTGCGCAACAAGATTTTAATTTTTTAACGACGACGAACAATAAGATTACGATTAGGAAACCATCGACTGAGCTGACTGAATTGAACTGAATGAGAATGATAGCAAAAAATGAAATTCAAACAGAAATTACTAGTGTGCGTGTGCCGAATGCACGCGCCAAGCAAAATGAAACTAAAGTGAAACAAAAGGGTGTGTCTGAGCTGCCACTTTGCTTTATTATAGGGATAGTTACACTCGTACATTTTTCAACAGATTTATAAAACTTATGTTGGATTTCATTTTGAATATGTTTATAACCAAGTGTTGCTATTTGCAACTAGCAAATGCTTACTTTTGGGCACAAAATCATAACAAATTAATTAAATAAGAAACCTTGGATGTTATCATAAACTTCTTAAGAAAATTTTTCTGTTATAGCAAATGATTTTTACAGGTTAAAATTATAGAAAACAATACAATAAAAAACTATGGTCTTTTCATAAATTGTCTACTTAGTTTCTTATTTTATTAATTTTTTAATGATTTTTATCCCGAGAGTAAAAATATTACAATATAACCGCGAAACTAAAAGTGGCAGCCCAGGTAGACACAAAATATGAGAGACTGTAACGACGCATGCCAATGTGAAATACAGCCACACTTTTAAGCACACACAGCAAACCAAAAGAACGTCTCATGTATATTTTTTTTTTCTGGCGACACAATTTTTTTTCCATTGGAATCAAGGAAAAACTTGATTTATTTATCGATTTATTAATAAAAGAAAAAACTTACTAAGGATTTGTTGTTTTGCAGCACTAATCGTAGGTAGGATAAGGTTATAGCAGCTGATTTTGCGCAGCAAGATTCTTTTAACGACGCATGCCAATGTGAAATACAGCCCACTTTCAAGCACGCACATAACTAAGCAAACCAAAAGAACGTCTTATGTATTTTTTTTTTATTGTGACGAAACAATTTTTTTTTTTCATTGGAATCAGGAAAAACTTGGTTATATTTCTCGATTTATAAATTAAAGAAAAAACTTACTAAGGCTTTATTTTTGCGCAACAAGATTTTAAATTTTTCACGACGACGAACAATTAGAAAACCACCGACTGAGCTGACTGCTGACTGAATTGTACTGAAAGAAAATGACAGTGACAAATGAAATTCAAACAGAAATTACTAGTGTGCGTGTGCCGAATGCACGCGCCAAGCAAAATGAAACTAAAGTGAAACAAAAGGGTGTGTCTGAGCTGCCACTTTGCTTTATTATAGGGATAGTTACACTCGTACAAAAATTTTTAACAGATTTATAAAACTTATGTTGGATTTCATTTTGAATATGTTTATAAAGAAGTGTTGCTATTTGCAACTATCAAAAGTATAAAATTACAAACTAATGGGATCTTATCATAAAAGATCTACTTTGATTCTTAATTTATTAAGTTTTTTTATGATTCTTAGCTCAAAAGTAAATATTTCCTATTAAAGAATGTTTTATAACTACGTTGCAAACCTAGTAAGTAAATAAAATAAGATAAATATATTGGTTTATTTACCGAACTAAACGCCACGAACGAAAAGTCTACAAGTCCAATAAAAAAATATTTCTTCGGTCACTAAACTTGGAAAGTTTTTTAGGTTACCAAGCACAAATTCTAACTTAACTACAAAAGGGGACAGATTATATAGAACATATAGAGCATATACATATAAAAAAAACTATCGATTTTGATAAAAAAATGTTAATTGTAAATGATGTTAATTCAAAATTAAAGAATATCGGTAGATTCTGCAATAAATATGATTGAGAAAAAATTCAAATCGAATTAAAGTAATCTGTCCCTTTTTGTAGTTAGAATTTGTGCTGTTTCCAAGTTTAGTGACCGCAGAAATGTTTTTTTTATAAGGCTTGTATACTTTTCGTTGGCGACATTTAATTCGGTTGTTTTTTTTTGCATTATTGTTTTCACAATAACAACATTAAGCATCGTCAATTTTATCAGGGTACAAGCCCTAGACAATACAAAAATATTTCTTTATATTATGTTGTCATAATAGTGTGTTCCGAGGTGGTGTTCCGAGGGCATGAGCACCCCTTTAAAATAATTGCATAAGAATGAGAAATAATCAGCTGTTCGTTAAACGTCAAAGTCAACTTATACAAAAAAAATTTTTCGTCAGCAAAAAAAATTTATGAAGTTTATTTTTCTTCTCTTTCTACTTACCTACATCTAATTTTTAAAATAAATTTATCTGTTTTGCAGAATATTTGTCATACAAATTTTGACGCACTCTTCTGCGGAGATAAAATTATCCAGTTCCTCATAGCGTTTTTCATTGTAAACTGAAAGAATTGCCCTTAAAACACTTCTCAATAAAACATGTTTTTGGTTTTGTTATCGAATTTGTTGAGCAAGGACTTACACCCATTCTTTATTTCACTTTTTTTTATTATTATTTTCAATTTGCTTTCAAAATAAAAAAAAAACTTTGCACTTTGGTCGGTCGGTAGAGCAATATAAACAAATTAAAATCTTTAATTTGAGGTTTGACAAGCTAGAATATTTTCATGTTTGTTTTAAAAAGAGCAATTCTCTCAAATTTGGGAGATCAATTCTTTCCTCTTCAGAATTGATCCAGAAATATTCTTTTTGACAATGAAACATAAAAAAATTGAAAAAGGGTAATTCTATTGTACAATAAAAAACGCTATTAGTTTCAATTTTACTATAACTCATAAACAATAACATTAAAAAATCGACCTAAAAAAGTAATCATTACTTCGCAGCTCTGATACAGATTTTTCGGAATGCACAGATTAATCTGATAACTGTACACTGCTGCGATAACCTGTTTTTGTTTGTTCCGTTAATGATTAAAATATAGACGTACTTTAATAAAAGTAAAAAGTTAGAAAGCGATCAAAAATTAAAAGTAAAGTTTTATTAGCATTAAATCCATTAACCTATTTACATTTTATTACTATTTATCGGTAATAAATGCCCTGCGTAAATTGAGAACTGAAATTGAAAACTGAATAAAATACCTACGTTAGTTTTTAAATTTTGTATGGCCAAAAACGAATCGAAACAAAAATAATTTGTTTAACTTTGTGATTTTTGAATTAAGTCGACCTCATAATGAACAGTTTATATTTTGGTATAAACAATGTACATATTAAATGGGTTAATCTGTTCCTTCGAAATAATCTATTTAGTATAATGCATTTATTTCTTTAAAATATCGACAGGAAATTGAAAGTGGCAGCCCCAGGCAGACACAAAATATTAGGGAACGTAACGACGCAAGCCAATGTGAAATCCAGCCACACTTTGAAGCACGCACACAGCAAACCAAAGGAAACCAGCGCAGCTGAAGTTTATGTTGAGTGCATAAAAATATAAAATGTATATAAATGCACATAATAAAAAAGCGTGCTATTGAAGAGGCAAACAAGCTACTCTGCTCCTTACCAAACACATTTCCTCTTATTTATTATATTTTTTTTTTGTCTACTTAAGCTAGCCCTAAATGACAAACATATTTGCCGAACATGCTTGTGCGCGCTATAAATTCGTCGTGTAGGCTTGTATATTTTTTGTTTATCACGTACACGTTCGATTAGCAATTAATAAAACCATTTTAATTGATATTTAAAAATGATTTCATATTGCAAATATCCGCAAACATATTTTATCAAACATTTTTATGACATTTACGCGAAGAAAATCAGCAACGAATAATTAGTTGATTTGAACACGAAACATTTGTTGTTTTAAGCACAAACATAGTCAATTTTAGTTAATGTCAACCTATCGATCTTTCATGTTTGTATTTGTTTAACTATAAAAACAACAACGGAATTTTATAAATATGAAAACAATAAAAAAAAATCTTTTTTTTTTTGTAGTCACGTTCATGTTTGATTAGCAATTAAAAAAGCATTTTATTGTTATTCAAAAATGATTTCATATTAAAAATTTGTACAAAAATAGTCAATCAAACTTTTTTGAGATTGTTAAAAGAAAAAATCAATCACGTACACATAGTTAGGTGATTTAAATACGAAACGTTTGTTATTTTAATCACAAATGTACTCAACTTCACAACTGTTTGCCATTTTTTCGGTTCATCACGTTTGTTATTGATGAACAATTAAATCAACAATGTCATTATAGATCTATAACCAAATAATATTCAAATCAACTAGTAATATTAGTTGAATCAAATATGTACGTGATACTTCCAGAAAAATATTTCAACAATGGCTCGTTGGTTGATTTGAGTATGCGGCGTTGGTTGTTTCAACTATAAACACATTCAATATACCTAATTGTTCGTCAATCACGAAAAATACTTGAATCAACCAAGGTTTTTTTTTTCGGTGTGTGTACGCATTTCTATGGTCTTCTCTTGGGTAGTTCCTTCTGTGCTCGACGCAAGTAGACAATAAACCTATATTTATAGAGAAACTATGACTTTATGACTTTATTTTCATCTGGGTAAATTGCTGCCATTTACGAGCCAAGTAGGCGAGTCTAATAAATCTTTATAATTGGCATTGAAGTCTCAGTCTCAGGGTATGCTATGATGTGCAATAAAACAATCTTATATTATTTCATCTATTGAAATAGGGGACTTTTAACCAGTGATAAAAATTTTTATTTGATGACTTAGTTTAAGCGTGCCAATGAATTTACAGTTAATAAAGTGTTTATTGTAGGTCTTCCCATGGTATGTTAGAAACATTGTTCTTAGTAAAGATCAAAATATCATACGAATTGAGTGCATTGTAAAATATTGTTTCTTATACAGCATTAATATTAAAATTAAAACTATAATAGTCAAAACCTAGAAAAAGTTAATGTTATTATTCCGCGTCAACTTTTGCTCAGTAGTGCCATAATCACTTAAATTATAGGATAGAGAGGAATTGTCAACTAAATTTACCCGGTTACAAATGAAAATTCGAATGAAAGATATCCTTCTTTTATATGTAAGCTCAAGATAAAAGAAAATAACTAAAACAAGCAATCTGCCATTATGGTCGGTCAATACCAATTTTTGTGTACTACTAATGCGTACTATTTCGGGCGTGATCGTACAGATCAATCATTCCATTATAGCTCGAATGGTGCATTCAGGAGTTTTTCATTTCGAAGACCGTATTTATAACTCAATTGGTCCAGATTGCCTCAAAAGCCCACAACTTTATTATCGTAAATGAGCTTAAGTGGGGGTAAGTTTAACAACTGAGAAATCAGTAATTTTTGAGGAGTGTAAATTGTTTTCTATCGCTTTTCCGAATTACTTCCAATGGCCACAGTAAATTGACACCACAGCGGTGGGACGCTTGTCGTTGCACCACTATGCTCAATGAAAAAGGGGGTAGGTTCTTGCTGCTTCTATATATTAACCTACTTTTCAACAATAAAACAATCTTGCCCCACGTTGGGCGCCTTTTTTTTTAATTTGGTCCACAGAAGAAATATTTAGTACAGTAGTAGCTGTGGCGACTCCCTTGTAGTTTTACTGATTATGATCAAACAGAAATAGGGTGGGCTCTCGCTGTTACTACGTTATAGGCTATTCACTACGAATCAAGAATTTCATGCAAAAACATTAAAATCTCGTCAAAATCAAATATATTTCCCATAGGTTTTCAAATCTAATCGTTTACGACCTCTTTAAAATCTACTTGCAAAAGAAATTCTTGTAAGCAAACATACCTTTTTAGTATTCAGCTTATTTGCTGAATTTTGTCGTTAAGAAAAATTTTGTTTTTCATTTCGATTCTACCAAACCAAACATATTGTTTATTTTTTTACAAACATGTGAAGAATAGAGAAAAAGAAAGATGTAATTTGCATTTTTTAACAGAGTTACTCAAACGTCAAACATAATCTCGCAACATGGTTACATGAAATGGTTTTTCTTTTTTGGACCAATGCGAAAGGAACGTTTATTCTTAATTATCTGGTACATAATTTCCATTCCAAGATCAGTTCAATAAAAAGATTTTTGATTAACAACAGCTTATTCTACTATTTATTTATAAAAGATTCGATGGATCACCGTGATTGTTAAATACGTTTTTTTTGCCTTCAAAATTAAGGTATTTGTAGATCTAATCTACTATACTATTTTCAAATTTTAATGATAAATAAAGATAACTTAAGTTGAATGTTTGACCACAGTAAACAATCAAACCTCTTATTTTCTTATTTTGTTTGTGCAATCAAAGAAACATTAATCTGTTCCGACTTCTTACAAAGATTATTTTATTGATCGTAAAGATGTGTAACCATTTTCATAAAATCAATGTTAATCTTTTCAGTATGAATAATAAAAGAAGAAACAACAGAGCAATAACTTAAATTATTCGAATGGAAATTGAAAATGGCAGGTTCATTTACAAAACCTCAAAACCAGATGAAAAAAAACCATCACAAAAGAATACAAAAAGAAAATGAAAAAAATAAAAAAAAAATCTACTACCGTCCTCCACAATCAATTCTGATAAAATTAAAAGGACATAAAAAAAACGAAATAAAAATCTTTTTTTTTTTTTTTAAATAATCTGCCGACCAAACAGAACAGAAAAAACACTTCCCAACTCAGAATAAATGACTGTGCAATGCCCATCCTATACCACTGAAATGGAAAAAAAGAGCCAAGGAATTGTACACCAGGTACCACATAAGGACTCGGTCGATCTGTTGGTAGGTGGTTCCAGTCTCATGATGCTCTGTCGGAATCGACAAAAAGAATTGTGCAAAAAAAAATATTATATTTATGCAATTATTTTCCTCTGACTTTATCGTGTGTATAGAGCTCTTCTGTTTTTTTATACGAACTTAGTTTTGTAGTTGGTTATTCAAGAGAATGGTAAACGGATAGAAAGAACAGCACACTACAGGTAGGCATGTCCATAAGAAGTACTCAAGTACACCTTTTAGAACATGTGAACGTGTACACGAAAGTAAGCGTGTTATACAACATGGTATTGAAAAGAAGTTGAAAAGTATAAAAGGCTACCTTTATAAAAAGAAAAAAAAAAGTTTATTACTATAGGCACTCAGAAACTCCAGAAGAGTATCTCACAAAACAACCGACGTAATAAGCATTCAATCGTCGTAAATTTTCACTACATCACTTCTGTTCTAAAAGGTGGAAGTAGAAGCAACCCAAGGGGCATATCGAAAAAAACAGGAAGATGACTTCTTTGGTTGGTTTTAGCATTGTTTTTGGATTTTTGTTTTACCTTATTTTCCATTTTAAATCTTCTTCGTTATTATTGCAATTTGGAATCCCAATGTTTATCCATCCGGGTGCTATCGGTCTAGCGATCTTAGTAAGTATATTCAGTTACAGATAGATTAAAAAATTACAACCACGCAACAACTTACGAAAAGGTATATGAACACACTAAACTTACACTGAAAGACGTATGTAAAGCACAACAGTAATTACTGTGTTTCGTTATGGAATCAGAGGAAACATCGGAGCTTATATAGCAGTTAACATGTTAAATGTAACATCGATTAACAAAGCTCAAATGATTGTCGGGGATTATTATAAGCATACGATATTACTAACTTCAATTTTTGATAGCTTTATCAATAACCATTAGTCAATAAAATGTAAGGATCTTGTTCTGCCGTCATATTTCCACAGTTTCTATTTACAGTGTATTCACAAATAGGAAGATGAAAAATCGAGCGTTAGAAGGGTTCGATTCGACCATGGGTACCAGAGCTCTTGATTTAACTCGGGTGGTACCAGGGTCCAAAAATAACACGGGTACCGGAGACATACGGATACCCGGTTACCCGAGTACCCGTTACCTGGGTATTCGAAATCACTAAAATGCTAATAATTTAAAAGCAATAGTTAACAAAAGTAATTTTAGCCTTCATTAATTATTACATAAATTCCGAAAATTAATAATATAAAAACACACATAAATAATCTTTCATTTTAGAATTTCGGGTACTCGGGTACACGGGTACTCGGGTATTTTCTCGTAATCGGGTACTTAGGTACTACCCGCGTGTTCGGGTACCCAGGTTACATATCAGTCCGACCATGTTTTAAGGAACAAATCCTTTGGAACGCCATCTACTCGTAGCCATTTTACTCAATTGAAAATAGTGAGCTATTCGTTTTCATTTATTTGTGAGCTTCATTTTATGGCGAGCCGTCTCTTTCGTCAGAAGGCGCCTCGCTATTTTAGCAGTCGGGATTTTGTCCAGTAGGGGTTTTTGCGGTGGATTTTGTCTCTATCCCGTATTTTTTTAGGTTAGGCGCTCAATATCGAGTACAGTTAACGCAGAACAAATCAGGCCTTGTGTTACTTACTTTCTTCTTAAAACGTCTTTTTCCGCATGCCGAGAAACAAATAATAGATAATAACTTCTGCATAATTTCTTATTTTAAACTGCTCTTAAAATGTATTTAGATATGCATTTTCAATTGAATTATGTACATCAACACTTTAACAACAACCGATATGTCAACTTATAAATGCCACTGAACTTAATATGTAGACACGTAGCTACTTTAAAATTTCAAACATCTAAACAACATTCACATGTAACGCCTTTTTTAGTGTTTAACATCGACTAGCAACCCACTTTTGTCACTTAAGCTGATATGTAAAAAAAAAATAAAAAAATACAACCATACTTCAACCTATTAGTTGTGCAACAACAACTTGAGTTAATTAATCGATAAATGCAGTTAAATATGTTTACGGCTTGTCAATGCTCAATAAACGTTTCTCTAATTAAAATTGCATTAAAAAATCAAAGTTCTTGCAAAAACAAAAAAAAAAACCACATAAAAATGGCGCCCAATCACTGTTTGTTTACAGTATTTTTTTTTCATCAACCTTAAAAGAAAAAATAACATAATAGGTAGATACATTCGAGTGAGAAGAGAATCAAATCAACTGCCATTCAAATTGAAACTTCAATTAGCCTGGCTGTCACCCCTTTCGGCTATTCTCCATCACAATTTACCAATTCCATTTTCATGGTGCCTGCTGCTGCGGCGAGATTGTAGCAATTATTCTCAATTATGCAGATATAGGTATAGTCAAGCGAGTAAAACCTTTTTTCTGCCCTCATTCACTCATTGCCTTGCTATATTTTTATTTTGTTTTTGTAATGCTTTAGGATGATTGCAATTGATACGCCCAATTGCGTGATACATTTCACTATACAAAATATCGATTTCAATGTAATTCCGCCGAACTATAAGTTGTTGCTTCCAGTAGCACACAAAGCGAATGCGAATACGATTCGCGTGGCGCATTTGAAACTAACAAATTAATAAATGAGTTATTTACCAGTTTGGTATAGGTACACCGTATACCTATTTGTTTTGTGTTTTTGTTAATATGTATACATTATACATATACAAATTGAATTTTAACTGACTAAAGGACTAAGATTATAATGGCGGGTATATTTTCTTGCATGTTTGTTTCAATTATTTGTTTTTTATTTCTATGATTTGCAAATCAATTAACGCAACTTTTTGCTTAAAAAATGAACACCTCATGGTTGCCTGATTCAAAAAATCAAGCAAATAGTTTGCTTGATTTTTTTTTTCCTTTTACTTTTCCGATTACAAGTTGGTTGTTGTATTGTGGCGAGTCAACGTTAAGCAATATTCTCAACTCAAGTGGTGGCAACTGAAATAACACTGGTAAGGTGTGTTGGAGTTCACTTTTGTATCGTTTGCATGACTTTTGACATTTAACTTAAATTGAATTAAGGTTTTTAGAATAAATTGAAAATCGAGGCAATATTTTAGAATTATGTCTTTTAAGGAAATCAGTGAAATAAATTTGAACTCGGGTATTCATCTTTTGTGTGAATTAAAACGTTTAAAACGTCATTTTCAATTTTCTGACACCAAATAAAGATAAACTATATCTACTGTATTTATTTCTTGTGAATATTTTTTGTTTTATTTTATATCACAGTTAAGTGCGTAGCACATCAGCTGTCATAACCCAATGTGTTTAGAACTTTAAATAAAAACGACAGCTATACCGCGCCGGCCTTGAAGTTTGAATGATTGATGACAATTTGATGCGTACCCCTATAGTCAACCCTCAATAATAAACAGATATGCATACAAATGTTTACTATAAAGCCATTAACCTATGCATTTCTTAAAACAAAAACTTTTTAAACCATCTAAGGTTGATACCATATCTATACATAAATATATCTTTGAAAAAAATAGAAATTCAAGGAAATTGGCAATCATAACAAAACAAACAGTTTATCACGAAAACTTGATTGTTTGTAAACCTATTTCTTACGTTTCTTATTCCTTAAACTGAACTTGACTTTCTTTCTATTAGAAAGAAGAAATAAATCAAATCACGTAAAAAAGGGAAATAAAACAAAATAAAACATTTGTTCAATCCTGACTAAAGATATTAATACCTATAACCTACTTTATCGGCACGAATCATCATGACCTGCTTAAGAAACCCATTTTTTTTTTCAAAAATAATTCGTGACTTTTTAACTTCGAATTTGAAACTTTGTAAGTTTTATTAATTTATTGAGATTTTATTTATAATGAGGATTTACATGTCAAATATAAAAACAAAATGTCAAATCTAATAATCCGCTTTTTGTTTACTTATAAGC
The DNA here is from genome assembly GCA_951217065.1 of Baccha elongata. Lineage (NCBI taxonomy): Eukaryota > Metazoa > Arthropoda > Insecta > Diptera > Syrphidae > Baccha > Baccha elongata. The sequence goes on along the minus strand of OX578272.1, from coordinate 121,712,265 downwards.
AAATTAACTACCACTTAACGGTAGTTATAACTCTCTTTACTGGATCAACCTTGTTCAATCATTTTTAAATTGAAATTTAAAAAAAAATAATCGTTTATTACGATTATTAATTCAATTTAGAAACAAAAATACTTATGAGAGAGTTCAAAGGTTAAAAGCAAAAAAATATTAATTTTATTAAAGTTGAATCCATAAACGGCTTTAAAGAGATACAGTGACTGAGAGGATGACATGCATTCCTACTATAAAATTTCTGTGCTGTGGAAATAATTTATTTTATGATACAGAATAATAATCCATGATTATTTTTGCAAATAAATACAAAAAAATGTGTGAGTATGGTGAGATGGAAAACAAGGGGAGAATAAAAAACAATGAACTAAAAAAACACAGAAGCATGTTAATTGGCTTCTCTAATGGAATTATTCGGATCGCATTTGCATATCAATTGAAATTGTAAACGAGCTGTTTGCTCAATGATGGTAAATAAATTATTATGGTAAATTGCTACAGTTTTTTGCTATTTTGTTTAAAGATTTACACTGGAACGAAAGAAGGGAGTTTAGTTATGAATATGCGCAAGGGCGACTTGTTTGTTTGTAAACCTGGCTGAATGGGGCTTCTGGTGATGAATGGGAGCCTTGATAGTATGTTGATGATGGATGGGTTTGCTTTAATGGATTTAAGGGAGCGGTAGCAAGTACTGGTAGTTTTGAAAAGGAAATTGCATTGAATTAGTGGGTTGGTTTTTGGGATTTAACTATAATTGAAAAAAAAAAGTTTTACTTTTATATTCGGACTGGATCAAAAATGCGAGAGTTGACGAAAAGTATTGCAACGTTCACACTGAACATTTTCCAGATTTTGTTTGAAATTGAAATGATTTCGACAGAAGAAGTGAAGTGTCTTTGAAAAAAAAAATTAAATCTTTTCCTGAAAAACAAGCTGGAAAGTCTATTGACGATGTTCACATTGGACGTACTCACCCGACGCCTATATGTTTTGTTCCCTTTCCACTTCGTTTTTTAAAATTCTCATGTATGCATTTTGACATTTGCTATTCTGACATTTGTTATTTATTACTTTTTGCACCAATATTTTGAAAGTTTCACAAAATTCGGTCACTTTTGACTGGAAATTTCAATTTAACATGAGCATATATGTATAAAGAAAATTGTAAACATCAAGGCTCATTTCACATATTTTGTTTTTTTGTTTCGTGTGGTCATCATCATTGCAACTTTTATTCCTATATAATATGTTATTCAAAAACATTTATCATCCTCAAAAAAAGTTTTTGGTTCCTATTTTTCATAGATTCAGCATATAAACATTTTTCAAAAAAATATTAAATGTATTGACTTTGTGTCGGCTTGGCCTGAATGGCGCTTGAATAACATCATATAAATATTCAAAATCAATCGATACAAGTTAATCGATAAAAGGCAATAAATTACTTTCAGCCATTTACTATTGGTTGCTGTGCTTGTTCAATTCTCCATAAAAAGATTTAATCTTATGTGCATAAGATTACCTACTGAATTTTTGTTTTGTTTTTTAAGACTTTTTAAGGCCGTATCTACATCACGATGGGTAGTTAACAACTATTTTCTTACCATTTCTAGTTACATGATTTATTTTATTTTGCTACTTTTACTTGTGACCTTATGAGCTTAATTTCTCACACCTTACCTTACCTCATTTATTATTCTATGCACCTTACGTTTCCACAGAAAAAATCGAATTGGAATAGTGAACATACAGACAGAGTTGTCGAGTCTACTTTGTTCGTTTTCTTCATTTTTGAGTACTCCGACGTAATCTGACAAGGAATTTGTTATTGTTTGTCTGTCGAATTTAGACAGAAAAGATAAGAAGAGTATCACAAACTTTCAGGAACTTAAAAAAACATATCGCAGACATCGAAGTATTTACTTAATGATAAAAATCTTGCTCGGCCATATTCTACCTAGAATTCAAAGGTTATCTTAACTTTTCTTCCAAAAATGTTTAAAATTAGCAACCAACACAAGCACTATGATGATCGGTTCAGTTTACATATGTATTTGCACAAAAATTTTCCATAAATCAAAAAAAAATTTAATTTATTTCTTGGAAGTATTAATAACTCATTTTAATCACCACAACACGCCTACATTTATTGACCATGACAAAAAAAACTCAAAGGTAGCACTAATAAAATGTATTAATTAACTACAAGTAAAAGTAGACTTTTTAATATTTTAACACCTTTTGAAAGATTAAATGAAATTATGGTCATAAAAATGATTATAAAATCATTAAGGTCACAGCTGCGTCTTGTATACATCGGCTTTTAAGATTTACACATAATTTACCAAAATTTTTATATTCACCATTGTGTAAATATTGAAAACAATGGATTTCGGTTTCCTTATAGCCTGATGACAATACGAATACATACAATACCTCGTAGCTCGCATATTTTCTTTTCGCATTCATTAATTTGAATATTTTATTGCACCTGAATCCTGAACGTTTTGTTATTTTAATGGAAACACATCTCGCTACAAAAAAAAAATAATATAAAATTCCCCACACGTGTTATCTCTATACTGTCATAATGGTGCGAGTTTGGGAAATTTACATAATAAATAAATAAAGGAATTAAAATAAAATGCATGGGTCGTATGAATTAGTACGAAGAATTTGAAAATTATTAAAACATACTGAAAGGGAAATATTAACAAAAATGTTCATACTGTATGGTTGGTATTATTAAACAGCTATTTAGCAAAAATCTTTGAATAATTTTATTAAATTCAATTTTTTAGTCATATCAAATTTGAATATATTGAGTTAAGCCATTATACATATAGTTGCAGGTTTGGCAAAAAAAAACTGATATTCAGTTTTTGCAAACATTGCAAATTTAAGGAATAAAAAGATTAATCGAAATCGTAAGAGCCGTTTTCGAAAAAAATGTAAAACCAGTAATAGTGAAAAATTAAGCCCTTCTACAAAAAGTGAAGAACTGTGACGGATGCCATGTCAAAGTTACTTCTGTATTTCTTTTTTAATAAAACCAATGCTTACCCCAATAAGCAAGTAGAGTTATAATGTTAACGAGAAAACTGTTAGCGCGTTCAAGACTGATTAAATTCTGTTTTAAGTCACCTTGCGTGCTGTCAGTTTAATTACATAATAAACCTCTTGACATATGTACGCCATGTCATTATTTTTTTATCTTTTTTAATTTAGTTCAGTCTATTGGAGGTCATAAATTATAGATATTATATTTGAACAAAGTAAGTACCACGATTTAAAGTGTGTGTCACGAAATTAACGATTACTCAATAAAAACAAAGCTGAATTTAAACAACATTTAGGAACATTTTAAAAAATATATAATTATGGTGGTTTTACATGCATGAGTAGATGTTAGAGTAGATTTTTCTTGCATACGATTTTTGGTTAAATGTTAGAAGGAAAATATAATAGAGTTAAAAGAGAAATTGTCTCAATCGGGTTCTTTTTGTGATTATAAAGAGTCTCAAAATGAATTATATGTTGAAGCTTATAAACATAGGAGCTAATAAAAAAACGCAAACAAATCAGTCTCAGTTACTTATGTGTAAAAGTTACAAAAGAAAACAAAAGGAAAAGTAAACAGATCACTTGCGATTTGGTTCCTCCCGTAAAAGAAATCTCTCTGGGATAAAGTAACACATCCCATTTTTGTTACTATTCAATGCTTCACATTGGTGCATCAAAAAAATATTTAAACGCTTTGACACTACAAATTTTAAGTATGAAAGAGAACCCAATTGCGGTGGAATGGTATTTGTTAATTTTTTGAAATCAATTTGAACACACTGAAGTCAGGCACTAAGGACGTGTCAAATGCCAACACTTGAAATAATTTTCTCGACCTACATTTATGTATACTTAAAACTACTACACTACCAAAATATTGTTAAAATAATAGGCGCTACGTAGGTTAAATTTTTCAAATCTTCGCATGTACCTACAAATATATTTATGTACATATATAATTCTAAGCTAGATAAAGAACCACATCGAAAAACTTCATAAAACCATTAATCGGACCCCGAAGAACCCTCCCAACTACAAGTATATGAATAAGTTTAAATTCTTATACCATAATTATCGAATCAATCAACCATAATGCATTTTGACAACCCCATCGACCTATAAAAAATTAAACGAATTAAAACAAATATAAATTTATACAATTTCTTTTTGTAAAAGATTGTAAATGATTTCAAAATGTCATGTTGAAAAAATACTCAATTTATAGTAAACTATTATTTTATTATTAACACATTTGCCTTCTGTTTTTATGTTTGTTTTCTTATCATCAAGTATCTACATCTAATCAAAATTGTTTATCTTAATGGGTGTGTTTGTCTTGGCATGACGTTTAATTTGTGACAACTACTTGAATGCTCATATTGTCAATAAGAATCAAACAAGATAAAATAATGTCATTCAGTACCGGCTTGAAAAAATAAAACATTTTAAAGCAATTAAAATGGTAACTTTTATTAAGACTTTTCTACTTGGTAGATACTTGTTTATTTCGAGAATGTTTTTTAAGTATCTATTTTGATAAAATAGAATTTGGTGACGTAATTTATACCTACCTGTATTAACATACCAAAACTTAAAATGTTTGTGTTTTCGGTTATAGAAAACGTATTATACAGATTTAAATAAGCATAGTATGATGATCGCATGGAAACCCAATATTTAATTTGTGAGTTTCTCTGATCCATAAGCATTCCAACTGTTTTTAAGGGGCCAGTAAAACGTATCAGTAAAAAATTTCTTTTTCGATTTTAAGGTAAATTATTCAACAATGTTGGTGTTAAGTGGTATTAATAAATAAAGGCAATGAATAACAGAATTTTTCTATAAAAAAAATAACGTAATTAGGGTTAAAATCACGAAATATAACACTTTTGTTTTTTCAATGATCATTGAAATTTTAATGATCATTGAAATAACAAAAGTGACAATATTACGCAAATAAAGATTAAATGGAGTTATTTTTTTTTAAGGAAAATTCTACTATTCATTACCTTCATTTTAATACCAATTAACACCAACATTGTTGGATAATTTGCCTTAAAAGTGATTTTACTGATATGTTTTACTGATAGCTATAACTGTCTCTAAATAGTAAATAAAAAAAGCCTCTATGGAGATATTGAAATATGAAATTTTAAAAGGTTTCGCTTAATATAAGTTGAATAATTGTATACTTATTAGTACTCACATGCAACGGCAAGAATAGCAACTCTGATAAATAATAGGTAGGTACTTTTTTTCTCCGCAGAAATATAGCTGCATTTTATTATCACCGCTGATATAATTCGGATCAGATTTACTTCATAAAACACACGCAAACAACAACGACACAATATCCAGCTTTGTTTCTAGATCTTGCTTAATTCCAATCCGTTCAGAGGGGATAATATAATACGGCTAATACCTACATAAATATAGAAAGAGTTTTCCGCAGAGCTGACCTGACACATTGCAGGAATTTTATTCGTAAACCATAGTTACAAACTGTGTAAACGTCATTTTCGACATTTTGATTTCAGTATTTTTTTTTTTAATTTTAATATTTTGCGTTTTTTCGTAAAATGTTTTTGTATTATTGTAGTAGCTAATATTTAAAGTTATACAATTTAAGGCAAATTTTCTTATTTTTAAATAATAAACAATTTTATTATATTTTTTCGTTACAGTTTTAAAATGAACGGTTTGGCCCAAGGGCCGGGGCCCTGTGTCTCCCGCCACTTGTTAGGATTCAATCACAACAACAACATTAAAACATCAACTCAACTTCTTGTCCAGAGTCATATTTTGGCTAAGTTATTAATAAATTTTTCATCTCGATCATCGTCGTTTACTTGCTCTCGATTAGTTGAAAATACAAATAATTTTAAATTTTTGTCGCTGTTGTTTCGGTTAAAAATTAATAATAAAAATATAACAGAGCAATTAGTAGTCAACGACGACGAAAAGTTGAGTTTTGAGGGCCCGCATTGTGCGGCAGCCCCATCTTTTTCGCCTGCATGGAGTCAATGAGACGTAGTGAGGCGAATAGTAGCCACCACCCGAATAAGGTTAGTATGAGTTTGATTTGTATGACTTGATATACAGTTATTTAATATTTCGTTTCTTGTGAATTTGTCACTTAAGTAATATTGATTCGTAAGTTGATCATTTCATAAGCTTAAAATATTTTTGAAGCCAATAATTGGGTCTCCAAAGCACCACAAAAAAACCACAGTCATAAATCAAAAGAAAAACAAAATAAACAAAAACCCATTTTATGCAAAAATAAGCTCACAAACAATACGGAAATGTCACAATTTTGTTGATTGTGTGTTAAAAGAGAGTGGAGATAAATAAGTAATTTATTACAATTAATCTATTTTGGAATTTTTTCTTCGTGCAGTGGCAAAAATATATAACGAACAATTTGACATAATGTATACAAAAAATATAATAATTGCAAAATTTAACGCACCACCACAAAACAATTACAGATGAGTTCTGCGTCCATTTAACTGTTTTAAGTGCGTGTTCACTACTTAATTTTTTTTTGTGGGGTTGGAAAATTACAAATAACCGGTTCCTTATTTTGACAAAGTTCTCATACCAAAAAAAAATGTAATATGCATTCGATTTAATTACCATTTGCAACCATGGCGGTGACGATTTTTGACGTATTATGTATGTTCTTACCCTCAGTCAGAATCTAATCATTACCATAGATCTTTTTACCCTTAATCCCCTTTTTAGTTTCAAAAGTTGGCAACTGTTTGCATATTTCTAAACGCTATGTTTTCACAAAAGGTTTTTTTTTGATAAAGTGGTTTTAATCACCAAATCGCAAATAGGGTGAAAAACAAGGAAAGTGGACGATGATTTTAATGAAAAGGGATGATTATAATCCGAAGGGTGAAACTCTTTTGTTAAACTGGGTTATCAGTTGTATTTGGATTTGAACGTGTTAAAAGCAAAAATTGAAATATTGCGTAGAATAGAAATGAAATGTGGATATGAGATTTCTAAAGAGTTTTTTTTTAGGACAACAAATGTTCTTGAACTCTTGCAACTGATGATCTTTTATAATAGTTTTTACTTTTTCTTTGGTGACGTAGTAGTAGTTGAGAAAGTAATTATTTATAATTGGATAAATACAAAAGCAACAAATAAACAAGGCGCTCTTTACGAACGAAAAGAGGTACCGTAAGTTTCATTTATTTTAAAAATAAAAATTAGTTTGGCCGTACAGATTTTCCACACCGCAGAAAAAACCCAGTTCAAAAACATAAGTGGTTCGAATACGCCTTTAAAAGCAACAAAAGTTTTCTTTTTAAAGCCTACAAAAGTTATGATTTTTGTGTTCAATGTGAAATTTTTAACGTACACTTTGTGTACGCTCTGATAAGGTTATATCACGAAGTTCGATTTTTAAAGTGTGTCTACAAAGCCAAAAATTGTTTGATCTTGAAACATGGAAAAACCATCACACATTTATCTAAATGAATGCGATTTAACAGTTTCCGAAAATTTGAAGGTGAAATGGAGAAATCTACTTACTGATTACCAAATTAGCATTAGACGTGTTTTTTGCAGGTCCATAGATTTGTGTGAAAAAAACGACAACTATATACTGTCGCAATACAACACGTACATACAACAACAATATAAGTCCGTATAGGCTTAGCTAACTCACGATAATTATCGGGACTTAGCTAAAGTCCATATAGACTTACTGCGTTACCGACACAATTACATATGTGGTTATATGGGAACGTCGGTAATGTTGTGGGCTAATTCCCAATGTCGTTTATTTTTACACAAGTCTATATGGACTTGCAAAAAAAACGCGGCTATTATTTAATGAGTCGGTAGGTACATTTTTCTTCAACCTAAAAATAAAACATTCCTGAAACATTCCAACTTGACGTTTGTGAAGTAGTATTCCCATATAATTCTCTAGCAACTAATCCATTCACAATTCATTTGTTGACATTAAAAAATTTCCCCATGGTTTCGGATCAACATCCGATTTCCGATTTCCCTCAAACTTCAAAATCGCAAACAATAAAATATCCTCTTCTAATTGAAACCAAAATGGTACTAACAAAAAACTCCCTCTCTGAACACTGTAAATGAACCAAAAAATGAACGTCGAACGAACATGACTGACAAACCAAACATACCCAAAAACAAGCATATGTCAAAAATGCGTCATTGCGGGCATTTCGGGGGAAGAAAATGAACAATACGAACCTTTTGTAAACCGTGTCCGTGTTCCTCCGACCGTACTTCGTCGTCGTAAATTGTGAATCTGGTTCTTTTTTTTTTGTAAGCCGCCATGTAAAAAAAAAAAATATTTATAAAAACAAAAGCGATGCAATCCCCTTCTGTGCATTTATTTATTAAAATTAAATTTTATCCAAAGGTTTAAATAATTAGTTTTCTGTACAAAATGCGACTTTACAAAATGATTACAATGACATAAAGATGGAACACAGTTAATTTTTCCGAAAGGAATAATAACAATTGTGAAAATAAGAAAGAAAAAAACAACCTACCAAAGAGTGAGTGAGTGAGATAAAAAAAATATTTTATCGCGCAGGGAGGAAGAAAATAAAGAAGTTTTAAATCAGTTTTTTTTTTTATCAGAAAATAATGCCGAAGTTTAAATAAAATAACAAATTCTGTGGTTAATCACGGATGGAAAATTGCAAGGTAACTCTTAAATGGCGATAATTATAAACTCCAACAAAATACATACTTACACTATCATTTAATAAATAAATTATTAGATTACACTTTCATAAATGAATTTTGATCAAAAATGCTCCATTCGGTTAAAACAATAGAAATATGACCTAGTCGCGATTGGAGTGGGTGCTTCATTGATAAAGGTTTCTGAGAGCTTACTCATTTATAATGTTTACTTGATATTTATTTGATTTTGATTATTTTCTTATATTATTTTTACCCACTTAACACGAGGAATTGTGTGTTGAGTTGAGTAGGTACCTACCTACTTATTTTATGCCAGTTGTTAAATAATGGGACTTTTGTTTGGTTTGGACTACAAAAATATTTTTCTACTGTGAAGTGTTGAGAAGCAAAGTTATTCTAGGAGACTGCTTTCTTTTTATACTTGTGTTTAAGAATATTTTATATTTCATTCAATTCAAGTAAACAATTTAACAAAAATAGCGTCTCCTAAGTACGAACTTGCATTGTAGGAACTACCTATAAGTAAAACTCTGCGATGATACTTGAACGTGAACTTCTATTTTGCTTTAGAATACCTACATAATATCATAATACCAGTCTAGGATCCAACCAACTTGTCTTGTAAAAGTAAATTGTTCATTTTTTTCATTGATCTTACCAAATTCTAGAAAGCCACAGTTGAATCGCATTGTGGAACTTTGTAATATCTAAAGTCAGAGAACATGTTAAAAAACGAACTGGCTTTGTGGCTTAGTAATTATGTAATATTATTTTGCTACTACATATTAATGTAGAGGTACGGTGCAGTGCGACCTATGGCTCCATTTTCTAGGGCTGGATGTTTTCTCTAGAATCTGATTTCTCGAGGAAATTGGAATAATTTATTTATTAGAATGGGAAGATTTATACCATTGTATATAAATTTCAATAGTACAATCATGGAGCAGCGCCATCTAAAGAAAGTTGTGAACCGCACATTTGGAGGTTCTATTTCACTATTTTAAATGGGAAATTAAACGTATCCCGATGATATCTACCAACAGACAAGCCATTCGAATTCAAACGCTTGCTTGCAGTTTCTAACGCGACTAGCTTTAACAATGACTATAAATAAATCAACCGTTAACGTGCAGGGAAATCTGCTGATTTGTTTGTGTTCGCACATGAAGGAAACACCAAGAATATGGTTTATCAGGCTCTGTATTAAACCATATTTAGCTAACATGAACGCATTGTATATAAATTTCAATAGTACAACCATTGTACTGCTGGCTCTATCATCCTTTATGTATAAATCATTGTATATACATTTCTATAGTATTTTCATGCTGAATAATCACCGCCTGGCCATCTTAAGAAACTTATGAAAAACACATTTTTAGGTTCGTGCATTTACTAGTTGTCTATTCTGTAGCCCTGACAACATTTTTGTTTTGTTTACGACTCTTGTCAAGGAAATATGGATTTTAGAGCCAATAAAATACATTATATATTATTAATTTGTTTTGTTGACGACTAATGTTAGGGTAACAGAATACACACTTAGTAAATGTAAGAACCTCCAAATGTGCGGTTCACAACTTTCTTTAGATGGCGCTGCACCATGGTTGTACTATTGAAATTTATATACAATGCGTTCATGTTAACTAAATATGGTTTAATACAGAGCCTGATAAACCATATTCTTGGTGTTTCCTTCATGTGCGAACACAAACAAATCAGGGATGGAATCGGCTAAGGTGATTTGTGATAAGTGATAGTCAAAATCTACACTTTCTGTCTGCGTAAGGTGATCATCACAGTGATAGCTAAAAACCAATCACCAAAATATTGTGATAGTCATCTTCTCATAAAATTGACGTTTCATTTTCATTTTTGTGGCAATGTGACTAGAGTTACCACACGCATACAAAACATTATAAAATTTTCAACTTTTTTTCAATTTTAGTCACCAAATCATCAAAAACAATATTTCTTTTACCATATGAGTATAGAACAATCGAAAATAAATGGTTAAATTTAGAATAATTGCATTTATTCACTGAATTATTAACAATTTCAAAGAATTTACTTAAAAATATGACTAAGGCAACAATGTTTTTCATAAATGTCACTGACAAATTGAACAAAGTTGAATCGAGTTGAATTGGTGGATGTGATCACCTTACGCAGAAGGAAAAATCAATTTGATCACAAGTGATGATCAAAAATGTGACAATCAACTATCGTCTTACGCGATTCCACCCCAGCAGATTTCCCTGCACGTTAACTGTTGATTTATTTATAGTCACTGTTAAAGCTAGTCGCGTTAGAAACTGCAAGCAAGCGTTTGAATTCGAATGGCTTGTCTGTTGGTAGATATTCGGGATACGTTTAATTTCCCATTTAAAATAGTGACATGGTATATAAATTTCTAGAAATGTATACACAATGATAGTGACTTCATTAACATTAGTCATTAGCTTCTTAAACGCAAGTATTGTGTTATTGCACAATTTCGGTTGTTTGATATTACGCAACATGATGATTAATGATCCAACTTCCAACTGCAATGTATGTGGTGGGAGACCTGGTAAATACAATAAATTAAAAAAATCTGTCTAATAATTGACCACCTCATCTGCATTCATAACGGTATCGACTCATTTAAATGTGAACACTTCTCCGGGTGTTTTTTTATTTGCGATTATAGGTACATACTAGATAAAAGGCAAGTTATGCATTCGTACAAAAAAAAAATTTGGGATAGCAATCAAACTTGGCATTACGGTGATAAGAAGACGAAAAAGTGGGTCCGGCAATTCTGTCTATATTGACAAGTTGGTACACACAGCCTAAAGGGCTGGGCCGATTTGCATCAAACTTCGTAGGTAGTGTTAGGGTGATGTACCCAAACGTATTTTTAATTGGCCTTCTAGGCCTAAAAACAACAAGAATTGCTCTAACGGTTCCAAACAAATTTCGGATATGTAATGAAGCATGAGGGTTCTATCAGCTAGTGGAAATGAAAATGAGGAAAATTCGTTTAACAGTTCCTGTCTAAAAACGGTTCCCCTACTCGACAACGGCTTATGTTATTATAATAAAAATATAATTCTAAAACTAAACTAGCTACATTAAATTTATTTGTTAACAAGTTTTAAATTTGACTTTTTTCGGACTATTGTTTTTTTCGGTCTAGAGTTGCTTTTTTCCAATTAAAACAATAAAAAGTTGCTCTTTTCCCCTCAGATCAACTTTCCTTGAATCTCGATTTGATAGCAAGATTCACACGTATTTGCACACATATTTAACAGGTTTGATTACTTCTGTCAGACGAGCCTTTTAATTGTGAAGTGTGGTTTATTTTAATAGAAATTTCCAGAATAAAAAAAAATTAAAATAATGGATTGGACCTGAATTTCTTTTTAAATAGTTGCATTTGTGAATAAAGTGAGTTATAGTGAATTGGTGGAATCGCATCTATAAAAAGTACACAATAAGTACAATCACAAAAAAAATCAATCAACTTCGTTGTTTCAACATCCATGAGAAGGAAAAAAAGTCAACTTTTCCGATCATATCTGAAAAAGTCGAAGGAATTCGACAACGACTTTTTTTTTTCATAATTTGATGCCAACCTATTTACCTAAGAAATTTTTTTGCATACTTTGATTTCTGATATATGATGTTTTATTATGTTGGATCGAGTTTCACCGTTTGCGGAGTTATGGGGGATGTACGACTTTTATTTAAGCATTAAGTAGAGAATTACAAAAACAATGCCGTGGTAGCTGTTTTGTTATAGATTTCAGCAGCTTTTTTGATATTTGCGTTCCCCTGAAAAATAGGAAGGTCGCACTGATTTAAAGAAAGCTCTGCTATAAGACATGTACTGACAATCTTTTCTGGACGAACTATAGCATCGAATTTATTTGACGTAGGATATTTCATGTATAATGAAAGAATGAAGATAACTGTTTGGAAAGGGAGGTTTTGAAAACAGTTATGCGATAGACAAGAAAGATATATTAAAAAGTTGAAACTGTTCGAGAGAGAGCCGATAATATTTTCGTATCCTAGTAAATGTATTCACGAATTTAACTTCCAACAACAAAATTGATATACTATTTTAGGGATAGTACGATAACTTTGGCGCCAAGAATTGATAACGGTTTTTTGAAGAACAGTTCAATACAAGCATTTTTTACTACGGGTGGGGGGGTCTATCTCCCTCCGTTTGGGCGGGAATATTAAACAAATATTAAAAAATAACGGTAATACTTACAACTTTATTATATCTTTTTTTATATCTTTTTTTAAAACCAATACTTTTTTCTATTATATTTTTTAAATCAAGTGAAACCTATGCATAGTCTTTGAAAAAACGGACTTTAAACTCAAAAATTGCGAAAAAAAAGGTAAAAAAAAACTTTGAAGTGTGATTTTTCAAAACTGTAAAATAAAATACTACTTCGTTTTTGTAATGATGCTTGGGCATCTTTAAATGCAACAGAAACTTTGCACACACCCAACCTCGCACCCACCCCAAATCCTATAGTGTGTCCAAGTAGGGTGGTTGCAGGGGGGCAGCATGCCCCCCCCTTACATACCTCACTGTTTATACGCCTTAATACTTAAGCAAGCAAAAAACAAGTATCCAATAAAAAAGTTGTTTTAGTAATTTTCCATTTCCTCAAAAATCAGAAAACATAAAATCATTTTATTTTCAGTTTATGATTTAAAATTAATATGAGCAACGAATTTTATTTAAAAAAGTAGTATTTTATTTTACAGTTTTGAAAAATCACACTTCAAAGTTTTTTTTTACCTTTTTTCGCAATTTTTGAGTTTAAAGTCCGTTTTTTCAAAGACTATGCATAGGTTTCACTTGATTTAAAAAAACATCTAATAGAAAAAAGTATTGGCTTTAAAAAAAGATATAAAACTTAGTTGTAAGTATTACCGTTATTTTTTAATATTTGTTTTAAATTTTTAGCACTGTTTTTATAAAATTGCCCCTCCCGCCCAAACGGAGGGTGATAGACCCCCCCACCCATAGTAAAAAAATGCTTGAATTGATCTGTTCTACAAAAAACAGTTATCAATTCTTGGCGCCAAAGTTATCGTACTCGTGCCACTATTTTCATTTCCAAGCAACTGTGTTTACACTTTCGTCAACAAAAATGAAACGAAATGTCTCAAAATGTAGACAGTTGTTTATTTGTTTTTCACTTGGTTCTTCCACTTCAAACTTGGTGGAAGATTTTAGTCTGTTACATACTGCACAATTAGTTTCGTGTGCGGAGACCCATTTTTCAACAAAATATAAACTAAATGAGAGAAAATGTTCATTATAACTCAAAATCGTATGATACACATCTCATTCTCACTCTTTGATTAAGAGAACAATTTTCCATTGAAAGAAGCGATCCCAAAATTTGGGGGTTTTTAAAATCACTTTACAAGGCCACATTCAAGAGGCCCAAAGTTAAGAATAATTATGAATAATCGATACGTTCTGTTCTGTTTTAATTTATTTTCATTAAATATATTTTTTTATTTTAGGTGGCCGTTAACAGCTTAGCAACGGAAAGCAATAAACAATCGAGTGGTAGTGGTTCATCACAATTGAACAATAATAATAAATTAAATTATAATTCTGCAACAGCAGCCCTTGTTGCAACATCAACGGCAGCAGTAGCAACAGCTAATCTGAAGCAAACAAATATTATATCGAATACTACGTGTACTAAATCAAGCAATAATTTATTAGTATCAGGAACACCTATAACACCCGTTATTCAAGGGACAAACGCGACAGCACAAATTGCATCCCTCTCTTCGCAATCATCAACATCAACGACGCACTCCTCATCAGGGTCGTCATCGTCGTCTTCATCGACGTCATCATCGTCCGCTTCATCGTCGACTTCATCGACTTCATCCTCAGGAGAATCTTCATCGGCATCAAGTAGTGAATCCAAAGACACAAATTTTGAATACGAAGACGAGTGGGACGTTTGTGGAATACCAGAATTAATAATTGACTTGGACGCAGACATTGAAAAGTCCTCATCGACCGCAGAAGCGGCCGCAGCTGTAGCTTCTAGTTCTTCGGGTGGTGGTGGCAGTAGTGGTGACGGAGTAACCACTGCTTCCACAAACAATCAAACATCGACAACGGTGGTGTTACCAGCTACAACGTCAGTATCAGGGGCAGTAGGTCAATTAAATGCGACAGCAAAGTCACCCAGTGCTGCTTTGTCATCGTCGTCTTCATTATCAACAAATTCATCCGCTAACAGCGCCGCATTGTCAGCTTCATCTTCATCCCCATCGTCGGTGTTCCCACCGCAGTTGGGAAAACACAACAGTACCCTGTCCCAATTGCGGAATACCCTTATCAGTGGATCGGGCAAGGAGAAGAAGTCCCCAAATAGTAGTAGCAAAAGTCTGAAGCTGCAGCAACCATCGCTGGTGGCACAGCTCAACAGTAAGTCACTCAGCGGCGGCGGCAATAGCGTAGGTAGTTCTACCTCGCTTGCCACGTCGACTTTTGCCGGATTCTCCAAAGGTGGGAATCTGGTAAATCAGTCAGCCGGAGCAGGCGGTAATACATTTGGTGGCCCAAAAAGCAACAGCAATAAGCCATCGATTGTCTCATCGCAATCCTTGCTGCAAGCTCAAGCGAACAGCATGTCATCACAGCCGAGCGGTGGACAAGGGGCTGGAAAATCAGCCACGAAAATGTCAATAGACCATCAAGCTACATTGGACAAAGGATTAAAAATGAAAATAAAGCGAACAAAACCCGGTACAAAAACCTCAGAAGCAAAACACGAAATCGTCAAGGCCGAATTACAGAACGGCAACGCATCCAATCTAGAAGACGCCTCCCCAGGCACTAATTCCACATCTCAGTCATCCTCCTCCTCATCGTCGTCATCGTCATCGTCTTCCTCGTCGTCGTCGTCTGGCAAAAAGCACAGCGGCAGTGGTAATAATCAAAGCAGTAGTAACGTCGGAAGTGGAGGAATAGTTGGTGGAAGCAGCAGTGGATCTACAAACCAGAACAGTCAATCATCAGGGCAAATGGTGCCTGCACAGCAGGGCACTAAGCGTGGCAGCAGTGGTCATCGTCGTGAGAAGACGAAAGACAAGACGCCACACTCTCGAGATAAGTCCGACCATGGAAATGGTACCGGAAGCAGTGGCGGTAACGCCAATAATTCTTCCAACTCTCACAGCAACAACTCGGCGAACGATCGTTCGTCTAACTCAGCGTCTATAACATCGCAGTCTGTATCAGCAAACTCATCGTCAGGTGCAATAGGAGGATCCAACTCAGGAACATCCTGCAATTGTGGTCATGATATAGGTGGTGGAAGTCATCAAGGACCATGCGCAAATCTGACCTGCATTCGCAACCGTACAGGTGGTATAGATGCACTAGGACAGAGAATGAACAGTAGTAGTGGAAATAGCTCCAACTCCCATGGTTCCAGTGGCAACAATGGTTCAGCTTCTAGTTCAAATGTTCCCCCTGGGGTATTTACACCCTCGGTAAGCAACAGCGCTGGAAATGCACAGACATCGAGTAGTGGGCCACCTAATGCACCCGGGCCACCAAAAGATGGTGGCAAATCATCAGCGACGAACCTTTTAGGTGCTAGTAACTCACATCTATCGAACGCTGCTTCAGTAACGGTGGGGTCGTCATCCTATAGCAACTCAGCAGCACAAACTAATGCCAGCGGAAATAGTGGTTTTAACTCCGCAGGAAATCCTAGCGCCAGCATGAAGACGATGTCAGCAACGGCGCCCGGCATGATCTCAGCCACAGTTCATCACACAATTTCTGTGCCCGCCAACTCGGCAGCAGCAGTGACTGCCACCGATGATGGAACCAAAAGTCCTCCGGCAAAACGTGCCAAATCCGACAACAAGGACATGGTTGATATCTGCGTTGGAACTTCCGTAGGCACGATCACTGAGCCGGATTGCCTGGGTCCGTGTGAACCAGGCACATCAGTCACTCTTGAAGGCATTGTTTGGCACGAAACAGAAGGTGGTGTTCTTGTAGTGAACGTTACGTGGCGTGGCAAGACTTATGTAGGCACACTACTGGATTGCACCAGGCACGATTGGGCTCCTCCAAGGTAGGCTTATCGATTTGATGAAAGTTAAACTCTTGTTATTCCATACTTTATATTTTTACAGATTCTGTGATTCACCAACTGAAGAGCTCGATTCACGCACTCCAAAAGGGCGTGGCAAGCGTGGACGCAGCTCAGTTCTTGCTCCGGATCTCAGCAACTTCACCGAGACCCGTAGCTCTGTGAGTCTTGAGTAACATCGCGCATTCGCGCTTAAGATTTTTGCTAATTAATTTTGTTTGTTAAATTTGCAGGTTCATTCCAAACTTCGCAATGGCGGTTCCAAAGGTCGTGGCGGTCGTGCAGTCACAACAGCTGGTGCTGCAACAACCACCAACACCACAACCAACAGCACTGCATCCTCAGCGACGACTTCGTCCGCATCGTCGACGTCTTCATCGATCACTAATTCCACCAACACGCCATCGACCTCGCCGACGGCATTCCTGCCTCCGCGGCCAGAGAAGCTCAAATCCAAAGACGAGAGTCCATCACCAGTGAATGGCGACTCTGCTGCAAGTGCGGGTGCAGGTGCTACGAGTTCTACCAGTGGCAATGGCGCCATTCCTATTTTGGCCAATGCCAGTGGAATTCAAACGCCCGCTTTAAGCGCAGGTTTGTTAGGTGCACAGCCTCAGAGTCTCGTCAATCCGATTACCGGATTGAATGTTCAAATCTCTACGAAGAAATGTAAGACTGCTTCGCCATGCGCGATCTCGCCGGTGTTACTAGAGTGCCCGGAACAAGACTGCAGTAAGAAGTTCAAGCATGCCAATGGTCTGCGCTATCACCAGAGCCATGCTCATGGATCAGGATCTATGGATGAAGACTCGATGCAGTTACCAGAGTCACCGGTGCGTTCGGCACCACCGACAACACCTTCACCAGCTCCCGCTGTTACTCCTCAGCCGCCGGCTACTCCAACACCAGCAATAGCAACAGACGCTCCCGAAGTTACCCCAACGACGACGCCGGTTATCGCCCCACCAATACCAAACAGTGTGGCTCCTGCTTCGACACCTGCGGCTTCAACATCCCCAGTGGCTGTTGTTTCGTCAACCCCACCATCTGCCTCCCAAGTTCAGACGCCGCTGCCAACGCCGCTGCAAGTCACGTCGGTGTCGCCTCCTTCGTTAGGCAGTGTGCCACCACAACCAGCAATAATAAGTGTACCATCAGTTCCAGCACCTGTGGTTTCGATCAGCATCAGTAGCAATGGCATGCTTAATCCCGTACAAACAACTGCGCCATCAATTGGTGTCCCGAATCAAGGTCTGTCTATCTTACCTCCTATTTCGCAGTTGACTCCTCAGCACGCGATTCCCGGTGGCAGTATTACTGCAGGCATTTCTGGACAAGCACTGTCTCAACACCAACAACATTCCATAGTTAATCAAATTATGGGTGAGATCGCGCAAACGCAGCAATCATCTCCACAGCAACAGCAACAAATGCATTCTGGGCCAAGTAAGAAACACCAGTTGAATTTAAAAGAATTTCTTCTAATTTTGTTTGTTTAGTAAAACCTGGAGTTCTTCGATTTGGTCCTCAGCCAGATAATGCTCAGGGTCCTCCAATTACACTGCCTGGACAAAGTCCACTCAGACCTACGCCAGCTGCTGCTATGGCACCACAATCAGTTCAACCAGTTCAAGCTACTCAAGAAACGGCTCATCAACCTGTTGGCTATCCTGGTGCTCCTCCACAGACATCGCAACAAGGTAAGCTTTTGACTTTAGTATTCTTGAAGTCTTGATTAAAATCTTTTGTTTGTAGGCATTCCATTGAGTAAAACCCAGCAGTCATTTGGTAAACAAAAGAAAAATCGGAAATCACCACTTCCAGGCGACTTTGACAATTCCATGTCAAGAGACGATGTGCAAAGTCCAGCCTATAGTGATATATCAGACGATTCTACGCCGGTTGTAGATACAGAGATGATTGGTAAGAATTTTTAATCAAATGTCTGGTATGTCAAAATCTTAACACTTATACTTTTTTTCTAGACAAATCTCACGCTCCTAAGCACGTTGTTGATATTAAAAAGCCTCAGGAAGGTGTACCACCCCCAATTCCGCCTCTGAGTAACTACGGAATGTATCAATTCTATCCACAACAACAATATTTGGTTCCATCGGAGCATCAGCAAGTAAAAGGTCCACATGGAGCACCTGGTCAACCACCTTCGGTTATACCACAGTCGCCCCAAATTGAATACACTAAAAATAAGGATCCACCTCTGGATTTGATGACCAAACCCTCTCCACTACAGCAACAACAACAGCATCAACAACAACAACAACACCAACAACAACAACAACAACAACAACAGCAACAACAACAACAACAACAGCAACAACAACAACAACAGCAGCAGCAACTGCAACAGCAACAACAACATCAGCAACAGCAGCAAGACCAGAATATCAAAGATAATGTCCAGACTGTTGGACCTGGAATGACCATGACCAGCGGCGGACCAAGCCAAGTGTCTGTTAGTGCTTCAGTTGGGAGTGGAGGATCAGGTTCCTTACCAAATCCTTCCCCAGCCAAACCAATGCCGCACTTTTATCCTTTCAAGTAAGTCCAAAAAGAAAAAAGAATATTATACCGAGCTTATATATATATTTTTTTTTAAATAATCTATAGTTACATGGCTCCAGGATTTCCCTATAACGTTGAACCTAACTATGGCCCTGTGTCAATGGTTTCCGACGATAATAAACTCGGTCATGCACTGCAGAATCCGCCACCAACTCTGAAAGATGATCGCATTAAGGAGAGTCAGAGTCCTCACGAAAATGCTAAATTAGCGACACAGGTAAATATTATCTTTATTTTTATTTAATTTTTCTTTTATTTAATGATTATATTCCTTCTAAGATGATGTCAACTAAGCTGATTAAGAGTGAACCTATGACCAAGGAGATCAAACAAGAGCCTAACAGTCATCCAATACACGCAAAGGACCCCCCGGTCCAATCGATGGGCGGGTATCCGAGTATGTACCCGCGCCAGCAGCTTAGTTTGCCGCATCAGCATTCGCCGCATCTTGCACAGAATGAGGAACTGCGAAGGTAGACCAAAAAAGGCATTAATGGCGTATTTTTTTTAATGCAAAACATTTTTTCAGATATTATATCTTCTCGGAGCAAAGACGCAACAACTTTCTTCAACAAGTACAGTCTGGGTCGCATCAGCAGCAGCAAGGCTCTCAAATGAAGCCCGAAGACTTACCAATGACACAACAGCACCAGCACCATCAGCAATCACAGCAAATGCAAGCACAGCATCAGGCTCAGCAACAGGCTCAACAACAAGCTCAACAACAACACCAGCAGCAGCAACAACAGCAACAACAACAACAACAGCATCAGCAACAACAACAACACCAACAACAGCAGCAGCAACAACAGCATCAGCATCAACATCAACAGCAACAGCAACAGCAACAGCAGCAACAACAACAACAACAACAACACCAACAACAACAACAACAACAACAACAACAACAACAACAACAACAACAACAACAACAGCAACAACAACAACAACAACAACAGCAGCAACAACAACAGCAACAAAACTCCAGTAGTCAAAAGAGTTCAAAATCAAGTTCATCGTCTGGTTCCATGGGTCAAAAGCCAACAAACTTAATTAAAGAATCTATAAAAGAAGAAAAAGATGTCAAAATCAAACAGGAGGGACAAAAGCCCACAATGGAAACTCAGGGTCCACCACCACCACCAACATCGCAGTACTTCTTGCATCCATCGTACATCAGCCCGGGTCCATATGGATTCGACCCAAGCCACCCGATGTATCGCAACGTGCTAATGTCGGCGACGCCCTACAACACACCACCGTATCACCTGCCAATGGCGCGTTATCATGCTCCCGAAGATCTTTCCCGGAATCCAGGTACTAAGGCTCTCGATGCATTGCATCATGCTGCCAGCCAGTATTACACAACGCATAAGATTCACGAGCTAAGCGAGCGTGCTCTCAAGAGTCCCACAAGTGGCAACGTTAAAGTCAGTGTTTCTAGTCCGAATGTATCGCAACAAGGTGGTGTCGGCGTTGGTGGTGGTGTAGGAGGAGTTGGTGGTGGTCTACCACCCGGAGGACCAGGAGGGCCAGTTAATATGGGCCCATCGCCTGGCAATATTCCCGTGACAGGAGGACCCAACTCAGGTCTTGGGATCCCGTCAGCAAATCCGTCGGGTCCATTAAACCTACAACCACCCTCAAACTCAATGCCTCCAGGCCTGAGTGGTGGTGGTGGCCTGGGACCGCCACAAAAAGGTGATAACAACAAATCGATGGTGGTTGATCCTCTGCTAGCTAAACAACAGCAGCAGGGACCTGGCGGTGTCGGTGGAATACCTGGCAGTGGCAGTGGTAATCCAGCCGACAGTAGAAGTCCGCCACCGCAAAGACATGTCCACACACACCATCATACGCATGTTGGACTTGGCTATCCTATGTATCCGGCGCCCTATGGAGGTGAGCTTTAGTCTTAAATTGCTTCAGTTTATAAAAACCAAAAAAAAAAAAAAAAAAAACAACACGATCTACACAAAAAAAAATAACCGTGATGTATGTTTCACTTTTTTATTTTATTTATTTTTTGTTTAAATTAAAATCTTAAGCTCCGAAAATGGCAGGACAAATGAATGGTATAAATTTATCGCATAGATTCTTTTTGTTTTAGCTTTGGGTATCTTCGTGGTGTTAGGAAACATCATGACTACTTAGTGGGTCGTTTCCAGATTCATTTGTTCAACTATATAATAATAAAAATGCCTTGGACACTTTAATTTAATTTTTGTGAAGTTATTAGAATTGGCAATAATCTAAGTACCGTTTTGGTTCTGAGCAATCAGAATAACTAATTTCTCTACATGCCGTGCGTGTTCCCTTCGCTATCTTTTGGATTCTTGGACTTTGTTCGTGTTAAAGCATCTACATATACATTTTGTAGATTTCAATAACAATCATTTTTTTTATTTCGTTTATTTTCAATGCAGTTCTATTTATTTTATTTACTTTAGTTTATGCAATGACATCACTACCAATGATAAATATACAATTTTGTCAAGTTTTTTCGTCTTTAAACTATTTGGTTTTAATGTGGATTCATTTACTATGATTCCAATAATTGTCGTTTAATTAAAACGACCTGCTCAGTAACAACAACAGTATTCACTCTAACCGTTGTGTGCAATTCAAAAGATTCTGACTTCAATTAATTTAATTTTTTGTATTAAAGGTCAATGTTGGAAAGACCAAGTATATAGTCAATTGTTGAGTACGTCAGTCTGGAACTCAAATAAAATAAATCTTTCATCCATTAACTCTAATAGACGACCATGTATAACTTCGGCGAACAATTTAACACATGTTGTGTTAAGAAAGGAAATCCCTCTACTTTTTGTTTAGTCCTCGTTGTTAACATCATTGTAATAATAAATTGTTGTTATATTGTTTTACTTTCTCTTGTAATACATTGAATTACTTTTAAGTGATTTGATTTCCTAATTAATTAATTTAAATAGATTTTAATAAAATTCGGTGAATAAGTAATATTCAAAAAATTAATTCTATATTTTATCTACAAATTTTTGAATCTATTTTTCTTCTTATTTAACAGCTGCCGTTTTAGCTAGCCAACAGGCTGCCGCTGTAGCTGTGATAAACCCATTCCCGCCTGGACCCACTAAATGAGATCAGCTAAGTGATAAGAATCCATACATGAAGTAATTTAACACCATATGCCGCCATCAAAACATCTAATAAATGGCGAATCAACTTCATTGAAGGTTTTTATCATGCGAACAAATTCAACAACAAAAATACTAGACTCACAACACACAAATAAACAAAAAAAAAAAAAAAAACAGATTGGGAAATGATTCAATTGATTTAAATTTTAAAATTTTTGACTGTAATTGTGAATAATAATTAATACAAAATTAGTTTATAAGAAATTAAATAAATACTAACTACAGAAATAAACTCGTAACTCGGAGAGAGCTTTATACAAATTCAATGCAAACAAAACAAAAAACACATTTTCTATTATATATTTATATATATATATATATTATTAAATGTTGTAGGAATTGAATTATAATAATAATTTAAATCTAATTCTACCAATATAAAATAATGTTTTCTCCTTTTTACCTAAATAATATAAATAAATAAAACAAAACTAATTATTTAACTATGTCACATAGTAAATGAATAATTCATTTTTATTATTAACTGTATATACAAATTATCGCGGTAAATATTATAAATTTAAAAAAAAATCATCGTGTCTATTTACTATTAAATAATAATTATTATCTTTAAATAATATTAAGAAAAGGAAACTATCTTAATTATCTAGTGAACAAAATTTCCTTTAAAAATCGTTATTTTATTTAGTATCGTAGAGTAATATTAACTTAATTGTAAATTAAAAAACAAACAAAAATTCAAATATAAGTTAATTACAAAGCAGACAAGTAATTTTTTTTTCGCAAAAATATATAAAAAAAAAACAAATCCAATATAAATAATTTGTGTATAAAAATTAAATATAAATATGTAATTATTTTTTTATATAAAATTAGTAATTAAAATCGATTGAACAAACAAAAAAAGTAGAAAAAAAACATACAAGGCAAATAAATTACAATATTATGTATAATTAAAATATAACACAAAAAGAGAATATAAACGTAAATTAATTTTGTAAACAAAATAAAAAAAAATACATACATTTTGAGTGTTATATTCAATCAAATAAATTAATAAGTTTTCGAATTAATATAGCTAAACTTAAATACTATTTACACTTTAAATATAAAATAATATCCCTCTATTAAGTATGTATTAATTTCTATATAAATGTATTTAAAAGAAATAGTAAACTTATTTGTTTTATTTGATAAGACAAAAAAAAAGAAATTCCCTTTTAAGTTTTTTTTTATACATACATACTTTATTCTAATTATTGTTTTATTTTATTATATTTTTTTTAATGAAAAAAACTAAAATTCTCTCATGTAATTGACAAAACAAAATACCATATAAAATACATATATATATGTATATATATATATATATATGAGTAATTAAAAATTATAAAAATAATTAGAATTATGATAAGGAATTTAAAATTTTCCTAGAAATACATATAATATAAAAATACAAACACATCTATCTTTTATTTTTTTATTTATTTCTATATTTTTTTAAACAAAATTTATGAAAGGAAATACAAAAACAAACAAAGTGATAGAACAGAAGATTGGATAAGACAATGGGGAAAATGGATGAAGATGATTTTGAAATAGCGTGTTTTTCTAAACGTCAGACTAAATAAGATCTGTTTTTATAATGAATGGAATATAAGAAAACATTTTGTAATACCTCCACATTCGACTTAAATATCGTTTACCTTTCGTTCATTAGAAATAACAATGGTTTTTACAATGGAAGTTAAGTCAAGCTCTTGGATTGTCGACTCCGACAATGGTGTTTCTCTTTAGAGTTGTGTGAAAATTTCATTTGATCAAGTTCATGGCATTTAACGTAAGTTAAATAAAAATAAAAATGTACGTAAGTAGATTAATATGAGAGATGAGAAAGTTGATAAAAAATAAATAAATAGTTGTATGCTTTTTTCTATTGGCAAAGTTGTGATTTCATATGGTTTTAAAATGTATTTAAACGATGCTTTCAGATTATCAAAGTCCAATGTATAAAACAAGAATATATTTATGAAAGAACCCAGTGCACATCTTCAAAAATGTACTTGCATTTTTATGTTTTTATTTCAATTTTATCCATTAAACAAAACATGGAAAAGCGGATTGCGCTTGGTGGTCACTTTAAAGCAATAACTTCACTAATAATCGAAGATTGTCACTCAAGGAATTTAAGTCAGAAACCTGAGGACGATACATTTAACTTCACATTTAACACAACATATCGGTACGAATCTCTCAAATGATATCAGAAAATCCGTTCGTAATTGAAAGTTTTACGCAATTTTATTTAAAATCATATTTATTATAAAAAGTAATTTATAATTACACTTAACATTTTCTACTTTCTCCTCTATTATACGGATTTTAATAAAAGTTTTCTAAAGAATGTAACGGTAAGTTGAGAACTAAAAGTTTATTTATTGTTGGTATCTGCCCTGTAAGTCATGAGTGTAGGGTAGGTTTGATCTATTATTATCAAAGACTTCAATAAAAATATATTGTTGTTGTTTTTTTTTAAAATAATTTCGTATAATTTTGAAATACATTAATTTTTCAGTTTGTATCTGAGTAGTCTGAACAACTCAAAATACAATAGCATCAGTAAATTTATATATTCTTGTTGCGAATGACTAGATAATTTGTTTCTGTTGTCTTGTGGCTCTACAATTTGGTTAGACGTGTTGATCGAAGGATAGAATACGACACCATCCGTTCCCCTTATGTGCATTCAGGTCATGTATCTGAACTACATATATCGTAGAAACTTTGTCAGTTTTTATAATTTTTTGCTAAGTATATTTTTTTATGTAAAAATCAATTCACTTACCCAACTAAATGCATTTAATATTCTCCTAGCTTTATTTGTAGTGATTATTGATTTAAATTAAATTAGTCTTTTTTATCCCTTTTTTTTATATTTTCATTAAAAAATAATTAACAACTATTTCAAAATTTTATGTTGATTACATACTTCTAAACAAGGTTTTTTGAAAAAAAATATTCCTTGTTAATAAATTTAAGAGACATATAAGTAATATAAACATGATAGTTGAAATTAATTCAATAATAAATAATAATAATATTAAAACTATAAGTTAAGAAAAAAAAATATTATAATTAATTATTAATAATAGAAAAAAAGGAATACAAATCAGCTTTAGATGTGAATAATAATAAAAGAACAAAAAAAAAATACTTATTCAAACTTTGTTTTATTTCTGTATTATATAGAAGTTCGTTTTCTAGATCAAGTGGAGTATTTTTATATTCGTTGGTGAATAAATCACTGCCTCAAATAACATCGCTATGAAAAATGTTTTATTCAACGTGTAGGTTATAAACAACAAAAATTTGTTGGCAGATATTTTGCCTGTAATCAAAAGCAAGCTGCTACAAATACATTTTGAACTCCGGTGTTATATTGTATCGTTTCAGTAAGAAACTTTTGCTTATGTTAGCAAAATTTCCATCGAAACAAAATTTTACGGTTTACAACGTGAGTTTGGGCGTTTCGCATTTTATTCGATATGACAGTTGTGAATTTGAACTTTTTAATTATGTAATTGGTTTAATTGTAGTTTTTAGAAGAATTGTAAGTAAAATATATACTTTTGTTTATTTTAGTATGTATTAATTTAACGAAAAACAATAGATCATATATGACAAGAGAAGGAGTGTGTCCCGATTTTTCGGATTTCGTTTCAATCAACTCTAGTTTGATCTAGATTACAGAACCAGCTGTACACGATGGAGCCGTCGAGCCAAATAATATAATATTGTGTAAATATGGCTTCAAGTGGCTCGGCAGGATCTATTATATGTATGATGCTTAAAAATGTTTGATAATTCAAATGAAATGATTTAATTTATAAAATTATTACTTTTTTATCAAATAAATTGACCTGACAAAGATTTAGGTATTAATGAATTAAAATCATTGAATTCAAAATGAATTCGGACTTCAAGTTTTCTCATTCCCCCATTCAATTTGAATTCAATGATTTAAATCATCGAATTTAATTATATACATACCTATAAAATTCCTGTTTTTTTTTGTGTTTTAAGATACCTATATTTTTGTGAACAAAATCGTAAAACTCTACATACAAATGTCTCCGTTTAACGTTTCATTTGGTCAGTGTTTTTATGAGAATTTCGCTCATCATCATCAGCGTTCTAGGCTTCAGCCACAGGTCATCAACTCGTACTCCTCCGTCTCCTCCCGTAGAAAAAAATGTTTCCAGGCGCTTTCCTATACAATAAAAAAACATAAATACGAAATTGTAAGAATGTATTGTTTAGCAAAATTTGACAGTCCCATTTGAAATGCACGGGCACGCATACAAAGTTTTGAAAGTGTGCAGTTTTGAAAGTTTGTTGTCAAAAGTAAGTGGAGCCTGATGGGCCTCTATTCCGGTTCTGTGAAAAAACTTATCAATGATAAATTTCATTTTGCGACTCTGGTTCAGTTTAACCGTGAAATCTTCTTTCAAAAAAACTTTATCATATCAATTTTTCATGATAAAAAAATAAAACGAGAATCAACTTGCTGAATAAAATGAAAAAGTAGTATTAAAACTTTCGTCATAAAAAACTTATCATTTCATTTTATTATAGAACTGGAATAATTTATTTATTATTATGCATGGACCATTGATGTACTAGATATGGACCGCCAGTCGGTTGAAATTTTCATACAAACAGCAAAGAAAAGTTGTTCCAGCTAAAAACAGCCTAAAAACGCCATCATCTTTTAGTGTTAAATACCTTGTACTAATCTCGCAATTAGAATTTAAATGAAAACGATAATAGACGCATCTGTAAGTAACTCATTGCATAAGGAGTGGATGTGTTATGTAAAATAAAAGTAGTTTGATAATAATTTCCACCAAAATATTTCAATAGTAAATAATTAATTAAAGAAATCATATCACTGCTACGCAGATTCCCTGATGGCGCCCCTAGTTATGTTGGAACACGCGTGAAGTTGGCTACTTGCGGTCTATACCTAATACGTCAATGGCATGGACGTAAATTATATCATTGTATATAAATTTCTATAGTACAATCATGGAGCAGCGCCATCTAAAGAAAGTTGGCCCTAAAATCCATATTTTCTTGACAAGAGTCGTAAACAAAACAAAACTCATGTATGTTTACGACTGTTGTTAGGGTAACAGAATAGACACCTAGTAAATGCACGAACCTAAAAATGTGTTATTCACAAGTTTCTTAAGATGGCCAGGCGGTACTTCTTTTCGTACTGGTACTGTAAAACCTTAACATTTTAACCAAATCTGAACTGAAACGTTACGTTACGACAACGTTGTATTATTGATTTTTTTTTATTCAAATCTGTCAAAATTCAGACTATTTTGTTGTTGGTGCTGCTCCACATTTCTTTATTTTAATTCAAATAAATTATCCAGAAGAAAAAAATCAAAAATAAATAAATAATTATTTAAAAATGTGCGACGCTGAAGCAGTTACCAAAATAGCTTCTTGCCTTGGTGTTCCAGCCGGAAAAGTCGCTTATAATAACGAAAAAGTAAGCCACCTTTCCATAACCTGTCCCATTTAGTTAACTTTGTACAAATATTTTAATTTTATTTCAAAGATTGTTACCCGAACTAATGAGAATGAAACAGCAACTGGTTTTGCCAACATTCTCTCAATGTTAGCTAAAGAAAGTAAATCTGAAGCTGCAAAGAATAGTACATCTTCAGTGGAAGTCGAAGCACAAGTCCAGCAATGGATTGAATATGCTATTCTTTATGTAGCTCCAGGATCTAAAGATAAACATGTATCACAACATTTATTGAGGGACTTTAATAACTACTTTTTAGCAAAATCTTATTTGGTTGGTTATACACTTACCCTGGCCGATTTGGCTGTTTTTGTTGCCATCACCGATCTCATTGTAAGTTTACGATAATCAATAATTTGCTTTAATCTAATAATTAATTAATAATTAAAAAAAATATATAGAAATCTCTATCTCCGATTGAGAAGGAGAACTACCTTAACCTCTCCAGGTGGTTCAATCATATCCAACATAGACCAGAAGTTAGTCAAGGGAGTGAAATCAACTTTACCACTGTTTACCTTCATGGATCAGCAACGCACAAATAGATTTTGATGCACTGCATTAAAAAATACATTTATTTAAACAGCATTTAGATCCTAATGATAATAAAAATAGATATTTTATATAAACAAGCATGCTAGTTATCAATACTGTTTTAAACAAATTTATTTTTAAGCCTTTAAAAAAGTTATTAAATTCTTGTAATGCCCATCCATTAGAAAAAAAACTGCATTCAAAATAATTACTTATTAAATATATTAAAATACCTACTTAACTGAATAGCCCAGTTGATTTATACATTGGAGGTATTAACATATAGCATTAAGTTTGAATTTTGGATATTGTTTGGTATGGTCTCAGTAGTATGTAGTAGTATGTACTGAGGGGGGGGGGGGGGGGGGAGACTGCAAGATTTTTGGACTTTTTTTGAAGTCCGTCTTATAATTCCTCAACTATGCATCCTTGAGGAATGGTTACTTCAGACATCTTTAACTACATTCAATTTGTAACAATTTGAGTCATAATTGAACTCTCTAGGTATAACAGGTACCGAGATACAACAATGTATGCAATGTTATATCCCACACAAGAACTGGAGTCAGATTCTGTATGAAAAAACGATTGAACGTTTTCGTCTGTGCGAACGATTTTCTGACCAGTTGTTATGTAAATCGTTCGCACAAACGAAAACGTTAGATCGTTTTTTTTTTAATACAGAATTTGACCCCTGTTCTGAACCCACAAACATTGGGACCAGCTTTTAGAAAATTCAATCAGCCCTTATTTGAGCCCACAAAATCATGTGTGTGTAATAGTTTATTTTTTACTTTTGCGAGTTGTCTGGTATAGTCCTTGTAGAATGTAATTGATTTTGCAGTTTTGAACGACCTCCGCTTACTGAACAAGAGGGGGGGGGGGGGGAGAAATTGCAAGATTTTTGGATTTTTATCAGAATCCGGCTCAAAATCGCCAAACCATGTATCTTAGTGGTGTGACAACAATACCATTCTTAAACTTCATTAAATTTGTGTTAATTCAAGCCCTAAGTGAGCTTTGTAGGTATAATATGGGTCGAGATACAACCGTTAAAACACAT
The DNA here is from genome assembly GCA_951217065.1 of Baccha elongata. Taxonomy (NCBI): domain Eukaryota; kingdom Metazoa; phylum Arthropoda; class Insecta; order Diptera; family Syrphidae; genus Baccha; species Baccha elongata. The sequence goes on along the minus strand of OX578272.1, from coordinate 121,682,391 downwards.
GCAATTTTGAACAAAAAGTATTTTTTCATGCTTCAACAATGTTTGCACCCTAATTAAGCAAATATGCACTGGTTTGACCTTTTATGCAGCATATCAGCTTGTAGCAAATTTGAGAACCTTTCTTTTAATTACATAAAGACATCAGTGGGTGAAATACTTTACGAAAAAGAAAATAAAAAAAAGAAAAAAAAAATGGAAATTTGCCAAATACCGACAGCGAGGGATTCGGAATCTGGTTCATAAATTCCAAACATTGCAGCGGAATGGTATAATTACTTCAGCATTCTTTAATATCACTAAGTTTGTGAAAATTTGAGCCATAAACAATTCCAGACGGTATAATATTCGTCAAGACACAACCGTTCAAAGCCATACAATTTTTTTACAGAAATGGTTTTTGTATGCTTCAACCATGTTTGCAACCTAGTTTTCAAAAGTAAAAATGTTTTGACCCCATGCACAGTGGTATCAGCTTGTAGCAAATTGAATTAGCTTCCTTTTGAGCACATGAAGACACCTGTGGATGTAATGGTTCACGAAGAAAATGGCTAAAACCAATATAGGTGAAACCCCTATTTATCGTTACCATATGACCTACTGTACCTACAGAGCTCATTAAAGGTTTAAATTGTCACAAATTAAATATTATTACTGAATGACGGAAAATTCATACCGATACGATGCATAGTTTAGCAATTATGAGCCCAATTCCGAAAACTTTGCAATTTTCCCCCTCCTTTAGTTAGCGGTGGTCGTTTGAAACTGCAAAATCAAGTACAGACTTCTAGGAGCATATAAAAGACAACATCCAAAAGTCAATCAAGCAACTAACGAAACAATATGGGAACGCTGCTAGATTATGGTGTTACCACTGAATGGGGGCGATACCGCCTTTTGTTATTGGCCATTTTCTCACAAACTATTACCAACACAGATGATTTTCTGGGTTCAAATAAACGCTAATTAATTTGCTACAAGCTTGTATGATTGTGTTTGAGTTCAGAACAGTTCTTCTGTGGGATATTAGACTGCGTACATTGATAAAGCATAAAACAATTTTTTTTGCCAAAAATTGCATATTTTTGAACGGTTGTATCTCGGTACCTGTTATACCTAGAGAGCTCATTTATGACTCAAATTGTCACAAATTGAATGTAGTTGAAGATGACTGAAGTTACCGCATTCCTCAAGGATGCATAGTTGAGGAATTATAAGCCGGACTTCGAAAAAAGTCCGAAAATCTAGCAGTTTTACCCCTCCTTCAGTTAGCGGCGATCGTTCGAAACTGCGAAACCACGTACATACTACTGGGACCATACCAAACAATATTCCCAAGTCAAACTTAATGCTATATTTTAAGCGACATTTGCCTTTTTTTATAGATCAACTGGGCTAGAAAACAAGTGTTTATGCAAGATTTATTTATTTTGTTTTTCATATCACAGTATTTTTCGCCATATATAGACTTATCTTATCCACTAAAAGGAAGTGAAATCAAATATTACTGAACAACTATTATTGGAATAAGTGTCTTAGGAAGGTAATTACTTTTGGAATTATATTGACGGCTCATTGAATTTTTAGATTTTGCATACACATGGTCGTGTCTTTATTTTTAAATGTTTAATCTTTTGTTATGTAAAAGAATTTGTTCACCTATGTATTGAACAGTTGAATTGCTAAATTATTTGGATACTAGTGCATGTCATAGTTTCTGCTTATAGAGAGTGTGTTATTAACACAGAAATTGTTCTTTCAATTTGGTTGATTTAAGATTAGTCACTGAGACATTCTTCGATTATACCTATCACAATTACCACCCAAAAAGTTGGTACTCACCAATTCATGTTCATGACAACGAATCGCACAAAAAATCAATTAAAGATTCCACTTCAAAGAGATGACAACGGCTACGTTCAGTTTAAAGACACTTGTTAATGGACATAAGTTGACTTCAGACACAACTTTGTTACAAATCCTTCCATTTCAAAAAGAAAACTGAAGTTAATTTAAAAAAAAAAAAATAATCCTTAAGTATCTTTTATTCTTATAAGGTCACAATTTAAAAATTGAGAAATGTGGCAGCTATAAATGATTTGAAAAAATACATCAAAACAATACAAAAAATGTTGTAAAAAAATATAATTGGTATGACAAAAAAAAAATGATAAAAAAAAGAAAAATATATAACGAAAAATATTATATTAAATGATGATTATTACATATTTGTTTGTTTTTGTTTTTTTTGAAAATTAATGAGTTCTTTGTGGCCATTTGCACGATCGGCATATTACATGATTTATACAAAGAGAGCTTAATATTAAAAGTCAATTTAATTGGCATGAACTTCACGTGGTGAATTCAAAGAGTTGTTCAATTCGCCTGGTTCTGTGCACTTCCACAGGCCGTATGTCTTGCCAACAGTCGTCTGCCATAATCTTAATGTACCATCCTCGGAACCGCTTGCATACAACTCGCCGTCTGGACTGAATTTTACTGAGTGCACTGGCCCAAAGTGTCCCTTAAAAGATTCTATAAAAAAAATCATACAAACCAATCAGTAAATAAATTAAAAATAATATCAAATAATAATATACCAATTTCATTTCCTGTTATGTAGTCAAACTTGTACATTTTAAAGTCTTCACCACCACAAACAAAAACATGCTTGTCCGGGTGCAAGCTGGCTGATGCCACATTAGTTGGCATTTTGATCTCCTTTAGCTTCTTAAGGGTATCAACTTCCCAGAAACTAATACTGGAACCATGAGTTACTGTGAGAATATGATTATCTGACGAAATTTCCAAACTATTTGGATTATTTGGGAAATTAAGGCGTTGTACTTCGTTGCCTGTCAAACGATCCCAAAGTCTAACAGTTTTGTCTTCGGCCGCACTGATAATGCACTTGTCATCACGGCAGAAGAGTGCTCTTTTAACTGCACCCGTATGACCAGTATATAGTTCGGCATCGGCTGTAGGACTTTGCAAACTAAAAACTCGCACAAGTTTTTCATTACTGCCGGTGACAATGTTTTCGGACGTCTGATCGAATGCAACCGTCTTTACAATGTGTTTGTGTTGGAAACTATGAATTTCGCCGCCAGTTACAGCATTCCATACTTTTCCGGTAAAATCAGCTGCTCCGGATGCAGCTAGGGTGGCACTCTTGTTAAGAGCTACGCCCCAAACGGCGCCCTTGTGACCTTCAAATGTACCAATCCAATCTCCAGTGTCGCCTTGTCGAAGCATTGGGCTTCCATCTAAATTCAAAAAGAAAAAATAAATTATCAATTCTTAATTATTATGTTATATATATATGAAGGTCTGAACCGGTCCAAGTCACATAAAGTGGATTCCAAGATATTATAAGTTTAAGTCAATGAACTCTCTTTAATTAATTTTTCCTATTAATTTTCGTACAGTAAACAAATTGAGAAGGAACTCTTTGGTAGCGCAGTCATTTTATTGTTCTGACAATAATTGTTGAAAATAGAATATGTGAAAATAGCAATCGATGAATCGACACAATATATCACATTGCCAGCAATCTTTTTAAAATTAAAGCACTTGTTACAGGTGCAGTTTGTTGAGAACAAACAAGGTGTTATAAATCTGATCTTAGATGCCCGTGACAGGATCAAGAAAGCTCAAAATCATGATTGAAATTTGAAAGACGTTTTATTAAAATCGCTTTCCATATCAATGTGATGTACTGTGTTTTCTGAGCTATATAAGGTGTACAAGATGTACTCACAAATCGCTGACTTCTTCCTGTGGTTTTTTACTCACATCTTAATGTACTCTTTTAAACTGATAGAAATACTTTTTTTCGTTTGTCTAACTTAAGAAGGTTGAAGACCTACAGCTATAGGGGACTTATGTCGATTTCCATGCACCAAAAAAAGCACTTTTTTTCGTCTTTTGAGCAAGTTTCAATTTCCATGCAACCAAAAAAGCACTTTTTTTCAGTTTTGATGCAATTTTTCGAATCTTGATATTTAGCTTGAGCAAAAAGAGAGCAATTACATGTATGTATACACAACAGCTGATAAATGTCAGTTTGGGAAGTTTGCATTCCGTGCGATTGTTTATTTTTATTTTTGTTTCTTGAGATAAAAAATAACTAAAAACTTTAAAAAATGAAAAAGAAGCAACTATTATTGCTAAATGAATTAGCATTCTCATCTTCCTCATCATCATCATCTTCCTCATCATCAGCAGATTCAAACGATGAATATATTCAGTTTCAAAATATTATGTTTGGAAACAAAAAGAGACATTCTGTTCAGAATTTCATCGAGCATTGCCTTGAACGTTATTCCGACGAGGAGGTAGGTGTTATCAATCATTACAAATATTAATTATAATGACCTTTTATTTTTTCCCAATGAGAATAAAAACTTTGGTATGTTAAATCTGTCAAATCGAAACACATACACTGACAAAAAAAAAGCAACTTCGTTTTCAATTTCCATGACAACCACAAAAAAGAAAGCAATTTCAAAAGTGCCATGGAAATCGACATTAATATACATATGTCCGAGCGTTCGGAGAGAAAAATGCAGATAGTTTTTCACATTTTTTGTTGTTAATATGAATTTTACACCATATTTTTTAAAACTTTACTTAACTCTATCCGCCATACTCTGGCTTTTACGTTCTTTGCCTTTTGGGCTATCGTTTCGCACTGTAGCCGTAGGATCGCTGAAATAGTGTCGACACAACAGAACGATAGACAGTAGTTGTTTTCGTTGAATTTTACCAATTTTACCCAGGGCCGACCCAGGTTTTCTTGACAGCCCCAAGAGCTGTCAAAAAAAACCGGGTTTTTCGGTTCTCAAAAAACGCTTAAGGGTAGGTTTTGTGTTGTTGACAAAAGAAAGAAACAAAAAATATTTGTTTCCGAAATTTAAAACTTGAAATTTGTTGCTTTTGGTACATTCCAAAACATAAAACAATTACACTTTGTTTTATTTGTATGTTTTCTATTTATTTTCATTAAAATAAATCTATAATTTCTTTTCTTTGCATTGCAAAAGAAAAATAAAATATTCAATTGTAAACATATGTTTGACCACACACAATCATGTCAATTTGTTTACCTCAACTCGCCCCAGCAAAATAACTAGATCTACTTCAGGGCGAGTTGAGGGCGACCCCAGGTCTCAAAAAACAGAGAATTTGTTACCCAAAGCGAGTTGAGGTTTTCCAAAAAACCAGGTTTTTTTAAGGTTTTTTTTTTTCAAAATACTCAATCCAAAAATATAACTTGTGAATTTCGTTGAGGAAAAATACCCAGATAACAGAAAAACTCTTAAAGCGGTAGTTGTAGATAAATAGTTGGAAAACGCCTATTAAATAAAAGCAATTTTTTCTTCGAACATTAAGAAAAACACAAAATCCGAAAGAGGTGTGCAATTCAAAGTTATCGTTTAACTCATGGTAAGTTATCTTATTCTAATTATAATGCAATGCTTCCAAAAGTAGAAAAAATAAACATGTCACAAATAAATCTACACTCAGTAGCTATATAAAGTGAATGTACATTTAAATCAATTTTTCTTGGCACTCTACTTGCATAGCTTATTAATTGATTTTTAATTTCAATGCTAAATGACATTTTTTTTAATATAAATACCAACACCAATCCATTTACACACCTTTTAGATGCAAAATGTGCAATCAATGCTTCCGCAAGGCGTCAAGCGGAAATCTTTCTTTGTTTAAATCTAAACATTAATTAATGCAATTATAATTGTAAATAGAAAATTGAATTCTAACAACAATAATAATAGGTACTAATACCAAGATAGATCTTGAGAGGCTGTAAGAAAAAGAAAAATAAGCATAAACACCAAGAAACAGACAGACAGACAGTGAGACAGAAGCAAATTAAGATGAAAAAAATGTAGTTGCGCACATGATTGCAACAACTTAGCGGAAGGAACCTTGACTCAATAACTGCATCAATGCCAACGACCTGCCACAATCAGGCACCTTAGCAGTGCAGCAGCAACACTGCAGCATTGTAAACCGCAACTATTTCAAAGCCAACAAAAAAAAACTGCACGACACACTGACAGGAATTGCATTTCGATTTTGATCGGATCCGCATGCACGCAACAACAATCTACTGACTTGGTGTTACATTAAACAGGTTGTTAATTCTTTTGTATGTTCCAGGATTCAAAAAGTTTTTCATACACCATTCTGATAGCCACATAAGAAAAGACTCTTCTTAGTTCTGGCATCATCGAAATGGCGGCGGTGATCCTATACCCACGAATTCATTTAAAATCGAAGCATTCATTCTGGAAGTTCGATCTAGCTAGGCCCTGACTATGAACGGTGAAGTGCCGGCACTGTTGTTACAGCTATGAAAGCGAACATACGCACATTATTATAACTTGCCTCATCGTCAATGAGCTTGAAATTGAAAAAAAAAAAATATATATTCTCGTAAATAATATTAATACAACGCGAAAACAACAATTACACCAGCACCCAGCTAGAGTTGATTATTTAGAGTGTGTAGACTCAACTCTATAAAACAGTGTAGCGTAATGTTAATGTATTGCAAATGAAGCGAAATCAAGGTAAACGAGAGCGCTTGCGGCCATAAATTGTGTGAGTGTCTCCGCTGCCGCCACCCCTCCTTTTGTGGGAACTGTTGCTGCGTTCCTAGTAGCCAACGGCCTATTGTTGTGAATAACAAATTAGAGTACAATGTGAATATATATTTGACCATTGGGTATTTCTAGGAATCGATGTAGTGCATTATTCGAAAATAAAGTGCACCTGCTGTTTAAATAGGATTTATGGGGTTTTAATATTGAGTTTTAAAAAGCTTTCTTTGTTTCCTGTTAGCCGTGTAAATCAGTGATTTGAAAATCATAGCGAAATTGAGGGGCGCCTTATTTGGAGATGAAAAAAATTTTGTATCGGTTTAAAAACGAATCTGGTTTAAAGTAGTATTTACATATAACTTATTCGAAACTTCTAGGAAAATATTGTTACGAGTGTTTTATTTACTATCAGATGGAATAAAAAGCTCAAATATGTAGTGTGTTGAGACAAAACCAATATTATATGTGAGCAGGGTCTAGATAGGTAAAATGGCGGTTCTGTGAAAAACACATGTTTCACAAGAACCCAAATAGCGCTAAAATGATACGCCGTTTTGAGGGTTTATTACCCTCACTTATGCGGCTTTTTCAGGAGGCATCACTTTGGCAAACAAAAAATTAGATGCAGATTGATCGGTAGTTAGTTATGTAGAAATAGTAGTTTTGACTAGCTCAGTAAAAAGACGCTTCTTCTTCTAAAAAAATTATTGTCGGTTGTTTTGTATGTAATTACATATAAAGCGTAACAGAAGAGATATACTTCAGAAGCTTTCTCACAATTACATTCATAGCCTATTGGTCACCATGGTAGTTAATTCAGTTAATCCGGTCATTATAAATAAAATTAATCTTTTTATAAAATCTTTTATAGACAAATGATTAGGTACTGGTTAAATATTGTCACAGGGTCGACCCATATTTTTTTGACAGCCCCAAGAGTTCGGTTATTAAATAAAGCTTTGCGACTGTCGTTTGTGTTGTCGTCAAAAATAAAGAAACAAAAAGATTAAGTACATACGAGTACCTAACATTAAAACTTAAATTTTATTTCTTGTTGCCCCGTGCAACATAAACTGATTCTATTTCGTTTCTTCTTATTAAAATATTATTCTTATTAAAATAAATCTGTATTTTATTTTGTTTTGCATTATAAAAATAATCAAAACCATTATAAAAATGTATTGGTGTAAATATTTGAAAACTTCTCTTCTTCGGCTTTTTTAGTCTCAATAATTAATTAATGAAACAAAATAAAACAAAACATATTTCGAAGAACATAATTTATAGACCGAGAGCCCACAGAAATTGTTGGGTGTGATTAATAACCCAATAAAGTTGGTATTATTCAAATTCACTATAGTTGTCATTTTTAAAAGTAAGCGTCTTGCAGTGCGAAATAAGATCATTTTCGAGAATGCATTTTTTGGATATGTTTAATTGTATAGGTGGGACAGGGACAAATTATTCTTCTGTATACGTTGATACATCCAAACAAAAGCTCCGCAATCGTCTCTTCGGCCAGCGGTCTGACATTAACAGTGGTAGTTCTCAAAAAACTGCACTTGCCCTCCCATGCATAGAGCAGGACCTTAAGCCGGACTAAGAAAATGTCACTATACTAGAAGTTGAGAAATACCCTAACAAGAGAATGTTGTTGGAAATGCTGCACATCAACAACGAAGAGAGTTCGATCAACAGACGATCTGATAAAAACTAATAAAAAACAATAAAAGAAGGCAAAATTAAATAGTCTTTTGTCAGTGTTGTGAGGTGTAATGTTTCAATTTAAACTTTCAATTTTATTAATGGTAACATTGCTTACAATTATAAGATATCAGGTATCTTTTAAATATTGAAAGTCTTGAACGTTAGTTAAGTTTAAAATTATTTTGAAAATTACATAAGTAACAATTAAAATGACAAAAATATATACAAAAAATACAAATAAATAAACAAATATGAATTTGAAATTAATAACGTTATAGAGTGATTGTTTCATTGGACAGGTATCTTAAAAGAGAGGATTTAAAATTAATTTTTCTATTACCTTTCCTAATGTTGATGGGCAAAATCCAATAAATGTAATTATTAAATTGTATTAATAATAATTGTTTTTCTAAATTAATTTTTATTTTATTTTTATTTTATTTTTAGTGTGTTATGTGTGGTTCTCTTGATCATATTTTTAAATCTGGAAATTAATTTTCTTAAATTAAATTGTAAGTTAAATTTTCATGTACGATTTGTATAGATGCCTATATTGACGTTGTATGTTATTTTACAATAAAGTCTTGAGGAAGAGCGTATTCATGCTCGAAACGTTGCAAACCATTTAAAACCTAGTTTTATTGACTTGTAGCCTGCTTAAACTAAATATTATTTCTATAAATATTTACAAATATTGTGTAAATATCTTTAAATATTTACAAACCAACTTAATTGGTATATTTTTTACTTAATGGATAAATTAACGAGAGAAAGTTGTAGTTCGTGAAAAAGTTTTAAAAATAGAAAGTTATAATTTTACTAGTGAAAAAATAAATTTATAAAGGTTAATTAAGGATTTAATAAACCATTTTCTAGAGTTTAATTTTTTAAAAGAAAATTCAATTATCTATAACTTCATCCAGAATTTTTTTTGTCAGATTAACAGTTAAGAGTACGATATGAAGGAATGTTTGATGAAAAATATGGGAAAATATATTAATCATCCCAATCACGCTGTATACTGGGATAGAAGCATGGGCGTTGAAAGATATGAATGAAATTTACTTGACTGCTATGAGAGAAAGATTCTTCGAGTGATTTTTCATTCTGTGGGCTGTAACTGTAAGTGCCATCTAAAGTTAAGGAAAGATTTCCGAAGTTATTCTTAAAGAAAAAATTATTTAAAAGAAAAAAATATTGTACGACTTTTGTCGCGTTTTAATCGCACAAAACTACGGGTCCATTGTCTATTTTCCTCTACAATAAAGTTAACTTTTCTCCTTAAGTCCAGATGTAGGTGGTATTTTTAATATTATATTTAATTCTTTCTTGAGTTATAAAATTTGTTTTTCTTTCTGTCATACCTACTATTGGATAAATTTGAGTTTTACTTCTCAAAAATTCTTGCTCTATCTTTAGTACTCGAAGTGTATAGATACTTGCAGTTGATGTATATACATTTTAGTTAAACCAATAACATTTTCAAAAAGTTGTTTTTTCAGCATAATTAAAAGCTTTTTATTTTTAGTGATCCGCAGCAGAAAAATTATTACCTATATTAATTCATGTAAACAGACTCAAAAACAAATGATCCCAGAACAGTTGCATACATATTCATACATTAATGACCTCCTGCCAGCGCATTGCATTCTGACCCTGAATCTGAGAACACAAAAGTATACAACGCCGAATTCACGCAATTTCCTAAAATTAACATCAACCAGGTACATGTAATGCAACTATATAAAAGAAAATCAGCGATAAACTGGTTATGCTTCTCAGTCAAGAGTGAAAATGAATAAAATAGCAAAAAGCTTGCTGCTTCACTGGGACTGGGAGCTCCTTTGTTTGTTTCTCATATCGCTTTCTTGTCATGTTCCTGCAACGAACAAGCAAATCGAAGTGTCAAGGTGCTTCCTTTTTCCTGAACGTGTGTCGAACATAATAGTTTTATTCTTTTAAAGAATAATTACACGACCCGATTTCAATGTTATTTCTTTTTTGTTATCAGACTTTATTTATTCAAGTGCAGAATGTGTATAGTAGGCACTCTTTTGCGTCAAGAAAGCGCTGCACAAAGACCAAAACGATTCACACAAATAGCGCAAATCATTTTCGAACACTAGTTTTTTCTTTATGTGGGTCAAGGTCTTGTTCAAAGTTGTAGTCGTTGTCGATTTTTCTGACTTTTCAATGATTATTCGTTTATTTGTTTTGTTCTCAAATAAAAAAACTTCACAGATCCATTTAGGAACACAATTCTAGAACTGTAGATACTTACCTTTACATGCTGATATTAAGAAATAACCACTGTCGCAGACATCACTGAAATCTAAGTGGACAACTGGTCGGGTATGGCCGCTGCAGGTCAATGGAATTTGCCGGAGATTTGATGCCATAGTAGCGTATTTTCTTTTTATCACAAACTTAATATAATTTTCAATTGGAATTTGTTAATTTGTTTATTTTTATATCGAGACGATTGGTAGACTCGAAGGAATTTTTTTTGGAAACGCGTTTTCTTTTGTCGTGGTTCTGGTTGGAGGAACTTTTCTTTTTGCCGAAACTAAAACTTTTGTTGATACTGTTAACTCGTATATTTTTCTATGTTAGATGGAAATTAATTCTTGTGCCATGAAAATCAGGTATTTTAATTTAATTTAAATTAATTTTAAAACACTTTTTTTAAGATGATGTGAATGAAATTTAAAAAATAAAAGGGAAAATATTTGATGACGGACGATCAGTATATCGAACCGAATCTGTTAAACGAAATGACAGTAATGACAAGTGAAATGTTTGCAGCTTGATTTTTATAGTACTTGTGCGGTCATGTTGGTAAAACTGTGGATGAGTGTGTTTAGAGAAAAAGATAACGTTAAAATCGGAAGAGTTCAAGTTCCCAGGATTTATTGGGAATTACACGTTTCGATTTAGTGGGGGCTATACACTATTCAATTTTAGCCGCGCTGCTATATAAATATTATTATATTATATCACACCAAATGAAATGAGATATATTATGTTATATCATTCATGTATATCAGTAATAATTGACAACCAGCGTCACCGCAAATCAATAAACTTTTTGGTTACTATCCAAAGATTGGAGACATGCGAACAAAATTAAAACAAATGTTTTAATGTTCTTCTTCACAACAATGTGATTTTATTGCATTCACTGAGACCTGGCTTACAAACGATCATCATAATACTGAACTATTCAACGACAAACATTTTTTAGTTTTTCGAGAAGATCGCTGCTCACAAACAACTAGAATATTAAGAGGAGGAGGTGTCATGCTAGCAGTGCGTGCGACGTTGAATTATGTTTGCCTTCTTCAGTGTCTGCCCTTTTGGATGATATAGATATAGATCAAATTATTTGTTAGAATTATTATTGATCATATTGCTTTGTATGTAGTTGTCAGTAACATTCCTCCTAAAGATCCTTATACCCTAAAATCTCTATATTCCGCCTGTGTTAGATCTAATTAGAATATTGCAGTTTAATTTGAAATCTGTACTACAACATTCATTCCATGAGAATTGAAGGTATTCAAAGAAGATTTACAGGGTTTGTAGTATGTAAGTTAGGTTATAACATCGAAACGCCACTCGATGCAAGCTTATCGGGATTCAGTCACTCGAAAATTGACGTTAAATCTTTTCTGTAATGTTTATTCACGAAATTTTATCTTATCACATTAAATGTCCATTTCTGTTGTCTTTAATTGAACTCTATGCACCCTCTCGGCAGCTAAGAGAACGTGTCCTTTACTTCGGGAAAATGAGCATAGGGTTAATTATGCTTTCAATGAGCCGGTAACTCACTGTGTCAAAGAAACAAATATATAATATCTAATGTTATTGGTCCATATTCATAGATGTTTGACAAGTTCTTATTAATTTTTTTTAAACTAAACTCGAGTTTTTGCTATGCATAGAAAATTTATATCCAAGTCTAACCGAAAAACTCGAGTCTAACTTTAAACTGGACCGAACCCATGTTTAAGTAGTATTTAACAATAATAAACGTCAGAAATAGGTACACAAATGAAATTATTTGTTAAGGGTCGCAAGTGATTTTCTTTCTTGCAAATAAAATGTTGGTAATTTTGTACCCTTTACCAACAAAAAAAAAGACAAATACATAAATAGATGGTAATATTTCTACATATCTACCTATACCTACAATAAGACAAATTTCAGCGGAATATAGGTATATTATTCACGCAGATGAGGAAAAATTTTATAATCTTCTATTCCTAGACAAAAATTATCAATAAAAAATATCGTAAACATCTGGCATGTATTGTTTCCAACCTGTCATGCATTGTTTTCAACCTTTCTTTTTCTTACTTAATAAAAAATCAATCTATCCCACTCACTCCATATGTGGAACCCAAATTTGGGACACGTTCCACTCGTGTTTTACTAAACAGAGCTGAAAAAACATCTATGCATATTGCATAACAACAGTGTCTAACCTGAGTGTTATCCACCTGCGCAACATAATTAAAAAAAAATTGATATAAAAAATCTGCTGTAACTCACAGCCAATTCATTTTGTCGATTTCCTTCTTTTTGTATTGCCCACACTCGGAAACTTTTATTCGTCTATATAATATATAATATATTTCACAATAATTGTAATGCACGGAAACACTTTTTAATATTTTTAATTATTTTTAAATTTTGCACTTTTCATCGAAAATGTAATAGAATTTTTTGAGATTTTTTTTTGCGAAATTTTCTTTTATTGTAGATTATTTCGGAAAAGTTGTTTATCCGTAGAAAGGTGTTTACACTTTTTTTGCCGATTTACACATTTTAAAAAAGTAAACAGAGACCTAAATGAATATTATAATTTAAAGATGGTGATATTTTGGCTCTTTTGGTCATTTTGAAGTTTAATGCGAATAAAAAAACTCTATTCCATTATTCTCCCAACGTTTCGTAAGAATTCCTTACTTCTTCAGGGGATATTTGTTATTCAATCTGTTACAAAATAAAACCAATTGGTAGGAAGGTACATTTTTCAAAAACAATTTATCTTACTTATTACTTAATCGTATTATATCTGCTACTTTACTGCCACTATTGCATCAATCCGGTGGCTACGACACAACATTGGAAGATGAAAATCAATATATAAAACAAGTTTTTCTGTCAGAAGTTCTTTTGTGAAATTGCAAAAATAAATAAAAATAAAAATTACAAAACAATACTCCAGAAAGAAATACAATTCAAGAATTGAAATATTCCCCATCGCCTTCCACCAGCATACATTCAGGCCGAAATTATAGCGCTTCTCTTCTTCAATACAATACAGCGAGATCCAACTAGCAATCGGTTCGTAGCCAAAACCAATGCTAAAGCTCCTCCTGCAGTCGTTGTTCTTGCGCCATCTTCCACCATCTGAAGATTCAAGAATTTAAGGAAAAGGGTGAAATAACCGAACACCGAAGAGCAGCATTTATTTGAAACGGCACGCACCAGAAAAAGACCATTAAATAATTTTTGTTTGTTTGTTTTTTAATAGTAATAGTAATATTGTGAATAGTGAAAATATTTACTTAATACATAAATACAATAAATAAGAAAATATAAAGTAAAAATGAGTATAATACTTGTTGGATAAGAAGTTCCCGATGTTTTTTTAATTTTAATACTCGAAATAAATATTATACCAAAATTATTGCTTACTGCTTACGTTTTCGTACTCGGCTGCTACCAACCTTTAAGCAAAAAGTGTTTTGACATCTCATTTCGCGCCAAAACTTTCCAGGCATTCAAAGATTCTATCTTCACTTTTATATTCACTTTAATTGCTGACCTATTTATCGACACTTTTCGTATCCCATACAAAATTTTGCTTAAGTGACTATACACTTACCAATAAAACACGACTATTGAAAATAAATTAACATATATATATTAAACGATTTATGATGACAAAAAGAAAAAGACAATCAAAATAATTAATTAAACAACTAAGTTATCACATAATCAGGCAGGTACTTAAGTTACAATGCTAACGCATAGAAAATTATATTTTTTGGTTTTGACCAAAGATTAAAAATAGGCAGATAGATGAAACGTTAACGTAAGTACGTATCTTCATTGAAACAACTCAATTTAGTTAACGGACAACTAGTGCATTTGCAGAAGACCGAGAAAGGCTCTTCAATATTGGAATTCAAATCACCCAAATTAAAATATCTTCTTTAAAAAAACATCTTTAAAATCAAAGTGGCCGCAATTCTTCATAATCTTCTGCAGCCATGATTAGTAAATATGTATATTTTTTAATATAATGAACGTTTTTAGAGAAACACCAAAAAATGTTTATTAATTGTGTACGCAAACTAGCCAAACAAAAAACAAACAAAAAAGTAGAACTGTCAAAACAAATAAATTCACCTTGGTTCCCCTCTCAATTTTACACGGATAGAATCGAAATTTCAAAAACAACAATGTAAACAAATGGTTGTTGGAGGGTAAAACGTACGAAAGTTTCCCATCTTTATATTTTTAATCTGGTTTTGACGTAAGCGCTTTCCATCGTTTTTTTCGCGTTTTGTTTTGTCATCATCGTCGTTAAAGTTCTAAAATAAAATAGCAAAAAACAAAAAAGTTCTGCGAATGCCAGTCATTCTAGCAATTACCAGCTAGTTAATAGTTACCATTAGCAAGTAGCTCATGCAAAACATCCTGTTTTAGTTTGTTTTGTTATCATCTATTATCAAGTAAGCAGCCACTAGATTAATTTTGTAGTTGTTTTGTTTGTGTAAAATTTTTTTGACGACATAAAAAATATGACATTAGCAACAGATCGCAGCTGTCAGGCTGATATGGACGTAATAGAGGTTTGTTGAAAATTCTTGATCTACGTATTTATTTTTTATTATTAATTGCAATAAATCCATTAATTTGCTTTGTATTCGAACGTTGCAGTTATATAAATAATAATACATTTATTTTATTCTTACTAACAAAACTATTTCTAGAAGCAATATAAAGGAGTTGGTTCGTGGCTCTGGGGATGGATTTTTAATTGGACACAAAGCTCACCAAATATGTTACGCGCCGTTGAAAAAAGGATCCTTTCGTACCTAAAAAAACCTTACCGTGGATTTTATGTGGATATTGGTCCTGCAGTAGGAGAATCCGACAAGGTTTGGACCGTAGAGATGAATAGTGAATCCAAAGAAGTGCCTTTGGTTATGCTTCATGGTCTTGGAGCTGGAATCGCACTCTGGGTTATGAATTTAGATGCACTCGCTCAAAATCGACCTGTATATGCCATGGACATCCTAGGCTTTGCTCGAAGTTCGAGGCCACAGTTCTCTACAGATGCTTTCGTCTGTGAGAAGCAATTTGTGAAGTCTGTTGAGGAATGGCGCCGTGAAATGAATATCCCAAATATGATACTATTAGGTCATTCAATGGGTGGGTACATAGCATCTAGCTATGCCTTATCCTATCCAGATAGAGTTAAACACCTCGTATTGGCAGATCCATGGGGATTTCCAGAACAACCAAGTCCCGATAGTAAAACCATAAAGTCAATACCAGTTTGGGTACGTGCAATAGCATTTGTTCTTACACCATTGAACCCTCTGTGGGCTCTTCGAGCTGCTGGACCATTTGGTCAGTGGGTAGTGCAGAAAACTCGACCGGACATTATGCGAAAGTTCTCTTCAGCTGTTGAAGAAGAGACCAGCCTCCTGGCGCAATATATTCATCAATGTAATGCTCAGACTCCAAGTGGAGAAAGTGCCTTCCACTCGATGATGGAAGGCTTTGGATGGGCAAAAAATCCCATGGTCAAACGTATCAAGGACATCCGTGAAGACATACCCATAACATTCATCTATGGGTCTCGTTCATGGATGGATAGCTCCTGTGGGCCATTGATCAAATCACAAAGAAACAAAAGTTTGGTAGACATAAAGGTTGTGTCAGGTGCCGGGCATCACGTGTATGCTGATAAACCTGAAGTATTCAATCGTTATGTGAATGAAGTTTGTGAGGCGACCAGGAAAGCACAAGCAGAAGCCTCTCAGCACAGTCACCAGATCAGGGAGTCGACAGAGTCAGACGAAGAGCACGAAAATATAGCACAACCGAATCTGAAAAGGAAGTAGGTATTTTAGTCAATGGACTTTCACCTAAGCTGATAGAACTTTTTCGTATTATTATTATTTATGTATATAAGGGATTTAAACAGATGTATTCATTTTATAGAATTGTATTAGATATATTGAAAATGTATGTGTTTTAAATAAAAGTTATTAATATTTTCTATTTCACGCATTTCAAAGAGTACAAAGCATTTTGAATGACTCAATTATTTTGTATTGTTGTTTGATTGCGCATAGTGCGAGATTATTTCACAATATCTACGCTCTATTTTTATTTTTATTTATACTTAGAGGCTTGAATCTTAAAGTTGCTATTCTAGTTTCTTACAAGCGCTTACATTTGTATTATAAGAACTCCTAATGACACTTACATATGTAATATAATGTATACTAATATAAAATAGAGGGAAAGACTGACTTATTAAATTGCTTTTGTAAATTACCATATTTCTTAAAGTTGTGTAATATGTACCTGAATTTTTGATGGTGTGGTTGTTCAAATTTGTAAGAAAGCAAAGGCAAACATAATCGTATATGAAGATGTTCGAAAACCATTTTTGCAGTTCATATTTATTTAAGCGAGAGTGTTACTGGTAATTAAAAAAGCTGTTATACAAATCTATTGACTTGACCAACAAACAACACTGTTGGTTCATAATAATTACCTTACGCAAACCCGAGATGCAGTTGGCCACAACACTCTTTATTTTTTCAAAACAGCGTTGCCTACATTTTTTCCGGAGCAGAAATACAATTAAGTTCTTTCAGAAACCACCTGAGGTTTTCTTTAAATATGAAAATTCTTTTAAAAGTACCTACTGCCTGCCATAAACAACGGTTTATATCTTGCTTTTGACTTATGCTCTTTAATTATTCAACAGAACAAATTTTATATCTTAAAGGGTATTTCCATGAATGAAATATAGCGTACATGTAGATGTATGTACCTAATTTTCTTTTACAATTTTGTTACATGCATGTAATTTAAAATTGTTTTTTGTTGTTGTTGTTGATTCGATATAAACCGGTTATTGATATTTTTTAAATAATGTAACAATTTTTTAATTTTCTAAAGTTGGATACTTGCCTTTTGTTTTTAATAATTTTTTCTTGCGATTATACAGCTATGGACAAAGAAATAGCACACTTATGACTTTTATTATAAAAACACTATTTATTTCTTCCAATAAATAAAACATTGATTTTTCGACAAGGATATGGCTTAGTTAAGTTTTTTTTCATAAAAACATAAAAATTTAATTACTTCATTTAAAATAAATTTAGAAACAAATTTAGAAAAAAATGAAACAAATGTTTAATTTTGCAGTGGCTTTATTTTTGGTGGACACAGAAATAGAACACTCTCGAAAATCCGTTAAATGTCCAATCTTAACCTTCATAACATAATTTTAAAGGTTTTTTAAAGGAATCAGATCAGTATACTTTATGTTGGACAGCTCAAAGTATCAATATTTTCTTCAGAAGACCATATAGTTCTTGACAATGTGGTCAAGAACTGTCTGTATGTTTTGGATAATTATCATGCATAAAAATACAGCTAATATGGCATTGGCTCGATTGAGAACGGTTGCATTGTGTTTTTTTAAATGTTGAGGTACCCAAACTTATCGATTCTACTATCGATTCTCAAAACTGGAACCACTCAATGCGAAGAAAATGCACCCCAAACCACCACGATCCCTCCATCATGATACTGTTTTTATTGTGTACT
This sequence comes from Baccha elongata, assembly GCA_951217065.1. Lineage (NCBI taxonomy): Eukaryota > Metazoa > Arthropoda > Insecta > Diptera > Syrphidae > Baccha > Baccha elongata. The sequence continues at coordinate 121,664,173 of OX578272.1, read as the reverse complement.
TAGAGGTAAATGGCTGGGCTTTTGGAGCGATGAACCATCTGGTCAAGATCGGTTAACCTTAATTTATTTCTAAATTAACCTACGAACCGGAATCGATTAGCAGAACTGTCCGATTTCGGACACCAAATGAACGCGCAAAGATACTTTTGTGATTCTGCAATTTGCATATAATTGTATGTGTGAAACTTTTTGCATTTATTTTTCATTTGAGAAAAATGTCGGTGATAAGGGGTGATAACACGTTATTTATGCAACTTAAAATATGCGAGTTATTCATTGATGTTCTATATTGGCTTTATTTATTCAAGAAGTAAAATATTTTTCTTAAAAAAATTAACAATAAAAAGACTAAAAATAGCCAAGTTAAATGTTACTGATGGAAAATATAATAATATAATAACGGGTGATTTTTTAAGAGGCTTAGAACTTTTAAAAAAAAAAAAACACCAAAAATTCAAAAAAATGAATGATATATTTATTTGAATCGATAGTTTGAACCTTGCAATTTAATGTTTAAAGATAATTTCATGCAAATGTTGACCGCGGCTGCGTCTCAGGTAGCCCATCCGCTGAGTCCAATTTTGGCATACTTTTTCACACATATCGGCCGGTATCTCACGAATGAATGCATGGATGTTGGCTTCCAGTGCGTCAATCGAAGCGGGCTTGTCCCTATAGACATTAGCCTTGACATACCCCCACAAAAAATAGTCTAATGGTGTCAAATCGCACGATCTAGGCGGCCAATTGACCGGCCCGAAACGTGAAATTAACTGTTCACCAAACTCGCCTCGCAATTGCGCCATTGTTTCGCGTGCTGTGTGGCATGTGGCACCGTCTTGTTGAAACCACATATCATGCAAGTCAAGAACTTCCATTTCGGCAAAAAAGTTTGTTATCATCGCTCGGTAGCGTTCACCATTGACAGTAACGCTGCGATTCGCATCATCTTTGAAGAAATATGGCCCAATAATGCCGCCGGCCCATAAACCGCACCAAACAGTGGCTTTTTCGGGATGGTAACTGATCTTCACTCCAAATGAGGCAATTTTGCTTATTTACGTACCCATTCAACCAAAAATGAGCCTCATCGCTGAACACAATTTTTCGATAAAAAAGCGGATCCTCGGCCAGCTTTCCAAGAGCCCATTCACCAAAAATTCGGCGTTGTGGTAGGTCGGCTGGCTTTAGTTCTTGCACCAGCTGTATCTTAAAAGGCTTTACGCCCAAATCCTTCCGCAAAATTTTCCACGTAGTGCTGTAACAAAGGCCTAACTGCTGGGAACGGCGCCGAATCGACATTTCGCGGTCTTCTGTCACACTAGCTGATACGGCCGCAATATTTTCTTCACTACGCACAGTACGTAAACGTGTTGGTGGTTTAATGTCCAACAAAGTAAATATTGTGCGAAATTTGGTCACAATCTTCCGAATAGACTGCTCAGAAGGTCGAGAATGCCGATCATAAAATGGAAGCAGCGCGCGATGAACATTTCGAACCGAGCACGAATTTTGATAGTAAAATTCAATAATTTGCAAGCGTTGTTCATTTGTAAGACGATCCATGGTTAAATTGCAAACCAAACTGAAGCTGTTTGACAGTGACACAAGGTACTAAACACACGTCAGCTGTCAAAACCAGTGTTGCCAAAACCAAACCAGCTAAAAAATCACCCGTTATTACTTGAATTTTTGTTTATGACGATATTAAAAAAATTTATATCGAAAACTATTAGCACTAAAAAGTATTTTTTATTCTTTGAACTTCATATTTAGGTTCCTAAATTTGTAAAAATGAAATAAAACAACAATGCGCCTATTGTTGTGTATGACTTTCACCATAATATATGACCGATGTAAACAATATATACATACTGAGCACTCCCGAAACCGGAATTTTTTTTTTCATTTGGAGAGCCTTCCGAACATCCACTAATACTTTATTTTTGATTCGGTATCACTAACTATATATTTTATACTGCCTGAATAAACAGCCTGCAAGATTATCAAAATGTTAATTCTTAGAACATACATACATATATATTAAAAAAAGAAGAAAACTGCAATGATTTCTAACCGATATGCCATGCCTTGAAAATGACGTGTAAACTAATCTTAATAAAACAATATATAAAAATCGCATGTTATCTGCTTATTAATTGTCCAAGATTGACTCACTAAGCACTCAATAGAATTTTAGCTATAGGTAATTAGGTAGGTACATATTTATTTCAAAATTATAAGTTATAAACTTATTTTATTATTGAAAATCATGCATCGTCGATGTTTCACCAAAATTTCCAAATGGAAATATTTACATATATGTATGTGCAACTGTTTCTACAAAATAACAAACACGTGCAATGTGCATCGAAAGAAAAATTAATTTTCTAATACAAACTACATGATAATAAAAAATATATTATAATAACTACCCAGTTATATACTTTTTCCTTCCTACGAGCAGACGAACTGTGCCTTGGTTCAATATTATCGGTCAGTTTTGTTTTATAAAAGCAAGGGTATTTTCCAAAAACTACCCTATAGTTGTGAACTTTTTATATTTGAATTCGAAACTATTGTCATACTTTAAATCAACCTTTTTATAATGTTATATTCAAAAACTTTAACGGAACTTTAATTAAACTATTACATTTAGAACTATTTCATCCAGGAAAACGGGGAATTAACGGTGCAAATTGTGCTCTCAGTGAGAATTTTTTATGTGTGGTAAAGGGGTGCCACTTGAGTATACATTTTTACTTGCGATTGTAGGTATAGTCCAGTCATTTTAGGGTTTAACCTACCACCCCTATGGGTGCTTAACAAAGCCCCATGACAAAACTGAGGGAACATATAACGGCACACGTGACATGGGCTAGCGCGTAAACTAGTATGTATTGCTGAGCGTGCAGAACTCTACGACCCCTATCTCAAAAATGGTTGATTGTATGAGAAAATGTTTGTCACAAAATTTGTTGGAATTTGTATGCTCTATAATTTTGTAATGGATGCATCCATTACAAAATTATAGAGCATACAAATTCCAACATGCTAACATCATTGAAGCCATATAAACCGAGATATTCCCGAAAAACTGTTTTTCGTGACCTTTGCCCTTGAATAACTTATGTTGCAGACACGAGATTTTTGTTGACTTTCTGGGCAACTTTTAGAAGGCCAATATGAAGGTGTATACGAGTTTCAAACTTATTATCTCTCATTTCTAGGTTGACCCTTTTTTTTGCCTAAAATGACTCTACTATAGTACTATATAAGGCAAGTTATGCATTCGTGGAAAAAAAAATTTTGAGATCAAACATGAAATTACGATGATAGCGAAGAAGAAAAAAGTGGGTCTGGGAATTCTGTCTGTCTGTCTGTCTGTATGTCAGAGTCTGTATGTATAGCACCTACAGCCTAAACAGCTTAACTGATTTACTTCAAATTCGGTACGTTGGGTTTGTAGACTATTCCTTAGAGGAGAAATTGAAATTTTTTTTTGGAAAAGCTTAATTTTCCCGAAAAAATTTTAATTTTCTTGAAAAAAATTACTGACAAATTTTTTTGTATACTTTGATTTTGGCTTGAATCTTTGTAAAAAAAAAATTTAGCAAGTTCCGCGACTCCGAATACTAAGCAAGTAAAACACTGATTTTTATTTGCCTATAACTTTTAAAATATTATTTAAAATATTATTAAAGATACATTTAAAAATATTTATGTAAAAGAGATGAATTTTATTTTCTACAAATTTGTGTTCGGCATGTTTTTTGCCAGACTTACGGTTTTCGAGAAAATTAGGTCAAAACTATTTTCAAAATGGCGGCCCTTAGTACGAGGATCTGAATTCCGAAAAAAATTGTATACTCAGAAGGCAACTTTCTACCACATATAAATAATTCCCACTGAGAGCACAAAATGCACAGTTTGAGTTTTTTTTGTCTCGTTTTCTTGTAGTTACTAATTGTGCAAAGAAATATTTATTGGTTTTCTTTAATTTTATTATGCAAATCTATCTGATATAATTTTAACCCAAGTTATCAATTAAATCACCAACTGGGTACAAGAGATTCTGCCTGGGCACATTTGGGGCTTTTATTCTTTTGTTTAATTATCCACTGTAATTTAATTGTATCTCAGCTGATATTATTCACTTAAGATACATATTTAAGTGCATTTTACAAAAACTAGCCAACAAACAAAATTCTATCTTTTAAATCTCAACATGATGAATACTTTTTTTTTGTACATGTGCTGTTGATGTAAAATTAATTTTAATTTATTTTAAATTTACTGATGTGACAGTTATTGTTTGAGTAAAGAAATAGTAAGAACACAAAATCTTACAATGAACTTATACAAAAGGAAGGATTGTAAAATGTAAAACCTTCATGAGTATAGCCAAATGTTATATGATTCCGATTTCTCAGACTCAATAATAATAATTATTATTATTCTATTGCAAATTACTCAAAAGCTTAACTGATCGCGAAATTGTCCGTGTTAACCAAAACAATATCATCAATCAAAAAAACACAAGTGTTCTCATGTTCCTGATTAAGAGAAACCTTATCTAAGATTATTTCGAACAAAGGGCATTATTTTGATGGATCTAATTAATCTGTAAGACCGATAAATTTAATTTTCTATAGTAGAAATTTGCTGTTTCGATAAATTCCATTTAAATACCGGCCTACATGTTACTTATGACTTTAATTGCAGTTTTTCTGCAAAAATAAACGTGTTCGAAAAAAATAAACTCTACGGTAAGACTCCATTTTAAATTGTGTATATCTGCTTCTAACTGTTGTTATCAACGTTTAGGATATTGTTAATCAAGGCAACATCATGCTGAAACTTTTTGTTTTATTGTCCTGCCTGCTGGTTGCAGCAAACGCGGAGTTATTTCGTATAAAAATGCAGAAATTCCCATCCGTACGAAAGTATTTTAATGAAGTCGGTACCGAAACTGAGAATCGAGGATTGAAATACTCTCGAGGTGCTGATGGTCTTATTCGAGAACCACTTAAAAACTATGCCGATTCTCAATATTATGGTGATATTACTATTGGAACTCCACCGCAGAAATTCAAGGTTATTTTCGATACTGGATCGTCAAACCTTTGGGTGCCATCAAAAAAGTGCAGTTATTTTAATTATGCTTGCATGATGCACAATAAGTATGATGCCAGAAAATCTTCGACTTACACCCCGAGTGGTGAGAAATTTGCTATTGAGTATGGTAGTGGTTCCTTATCTGGCTTTTTGTCTACTGACAATGTAAACATTGGAGGAATGAACATCAAGCAACAGACATTTGCCGAAGCAATAAATGAACCAGGAAGCGTTTTTGTTGCATCGAAATTTGATGGAATTCTCGGTTTGGGCTACAGTTCTATCTCCGTCGATGGAGTGGTTCCTCCATTCTACAATCTTGTTAAACAAGGTTTAGTTCAAGCTCCAGTATTTTCGTTTTATTTAAACAGAAACGAAAATGCAGCAGAAGGTGGTGAAGTTATTTTTGGAGGATCGGATAAAAATCATTACAAAGGCCAATTCACATATCTGCCTGTAACTGAACAGGGCTATTGGCAGTTCAAAATGGACCATGGATCAATTGGTGGTTTAAATTTCTGTAAATATGGTTGTCAAGCTATTGCTGATACTGGTACTAGTCTAATAACTGGACCCACCAGCGAAATTGATGCCATCAACTATGCTATTGGTGCTACGGCTACATCTAGTGGAGATTATATTGTTGATTGTGAAAGTATTTCTCAATTGCCAGTTATTAACTTTGTTTTGGGTGGAAAATCTTTTACTTTAGAACCCAAAGATTATGTGCTTAACATGGGTCAAGATACTTGCATGACAGGATTCATGGGAATGGATTCGTACGCTTTGAATGAACCAATGTGGATTCTAGGAGATGTTTTCATTGGCAAGTTTTATACTGAGTTCGATTTAGAAAACAACCGTGTTGGTTTCGCAGAAGCTGTTTAATTGAAATCATATATAATCTTTTTCCATATTATTCTTTGTTAATATTAGTTTAAAAGTTTTTGATGAAGTTGTATTGTAGAAACTATAGTAGTTAACATCAGCTGTATTTCTTTGTGTAACAAAATAAACGAACTTTTTATACTTCAAAATCTGTGTCTTAATTTACATAATATAATTATTACATTCAAAAGCTTATAACCTTTTTTCAGGTATTATTCTGTTACTTTTTTTAGCACTTGTTTGAAGTGGCAAATGTTAATTATATAAACCACTCATAAACAAAATGGTTCGGTTTCCCACAGATTAATTCATTAAAATTGTTTAATTTTTAATTTATTTTTTTTTTATAAGGGGTTATGACTATACCCTTATAATGTTGATACACAGCACGAGCGTTTAGGAAATGTGGAGAGGATTTAAAAGGAGATGACGATGCACATTGGTCTTGAATACTTGAACATTGGAATGAGAGGGAAAAGTCGTGTGAGGCAAGGCATTCCACAAACGTGTTTTTCGCGGCTAAAGAAAGTGCTGTCTTCAGCGAAATAATTTAATGGATTAGACGTTTCAGACAAGAGGTCTATATACATAATTGCTCTATTGACATAATAAATTATTGTTTTAAGTGACCTTTATGTTCATCAATATGAAAAAGATTAGTGGGCTATAGGTCAAAAGACAGTTCTTAGTTTCTTTGCTACGTTTCGAACATGTATATATTCATCATAAGGCCTTTATTAAATAAATTTAAGAAAACAAAAATTAATAAAATAGGTAAAACCATAAATAAGCTTACAACAATATAAACAAAAATGTGTCAAACAAACTTACAACAATTATTAAGGACATTGAGAAATTTGCATTCTTTATGTCCTTAATAATTGTTGTAAGTTTGTTTGACACATTTTTGTTTATATTGTAGTAAGCTTATTTATGGTTTTACCTATTTTATTAAAAATTTTTTTCTTAAATTTATTTAATAAAGGCCTGATGATGAACATATATATGTTCGAAACGTCGCAAAGAAACTAAGAACTGTCTTTTGACCTATAGCCCACTAATCTTTTTCATATCTATTGACATAACATAATTCTGTAACAACTGATGATCACTTTTGCCGGTTGAACTTTTTTGTGGTTGTCGGATGCATTGTCGGTTACAGTGCCGGATATTTCAGCGCCACCTTTTCAGTCCCAAATGGCCATTTGCCTGAATTAAATTTAAAAAAAGAAATTGTATTGGGCTTCTATGTGCACAAGATGAATTATTCCGAGGGTATAACCGGTTTTATGCTATATACAGAAGTACACCGGGTATACTTATGCCGGGAGAAACATTTGCTAACATGAACTATTTTATCATTGTAGTAGTGTTTTTTCATATTTGTTTACACTTCAAATTTAAAAACTTGTATGTGTATTATTTTTCAAGGAAAGCGTTAAACGGCCCCCATGTCCAAGCAAAATAATAGCGTTTTGCCATGGTTGCTTCTTGTGTTTCTTCAGATAATATTTCCAATCTCGTTGAGAATTTATAAACCATATGACTACATAAAATCGCAAGTAAATACATTTTTTTTTATTTTTTTATACAAAAAAAAATAGTACGTATACGCCACAGTACCTGGGAAAAAAATTCTTAGAATTTCTCAATCTTTTACAATAAAATAATTAAGTATGATATTTAATTACATTACTATGTGCATACATACAACAAATGAAAGAATATATTCCGAAGTAATGGTCAATATGACTGATGGAAATATACTTATTATACCGAGGATGAGCTGAAAGAAGACCGCCAGTTATTCAACCGCAATGGTGGACATAAACCTTAGAAGTTCTCTTCGTTTGCGAAAAGAAAAAAAATCAATATCGATATCAATATACCCCACCACGTATTCAAAGCCACTTAAGATAGAATCTGACTATATTAATATATATCACCGCATGTCTAGTCTAACTTTTGTATCTCGCTGCTAAAGTGCAAAATTGATAAAACTTATCAGAATGACGCTACAGAATCCTGAATGCTCTCTAAATTGTTTAGTATTACAATTAAACAAAACGGCTAACGACCATAATTCATTCAATATCATCATTCAACAAATTTGTTAGCGCATTAAGAAAGTTAAAGGTAACGCGTGCCGTCCGAGCTGATTGGCTGTCTAAAAAAGATGCGGATATCCAAAAAGGATATTACATTTTCCTTTAGCCAATACAGTATACCTTTTAATCGCAAGAATTTCCGCTTGGAACTCGCTAAAATTGTTAGAGAGACGGAATGCGAGGGACAGAGATTTAGTTTGTCGGAGTACACACCTCCACATACACCACCCTCAAGGTTTTTTAGCCATCATTATAGAAATTAATTTTTTTCCCCCAAGTGGATCTGAACTGAGTGGGATGTTTAATTTGGAAATATTCGCTACAAAACCAATTCGTAGCTACCAACTTTGAATAAAAGGCACGACTCTGGGTCGCACAAACTTGCTCTTGTGGCAATTTACCTAAGAGCTTTAAATATTTTTATTTAAATTTACTTTTCGAACCACAAAATGTTCCACCCTCTGTTAAATATAAAATATTTTGAAAACCAAAATGTTATAACATTTTTTAGTATAAGTAAAATAAAATTACACTAAAATCAGTTTAAGGGCGTCAAAATCTTTGTTTTTTTTTTCGTGTAGCAAAATAGATACAACGATCTATGAAATCAGTTTTAGTAATTGATTGATTAGTAATTAATCAAAAATTTTACAATATTCATTGTTTATCATGTGTTTTTGCCTTTTGGCAACATTGTTCAAGCAAAGTGCTTCGAAATACCTTTTCGTTCTTAACATTAACCGATGACCTGAAATATATCTACTTTAAAATGTAAATCATAAAGGTAATGTCGAAAATAATAACAACCAGTTAACAACATAAGTGTTCATTTTTTGATTATGAATTCTTATCTCAATATAAACTTCTGTTCAAAAGGGTATATCTTTAAGATACTAGAAATTAATCTCTTCAAAAACTAATTAAATTGATTTCAATCAGGATTCCTGTCAAGATAGAAAATTTACTATTTAAGGCAACCACTTTGTTGAGAAATTTTTAGTGTAGGTCTTTCTTTACATAACGGTACGGGCACCAGAATATTAACTTTATATTAAAATGTTCCTAATTAATTTTTCTATTCGCAGATTGGAAAGAAAACAAAACATGTTTAAGATTTTTGTATTTATAGCTTGCCTTTTAGTGGCGGTTAATGCATCTGATGTCCTTCGCATTAAAATCCAGAAGTTTCCTTCAGCTCTGAAGCATTTCTCTGAAGTTGGAACTGATGTCGAATTCCGTCGTGCTAAATACACCCGAAACCCTGGTGGTCTTGTTCGTGAACCTTTGACCAACTACATGGATGCTCAATACTTTGGTGACATCACCATTGGAACTCCACCCCAGAAATTCAAAGTTATCTTCGATACAGGATCTTCCAACCTATGGGTGCCATCGAAGAAGTGCAAGCTAACCAATGTTGCCTGTTTGTTACATAACAAATATGACTCTAAGAAATCTTCCACCTACTTCAAGAACGGTACTGAATTCGCAATTCAATATGGAACTGGATCTCTTACGGGTTTTATGTCTACTGATATTGTTAACATTGGTGGTCTCAAAATTAAGAATCAAACATTTGCCGAAGCAATCAGTCAACCAGGTATTGTGTTTGTTGCCGCTAAATTCGATGGTATCCTTGGTTTGGGATTTGACACAATTTCTGTTAACGGTGTTGTTCCTCCATTTTATAACCTATTCAAGCAGGGCTTGGTTCCTGCTCCAGTGTTTTCATTCTACATAAGCAGAAATGCATCTTCAACAGATGGTGGAGAGATTATCTTCGGAGGATCAGACCCAAAACACTACAAGGGTAACTTTACATACCTGCCAGTCAATCGTCAGGGTTATTGGCAATTCAAAATGAATAACGCCTCAGTTGGTGATGTTAAATTCTGCAAACGTGGTTGCCAAGCTATTGCTGATACAGGCACTAGTCTAATTGCCGGCCCAACAAGTGAGGTCGCTGCTATAAATAAGGCTATCGGTGGAAAGGCAATGATAACTGGACAATACACTGTCGACTGTAATCGTATTCCAAATCTGCCAGTCGTCAAGTTTAACATGGGCGGCAAGACATTCTCCCTAGAAGGTAAGGACTACATTCTCAATCTTGGACAAAACATGTGCTTGTCTGGATTCATGGGAATGGATATGCCACCATCAACTGGACCTATGTGGATCCTTGGAGACGTCTTCCTTGGCAAGTACTACACTGAATTCGATTTGGGCAACAACCGTGTTGGCTTCGCTGAAGCTGTCTAAAACAAACCTAAAAGCTATTACTCTGAAAGTTGTTAAGTACATAGTGTTATATGTATTAATTCAGCAAAAAGTGTTATATCATTTGTTTTCGCTATGTTTTCAAAATAAAATTTGAATTAATTTATGCAATGAAATCAACAAAAAACTATATTAATTTTTTTTTTTTTTCAAAGAAAATTCTTAAGAAATAATGACGTACTCCTTAAGAAAGTAACTTACCGCAACTAAAAGAGGGTAAATGTCGTTGAAACTAATCTCACCAGGTAGAGCATTCATCGTGATGAATTAAAAACGATATCAGACATAGCACATTGATTTCTGAGATCATCAAAATTAGCCAAGTTTTTTTTTTATCAACTTTAAAAAAAAAAATTATGTCAATCGCTTGTGATTCTTTTGGGACTGTTTTTGACAAAAATGAATAGTTCTGTGACTCAATATTTCAAGGTTTATTAAAAATTAGCTAAAAAGTACCATCAGTTAGCCAAAACTATGTACTGTTTGAAAAATATACCTACATAGGTCATTTTAGGCTGGATCGATCAGATATCGTTTCTCACTTTTGAATAAAAATATTAAAACGTTTGTGACAACTCAGTAGTATAGTACCTATGACAATTCCGTAATTTTTTGCATTTAAAATACATACATATAAAAAAGAACTTAGTTTATACTAGCGTAGTTTATATTTCTAAGATTTCCGCGATCTCCGTATGCTCAGAAATATGAACACAATTTTTAGTGAAATTTTACACTACTGCTGTCAAAAAACTAAGCCTGAAAATTTTGGATTCGCTTGCTCAGGCGAGCGCTCAGAAATATAAACTCGCCCAATGGATCAATTGGAAATCATTTGAAAATTTTTAATTCACATATAAAATTGTTTGTGACAATCGATTGCGTATAAATATGAAGCACGGTTTTATACATATGTAGGTATGTAAATTCATAGTTTACAAATGATTACTTAACGATTGAGTATAAATATGAACCAGCTAACATTGTTTGGTAAAAAGAGGATGTACAGGAGATTGTACAGGACTACACAGAAATCCAGTCACAAAGAAGTTTATCCCAACCAAAAAACTGTATGAGGAAGAAAAATCATCAGGAACATCGAGAACCATCCGAACTTGGAAGTTCAACAACTTCATCAGAAACAACTAGAACCCAGCCACAGGTATCTCAATGTTCGAGCAATTATATCACAGACTACCAATTTGAAGATATCATCTATAACGAGGAAGCACTGTTCTACGAGACAAAAAACAACGAATATTACTAAGGATAAATACCTGTAATATCTAACTTAAAAAAATAATATAAAAAATAATAATAATAATATGTAGGTATACTGTAAATACCAAATATATATATGTATGTACCTCAGATAAATTAATTTTAAATCATGTAATAGATTAAAGTTAACACTAATATTATGTTCTTAACAAATTTCTTTATAAAAATTATGTAACTTCGAAAGAATCCAGCTTAAAAAACAACAGCAAAAGTTTCTGGTCGTTTATTAAGAACAAAATGAAAACACATGGAATTCCTAGAAGTATGCAATATTTTTTTTCAACATACTCTGATATGTTTCATCAATTGCCAATTCTTTTGAACTTTATTAAATTTAAACTTTGATTCCTCGCCCATTGTTCTTAAAAAGTCTGCTGCGGTACTCTCAGAACCTCTTTCACTCATCTTTAACAGTTCTCATTCTAATGCTAGATAAACACGAGGCAACCGTTGCAGCAACACAGTCATGTTGAAGCTACCGTTGCTTAGTGTGTAGCTATCGATTTTCGTGTTGCAACCGTTGCCAGTAATATAATTTTTTTTGATATTTTCGCACTGTTACTGCAATCGTTATGCATCGTGTGTATCATTTTTTAGTATCATTCAGCCCTATTTTGTTAAACGGTGCGGAGGGAACGATTTGTCAAAAATCAACCAGCCCTATTCTGTTAAACGGCGATGGGAACGATTCGTCAAAAATCAACAAGTTTGATTCTACTAAACGTTCGAAGGGAAACATTCCCCGTCGGTAACTCTGTTCAAAACATATAGTACGCACACTTTTCAAAACACTTTTGTGTTCTTTCACTTCTATTGTTCCCGAAATTTATTGTAAATCTCGAAAAAAATCGCTGCACTTGTTTTCATTTTTCAAACAATTTTTTGTTATATTAATGTGACATTTCAATTAAAATTTATATTCGAAAGATTCGAAATTTAGGTTGATAAAGTAGTTTCCCCGACGTTTAACAGAATATAGACGACGAGCGAATGGGAATCAATCGTTGGATCCCCCGATCCAACGATTGAACAATATTGCAACCAACGTTGCAATATTTTCAAATTTTGTACTAAACAAGCTAGAAGAAGGATATCAAAAGTTGATGTAGTGTACACTGCTTGGTTTTCACTCCAGTGCTTTAAAATGGCTAGTGTCATACTTGGCAAGTGTCATATTTGATAAAAAGGGTTTTTGAAAAAAAAAAATTCAGGGGTTTTGTTTGACTCTAAATTCTGTTTTTTCGAACATGTTGAGTACATTGCTGCCAAAGCAAATTCTATAGATCCGCCTATACTCTTAAATCATTTTATAACGCTTTCATAAAACGCAACTGTATTCCAATATTATATATCTGATATAGACGCGTCTATATCAGATATATATAATATTGGAATACAGTTGCGTTTTATGAAATCCTTATTACAACAATCATGTCAAAAGCATAAAAAGTGTTTTTGTTAATTTTTAAATATTTAAAATTAACTGTTTTTGTAACTATATAATATTTCAAAAACCGGTTGACGGATTTTTATAAAATTTAGTTTTAATGTATAATAAATTAAGGAAATGTCTTAAAGCACATAATTTCTAATTTCGCGTAATACCATAAGCGGAGCAGCGAAGTTGCGTGAGCGGGATCGACTGGACTGAAGAATGGGGATATTTAGGTGGTACTGTAGAAAACTGTCAGACGACTGCACATACATAGGGTAGAGAACTATTTCGTTTACTCGAAATTTGGTGCCTTTCGACAGACAAAAAATGAATGACATACCACAATTTTCTCAAAAAACTCAGGGTTGTTAGAAATTAATTTTTAAAGATATTTTTTTGTATTTATTTTTTTTTAACTATTTCATATTAAATTAAGTGAAAGAAATTAAGAAATGATTTCACATAAAATATTTTCGTGGAAAGTTATTTTAAGCTCTTAATTAACTCGCCACAAGAGCAAGTTTTTACGGTCAGTCGTGTAAAAAGAATATTTTGTTTTAATATTTAAAGAATCGAAGCACCTATGCAAAATTTGAGAACTTAATTTATAGGTCATCCTAAAGACCCTAGCTACTAAGTTCAAAGGATATCGGCCCAACCGTTCAGGCTGTAGGTGCTAATGACAGACTAGAAGACACATTTTGAATTTCCAGACCCACTTTCGACTTCGTTTCATCATAATATATGTTTGATAGTTATCTGAAAATGTTTGTTTGTACGAATCCAAGAATTGCCTTATAGTTCCTATAATCGCAAGTTAGAACTTTTGATTTTAATTTAAATCTTTTTGTTTTTATATAATTTTATACAGTTTTTTTATATAATAATTTGATTTCATGTGACACAGTACAGTACACCTAACACAAGCAGCCTTATTGTGAAGTTCGCCCGGAAAATATTTCGCCTGATGAAAATCTGTTCGCCCGGAATTTCAAATATTAATATGTTGCAAATGTCTTACTTTTCAACATATTCAATCGTTCTTTTTTTTTCACAAAAAAAAAAGATCACAATAGGGGAGTCATTCGAACATTAAATATTTATTTACAATAGGCGGAATTTTTTCGGGTGCCATTCGGGCGAACTTCACAATAATTCTGAAAATCAAAATTGTGCTATCCCGTGCCCTTTGTTTTTTAACTTTTTCGAATATGAAATTACGGATTCCACGAGAGAAATCATACTGGGGCCCAACTATATAACTCGATTCTACAATTAAAATATTCGAATTTGCAAAATCCGAACTCTGTAATTCTATAAGAACGCTCTAATAAACGAAAGTCGAATGAAAAAAATTTCCTTTCGCAAATTTGGCACTACCTTACTCGAAAATAGATGTCAAAACCATTCGAATTCGCATAATATTGTTCGCATGCAAATGTGTTTGCGAGCAATCCTTTAAAATTAAACGAAAGCATACAATATGCATGAAAACATATTTTTTGTAATTGTTAATATTTATTTAACTGTTTTTAACTAATCAATAATAGGTTTTCAATGAGCACCAAGGATCGACCTAACCAACGTATAGGGATTTTAGATCGTTTGTACAATTTTGTAAGAGTTAAAAGAGACATGAAATGTTTGCTTACCTTCTGAAAAAAAAAAATGTTTCCATAAAATGATTAAATAGGTATAAATGGATTGGTTTTAAAACCGCTTTATCGGTTTTTTCGCTGTGACAAATAAATAAAAGGAAAACTAGCCCAACCCATACTTACAATTTTTTTTTTCTTTCTTCGGAATCAGCACTGCAATTTTCCCCCATAAACTTGACCACTACCTAGCAACCTAAGCTGCAACATCAAGATAAGACTTGTTATCTTTTCATTCGTCATGCTAAGCACTAGACGCCATCGTGAAATGAATAAGAACAAAGACAAAAGTGATAAACCCCTTAGGATAGGTCAATCTTTATTTTGAAAACAAAAATAAATACAGCATTTTATTAAATTGATATCTGTATCTCTGCACTTAAATGCCTTACGACTCAAATAGTCTTATCTTCGGAAACAATTAAAAATAAAACAATTTTTTCTCATGATCTCAATTAAACTGCTTCAGCGAAACCAACACGATTATTTCCCATATCGAACTCTGTGTAGTATTTGCCAATGAAAACATCGCCCAGAATCCACAAGGGACCATTTGGTGGTGGGATATCCATTCCCATGAAACCAGACAAGCAAATAGTTTTGCCCATTTGGGCAATTCGCAAGATATAGTCTTTGCCCTCCAGCTCGAATGTCTTTCCATCAAATACAAATTTGACCACAGGCAAATTAGGAATCAATTCACAGCTCACGAAGAACTGTCCACCGGGCAATGCTGTACCACCAATAGCTTTGTTGATGGCTGCAGTCTCAGAAGTGGGGCCTGCAATTAGACTGGTGCCAGTATCGGCGATAACCTGGCAACCGTTTTTGCAGAAAGTTTCATTGCCAATCGATCCAGAGTCCATCTGAATTTGCCAATAAGCCTTACGGGTAACGGGCAAGTAGGTGAAGTCTCCTTTATAGTGTTTAGGGTCGGATCCTCCAAAGATGATTTCACCGCCTTCTTGTCCGCTCGGATCTCTGTTCAGGTAGAACGAGAATACTGGAGCTGGGATTAAGCCTTGGTTAAATAGATTGTAAAAAGGTGGCTCAACACCATCAACAGAAATTGAGCTGTAAGCAAGTCCAAGTATCCCATCGAATTTGGCTGCGACAAAGACAAGACCCGGTTCGCTGAGTGCTTCGGCAAAAGTCTGCTGTTTGATGCTCATTCCTCCAATGCTCACATCGTCAGTGGACAGATACCCAGATAGAGACCCACTTCCATAATGGATATCGAATTCGGTGCCATTCTTTACGAAGGAAGATGACTTCTTAGCGTCGTACTTGTTATGGGTCAAGCATGCAATATTGGTGAAATGACACTGCTTCGAAGGCACCCAGAGGTTCGAAGATCCAGTATCAAACACAACTTTAAAATTTTGTGGTGGAGTCCCAATGCTGATAACACCATAGTATTGTGCATCAAGATAATTCGACAAAGGTTCAGGTGTAGGGCCACCCAAATTTTTGTGCAAATTCAATCGAAGAATGTCGATGTCGGTGTCAACTTCAGTGAAGTGTTGGCGAGCTGTTTGGACTTTCTGTAATTTTACTCGAACAAAGTCTGCATTTGCTGCTGCAAGAATGCAAGACACAGCTAGCAAAATTTTTATCATAGCGACGATTTATGATATCACTCTTGAATAATTATTCTACAGGGGAAAGAAAATATGTATTGATTAAGCAATATAAATACCACAAATAGCTAGTTCTTTGTTTCGGATAATACGTTTTAATTACTGCAATACTGGACTGCACTGCGTTTGTTTTAACAATTCGAAATGAGGACCGACGAAGAACAGAAGGTTGAATAGCGGAAAATTGAAAAATGTTTATTCACTTTATAAAAATAAAATTTTTTAAAAAGCTTTTCTTGTTCAACCAAAAGTGAATTATCAAATAGAAATAAAGTTCAAGTCTTGTATTTGTATTTTGTATTGTTCGAGTTCGAGTCTCTACGATGCGTCACGCATACGGCACGGAACGGAGAAGCAACAAATAAATGTGTTCAATGATCAGACTGTTCTGAAAAGCGACTCATTAAGCGATTTTTACACGGTCAGTCATTTCACATTGTATATATATTTCTATAGTACGTCCATTGTATGTGGAACACATTGGAATTTCTCGATTGCTCGAAGCGCCATCTGGGCAAAGGTGATAGAAACTGTTCTGGGAGACTTTTGGAGGAGTGGCTTGTTGTTGGGAGAGATTTTGAGGGATACAAACTGGGGAATATTATAACGAGAAGGCATATAGAAGATTTCAAAGAGTTGGAAGAAGATGAAAATTATAATTGTTGACTTTTTCTCTTTGAGCTTATTCGTTTTTATTTTGATAATGAATGTTCATAAGAAAAGGGAATTGGAAGTTATTTATTTATTATGTATGGCTGTATGCATGGTGGTGGAAAATAAATATTTGGCTGCTTCTGAATGTGGGTGCCAGCTTTAATGCTGAACTATATGAAATGTGGCAAGCTACCTATTAGAATAGTATGTAGCTGCTGACGAAACAATGTGACGTCACAATTACATATTCCATTGAAAATGCTTCTTACTAACATCTGATTTGTTGTATGCATACATTTTGCGATGCAAATTTTTGAAAAGTAAATAACTCAATAAAATTTACAAATTTTATAGAAATAAAGTTATAAATTGGTGATGCAAAACATGCTTTATTGGAAGAAAATCATGGATACGGGTATCAAAGTTGACATCTTTAAACTTGATTTGCGGCTAAACTAAGCGTCCTAGCGACTTAAAAAATACATATTCGTGATCTAAGGAACTTTTCGAACGCTGTATAACTTGTTTTGAAAAACAGACTTTTATTTTTTAACTTGATTTCTTATAGATAGGTACCTACCTACCTACCTATCAAAGAGATACTGAAATGTGGCAACATATAACTGAATGGTATCTTTTAATATGATTTTGTATACAAAATTTTAGTTATGTAACCATGGTTGCCATATGAAAAAATTAACGTACCTATATTTATTTTCCTCACTTAAGTAGGTATAATGCGAGAATTGTTTGGCATCGACTCGGTTCTTCTTTTCAATTTTCCGAAAATACAACCAAGCCTGCGAAGCCACTTCAAACCATACGTATGTACACGATGATGAATTTGTCCCATAACTCTATCCTGTACCTATATACGGCTAGCTTAAAATTTTATTAAAAGTAATTTGTTTTTGTTTTGATTAAGTTTTAAACTTTATTAAACAGCTTTTGCTACTTGTTTAATACAAAACACAAATTCTTAATATAGTATGCAAAACTTATAAAGATAAAAAATTGATACAAATTTAAACGGCACTGAAATCGCAATAGAAAAAATAAAACACGTCCGATTTGGTTGAGCACTCGTATTCGACTGACTCTTTCTTTTATTCTTTCTCAGTTCTTACTTCTATTCTAACCGGCAGCCAGTTCCCCTATTACACGTTTCAGTAGTAGTTGTTTGTTCATTTTTTTTTTACTGTTACAACTCGATCATCCTGACAATGTAATCGCCCCGATTTACGCCTAGTTAATAAATTATTGCTAATCCACTGCCACCGAAATATCCAACCAACTCTTTTATTTGGTTTATGTTTTCTCCTTTGACATCATAAAATTGTCTCTCATCGTCGTCGTCGTTCATTTGTCGCTCTTTTTTCTTATTCTTCTCCAATAGTTCATTTTCTTTTTTTAGTAGGTTCTTCTCTCTTTTTTCTAATTCAATCTCTCTTTTTAACAACTCAAGCTCTTTTTTCAACTGTTTCACCTCGTATGTTTCTTCTGTCGTTTTTTCTTGTGCTACGTTATCTTGGCTTCCTTCAGCGTTGTTGTCGTCAGCTTCAACTTTTTCTTCAACATTCTTTTCATTGTTGCCGTTACCGTCATCCCCGATTTCCACTTCCACTTCTTCCTCGTCATCATTTTCGTCGTCTGTATGTGATTGAGAGTGTCTCGTCTCGTTTCTCAACCGGTACTTCCAACATTCTCAACATTAGTTCCGCCCTATTTCCACTCGTTTTCTTTCCAAGTTTTTTTGCAATGATGCTCGTAGTTGCTTGCACGTAATCTTATTTAATTTTTCTGCATCTGCCATCGTGGGTTTCTGTTTGGTTTGTTTCAAGTTATTTTTATTTTTTTTTTTTTTATGTATAATGGCAATTGCGCACACAAAACACACAAGCGCACCAATCACTAAATCAAACCACGTACACACTGAGTTGTGTTGTTTTTTTTTTTTTCAACACAGAAATAGAAATCACGCGCACTGAGTTTTTTCGGTTTTGTTCTTTGGGTTTTGTTCTTTTACTCTCTTTCTTTTTTTTTTTTTTTATATAATAAAATAGTTTATTTCGCGGGCTGAATGGGTTTTTTCAATCCACTTCTGAATTTTAAACGGCATTGAAATCGCAATAGAAAAAATAAAACACGTCCGATTTGGTTGAGCACTCGTATTCGACTGACTCTTTCTTTTATTCTTTCTTAGTTCTTACTTCTATTCTAACCGGCAGCCAGTTCCCCTATTACACGTTTCAGTAGTAGTTGTTTGTTCATTTTTTTTTTTTTACTGTTACACAAATTTATCAATATGGTAACCATTTTTTGATAAATCCCTTTTTCATTTTCATTCATGTGCAACAAAAACAAAATATAAATTTTTTGAGGAAACTAATCTGAAATAAACTTATCTGTGCCCGAGTCTTGGCATAAAATATATATAAGTACATATAGGTATATCAATAATATACCTATATGTGCTTATCTATTTACGATTTTTTTTCGGTTATAAAATATAAATTACATACCTACCTACTTACTTTTTTATTATTTCATTTCGTCTTCAAGGTCGTGGCAGCAGCCAAGCAACCAATGACAAATGCTTCTCCCCTTGTTTTTAATCTGTCAAAAAACAGAAATTTTTCAGGCTGCTCACCCTCGTCATTGTTGTCGGAGCCAAAATAATATAGTCAACTCTTTCGCACAATATATATCTACACTAATTCCTTTGTGCGAACAGCGCTAATTTACGCAAATTGTTAGAAAGAATAAATCGTCGACGACGAACCTACTATAGTTTTTATATGCAAGGCATTTCACATCAATCTGTATGTGTGCTATTACACCTTGATTCCAGAGTCATGACTCTATCGCCGAATGTCTCTTTGGTTTCTATTCCGTGCGTCGAGTCGCTATTACACCTTGATTTTAAGAATAGTTCCGGAGTTAACGATAACTCATCGATAAATCACGTTTATTAATAAGGGTGTTTAGAGATTAAAATATTGTTTTTGTTCCTATTATGACGAAAACAAAAATATTTTCGGAATGCTGTCAATACGAAGGAAATTTAAGGGATGCATCGTTTACTCTTTCACTTCTAATGAAAAAGTAAAAAATTTTATAAACAATAAAAAAAACAAAACTATTAAAATTTTTAAGCTTAGTATGCAGCTGAAGTGAAATGAAAAATCCCATACAAAAATGACACAGGGAAATCATAAACGAAATTTTCCGTCCTTCTTTTCGTTTTGTGGTACGCAGCTCCACGGTGAAACGGTTGATAACCGATTCAAGTCTCCACTACTCTCTACACTCTTTTCGCGCACAATTTAATTGACCAGGATAATTAACTGCTCGCGAAATTTATCATAAAATGGATTTCTGTTTTTTTTTTGTTTTTTGTGTGTTAAAATATTTTGTTTGCAAATGGCGAAACTCTACATAACAATTTGTCCGGTACCGTTTCGTTATCATTTCGTCTCTGTTTTTGAAGAAAAATTACGCGATGAGAGCCCTGTTTATCTGCCATCTCATCTTTTTGAATTTTTTCTCTCGTTCGCACTTACGCATTTTCAAAAGAGTCATGACCCCAGTATCATGGTGTTATAGCACACTAAGATAGTGTTTGTAAAACTAAGTCTGTATGCGTGCATTTGTTTGACGAAAAATCAAAACCCTTTTGATTTGATTAATTTTGACAAAATACAAATGTCAAAATTTCGCGAGGAATTCATCATCATAAACGAATTTTTCCGTCCTTCTTTTCGTTTTGTGGTACGCAGCTCCACGGTGAAACGGTTGATAACCGGTTCAAGTCTCCACTACTTTCTACACTCTTTTCGCGCACAATTTAATTGACCAGGATAATTAACTGCTCGCGAAATTTATCATAAAATGGATTTCTGTTTTTTTTTGTTTTTTGTGTGTTTTAAAAAATATTTTGTTTGCAAATGGCGAAACTCTACATAACAATTTGTCCGGTACCGTTTCGTTATCATTTCGTCTCTGTTTTTGAAGAAAAATTACGCGATGAGAGCCCTGTTTATCTGCCATCTCATCTGTTTGAATTTTTTCTCTCGTTCGCACTTACGCATTTTCAAAAGAGTCATGACTCCAGTATCATGGTGTTATAGCACACTAAGATAGTGTTTGTAAAACTAAGTCTGTATGCGTGCATCTGTTTGACGAAAAATCAAAACCCTTTTGATTTGATTAATTTTGACAAAATACAAATGTCAAAGTTTCGCGAGGAATTCATCATCATAAACGAATTTTTTCGTCCTTCTTTTCATTTTGTGGTACGCAGCTCCATGATGAAACGGTTGATAACCGGTTCAAGTCTCCACCGTGGAGCTGCGTACCACAAAAGGAAAAGAACGACGGAAAATTTCGCTTATGATTTCACTGTGTCATTTTTGTATGGGATTTTTCGTTTTACTTCAGCTGCATACTAGGCTTTATAACATGCAGTGGGCCAAAATTTCAGTGAACCTAATTCTTTCGACTAGTGCAGACTAGTGTAAAGGGTGCACAACTATGAATTTGAATAAATTTGGCTGCACTAAAATATCAAAGCCAAAATGGCTGCTTTCCACCGCATGATGTAGATTTTTACTTCCTTCAATCTTCCATTTCAATTTCAGTCGTTGATGAATATTGTCTTACCTTCTTCATTTCATTAAATTATTTAAAATATAATTTTCTTAAAACTCTTTAGTTTTAAAATATTTTGTCAAGGTAAGTTTTTTTAATAATACACAATAGTTATATAAATAATTATTTTTGTGATGAGTATGATACCGCCCCAGTCTGAATGATACTGTCGATTGGTTATTTTATATCTGAACATTATTCAATCGACCACCTCGAGGTGTAAATATAAAGAATTAGCTAACAATTTGTTAACTATTTCAGATGACCTTGTGTTTTCAATCTACCATTCAATTCATGGGATGTCGTCAAAAATTCATGTAAGTTTCGTAAAGTGGAAGTGGACACTCGTTGAACTTTAAAATTAACATGATGTGCATGATACCGCCCCAGTCGGATAAATTGTGACGATTGGTTTTTTTATTCTGAATTCAATGAAAACCCACGTGTTTTTTTTAGTTCATTTAGTCTTACCAGCTTGGTTAAAATATCTTTTTATTTTCAGGGTGCAGTCAAAGAAGTGCGACCTCATTAAAAAATGATTCTTGAAAGGTGAGAATAATGTTTGATAAATTCTAATAAATAGTTGTGCTCGATATATGTATATAAAATTAAATGATGATAGTTAAAGTAGACAAGCATATAACTGAATATTCTCTGTTGATTACTTTTGTCTGATTATTCTTTAAAACTATTCGTTTTCCTACTTGCGACTTTCTTTAATCAAATTTGTGTTTATTTCAGGAACCAAACCCTACTGCTTTTGGATCATGAAAAGAAGTTGCATCAGCACACGAAGATGCTAAAGGTAAGTTCGTGTTATGTTTTCACTTTAAAATCAGATTGTTTTTAGCGAATGATGAATAGTTTTTGTAACAGTTATCCCTGTCATATACAAAATTGATGAGAATGTTTACTCTGAAAATGTATTCCTAAATTTAATATAACTAAATCAAAAATAAAACAAATTGCTAAATAAGTTTTCTTTTTTCCTTACAGTTCGCTACAAGATTAACGCTTTAAAAATGTAAAATGCAGAACGTTAAGGTTTCGTTATATAAAATGAACAGATGATGCACAACACTAATATCGATCAATGTAAGTTTCAAAAAGTTTTATATATAAAGTATTCTTTGTGATGAGTTTGATACCGCCCCAGTCTGAATGATACTGTCGATTGGTTATTTTATATCTGAATCATTTATTTATTATATTATTACCTACAACTTAAAATTGTGAATCTAACAAATTGTTAATTTTTTTTTTCAGATGAACTTTCATTTTTTTGCATACCTACCGCTTTTGAAAAATCCATAGGATCTGAAGAAAATACCTGAGGTAGGTTTTCATAAAGTACAAAACGTTTTTTGATTTTAAAATTATGATGTGCATGATACCGCCCCAGTCGGATAAATTGTGACGATTGGTTTTTTTTTTCTGAATAAATTGAATACCTACCTATGCTTTTTTATTTTTTCTTGCTTATTTCGTTACATATATTTTTGTTTTATTTGTAGTCATTCAGAATGCAGCCAAAGAACTATCCGACTACAACCACTAAATTGAAACCCGATTCTTTAAAGGTGAATATTTTTCATAAATTGTAGTCACTCAAAAAATTAGCTTGCGTCACTTTGACGGAGACAAAAAATAAGCTGAACATGATGGTTCACCTAAGTTTTTTATAAAAATAAATTTTAATGATGATAGTTTAAGTAGACAAGCATATAACTGAATATTTTTTGTTGATTACTTTCGTCTGATTAATTTAAAAAAATATAATTCTTTTAAATGCCTCCAACTTTGACTAAATAAATTTTGTATATTTCAGACCCCAAAGTCTTAGTGCTTGTGAGGCAAAGATATCCAAATTGGTTGGCATCAGCACGCGAAGATCATTGCTCGGTAAGTGTCTTCGACTCACTATGAAATAAGATATTTTTTTAACGAATGCAATGATGAATAGTTTTTGTAACAGTTATCCCTGTCATATATACAATTGATGAGAATGTTTACTCTGAAAATTTGTTTAAAAATGCCTATTAATGCAATTAAAATTAAACTAGATTATTAAATAAATTTAAATTTTCTTTACAGATTGTCGCATGGCGAGTGTTGTCTTATCCTAAGAACGACCAAAATGTACTTTCTTTAAAAAATAAATAAAACGTTTAATGCTTATTATATTTCATTTGTTTTATTTATCTATGGCTCGGCTATGAGAAATTAGGCGAATATTAACACAAAAGGTAAACCCCGGAGTAGAATCACTTAAGGTGATTGTTAGCAATCAAGCTTCATTTGTAATACTGGAATAAAAAAGAAAAGGACGATTTGCAAAGATTTAAAATTTAATAAATGCAATAGGTACCTACTTACACAACATATTTTCAACATAGCTAGTTTTAAATCTGTTAGTATAATATGATGCTTTTATTATGCATCGTAGTAGAGTGGTGGCATCACACATAGGCTGTGTGAATAATATACCTGCGTTCCATCATACAATGACTATAGGCTAGCTTTGTTTTTATTATGCTTGAAGCAATAATAAGCCGTCATTTATATTTTACACTTCCATTCAATTACAATTCATTATTCATTACCATTGTTTGTTTACTTGAGCATTTGTACAAATTCATTAAAAGAAAAAATCCGCTATTAAATTTTTTTCATGTTTCAGTGTTTAGATCAAATCTCCTTCTTTTCATTTATATGAAAAACCAAAATTGCAAAAAGATCAAATCTTTTCGTAAATGAAAAACGCTAAAGTGTCTATTCTGTTACCCTAACAATAGGTAGTTGTCAACAAAACAAATTAACAATATTTATTGTATTTTATTTCCTCTAAAATCCATATTTCCTTGACAAGAGCCGTAAACAAAAAATTATTTATTGTATTTTATTTGTTCTAAAATCCATATTTGCATTCAGATCATAAATCTCCCAAATTTGCGAGAAAGCACCTTTCTTGTTGAGATTTGATATTTTTTTCCTCTTTTCACTTAAATGAAACATCAAAAACGCAAAAAGAGCGAATCTTTTGGTAAATGAAAAACGCTTTTAAAATACTTGTAATTTGGAGTCCCTATACCTATGTTGTTGAGGGAGTTATCGAATCATGATAGTGATTTTTTTTCGGGAAAGCTATAAAAAAGACGATTAAGCAATTGTTTTAAATTTATTGAAGAATTACAACAAAATGGGAGTCAACATGCCATTAAAAATATGTTTTTTACATTCACACATGGATTTTTTCCCTAAAAACATGAAAGCGATGTAGTAAACATTTTCATGAAGATTTGAAGACATAGAAGAGGGTTATATAAATTTGTTGGATACAAATATGTTAGCTGATTATTTCTGGTCTACAATAAGAGGAACTGCACTAATCAGTACAAAACCTCAAATAAGGTGTGTTCAGTTAGAAACTAAGGCCCCTATTACGGTTGTCAAATATCAATACGGTCAATAAAATTGGTCCATCGGTTTTATCGTTGTCAATTATTAATTTTTTTTATAAACTGTGAGTGCCACTCAAATTTGAGATCTATTGCGAATAGTTTAATTGACTTACTTTGTATTTGTATCTACAGGATTGGAGTAGACATTTTGTAAAACTTTGCATCGAGTCATGTATTGGTTAAAGTAGTTAAAGTAAGTGTTAATAAATGTAGTACATGTGCTGTCAATTTGAATATTTTTCACTCGAAAACTAAATTTGATAGATTTTATATTGTTTTATCATGTATTGTAGTGGATCCGATTTTTTTCACAATAAAAAAGCATTGCGCTGATTTTTTAAGTTTTTTGGCTTTTTAATTTGACAGTAGAACTGAAAACCCAATCTACATTTTGACAGTTTGCGCTATGTGTACTTTATTTTATTACGTAAACTTAACTATCTAACTACCTCTGTTTGGTATCAGAAGTAACAATAATGTAGTTTATCAAGAAAAGTAGTTTTCTTCCATCTCTGTAACCAAACCATTTCATTCTCTTTCATTCTCTATGTTTACTTCAACTGGATATAGGAGAACCCAAATACTGAGTAGTATTTCTGCCATATCTGCAGCCAAACCATTTCATTTTTTGTTTTTGTTTTTTACTTCATTGCATGTGTTGTACTTGTGCAGCTTGTGCTTCAACTGGAGAACCCGAACGATAACGAAGTCTACCGAGAAAATACGAAAAAGGCGACCGACAAATTTAGTTGGTCTGTTTAATATTTTAGTCCCCCTAAAGAAGTTTCACTTAAAAAAAAAAAAAAAATTATGAAGTTGCCTCAATTTTTTTGAGTGACGACAGTATTGTAATATTAATGCGATTTTATTTCTGATGAAAGAAAATATTTAAATCACTCATGTGAAATTTTTTCAAAATCGATCTAAAAATTGGACAGGTTTAAATGACCATTGAAATTTCAATTTTCACAAAAGAGAGAAACATTTTAGAAACATTTCGGAAATGTTTATCAGGCATCCAGACCAAAACAGCATTATAAAAATATTTCTGAAATGTTTATTTGGTCTGGACACATCTTTAGTCTTCCTAAACCTCATGAATGCCGTTATGTATGTATAAACTAAACAGTAATATTAATATATTTTTTTAATACACATTATTAAAGGGATAAACATTTGTTTTATTTCATTTTTTTTTAGTTTAAGGGCAGTGAATTTTATACTTTCTAAAGTTCAGTTACACAAACTTTTCGTATTCCAGCAGATAAAATGCATCAAATTTAATTGTTTTCTTTGTTTAACATACAAATCGTATCTCTATTGTTTTTTTTTAATATCAAAACATACTTATGTTCATGCTATATGTATATGCCTTTTGGTATTACATTGTAAAAATATTCCTGTAAAGTGTTGTTGTAGATATTGTTTATCTATAAATTTGTCTATATTTTAACGCGTTAATTTTTAAGTAAAAACAATATAATTTTTTATTTTTGTTTAATGGAAACATTTTTTGTTGTAATATTGATATGCTTTTTTTTAAATATTATATAAATAATCATCATCATAAAAAATATAAAAACAAACACGGAAACAACAATAAAAAAGCTCTTTTTGTTTAAAATATTTAACATATTGATTTACATAAATCAAGACACTCCAATACAGAACTAAACGAACACTTAACATTTTTTTTTTAATGTTTTGTGTTTTTGTAATTTTTTTTAATATTACAATAATATGACCGGCATAACCATAAGCTTTGAGGCAGATGTAAAATATTTCGCTATAATTTACAATTTTTATATATAAATATTAACAATTTGTATACATAAAATTTTGTTTATATAGCTATAACGAACACGATTTATAATCAATTTGTATAATATGTATGTTTAGGTAAAAATTGAATATTTACATAATATAGTTTTATGGTTGAAGTTGCTTAATATATTTTGTTATGTTTTATTTTAAAATTGTAGTTTTATTTCTTTTGTTTAGGAATATAAAATAATTTACTTTAAAAGCGAAATCTATTGCTATTGAGTGGTAGTAGTAGCTTTAGTTTATTTTAATGTTTATCGGAGAGTTTGATTTCTATCTCCCGGAGAACATGCTCATCGCATTGGTTCCTGTACGTTTTCGTATTAATCGAGCCGACACTGTAAAAAGAATATTTTCTGAAAACTTATAACAGCAAAAACAAAAAGAAAAACAATTTAATGTCGTTAAAACTACTTAAAAGTATTTTTAATTTGACTTATAACTAAAAACTTTTCGTAATAACATGTGCTTGAAGAAAGTGTTCATTATATTTTAAATAAAACAAGCATTAATGAAGATGAAGAAAGAAAATAATGTGCACCACTGGGTCGCACGAATCTGCTCTTGTGCTACACAACTCGGTCGCAGGAACTTGTTCTTGAGGCAAGTTGCCACGAAAATAAAATAAAATTTAATATTTTTTAAATGAAAAAATGAAAAAAAAAATCATATGAATTTTTCACAAAAGTGCTAAAACTCCTTTTTACAAAGATTCAAGCCAAAAATTAAAAAATTAAAAATAAAATAAAAATTAAAATTAAAATTAAAACTAAATAAAGTTTTGGTACTAAAATTTGATCTGATCATCTAGACCTTTCTAAAAATATTTGTTAAGTTAAAATCGGGTAACCCGTTCATGAGATAGCTCAAGAAAAAAATAAGGGTTCTATAGAAGGTACCCTTAATAGGCGTGGCAATTTTTTTTTCTAATTTATCAAAAGACAATCAGACAAAAACCATCTCTAATTTTTTGAGAAAATCGTCGGAGCCGTTTTCGAGAAAATTAAGGTTGTTTATAGCGGTTATATGGCGGATATCGTTATTTTTCAAGCTAAACAAAAAGTTTCAATTTCTCCTCTAGGAATGGTCCACAAACCCTATGAAGCAAATCGGTTCAGCCGTCGACGAGAATAATATCGATTATAAAAGTTAAAGTCACGAATCGAGATTTTTTACTGGTGGTCAACATCAATTGGAACATATTTTTGTTTACAGTTTCATTTGATTTATTTTCACAGAAAATTCGAAGATCTCAATTTTTTTTTACGTTTGATAAGATAACTGGAATATCTCACTCTTAAAAACTCATTTACAAAGAATCTCAAATCTGCCCTTGCGTAATCATGAGTCTCGGCATTTTTATATGTGATTTTTCATTCAACATCTGGCCTACAGCCTATTCTAATGTAGACGAAAAATCTACGCCGAAATCAACGAAAATGATAAGCTTATACAAATGTTAATGGGCTATCTATTGTTCCGTCTAATCGGATCAATGAAGTTCCTTTACCAGGACTGAATTCGAAGAATGAGTTTAAATTCTTTTAAAAATTACGATTTGGTAACTATCTTGTTGGTTATTACTTTTAGAATTTATTTGTTATTGATAGCTGAATTCATTTTAAGATTTTATATATGTTGGTTTTGGGTGGCAGAAATAATAATTAATGTGGATTTCGTTTTGCTTGGCCAGTGCTAAAATCCAGTGTTGAAATGACACTCAGTGTCGGCAAACGAACGTCTTTTTAGTGTTATTTTTAATTTATTTAAAGTATTGTGTGTTTAATGAGAACTCACTAGTAAGGCTTCTGGAATTTTTTTTACAGGAACCTGAACTTTTGATCTTTTATTTTGTATGCTTTATTTGTTTAAATTTCATTTTCTTGCACTGGAATTAGTTCTTTATGTTTTTATTTATTTTAATCTATTATTATTAAACACAATTTTGATCCCTGAGCTAAATACCAAACAAAATTGCGAGTAAGAATCCAAAGTAAATAATTCTGGGAGAAATTTCAAATACTTTTGTGTGAGTGAAAATAGGTGTGTGCACTGTGCACCCATTTCTACACTAGCTTTTAATCGACACTGAGTGCAGCAAAGGACACTTAGTGCAGCTACAACTGTCAAATTTGAGCAAAACGAACACCGCGAGTGCTACACTGACTCTGGCCGAGCAAAACTTAAAAATAATTTATTTACTTTTAAATAGTTTAATAGGATAAGTGAAAATAAATATTATTTTCTTTTTAATCAAGCGTGTCAGCAATTTCGCTTTGTTTTTAATTTATGAATTTTGTTTCATGTTTTGCGCTCGGGTTGATTTTCTTCCGTGAAGCACCTTGTGATATACGATATTTCGTTCTGTTATCGGTATTCTTTGGTTGCCTAGTGGTTTAGTTGTCTTGATGACAACTCAACTAAGTTGAGTTGTGTTCCATAATAGGGGCATAAGTTTTATTTGATTTTTGAACAAATTAGGTATGGTTACAGAATAACAATGTAACACACAAAACTTATTGATAAATGTGAATTAAGAGTATTGTGTTTTAATTACCAAATAATTTATCAAGGACAAAAAGAAAAAAACTTAAACAAACACACTGCACTGCTTGTCGGCTTATTTTCGCCATATCCTGCTTATTTTTTATTATGTCAAGATGTTTTTGATTGTGGGTTAAATGTTTCATTCTTTCAAAATCGGATCGAAAATGTCAACTTGGGGAAAATTGTTTATTTTATATCTTTATGCTAATGAATGAGTAATGTTTAGAAAATACAGACGAGAGCATTGTTTCGGCGTTAAAAAATCAGACTTGATTTTCTAAAGGGACTACCAACATCGATGCTCAAAAAAAGGGAGCCATACAAATCGCATTAATTGCAAATCTTTCTGTCAAGTTTTACTTCTTCTATTTGATTTAGACTCACGGAACTTTAGACAGAATTGTTAGACCAAGTTCAATTAAAACATGGGATCGATGTTTAGCTGCTGGTATACAATACCACAGAAAAGGACAACTAAGAAACTAAACCACTTTATTATTTTAAGGTAATATAAACAAAATATCCTAGTTGGATCTCATTGATGCATACACTATTTTGAACTTTGGGTATTCGAATAAAAGAATAAATAAAAAGAAAGCTCTTACTTCAACTACATACATTAAATGCAACACTTACTTGAACTGTCTTGTGGAGTCAATGGTCTTTCAAGAACACTTTGAATGACATTCATCCAATCTTCTCGTTCTTTGTCGCTGTAAGCAGACATATTGTACGTTCGTTCGGGTGTGAACAATGTAAAGCTGTATCGCTGCTCCTTGGCACCAATTGGAACACCTACTCTAACGCTATATCCATCTAAATTGTGGCCCAAAAAAATTTCCCCTTTTGGATAAGCATCCATTGAATCATCGTGATACATTAGCTTTCGATTGTCCAGAGTAAACCATCGTCTCTTGTAGCCATCTGATGGTCTTGGACCCGTTTTTAGTAACCAGCCTTCTTTTGCAAAGTCTCGTGTAAGCAGGTGCGTTAGTTCGTTTTCGGATGCACTTGGAAATGCAACTTGTAGTCGATGTAGTTTAGCGCATCGGACAGCCATATACCAGTTGTTGATGACTTCTGGTTCATCATGATATACGTAAATGTGTCTTGTCGAGCCGTCTTTCATGTATGTCAGCTGCAAGGAATTCTGATGACCAGTTTTTCTTGGTGCGAATGCAACATTTAGCTCTGATATTCGAAGAACAGCTTTAGGGTCTTTACTCTCCTTTACATGATACTTAAGGGTGTCGTCTGATTCAGACAAAATAAATTTACGTGGCTGATAGCGACTATCTTCTTTGCCGCGCTTCATAAGAAAACCTTCCATGTGTCCAGATATGTAACTGGGTCGACCATTTTGTGAAAATTCCAAGCGTTCGTATTTGGCTCGAATCCATTGCTCGATTAAAACTCTATAAAGAAGAAGAAAGACAAAAATTAAATTATCCTTATGTTATATGCTTTGCTTTTGATTTACTGTGGATCATTTTCGCAAGGACGCCGATAGCAAGGAGGCACTCGGTATTCGTATTTTATTTTTGCTCTTTGATTTCCAACTTCTTTCATTCGTTCCAGTTGACTATCTTCCCATTTGTCTAATTTTAAATGTTTGACTTTGGAAATGTGTGCGCCCATGGCTCGATGAACACCAGCACAGCGAGTGCATAGAAATATTCCAACATTGTATGAGGCCCATTCGACGTCTGTAGACAAAAAATTGATATTTACTTCATAGTTTATAAAATATAAATTATTAAAAATTAAAGGTTTATCAGCCATACAAAAAATTATAATATAACAAAAACACAGGGCTTTCACAAATCTTAAGCTGCCCATCTGTATGGTCACGCTTAAAAATTCTTGTATAAGTTCTACTTAATCTTTCGGGAAAATCTACGTGCCGAGGTTCATGGATATCTACCAGCAAGTCAAAACAAAGGTTAGATGCACTGCAAGAGCCACTAAATATTTCCCAATAGAAGTTATAGTGTACACCAAGAAACCGTCTTGAGTCATTTGCTCTAATATATTACTGTTCTTGACTATCTACTGGAAGATAATGTGAGGAACCTGAAAGTTACTTAGTAATTCTTTGCTGACGATGGAGCCGTTACAAGGGAACATGATTCATCCTTGCAACGATCACTTGATATATGTACATAATTTTGAAATCTTGATGAAATGGATCATTTTTGTAAGTAACTTGCCGAGGACAGTGTAGTTATTTGTTTTAAATATTAAAGCTAGCTTTAAAGCATGCCACATTCTTGTTGATAATTTATGTGCTATTAAACTAATGATCTATTGAATGAAAAAAGGTTAAAACAACTTTGTTCGACGTTTCTAAATTCCCTACTTTTTAGTTTTTTTTAACAGCATTTTCTTAATGCTTCAGTCAGAAATATTGTTTAATATAAAAATTTGTTTTTTTTATACAAACAACCTAACCTTTCTTTTAACATTGAAATCATACAAATCTGGTAATTGTTGCCAAAGTTATAGCGTTTTTTGCACAACTAAATCTTACATTTTCGTTTTCTTCACTAAATGTTGACATCAACTCCCACTGAGAGTTGAAGTCAACGAAAAAGCAGAAAAAACACTTATCATTTGTGTGCTTAGTGCTAAGAAAAGAACAATTTTGATAAGTTTGATTTTTAGTTGGAGAAACGTTTAATATTTTCACTAAGCAGAAACACGATAACTTGATAATTGAGTGGAATGTTAAATGACTTCCACTTATCGGAATTTATTTAAATAGATTAATTTATAAGTGAGAAGTGGTTGGTGCGAATCCGTACCGTCGTTTATAATATTATGCTCGACAAACTCAGCTGGTACTATCATGTACACAGAAGCGACACTGAGAACAGTTTCATATAACGTTTCTTTACAATCGTGAAAGAGAGACAGGCCTTACAACTTCTGGTCTTGGAAAACCAGCAACGACACCAGCATTCAGTTGGCTCAGAAATGGTATAATCTATAACCAGTGGCCCGATAAGCGAATAGGCCGACGACAATCATTTTTGGTGGAGAAAATGAAGTTTGGTATTGCTGTTTTCGCTTGCGTATCTTTCGTTTTATATTTTTAATAGCTTTTGACAAAAAACCCTCATCCTGGAGTGAGGTTCAGAGACTTATGTAGCTCAAAGAATGTAATCGGAGAAAGCCGCTCTTTGGTATGGGCTTCAAAAATATTGTACCAAGTAGTTCAGCCTAACAGGAATTATTTACGCCTACAATCATTTAAGGCTTAGAGTGCCTTAATGGATACGCTCCAAAAACAAAATCAACCGAGCTGTACGTAACTGTCGGCGGATAGATACAAACAAAGCTTTTTAGAAAGGGATGTGGCCTCAAGGTAGTCCATCCTATGCTGCAAGCGCCATCAGTCAGTAAAATTTTGAAATACTATATGAGAATTTTCTTTGGAGATATTTTATACTATTTAATATTTTCATATGAAAAATAGGAACCAATGATTTTTTCTTTTTATTTATGCATTCCGGATTGTTGCAGCTTACCTTTTCTATTATGTAGACATAGGGAACAAATATTAAATACCTAGTAGGTACCTTACCTTGCCTTTAGTAACAGGAATATAAAGTCATTAGCGTTACCAAGTTACAAGCGAGCGGAATAATCATCAAGAACCTACCTATAAACAGAAAACATAGCAATAAAAATTCACTAACCTATGTACTAGGTCCCTACTTAGGCATCAAACATTTCAATCTAACATAGCCGAGTCCGGCGCGCGGCCCAGCCGCCCTCAACCTACCTACCTATGTATACAGGGTGACGGGTATAAGGTGCATTAAAAAGCTTGAGCGTGTAGGTGGGGTTAAGACAAGAAAAAAATCGTATGGGAGGGGCGGGTCTATTTTCCCCCGTTTAGGCAGGAGGGGCACTTTTCTAAAACATTGACTTAAATCAGAAAAAAAATTATTTAAAAACAACGGTGAATGATACAAAGCCTTGTTATATTTTTTTGGAAAGTCAGAAAAATACTCTTTTATTTAATTTTTAAATTAAGTTGTTTAAGTGAACAGTTTTAAAAAAAATTCATTTTCAAACTCAAAATTTTGAAAACAAAATGTTTAAACTATTTTTTTTTTTTAAATTTTATGTAATTAACTTTTATTTTTTTTTTTTAATTGAATGCTCTTATTAATTTTTAGTCAAAAATAGAAAACCGGATGCCAAAATGTATCTTAGTTTTTGAGAAATTAAGAAAAACTAGAAGTATTTTTTTCCAAGAAAAACACTTTTTTTTGGTTTTCCCAAATTTGACCTGCTCAGGTCAATTATTAATTAGGGAATTATGCCTTTCTTACTTTTTATTATATACCATCCGATTTTAATCAAATAATAAAAAAAAACGAATTAACTTTTTACTTTACTTACTAGTTTTACTTTTATTTTTTTTTAATTTCTCAAAAACTAAGATACATTTTGGCATCCGGTTTTCTGTTTTTGACTAAAAATTAATAAGAGCATTGAATTTTGAAAATAAAAATAACAGTTAATTACATAAAATTTTGAAAAAAAAATAGTTTAAAAATTTTTTTTTAGTTTTTTTTTCAAAATTTTGAGTTTGAAAATAAATTTTTTTTAAAACTGTTCACTTAAACAACTTAATTTAAAAATTAAATAAAAGAGTAGTTTTCTGACTATTCAAAAAAATATAACCAGGCTTTGTATTATTCAACGTTGTTTTTAAATAGTTTTTTTCTGATTTAAGTCAATGTTTTAAAAAATTGGAAATAGACCCCCCTTCCCCTTCTACACGCTCAAGCTTTTTGGTGCACCTTATACCAATCACCCTGTATAGTACTTAAAAATCACTGTGTCGAGCTTATTTTTTGCGGTTTATTATTTCTTTATGCAACAAAAAGTTGCAAAAAGTTCTACTGCAGAGGTTATCTATTATTTTCTCCCCATTTGGCATTGTTACGAACTAAGATTCCCAGGTGACTTCTTTGGTACAGTAGTCAAAATTTAATCGTGACAGGAAAATTAATAATAAAAAAACAATGTTACTTTAAAGATAGTAGGTAAAGTGATTCTACGTTAAAATTTGTTAAAAGAAAGAAAAAAGTAGCATAAATCTCAGGACTTTAAGGCTATTTAAGAGAAAGGTAAATAAAGTGCTTCATAAAAATATAAAACTAATCTCCCTAACTAACCTACGTATTATAGGTACTTTATATTAAAAAAAAAACATAAAAAAAAATATAAATAATGAAAATAAGAAAATCACATCACCAAAGGTAAGTACAAATTTAAGAAGAAAATTCCCACCACCAATGAAACATTATAATTTACAAAAAAGCAAAAAAAAATTTATATTAAAAGTTATCAACATTTTATGTAAAAATTAAAAATCCTAATCTAAACCCTAGCAGGTTTACTAACCATTTTACTTTTTGTCTCTCTTAGATACCGTTCCACTAAATCCCGATTATTATTTATTTTTATTCCGTCAATTTATTCATGTAGATAAATATTTTGGTGTCTCTTTTCAAACCCCATTATCTCCCTCGCACTGTTTTCTACAGATGCACCCTACCAGCCACCACTACAAAAATTTATGAATGAACATGAAGATCTGTATACTAATTGTAAAAGAGAGTCCCATCCCAATAAAAAAAACACAAAATAACATAGAAATAAAGTCACCTAGTAAAAATGTGACCGTGCTAAATTAAAATAAGATAGTGAAGACATATTTTAAAATATTGAGTGTAACTTATGAGCAGTGTATTTTGTTTAGAATAATAATTTAACTTTCTACATTCTCAATGTGAAATAGAATAGCGTGTTGATGTTGATACTTGTTAGTAGTGGGATGAGGCGCGGGGGGAGCTTTTGGCGTAAATAAAAATAAATGTGTACCAGTAAAAGCAAAAACAACCCGCACCATCATAACCGCTAGCATCAGTGTAGTAGCTAGTATTCACAAACAAACAAACGTACAAAACTACGAACTATCAAAAGATGTAGTTCATTATAAAAAAATATAGGTGAACCCGCCCCTAAGGCTTGGCTTGTAAAAAAATAAAAGCAACCAAATATTAAACTTTTACAAATAATCGATATCAACTGCTATTTACGATTACTACTTCTTATTTAATATCATTTTGTTTACATATATAACTTACGTTTATTTCCACAATCAGCGCATTTATTATTCCCATTAAGACGCAAAAGTTCCTGAAGCAACTTTTCGTTCTGTTCGGCCATTGTGTAGATAGAAGGACTTTTTTCAGACAAATCCTTAATTCCACTCACTTGGGTGATTAAAATTTAACTGCGTTTCGCACGAGGCGACCTTTATTGTTTGCTTTTTTCCTTTCGAATTAGGAAAATTATATTTTCTTATTATTAAATTCGTAACAAATAAAATAACACGCACGACGATGAAAACGACGAAGAGTATACACAAAAAAACGAAAATAAATCACATAATAATTTTTTTTGACAGGCAGATCGCAGATATCAATTCTGTTTTCTGTTCTGACCGCAACGATGACTCTATTATTTGTTTTCTTCTTTCTCGTTTCATAGTGAAGTCGAATGAGACAGATGAATTTTTTGGTTTAATATTCTTTTCGAGGTAGTTCCTAAAGCAGTGCAAGGGAGAAGAAAAACTATGGTGTAAAAAGACGAACTATATTTTACATAGAGGTTTCTCCTTTCTACGCAACTATCTTGCTTTGTTCACTATTGTACACTAATGGTAAACACTCATTGACGATTTTGTAAAAATAAATTTATAAATTCATTGTTTAGCAAATTGCAAAAACTTGTTTTGCCAACCAACAAAATTCATTTTCTTATTTTCTCTTCTTTATTAAAAATCACAATACACATAAAAAAAGTTGGGAAAATTATGTGTTTTCTGAATCCATAATACTATGTTCCACCCTAGCTTGATATTGCGCAATTTGAGACCTCAATTTTGAAATTGCGAAAAGTGTTCACACTTAAATTGAGATGATTTTGTTTGACAATTTTAATCAAAATAATAAGAGAAAAAATATGTTTTTTTCATTCTGGCTTATGTGAGCCATATATATTTTTGTTTTTGACAAGGTGATGAACAGTCACATTTTGCTTAGTTCTGTTTTTTTTATTCATTGGTATAACAAGAAAATATGTTATAAAACGTAATTTCTTTCAACACAATTTCGTTCAAGTTGACTTGATTTGAGATGATTTTAAAATTGCGTATTTGCTGAATTTGCGGAATTTCTTTATCGTTTTTTTCTACGATCTCGAAAACTATTGATGTTGTGATATACAGAAAAGTCTTCAATATTCTATCATATTTTTCTATGTTTGGTTGAAAGTATTAACTCTCTGTCGAACAGAGCACCGAACACACGGTCCGGTCAACACAAATACTGGGGAAATAAGAACGCGACGGTCAGACTTCGTTTGTAAATTTGTGCAAAGAACGCCGGACTGTGCTGTGTTTGACCGATCCTTTATTATGATAAATGTTTTGTTATTTAAATATAAACATTTTGGTTTATGAACATTTATGAATTAAGTTGTTAAATAATTATATAGAGTAAAATTTGAATGTATCTACTACAAAAACAACAATTACTTTATAGCGAGTGATTTGTACTTATGTTTTATCACGACAAATGCCAAGTATTCATAACAATAATTACATTGTTGAAAAAACGTGTACATTGTTGAAATCACAAATGTACAAATGTAATTATTCGCAGGCGATATAGTCTTACGACAGAAAATTCCTGTGAATGAAAAAATTATTGTTTGTTTGTACTGTACAAATGACATCATTCAGATCTACTTCAACGTCATCCCTATTTTCATATGTCACTTTTGTCTATGCAAAATGTCATTCGATGAAATTTTCAATTTATAGACTTTTTGTAATTAGTGCCACGTATTTTTTGTATCATATTAATTGTATAAAAGAATATATTAAATAAACAAATAATGGGTGCCGGACATAGTGTAGAAGTTCCTGGAGGTGGTACCGAAGGTTATCATGTACTAAGGGTATGACCAAGCATAAAATACTACATTTTATATTCAATAACAATTTGTTCATACAATTTTCGATTTTCATTTAATAGGTCCAAGATAACTCACCGGGCCAAATAGCTGGCCTAGAAGCATTCTTTGATTTTATCGTTGCAATTGGAAACACGCGCTTAGACCAAGACAATGATACCTTAAAAGAACTCTTAAAACAGAATGTGGACAAAGTAACCAAAATGACAGTTTATAGTAGCAAAACACAGACTGTGCGAGATGTTTCCATCACTCCCAGCACTTCATGGGGTGGACAAGGTCTTCTAGGTGTTAGTATCCGATTTTGTTCATTTGAGGGTGCAAACGAAAATGTTTGGCATGTTCTCGAGGTACATCCATCGTCTCCGGCCGAAACTGCTGGTCTGCGAGCCTTCACAGACTACATTATAGGTGCTGATGCTATTCGTCACGAAACCGATGACTTATTCACCATGATCGAAACACACGAGAACCAAATACTTAAAATTTACGTGTATAACGTGGAAGATGATGCTTGTCGTGAAGTTTCTCTTAAACCAAACTCGAAGTGGGGTGGTGATGGCAGTTTGGGCTGTGGAATAGGATTTGGTTACTTGCATCGTATTCCCATTCAAGCTGTATCCTATGAAACTAAATCAGCATTAAAATTGCCAGCCACCGATGTCAACATTAACACAAGTGTGGATTTGCAAACAGCTAAATCAATAGAACCGATGCCATCAGTCTCTCAAGCGACATCTGTTAATCCTAGTTTTCCCTATATACCGCCTCTAACGAATGCTTTTGCATTGCCACCAGCTAGTAGCAACGCTCAAGTGGCCACAGCAGCAGCAACTAATATCACCAACTTGGCAAATCTGCACATAACACCAGCTTCAACTTCAACAGTACCTAATTTGCAGCAACCAAACACAAAAACAGAAATAGCTGGAGTTCCACAGAACTTTTTGCAGCAACCTTCAGCACCAGCAATGAATGCAGGACAATCAGAAGCTCCTGTAAGTGCTAGCACATTCTTTCAACAGCCAACCGATGTGAATGCTGTGCAGTTTCCTTCACAGATGCAACCACAACAAATCCCTGATAAAAAGCAAGAGCCAACCCCTATTTCCGGTGAGTGTTTTTCTATTTTGTTTGAGTAGTGAAGTATCAGTTTTGCAGTCGCGGTAAAGTGATCCGTTCCCCAATAAACCTAATCTTAATTAATTTGCTGTTACCCGGCGCGTTGCTGCCGCAGAAAAAAATAAGGGAGAAAGCATTGATTTCGAAAAAAGTAACTATAATCATATTGGTTCGACATTTTGCCAAAAGCTATTAAGCTCACATATAAGAGATTTCAAAAAAGCAACCTCAGTGCCATCTTTGGAATTATTTTCTTAATAAGTTACTTCCTACAACATCAATTGTCAGTGAAGGTCCCGCTAAAATCGGTCCAGTAGTTTCTGATCGGTTCATATATAAGAATATGAGAAAAAGCGACCCGATCGCCACCTAGGGATTAATTAAAATAACCTATGTTACTCGCTATAACATCCGCTACAACATCAGCTATCTGTCAGTGGAAGTCCCGTTAAAATCGGTCCAGCCAGTCGAGTTATTTATATATAAAGATTTTCCATGCAAATGCAAGAGTTCTAGCAGAAGCAAGCTAGTTTTGACTTATTTTTGTATTTTTTTGGGGTTAAATCCGTTATTGCCTTCTTTCAACTGAAATCGATTATCTTTTTTTATAGTTTATACAAATTCAATTTCAGCTCCATCGTCTGTGCCACCACCCAGTCAAATACCGATGTTCGCCCAGCAATCACCTTTTACGAATCTTCCTCCACCAGCTTCGATTGCTAATATGACAACAGGATATAACGAAGCATCTACCGCTGCTATTTCTTCGAATCAATTCATTGCATCTCAGCAAGTAAGATTGTCATTTATATTTGTATTGTATAAACAAAAAAAGTAACAATTAAATTTTTTAGCAACCGCAATTCTATAATCCTAACAATTACCCTGTTCCAAGTCAACCACCAACGGGTTATCAGACAAATTCTTCAAACGTTAGCTTACCTTACATGCAAACATTCGCATCTTATCCTCAGGTTCAGCAAACATCTGTGGCCACTCCAATTTCTCTACCAGGTATGCCACCACTAACCGTTAACACAACAATACCCACACAAGCCCTTGAAGGTTTAAATGTTCAACCTACACCAGCATATCCACCCATCTCTAACTGAGTTTTGTGAACTTATGCCTACATGCACCTGGGAGAGGCAGAATGCATTTTTTGATAATGGTTTATCGTGATTTTAAATAACGGCAACATCCAGAGATGTATTATTGAATGATTTTAATTTATGAGTAGACTTATCGTTATAGGACCCTCCCATCCCAGCTATAGCTTGGTTGTTTGATATCCAATTTCTTTATATTCATTGCAAAGTATAATAAATTAAATAATTAAAACAAAAAAAAATGTTATTATGTAAAATATTAATGTATAAACTATAGAAATAAAAATCAGCAAATAACAAAAGAAAACATACACATAATGATGCAATATTAATAAAATTTGTTATGCTAAAGGAACAAACACTTTTTGAATGATTTTTTGTAAGTTTCCTTCTTCCTAAGGTAAAAAACTTTTATTCAAATAATTTATTAAAAAGTGAATGACGTTTGTCAAATAAATAAAATCGTATATTACCTACTAAACGACTTTGCGACTGTTGACAAAGGATATTATATATATACATTTATATGTATATGTATATATATATGTTTTATATATAAAAGAGACTGCCGTACGTGTGTGAACGCATAACTCGAGAGCGGGTCGTTCGATTTTCAAGATTTTAGTTTCTATGTAATTTTATCGACCCAAGAAAGGACATTGTGTAGGAAAATCTTGGTTTAAGTTGATCTGTGTCACACAAATCAACTTTGTTTATTTAAATAATCGAATAAAATCGAATTGTTTGATTTCCGGGAATTTCGTTCATGGAAAAATTTCACTTTGAAAAGTAAAATTACCCTTTTGTGAATCAGTGGAAATTTTACTTATTTTTGTGAAAAACGAAACCAAATGATGTTTCGAATGATTTAATTTCAATATTCTTTGTGTATGATGAATTGATGCAAGCAGTCGTCAACGGAAAGGGTGGCATTCTTCCTTGGTGCGCTTGGTAAACTGAATATTCATCATTTCACTGATTTTGGCTACGATTAGTTCTAGATTTGAGATTGCATTAGCACTCGCATCTTTTGGGAAAGCGGTACGTTGTTGAAAGACGGTCAAACAGCTAAATCTGTATTGAAATTGCTATTGAATTTGCAAGTGGATAAAGAACCTACATGTAAAATTTTAAAGAACTCTGCGATGGCAAAATAATTGCAGCAAAAATCGCACTTTGAAAGATTTACGAAATGATAAACGAAGTTTCGGTGGCGCAATGATTTTAATGTCAGGCAATGATTTTTTTTGACAAACGCTGCCTGTCGTTTCAAGATCAACTACAGCAGATGAATTGAACGCTTGCCTAAAGGCGGCGGCTTTATGGCGATATGTGAAAAAAATGAAATTGAAAACGATCATTTGAGTTTCAGGAAATGACAAATTCAAATTTTTGCAACTTAACAAAGATACTGGAAGAGCTTAATACGAGTGTTTTTTCAAATGTTTCTTAAAATTATGTTGACCCTGATTGGCTGCAAAATTAATAAACATTTTCCACCTTTTTTCTTTAGACAACTTTTTTGTGAAACATCTCATTTTGAAATTTTTTTTAAACTAATATGATGTCAAAAATTAGGAGATTTTTTGCAGTTTCGCAATACATACTCAGTTAAAACGTTTAGTAATACTGGAAGAAAATAGGACAAATCTAATGGTTTTCTGGAAATACCCATTCAATTGAAATTTGATTGATTTAATAACAGGCCAAAAACGAAAATTTGTCTTCACTCATGGCATGACGCAAATCTTTTTTATTTTCTGGGAATACCCAAATTTTTTTGGTGTTAAATAACTTCGCAGCAGTCAAATATTTTTTCTTGTTCTATCCATTCTAAGACTTTTGAAAGCAACCAACAAATAGCTTCAGGTCTGAAGTCATAATTCTTATATAAGAGTTTTTTTGCGATAAGGGAAACATTTTCAAGTTTCCTTTGTAGTATTCACTTGTTGTTAATATAAAATTGAATTAAATGCCCAGCCTATCAACAAGATTTTTATCAAACACTTAGGGTAGATAGGTAGTTCAATTACCAGTTCTAAATAAAGCAACCTAAGCCAGGCATTTGTACAAAGAAAAATATATAAAGTTAACAATCAGATCTTAGCTATTTTTCTACTTAAGCACGTTTGTGTAAACTATTCGCTGCTTCCCTTTACTTAATTTTATAAAACGAAAAACTTTTGTTCCTTCCTCTTTAACAACAATTAATTGGAACTGCGATAAACCCTACGTCAGATAATATGTTGACAATCAACATTAATT
The DNA here is from genome assembly GCA_951217065.1 of Baccha elongata. Lineage (NCBI taxonomy): Eukaryota > Metazoa > Arthropoda > Insecta > Diptera > Syrphidae > Baccha > Baccha elongata. The sequence continues at coordinate 121,622,072 of OX578272.1, read as the reverse complement.
TATTTATTCGAATCCCTAATTTAGTGAAAAATTAAAATTTAGTAATTCAAGTCTTCATTACTTGCAATCATTGTTTAACTTGGTACAACAATAGCATTAAGCAGTTACTCAAAATCTAAAGAAAAAATGCATCCTTCTATCATATACAAACATTATTTTTAAAAAATCGAAATGGAAATACATTCAACTTCAGCCGTACAGTGTTGCTACAGATCCCAATTAAAGAGAACAATTTTTTTTTAATCTTCAAAAACTAATTAAAAAAAAAAAACAATTAATCTCGTTTTATATCATAAGCTGAACTTTTTATTTAAAAATCCAGCACTTATAATATGTAACAGTGATATTTCGGCTTTTTCGTTAAAACAAAATCCAATTACATAACACACATCACCTTGTTGATAAGTGGAATAACATACGGCAATCGACATCCGTTTGCAAAAAAAAATTTTAAATAATAATTTCAGTATTTCCCAATTCCTCGTCTGATGGCAGATTCATGGTAGTAGGATCAATGTAGTTGGGACTAACTAGATCCAGGCCAGCCTGCTCGCGACGACGCAACTCGAGGAAGCCCTCACGCTGTGCCCAATCACGATATCTACTGTCTGGTGAATAGGCCCAGAAGAACGTTCCCCAAACAATGCACAGTGTTACAGAGAAAAAGAATGAAGCTTTAGTTGAACTGCGATCGTGTGCTTCATCGTAATGGTCAAATCCCCAGCTAACCCAATTTTTGTTTTTGGTGCTTGAGTCTTCTTTGGTTTGATTATGGGTTGGCGAAACAGCGGCGGTTTCACGATTTTTCGGCGATGTTTTGATAGATCTTGTTTGGGCGATGATATTTCGCAGAACAGCACGATTGTTTAATCGGATAAGGGCCGACATATTTGGAAAAATAGAATTAAATTTCCGAAAAATTTTCTTGTTACGACTACGATTGGGTAAGGTGAAACTGACAAGAGTGACAGGACTGCTAAATGACAGAAGTCAAAAAAGAAAAGAAAGTGTTGGATATTTTTGACGATGTTTCACATTGGACGTACTCATCCGTTGAAGCGAGCTTGAACTTAGGTTCACCCATTTGTAAACGGGGATGAGTTGGAAAGAAATGGAATTCGACTCGATCGCACTCGAGCAGTTGTGTTGAGTTGAAAATTTAATGAAATACCCGGGTTGAAATGGTGAATACACAATTATTTCTGCATGTGATCAATCACGATAAAGCATGCGCATAACTTGTAAAAGCAATACAAATATTTTTTTCTCGAAAATTCAATCTTTTGGTCTCAATGTCTACAAAGCAACGCAGGTATTCTTCTGTCATTTCAACTTTTTCGCCCTTAACTCAACTCCTCAAGCATTCAACTAGCTGAAATACCTGGGTTGGAATTTCGTTTCAAATCAAACTCGATCTTTCGACCCTGCATATAAACTAGGTAATAGTAGTATGAACACAATGGCCCATATTCATAGAAATATTGTAAACTCGACTTTTTCTGAACTGGAGTCTAACGTTAACACTCAGGTTAGACACAGTTGTTATGCATAGATGTTTTGTCAGCTCTGTTTAGTAAAACACGAGTGAAACGTGTACCAAACTTCGGTTCCACATATGGAGTGAGTGGGATAGATTGATTTTTTATTAAGTAAAAAAAAGAAAGGTTGAAAACAATGCATGACAAGTTGAAACAGAAAATTATTAAATTTAAAACGCATTGCAAATATCAAATGAAAAATAAGAAAATGTCTAATAAAATGGCGCAGTATCTAGTCTCTCCATCTCGATTATTATATTGCACAATATCCTCATTTACGTGAATAATAATATACCTTTTTCGCTAAATGTGTCTTATTTTAGGTTGGTGTTTATGTATGTAGAAATATTTCTATCTATTTGTGTATTTGGTTTTTTGTTCGTAAAGTAATAATTACCAACATTTTATTTGCAAGAAAAAGAAAATCACTCGCGACCCTTAACAACTTATTTCATTTGGGTACCTATTTCTGACGTTTATTTTTGTTAAATACAACTTAGACATGGGTTCGGTCCAGTTTAAAGTTAGACTCGAGTTTTCGTTTAGACTTGGGTTTAAATTTTCTTTGCATAGAAAAAACTCGAGTTTAGCTTAAAAACAACTTAACACACTGGCTCCACTGGGCATGAACGCTGCTCTAATTTTGAACACGCCATGAGAACAACCAATGGAGTTTGAAAAATCCATGCCCAATCAGGCGACATGTCGTAGAAATCCATTTTTTCGACAAGACATAAGCGCTGTTGAAAATTTGGGCATGAATTTTGACGTTTCGTACATGTGAGCTGCTTTTTGCAGAATTTTTGTTGTATATGTGCAATTTCTTCAGGTGTTTGTCATTCTCTTTCATTTTGAATGTACTTCTGTATCTTTTGATAGAAGAAATGGGGGAAAGGGACGCATGTTTTTTTTTAGTTGTTGAAGAATGAAATGAAACGACATGACATAATTTGCCCACAGAAAAAAACAGCACTGATTGTTGTTCAGATTGTGATTGTGATGTTGGACAGCTGCATGCCCAGTGGAGCCAGTGTGTTATAAGAACTTGGTAAACATCTATGAATATGGCCCAATGGATGCACAAAACCAAACGAAACAAACAAACGAAATATTTGAAATGAGCCTAGATGTTTACAATTTTCTTCACATTCTCATGTTTAATTGAAATTTTCAATCAAAAGTGACCGAATTTTGTGAAAACTTTCAAAATATGCAGAAATCAGAAAGCGAAAGTGAAAAAAAAATAAATAACAAATGTCAGAATAGGGAATGTCAAAATGCATCCATGAGAATTTAAAAAAATCTAAAAATCTGGACGCAAAGCCCTGTCTCTTTCTAACAACAAAGTGAAAGGGGGACAAAACATATTGTATTGTATTGTATTTTTATTGAGACTTGAAAATAATGTTACATGAATACATGAGTTAGTATATCTAGTTCTTTCTTTCTTATTATAAGTAGAATAAGCGGAGGCTGTAATGTATGGCCATCCTGTTCTGTTGTTTTAGTGTCGAATGCCAACATGGCTTGTCTTTTTCTTTTTTAGGAATATAATAGTTCTTGCTATCGGAGCTATAAAATAGTTTCTGTAGACGATTGTCTTTATACTACTACTAATGACTAAGATATTTATACATATATATACAATTAGATAAAATAGGTACGCTATAAATACAGAAAGTGAGATGTATAGATATTTTACATAAACGAACATATGTTTTCTTTTCTGACATTTATTGACATTACCTATGAAATGTCAGTTTCTTTGATAGGTTTATATTCTTTCTTTTCTTATTTTTGGTTATTGTTTGTATTTTCATATTTTTGTATTTTAATATGTTTATTTTCATAGATATAGTTTTGTTCCGATAGGAAGTTAAGATTGTTTATTTTTATTATTGTTTTCGAGTTTTTTTTTTTTTTTATGTTTTGTTTTTGTTTGTTGTTTTTTTATATTTGTGATTGAGTTTTGAGTATATTTATGTTATGTTTATACAATTTGTGATTACTTTGTTGATTTGAGAGCATTTCGTTTTGATTTTTGTTTTTTAATTTGATTAGTATTAATCGTATCATAAGTTGTTTACACATATTTTATTTTCTTGGGGACAAAACATATAGACGTCAAAATGCGTCGGGTGAGTACGTCCAATGTGAACATCGTGATTTGGTTTCCATCGTTCAGGAATCTAGAGGTACATAAATCCAATTGACCGTGTTGAGACTGGGAAATTTGAGTCTGGTATGGTGAGTACTCTCGTGATTACATTACCGTACGTGTTCAAACATAGAAAAATTAACACAATAGAATATAATAAAAATAAAAATGCTGCATAGAATAATGAATAAATAGAACATCAACTCAGGAGGCTCCACCCACTTTTGCCTACAAACTTTCAAAACTGCAGAGATTTAACTCTGTATGCGCCCGTGCATTTCAAATGCGGACTGTCAACTTGCTGTTCACAAATATTCATGTATAGAAAAGCACGTGTAAACATTTTTTTCTACGGGAAGAGACGGAGGATTACAAGTTGATGACCTGCGGTATGCGAGGATTTGCTTGACGAAAAATCAATCTGACGTCCTCTGACTGACCGTGTAAAAGTCGCCTTTATTAAAACTGCCTTTTGAATATGCTTTTGAACATACCCATCTAAAGTCGACCTTCCGAACGCTGAACAAAATCAATTTTGCACTTCAGTCAAAGAAGTTACGTCAAAACATCAACATTCAATAGGGCTTTTTAGGTAACAACGATATATCTCTTTCTCGTTCTCACAGAATTGTCAAAAACAGCAGTATGATGAACAGCTGATTTTTTTTTTATCATTGTTGTAAAATTGATTGAAAACAAAAGCGGGAATTTTAAAGATTTGTGCGCGAAAATTGTGAAAATTGTTGGTTTTGCTAATTAAAATAATTTTTTAAGCCACGGAATTCACAAATTTCACACAAAAAAGAATACCGCATTTAAAAATTATTTCCAAATTGTTTTCTTCAAGATCTTGAGTTTGACAGTTTGAAAAAAGCGCGATACATATTTCAATCTGTCTTCATCATAGTGTGAGCTTTGACAAGATGGTAAAACTCCCTATTTTGTACGGTATGTATACGAGTTCCAATAAATTTTGTTAATTATGCAATTTAAAGTCATCGCAATCAAGAAAAGATGATATGCATTCATTGCTCATTATTTCAAGTAAACATATAGTGCAAAATAATCAAACCTTCCTTCATATTTCATCTCTTAAACTACAAATGAAAATAAAAAAACTTCGCATAATTTCTGCGAAGTGTGCTTTCTTCGACAGATAAGGCAGCCAGCGTCGGGGCCCTATTTCAAGGCTAAAGTAAAAAAAAAAACTAATTTTACTCAATTAAATTAAATAAGTGAGTGTAAAAGGTCAATTTCGGTGTGCAAACCAGAAGCCAATGTAAATGGCGAATTTAAAGTATATCGCATTACTAAAGACCCCTTATTCAGACTTTATCACTATTGGCTGGTTGTATTTGTGTTGAACTTTGTGGAAGATTACCTCACACTGTGCTACTTTTTGATTTGACATTGATTGACGATTAAAAGCTGATGCGTATTCCATTTTTACAGTAGATCATCTTAGATTTTTAAGTGCAACATGGCAGAGGCAATAGTACAAGATTGGTTGGCTGAATATGAATGCATGCATCCGTCAGAAATGGCATCCTTTGCAAGTCTGCACGAGAACAATCAAGAAATCGCTGAAGCAATATTTACAATATTCAATGAAAGGCTGAAGTATCCTGAGGTAAGTTTTACTTTTTTACTTTATGTATTCTTAACCGTTAACTTTTGTTTTATTTGAAAAAAAAAAAAAAAATGCGGAACACTACACTCACCTTTTCAAACGCTTTTCTTACAAATATTCCTCATGGTTTACCTTTAAATTTTCAAAGCAAAGTGCTTTTGTTTCCAATATCAATACCAGTTTGTCCAAAATATTAATTTAGAAAATAAAACATGTATTTTGTCGTTGGGTAAAATGGAAAATCATGATAGGTGTAGTCACGAGCCTTTGCGTAGTTTGTAGAATGACTGAAAGACTAAGGGCAATTGTCAAAAAAAAGAAGGCATCAGGCACCTGCTTTGTGAATGTTCAAATCTCTAAACAAGTCAACTCAGTTACATGGGAAACATATGTTGGAGGACTGGACGATCTAACGCAGCATTCTTATATGGCAATTCATAAAATTCACTGACTGGTTTGCAACAGATCCAATACAAAAAATCTAAATACAGTAGGTTAAGTACCACAAAGATTCAAGAAGATCATAATGGACTTTCAGGGCCTTTGTTAGTTATAACCGTCACACCCACTCTACTTAACCCTACTTAACCTAAGAGTAGGGATGGAATTAAAAGGCTTTCGATTTCTCAGTCCGATTCAAATTACCTTCTTGTTCGAAAGGGTTTCGTTGTAATTATATACTGTAGTTAGGCTGCATAGTTTACGCTCCATAGGTTAAGGTACATTGAAAAGTTTTGAATTAACCAACAACAATTTGTACGCACAAACACTATTTGGCAGAAATTATAGTTCATTATATATTCATGTCTGCCAAGGCAATCATCAGACTTCCTTTATTGGAGTTTGTTCGTCTACTCATGTTTATTCGAAAAATATTTAATTTGAATTGTCTTGACGTGATTCGAACCTGGCACTCTCAAATAAGTAGTCAATTGAACCACGCAATTCTGTCAGCTATTTTATTATGTTGTTGTTTCATTCTGGTTCTTTCTTTTCCCTTTCAATTTATATACCAACAATTCGTTGAACGCATAAGAAAGGAAATGTAAATGAATGATTTGAAACGGATCAGGAATTAATTAATTCATTACAATTTGAAGTTCTTTCTCATCTTCTTCTTTACCGACAATTGTAGTCATCTCGATTGGGACCATAACTTTACCACTACTAAAGCTCTAAATAAAATCTAAACATATTAATCAAGCGAAATTAGCCATACATTTGTAAGTAGATTTTGTTTTTAAACTCTATAATCTCTTGCGACAATTTATAAGTATTAATGTTTACCTTCGGGTCACCCAATCCGCAGAATTTGATGTTATTGGAAACGATAATACCGGATGTTCCATTAAGATACCAAAACATCTCTTGCTAGATGCTCTTCATTATGAAACTACTTTCTGTTCTGTTCGATCATTCATTGTTTAAATCAAGTTAGTTTTTTTTCAATAAAAATTCTTCTCTTTGGACTCATCCTTGTAATATTTACCTGAATGTTTTGAGCAATAATAACAAAATAACATATTATTGAAAGCTTACAAAATCGAAGCCGTGACAAAAAAATCTAAGACTTTGAGTTCACTAGTTTTAGAGTAATACATTGTTTCGAAAGTATTTTAAGTGATATTCCTTGGTCGTACATACCGAAACGTTAAAAAAAAGCTCTGATTCAGTATCATATGAGTAAAATGGTGTTGTTTTCCTTCGTTCCTTCCAGCATCTATTACAATTTGACTTTTTTTAGAATTCGAGTCAAACTGACTGGAAATATTTAACAAATTGAATAGAAGCAACATGACTAAAAACAATATTCTAGAATCTCGTGCCAATTTTTCTTTCAAAATGCATACCCACCTGAATATTTTTAAAAAGTTAACTTTAAGATAAATCACATATAATTGATCTAAATAAAACAAAATAATTAAAATACATGTATTTACAGTTAATTCATGGAATATGCAACCAATTCCTTAGTTTTTATCGTTCTAAAGAAGATGGACTGAAAAAATTTCCAATGCAATTTCTTCCCGTTCTTATTTACGTGTATCTAAATTCGGTCGCAATGGGCGACAAGAAAGGCTGTCGTAGTGTTGAAACACTGCTTATATGTATTTATAATTCTGAAATTACTGCTGAAGATGGCACTCCAAAAGTTGTCTCATTCCGTTTGCCCGTATTGGCACAGGCATCAATTTATCATGAAGTAAATATTTTAAAAAAAATAACATAATCTAAACAACAGAAACTAATTTAACTTTTTTTTATGAAAAGGAAAAAAATCTTCCTTTAACAGATTTGCGGCGATGGGAAGAAAATTGCAATCGGGAAGTCAAGTGGGGACCATTCCCACAAATTGAATCTATCAACGCCCAGAGTCGAATGAAAGTGATGTCTGCCCTGCTCTTCTGCTATAATCATGAATTGAGTTTAATACAAAAAAATACTTTACTGCATTTATGTCGGATGACTTCACAAATTGTTAATCAGGGTTTCACAAAACCTGGACATGCTTATCGAACATCATATGGATCGGATCCATCTAGTGTGCTTGTGCCGAGACCCCCGCCACGAATTCCAGTATCATCTGGCTTTCTTGTAGAGCTTGTTCATGCAATTTATTTTGCCATGTATAACGGATTTGGAACTATTGCCATTCAAACTCTGGAAGATATTCATAATAGAGGAGTCTATGAAATGTATTGTGATGTAGTTTTGGTTACAAGTGCTGTTAAGAATTCTCTGCTTGCAAATCCATCAGGTAAGTTTAATTTCACAGCGAAGTCAAAAGAGCAATCTTTTTAAATTATTTATTTATATTTAAAAAAAAATGCGGTGCTTTCAATCTTTAATTTTGAAAACAAACAAATAATTTTTAAAGGTAGATAACCTTTATCCCCGTGCGGGTACGGTTCAGAACCGTCACTGATAAAATGTTTCACAAGCTAAATATCGGAGCTTTTAATAACTTGACGTATTTCTCTAATACGTTTTTACAGAATTGGGGGTGTCTGAAGCAAAGCTAAAACTAATGTTCATAAAAACACAATGTTGAAAAAACACCGTGAAACCTATAGATTTTAGGGTAATTTTAAACCTATATTTGGTGCTTCACCACTTAGATTAACTATCAACTTCTTTTAGAACATCGTGTTTGAATGTTCAAATTGATTAGACAGTGTTTTTATTATTATTATATTAATTGATTTTGATTGGAGAAAAAGTGATAACATGGTCACAAGCCTAATGGTATGCTGATGCAGGTACAAATTACGGTTATTGTCAGCTACAGTGACGTATCACTTTATAGTGGTTATAATTACGAATTAAATGAAGATGTGGTTTCCGTAGCTGCCTTAATCCGCCTGCACGGCTGTGAGTACAGAATATAGATCCGACCTGAATTCACATACATAATAACTGTAGTTGTAGTTTGAGAAAGATGTGAGCTAAAATAGTTTGTAATGTTTTCAAGGTGTGTCTCTTTGGAAGTACAAGAAAACAAGAAATCCTCAGATACCCCACATAATAGTAGCCGTCAATACCCCCACCAGTCTATATGCACGGCTGAAAATATGGTTCCGACGGAAATCACATTATTCTCTTGATCCATTTTGTCAGCTTATGAAAGTGGTGAGATTTTAATACAAAATGCTTACATATTTATTTATGTTAAGAATCGTTTGATTCCGTTCACTATTATAGTCCAGTCATTTTAGGGTTTAACCTAGAAATTTGAGATAATAAGCTGGAAACTCGTATACATGTTCTTATTGGCGATCTAAGAGTTGTCTAGAAAGTCAAAGGTCATGAAAATCAATTTTTCGGAAATATCTCGGTTCCCATGGCTACAATGATGTTAGCATCCATTACAAAATTACAGAGCATACAAATCCAACAAACATAACGCAACGGATTCATTGTGTCCGTTGAAAGCTTGCCATCGCGTCTTTTGTTTTGACGTTTCACTCGGTGTTGTTTTTATTATTGTAAAAAATTACAAATTTTAAACTATTTTAACTTTCCTTAACGACAACATATAAAGTTAAAAATATTACATTGGTTTGAAGAACGCTAATACCGTTCAAACAAACCAAAAATCATAAAAATATGCTGTCGTTAAGGTAGTTAAAAAGGGCGCTAATAAAAAGTGTTTACGTATTAATATATAGATAAGGGTAATGTGTCCCTTGTATAAAAATCCAATAAAATCAAGCAAAATAAAATCGGAATTGCAATTGTTTTATTACTTTAGTGTAAAAGTTTGACTATTTTTAACAAACCTATTATTTCACATTTTGAGCAATAAATCGAAGTAACAAACCTAATTTGTTTTATCTAGATTAACAACTTAAATTGTATTGTAATAACATAGACAATCTATACATTTTCAGGTCAACCCAGCGATGGTCCGATGGGTCTAAGCGTTGCAATGACTCCATCGACAAATGCAGCTCCGGTTGTGTCAAAATCAATGATCACAAATGCATCATTTCGTACGAAAAAACTACCAGGTGAGTTTTATATTTTTGTTTTCTTTCTTACTGTTTTACTCTAGTTGATTGTTCTCTAAAACTTTTATTTTTTTTATATTTCGAAAGAATAAAAATAACAAAAAAAATGTTATTAATCTATACATAAATAAATCGAATTCTAGGTTCTTAGCACTAGATATAATTATTAGTTTCTTTTATTCCTAATCAGACAAACAAATAAAAATTATCTATCCTCCAGCTTTTATTTTCACAAAAAAAAAAAAAAAATAAAAAAAACGTTGAAAATATCATTAACATATATTTATTTGTATATACATATTTATTTGTATATACATATGTATATTCGTTTTTAAAAAATGAGTACATAGCATAAATTACTATTGCGTGTTATAAATAGTCTATAAATAGTTTTAATTGAATGCATGTTGAAAATCCCTCCTAGTGTACATAGATGCTTAAAAAATATTATTTCATTAGTTGCATGTAATTTAATTACATTTAAGTATAAATATCATTTTAAAGCACACCAAATATTTTTTTTTTACATTTTTTTTATTTTAATCACAAAGAAACCGTTAAATTAAATATATCCTAACTGCTTTCACTTTATATAACTAAATAACGAACCGTATACGATCAGAAATATATAAAAGACGCTCTAGTAAATAAGAAAGGAAGACATTGTATTAGTAAAATAATGTACATAACTCAATATAAATAAAAATATATTACCTATGTATATTGACGTTCCTTTATCCGAATTCGTTTTGTGAAAAAAATTCACCGCTGTTTGTACTGAATTTTTGTTCTTCTGTCTCACCAACTCCTACACCAACCCTATTTCCAATTTGTTTTATTTTAATATATTTTACATAATATATCAAATTATACCGTACCTACTACTTTTGTCTAATATCCTTATTTGATTAAAAGAAACACTTTATATTTATATAATAAAATCTACATGTGTATATTATGTTGTGTGTCAAACATTTTGTTAGACGATTTGGACATGGAATTTCTGGCTAGCTTACCTCATCAGCCCAATGCCGATCAATATCGTACATTTGACACTAACAATCCCGACTCCGTGACGCAATTAGATGGCAGCAATGACCCCAACACCATGACAAATCAACAAAATCGAGATGTTTCAAAAAAGAGTACCGGTAATAGTGGCGGTAGTGGTGATAGTAGTCTGATAAATCCGTTGCGATGGAAAACTTGGGGTTGGAAATACAGTCCCGGCAGCAAGACCTCAAGCATTGAAGAAGAACCAGACTCACCGAAAAAATCACTATCCTCATCGAAGAATTCATCGCCAAACGCATCGCCGAAAATACGAAAACCTCAATTATCCATGAAGTCAACTGAAGAAATTCTTAACAGTTTCACCAATTCATCAATGGTGGCGGCAATTCGTCGTAAGAAAACCTCATCACCCGCCAAACATTCTCCCGAATTGAGATCAAGTGCGGGTGCTCGATTGATGAGCCAACTTGAGGACTCATGCGATTCAAGTGATGAAAAAGAGGCTTTGTTGTCGAATGGTCGACCGGCCAGTATCCATGTAATACAGACAGCATCTGGATACACAATCATTAATAAATAGTATTTAAATCAACTTAACAAAATCTAAAATATATAAATTCACAGATAAGATAACAAAAAAAATTATATCGATATAAACAACGCGCCAATAGTATTAACCAATTAAAGGTGATGTTGTTTTTTTGTTAGCATAAAATTCAAAAAATATTTGAACACTTCTCACGCTCTTGTCGAGATTAGTTTCGATTTTTTAATATTTTTATTGTAATTCCTGTTACGAGTTTTTATTACATATTTTAAAAAATTTTGTTATTGCTTTGTGCCGTACGCCGCCTAAGGAATTGAATGAAAAGCGAGCTTTACTTGACGAAAATAGTTTTATTGACCTATTATTTAAGCATTCCTTATTTAAAACATTAACTAAAAAATAATAGAAACTTTAAAACGTTTGCTTTTCGAAAATCATAACTTCATCAATTATTTTGTTTATATTTATGTATATGTATATAATTTTAAAAGTTTAATCTAATCTGATTCAACTAAGACGTTTTAACCGTATGCATTTTTTATCTTTCGATTATTCAACTTGTTCAGCTTAACAAGCAACAAACACACGTATAACTGGCTTTGCCTTATTTTAACATTTTGTTAAAAAGCAAACAAATTTTGAAAATTCGCTAACTTACATTTATTAAAAACATTTTTTTAATCAATTTCTTAAAAAAATGAAACCCTTCGGTTCGCATTCTTTTTTTTTTAATTTGTTTTTCTGTTGTGTCAGCTCGCTCAATGCACTTTATATTTAACTGATACTTACAAGGTGCATTGTGGATAAAGTAAAGTATGAAATCTTAATATCTTTCTTCACATTAAAAACAAATACAAATGGATATTGAACAAACTAATTAAAAACTATATTAAAATATTCGTATTCATCTATTTAATTGTTTATTACATCAAATACTTCGAAAGCTCTTAATTTCTAAAGCTTAAGTTGTCTTTCTTGTACTCTTTTCCTCTACAGATACCTCATTAGATACTCGTCATTTTAAAATATATCTCTTATGCAGGACAAGTCCTATTCAACTTCTTAATGTTATTTTTTATTGAAGCTGTCGTTTACCAAATTTCCTAAAGCTTAACTGTGTTCATTAAAAAAATAGTCAAATCAGAGAAGCACAGAACAGAGATAAACAGCTGTGAAATGTCAGATCAATTCGGAGCAGAAAAATGTCATATTACTTCCCCTTTCTCAAAAGTAAGTGCAAAATCATGCTATAAACTGATCTGAACTAGAAAAAATTGAATGAGGCAAATCGATATCAGTACAGACAGTAAAAACGTACATAATATGTTCGTTTTAAACTCTCCGTCCGTATGTGTTATAATATTCACACTTTTGTTTCATTCTAATACAAATATTCATTTCGAAATCCCATTTCTTCGTCGGATTCGACTACCCTTACCATGTACAATTTCAATTGCAATGTCAACGAAATCTATATTCGTTCAAAATATACTAACATTCTTAGATGAACGTTTGCTTTCTTAATACGAAACATTTTGCTATGCATTTATTTACTGGTCTTTCAGATTAGATAGACCTTTGAAATATATTGACATTCCAAATTGATCAATATAATCTAATCCATTATCCATATGTAATATTTTAGAATATCCTTAACCACATAACTGAAATAAAAATCGTACAAATTAAGATAAAAGTGTTAAAAAAAACCAATTAAAAAATATAGAAAATAAGATTGAGATTATTTATTCCCACTGTTAAAATTATTGTATTGCCTTGTTCTGTGTAAAAAAAAAAATAAATACATAGAAATACATTTTATATTATTTTTTGCATTAATAAAGCATTTGCTTCATAAACTCATGTCTTAAAAATATATTAAAATAAAGTAAACAAAAAAAAGCAGTTGGGAGGGACTTTGATTCGATCAGTTTATCCACAAAAAATAAAGTTAACAAAATCCGATTCCAAACTTATTTCCTTTATATCTATCAAAATTTGTACAAAGTAACAAATACATAATATACTCTTTTGATTTTATTATTATTATTATTATGATTATTAAACGCATGTTAAATTATTTAAAATAATATGTAATTAACATGAAACTTACATATACACATAAATACAACAAAATCAAAGAAAAATGATTGAACTATTGAATTGATTCCATTATATGTAAGCAAAATGGGTAACCTCTCCACACAATCTAAGACCGGATGGGTAAATATTTCATATTTATGTATATCGTTTTTCTTTTTATTAAATTTGATAAATCGGCTATGAAAATATTTATTATTTTTACTGGAACTGGGCTTTTTATAATAATAATAATATTTAATTTTTTAATTGTTATTTGTGTGTATGTATTTATTTTTGCTAAATTATTTGTTATATAGTAGTAAAGCTCAATTGTCATTTCTGCCAAATTTTAATTAACTTTCGATAGTAGCCATTTGCTGATATCTTAGGTTTTTGGTTAACCAAAGTATGCACTTTATATCAATCTCTTAAGAATCATGGGACTTATGTAGCTTGTTAAAATAAATGGAACAAAGGCGATACAGGTAATGTGAAAACAATTTGTTATAAAAAACAAGAATGATAAAGAGATTTAAGTGTTGATAATTCCACACAATCTTTTATAATTTTTATATGCTGCAAGATCATTAGGATAGGTATAAAATTTTAACCATTGAGTTTATACACATAGAGGAATCAAGATGGTTTCTAACTCACCGACATCTACGCTAATGCGTAGACGTAATAATATTTATCGAGTAAATATTATTTCCTTATGTCATATTCGAGTGGTTTCACTTCTAAGAGGAGGGAAATATGAATCCAATAGATCATTAAAAACACTCCCTTTTTCAATTGTGCATGTGGTAGTTGAACAAAGATTGTTTACATGTATTTTTTGTAACCTTAAACGAAGCAAAAACGAGTTAAAAAGTGTTTTTTCCATATTTTTTTCCTTATTTACACTTATTATTTAAGTTCTTGAAATATAAAAAAGAAATGAAAACACACTGCGCCTTTTGTTTTATAAGGCTTCGACCATAATGATGGATGTAAACTATATATATGCGGTAGTAAATTGTGACAGCACTCCCAATTCAATTCAGGAAAGCAAATTAGCAATCCCAAACATCACTCCGAACAGCCAATCGACCAATTTCGGAAGGTTTTTTTCACTCGGAGGGCCCTCCGATTAATATCATATTCCACTCGAATATGATATTAATAATTTCCGTAACGAAAGTCATTCAAACCGAACAGAACAAAATTCTTCTGCATCCTTTTGTATTTGTTTTTCTTTATTTTTCTTGCCTTTTAACTCAAGAATTATTGCTACTAGAGTAAAAAAATAAACAAGACGATAGTAAAGACAACCTACGAGAAAAGTTTAAAACTTACACATGATTTCTCTATGTGTATAAATTAAATGCTTTTACTTAACGTTAAAATCTCGATATTTGACTCAATGAGCCATAAAGTATTTTTAACTGACTGTCTCTATATAGATTATATACATACATTTGTACATGTATTTGAATGAATGTATTTCGAAACATTTGATTTGATTTGTTCGCAAATTAGTTTTTTTTTATTTTATGTTTTGCGGCAAATGAAGATCACAAAACAAAATAATATCGGCTAATAAATTAAGGTGAAGCACATGATGATTCAATGTGTAAAGAGACTAGTAACATAACGGGGCCTAGCATGTAACTTCATACAGTCGGGTACAGGTTACGTGCTTGTACAGGTTACATGTACCCAACCCAAGAATGTATTTTAGGAAGCATTTTTGTCGAATTTAAATCTTAATAAGTAGATAATGTACTATTTATTTATTTATTTCGAATAAGGAACTTAAGATCAAACACAAGTGTTGCTTAACTTTCTGAAGTTTTATAACAACTCGTATTTTTTTCTCTGTTAGTAAAATGCTAAGTTGGTTAAAGAATTTGAACTATTTTTTTCTGCGAAAAATTCAATTCAACAGTATTTGTACTACCAAGAAACATGTTATGTTTTGCAATTATATATTGAAGAGCTGTTTATTCCTAAATAACACTATTTTCGATTCGGTGGGATTTTTCGTAGATTTCAATCAAACTCTTTCTGTCAAAATATGTATGTTACCTATATACGTACTTATACTTCTCCAAATGTATTTGCATTTTCTTGTGAATAAAGTTTAAGGGCAGCTCCATCTCTTTTGCGATAAATTGTTAGTTATTAAATGCCTCCTTTTTATAAATATGCATTGCAACTAATATCTTCCCAATTGATTGCTGGTTGTAAGGCAAATCAACCAAAAGCTTAGAGTGTGTGGTCGAATCTTACCAGCATTCCCTTAACTTGTGTTTTTGCAAAAAACAAATTGATTACGTTATCATTATTTGAGTATGTAGAATCAGTAATCGAAAAACGAGCATTTGAAAAGATGCGCGATCAGCCTAGACCTTTAATTCAAAGCATACCACTTCTAGGTTTTCTTGTTCTATGTGACACAAGTGCAATGTAATTTATTAAAACATCCGAAGGTCTCAAAGTTAAGCTTATTATATTGCAGCAAAGTTCGCTTCTAAATTGACTAATTTTTTCTACATATATCAAAACACTGGATGCGGCTAGTTAGGGAAATAGCTGGCTGGAGAGGCAAGTTGGCCATCTAAATTAATATAAAGAAAATAATCAGATCAGTTTGTCAACTGAATAGCACATATAACTTTTATTACAAGTCGTTTTATCTGTCAAAATATTATATTAAACAAATAAGTATGTAGTTTGCAAAAATAAAAGAAATGGTCCGTTTTAATGTTACATTATTCTGGCTATTTTCCGTTGAATCAAAATAATATGAGAAATAAAAATGATGCTAATAAGATTGGTGCTATCTTTCAGAAAGTGAGTATACTCATACATACAATTACTGCTGACTTTTTTACAATAAATTATTTTTATTTTGCTACTGAAAAAATATATTTACATTTTTTTGTTGAAATATTTAAATTCTACATTATATGAAACAAATTGATCAAATATTGACCGAGTTATGAATTATGCCTATGCAAAACATTAAAATAATTTATCAATGTATGTAGCTTAAATTATTTAATAGCTAAGAAGCATGGTTTAACAAACATTCAATTATCAATAACATTTCAGTCTTTCAATAGTTCACAAAGGCTTCATTTTTATTATCGACTCTAATTTAGTTTTAATTTATTTTAGATTTAGAAATATATGTACTCCGTTAACAACACTGAAATATTTAACATTTTTGTGGATTTTCTGTTATTCTTGCAGTACATGTATTTTTAAAAATAAATTTAATCCAAAACAGAGTTGACAGCAAATTAAGTGGAGCTTTTTTTCAACAAAATACCACATTATTAATTTTCGTTCTAAATAAATAAAACAAATATTTTAAGCTTTTTATAAAATTTTATATACTGATATTCAAGAATTTATTTAATAAAATGCAAAGTTGCAATGTTCGCGCTTACTTTCACTTGAAATGCGTTTCAAACTTTTCAAAACAAAGCAAACAAATTGAATTATTTCTTCGAAAATCTTTTTTTGAAAATATAAAAACAACCTATTCCAGACGATATACCAATCCAGGGCGATGATCCGCACCTCTTGCAGTTGCAAACACAAGCTCAGGCAACAGCTTTATCAAGCATTACCGAAGAAAGCGGCGGGGACCAACAGCACCCGATAAGCAGTCGCAATTCCATTATAAGGACCAGCAAAGAAGGCATCAAGGCTCAAGCCCACAAAGCTTTAATTGCAGGCTTTAAAAAATCAAAAGACAAGGATAAAGACAAAGAGAGAGAAAAAGATAAAGATAAGGATGTTAAAGCGGCTGTGCACAGAAATAGCAACATCATTACCGAACCCAAAGAAGTACCTAAACCACCAATACGAAAAGATAAGCACGCAAACCGTGTCTCTGTTATTCAAGTTTCTCAGGACTCATCTGTTATGGACTCGTTTGACAAAAGCCCAGGTCTTAACATCAAGACTGGCAAACCTTTTGACTCTAGCAGTAGTCTAAGCAATATCACTGCTTCATCTGCCACTACTTCCACCGCTGAAATGGTTCCAATGCAAACCATGCTGACAAACGGCAGTTTCAATGAGAGTGAACTAAACAGCGATTCTATAGACACAACTTGTGATGCTACTGATTCGTTACATTCGGGAAATAGCATAGATTTGTCCAAACGACGACCAACTTTGCCAGTTATCAGCGCCATTGGTGATCAGGTGCAAAATAGTCAACTGTAAGCCTGCTTAAATCTCGCTAGGTTGTCGCATAGTAAATGCTGATTAATAATAATGAAACACACTTCTTCCAATATAGGCTTTCATAAGTTTTACCAATTGGTAAGTCGTTAAAATATTTATATTTTATAATTTTACAAAAGATAGGGAAGTGCGATTTATTATGTTTGTTGGTTCCAATGCATTGTTTAGTAAAAAAAAAAAAACAAACGTATACTAAAAGTAGTGCCAATATAATTTGTAAGTTTGAAAATATTTATTAGTTTGTATTTAAAATGATTTAATTTTTAAAAGCTTAATATCGCAAATATCTGAGCACATACTACGCAACCTAACTGCTGTATGTAATCATATAAAAACAACCATTCAAATTTAATATCTTACTTTTCAAAATACAACATTGTCTCTTTAAAGTTAAGTTGTAACTCCGAAAGCTATTTAGCAGCGTCCAGTTTCGATTCATGTATATTTAGTTTTTGCATAGGTATACGATGAAATTATTCACTCTTGAAAATTCTTTCAATGATACAAAATCCATTACATATTTTGATAAAGAGAAAATCTGCAGGATTATCTGAGATTCGTGTTGCTGTGTTCTTAGTGCCGTAGCCTTATTTTTCATAATATTCCAACCGGCTAGTTCAATTTCTAGCTAGCTGTTGGTTAAAGTCATCTTCGACTTGCATGCGAATAGGACGAAAATTCACCCATAGAATTTTTCTTTTAGAACAGAAATAAGCGTTTTCATCGATCTTTAATAATATCTGCACCATAAATCAGGACCGAGACGATAAGTGTCTCTTACAGGGACACTGAAGTTGCTCGAGAGGGAGAGATTTTCAATTACCTTCTTAGCCCAAAGAAGCAGCCAGCTGTGTTAGGTGTCCTTTAATTTTTTAGAGCATATAATTTGGTATTGTTTTTATTCACCGTTAGAGGTTAGATCCATCTTCCTTCTCTTCTTAAGAAAGCTCTACTCTCATCACGATTTATCCGTCCTGTTATTTCAATATCGGCGTTGTAAACGATAGATTGAATGGACTTTTTGTATTTTCAGTTTGTGCCGTAAAAGTTTTGCAATATTTTTTTTTTTTTTTTCAATAACGATGTTGAGAAATTTGCTTGAAAGCGCATCTTAAACCTTTCTTGATATCAAAAGTATCGGTGGGTTTTTGTTTACCTTGATGAAGCAGTATGTGCAATGGAACGGGTTTGGTATAGATGCCGAAACTGGTGATTGCTTTATATAGCCCGTCTCCATAGATGCTGTCATTCTTGGCCCTGAAATCGATGAAAAGACTATGTTTATCGAATTTGAAATTCCTGGGTGTCATTACGTATTCGATTACCACCAGACGATATCGTTTTGACGACAAGCTTGCTTCACGTCACATTAAAAACGACCATTGTCTGAGTGATTTCGTTTTGCATGTGGCCTAAAACCGTCGTCTATATAAATAGCTTCAGTCAAACTGATATTTGTTTCCTTTACATTTTCATGGTTTGTATTAAAACGACGTTTAAATTCTGCCGGTGTGCAGCGAATCTTTCGTCGAACAAATTCTGACCATCAATATCACAAGAAATGAATTGTACCCAATGTCTGTGTTTTCTGAAAATTGTACACATACATTTTTATTTAAAATTGTTTGCATTAGTTCCTGAAACCAATTGCAGATAAGTTTCAATTTTTAAGATTTTTGACATGTCTCGTAATTGCAACAGCCTTCGGTTTATCACTTTGTTCCAGATAAGATAAGTTTCAATTTTTAAGATTTTTGACATGTCTCGTAGTTGCAACAGCCTTCGGTTTATCACTTTGTTCCTTGATAATTCATTAATATTTGACTCAAGTTTCGCTTTTACTGTTTATGTATTTTTTAATTATTTATGAAACAAGTATTAAGTAAAAAAAAAATCCTAGGTCTGGTATTTTAAATACGTTTCTAAAATGTAAGATGTCGGTATGTTCCCTAACTAACTAAATGTTCATGTTTTTTTTGTTCCTAAAGTGTATTTTAATTTTGTATACATTTCTTAATTAATCGCACTTCCTTCTTTAATTTTTAACTTAAAAATATCCTAAATAACTGTGGGCAATAATTTAGGATTAAATTCAATGTATCCAGTAACAGTTTATCTTTAAATAAATAAAAATATGATTGGTTAACTTAAAAAATAACACACGAAAATAAAATGATAATTCATATTAACTCATTATAACTGTAATAATGTTATATAAAGAACTGTTGCAATGTATTACTATTATTATGTATAAATTATAAAATAAAATACAAAAATTCTAAAAAAAAATATTATAGAAATAATTATTTTTACTATGCATTCATTATTTATTATGTATATTAATCTTTATATCTATGAATGTACCAATATAAAAAAAAGTCATGTTTGTAATTAAAATATAAAACATCATTTCTATGGTATAAAAAATCACTGTAAAATTAACAACCCCATCTTTTTGTTCGAGCATTTATATTGAGAATACAAATATGGGTGTGTAAATATTACAATGAAATTACGTAAGCAGATTATAGTTTATATCGAAGTTATTAATATATATAAAAGTACAAAACAATTTTAAAACATTAGATTATTATGTTCATCAATAAAAAAACATATGTATATCCAATATGAACAAAAACAATTTAACTTTTCTTTATTAGACGAAGAAATCCCGCAACGTGTACTCTGCACGTAGTCTCCCGAAAGAATCCTTCATTGTAAAGAAGTTTTTCTCTTAGTAAGTGCCAAACCCAAAGAACGCGTTGCGTGCGTTTAGTGTTCCCCTTCAAAGGAGTGCAACATCAAATACACAGGCTCTTATCAGGGTTGTCAGATGTGGCGATTTATCGCCAAACTGGCGATTTGAAATTTCATTTGGCGACACGAAAATTGGCTTGGCGATGTTACTAAAAATCGGCGATATTTTTAAGTTTTTGGCGATATTAATTTTTTGAATAGAAATAGTAATATATTTTTTTTTCTTTTTTCTAATTTTACTTAATTCTAACAATAGAAGAAGACTAAACAAACACTTATTTTTTTCTTCAATATTAATAATGTTCGGAAGACAGCTTCATGACGAAAGCTATTTTCACGAACACCTTTGCGTGCCTTGTTTGTTCTTTTGTATCGAAGCGGACCTATCGCCGAATTTAAGCGGCTAAGACTAAATTCAAGTGGACATTAATTACAATACTTTTAATGAATTTTTAAGAGTTGACTAGCCATCAGATTAGATTAACATCACAGAAAATGAATACTCATCGAGTACTCCAGTCAAATTAGCAGAAAAATGAGCAAATATCTGCAAAAACTACTGTATTCATCCGAGATTATATTTTTTGTTTAAAAAGTACCACTTGGAGAGTCTAAAAGAAAGTACCACTTGGAGAGTCTTAAATCCAGAAAGTTCACAAAAAAAATTCTGCGTTGTCCGCCATTTTGAAAAAAAGGCGTTAATGCGATTTTCTCTCGACTTCCTTCGGACGTATAATAATTTACTTTTTGTTTAGTTTTATAAGGAAAAATATTTTCTGCAACTTTGTCTCACAATTATTTTTGACAGTCTTTCCCAAAAAAAGTTATTGGCTAAAGACTGTCAACATTTTAAAAATGGAAACCAATTTTAACGATTATCTCGCCTCCAAAGCTAGATCCGGTTTAACTTGAATAACAATATCAGCAAAAGTTCGTTACGTAAATTGTTTTTTTTTTTTTATTATTTTTTAATTTTTGTGAAATAAAAAGTTTTTTTATTTTTCTCGAATTTTATTGAAAAAAATTGAATTTGGCGATTTTTTGGCGATTTTTATTTTAGAGTTGGCGATTCCTCCTTTTAAAACCTGACAACCCTGGCTCTTATAAGAAACCACTCATAGACAAAACGCTTCCTATGGGTCGGTTCTCAAAAGCGCCTGTGTATTTAATATTGCACTCAGTTGAAAGCGACAACGCAACGCGTTCTATGGGTTTTGCTCTTCAGGGTTTAATGAAGGTCTTAAGTCACAAAATTCCATTTTTGGTTTTGTAAAAATAAACTCTTTATTCCCTTTTATTTTGGTATCAAAAATTTAAATTAGACCAATCCTTTCTTTGCAATCAGCGAGGCAATCACTTAAATCTTAATTTCTGGAAAACTATAATTTCTGACTTAAGATAATTTTTTCTCACGACAAAGATTTTATAAAACTTAGTTTTCTCAGGGAAATGAGATCCGTACTTTTTCAAAAGAATTCTGTTAATCGGTCACTTTTATTGATCGCTCTCACTCTTCGTCTTCACAATATGTCATACCTATTCTTTCAGGAAATTACTTCTTTATCGATATTCGACGTATAGTGCCTCTCCTCATTAAAATAGAAACACAGCAGTAATTAGAATTTTGTGTTCATCGGAATCCACGATATGGGATGTAGTTTTTGTTTTTAATTTTATTATTCCAGAAAGATAGTTTTTGATACACTTTAAGAAAGAAATTAGAAACACAGTTTTTCTTGTTTTATTTTTCAAGAATTTTATCTTATAAATGTACACTTTGTTTGAATTTAAGGTACATATATACTTACATATATTCGGGTTAAATGTGTTATTGTTGTATTTAAAACGAAACATAAATTATATTCAATTGGAAAATGTTTTGGTATAAAGAGATTCTTTGTAAAAAACAAACTGTTAAACAGTCATTGTTCAGTACACTGGGTAAAATCCAATAAAATGTTTTAAACATGCATAATTCTATAATTATTAAATTTTAAATGCAAAAAGGGAATACATGTGTTATATTTTATTTGAAATAAAAAAAAAAAAACAATTATTGAAGACGCTTGGATTTTTAATGAGAATCTTTAATAGTTAATTTGAAGGTGCATAAGTCAAACAAACTTAAGAAAGAAAAGAATTTGGTAAGCATACTTTGCATTAGCATAAGTAAACAATTTGTAAACGCATTTGTAAGTACATAATATCAATTACCAATTGCATGTGTCGTTAGTGACGTAGACGTCCGTTCGGTCAGGAAAGCCTACACAGAAACAACTTCCAGGATGCAAAACGTGTTGATAAAACAAGAACAACAAAACAATTTTATAGTGTTGAATTAATAAACTAAATTATCGAACAATGTTGGTGTTAATTGGTATTAAAATGAAGTTAATTAATTATAGAATTTTTCTATTTAAAAAATAACTCAATTTGATCTTAATTCGCGTAATATCACATTTGTGATTTCAATGATCATTGAATGGACAAAAGTGTTAATATTTCGTGAACTTAGCCCAAATTGCGTAATTTTTTTTATACAAAAATTCTATAATTTATTACCTTAATTTTAATACCAATTAGCACACACATTGTTGGAAAATTTGCCTTAAAATTGAAAATAAAAATGTTCAATGATAGCTATAACTGGCCCCTAAAATTGAATTTCTTAAGTCTTGAGGCAGTACTTCGACCTACCCATTTTTGTGCCATACTAAAAAAAAAATAGTTAAATATCACAATAGTAATAAATTTATAACCAAATATTTACTACTTCAAGCAAAACATAATTTTTTTTAACTTTTGGCTATTACAAATCTCGGTAATCCACAAATTTAAAAATTAAATAGATAAATTTAATTGATTACTTACCGTTAGTATAGTCTAGCTATTTTTTCAAATTATCCTAACTTAAGTGCAACATACAATAATACTCAAAAGTAATATGCGAATGCGATTAATGTCAGTAAGAAGACTGGTAAATTCACCTAGGTGCAAGTTGGCCCGATAATGGAATATGAAGCGAGTCGTTTTCAATCCTTCTGATTGAGAGCTGGGTTTCCACGAAAATACAAAACGAAAGAGATTATCAAATGGTTGTAAAAATCTCATTCCCTTCGCCACTTCTTCCGTTTTGCGTAACACATTCACCAGCTACAAAGAAGTTTTACTTCAATAATGTAATACAAAACTTTATTTTCGCATCCAAAAACGATTCGTTTCGTATTCTATAATTAGGAGCCTAACTGTAGCTCGATTCTTCTTTGGAGTCTATTTGAAAGTCATTTCCAATTTTGCTTTCAAATGACACTATGTATTAAATTAGAATCGAATTGTGTTTTATCTGACGAAAATCTACTTTTTTGTAAGGTATTGCTAAATTTGCGAAAGGAAATGTTCACTATTAAACTTTTGTTTATAAGAGCAGTCTTAAAGAATTATACAGCTCGAATTTCGCGAATCCGAATATTTTTATTGTAGAGTTGGCACCCAGTTTCCCAGGTCAACTTCTTGCTGTACAACCGTCAACAAGTGCAATTATTTTAAAAAGTCGAAATTCTACAGCGTAAGTTTTGATTTTATTTTAATGTCTTTACGATACATCGCTTGAATAAAAAATAATTACTTTTGTTTCTGTTTATCCATACATATAATATCTAAACAATAATAATGGGTATATTTTGTTTTGCCAACTACATATATTAATTTATTTTTGTTTCCTAAATTTATATTTTTTGTTTGTATATTTTAGTTTAAACAAGATTTCGGATTCGTTATTTTTTTTTAAGAAAACATTTCTTTTTTACGAGTTTATAAAATGTTTAAATGTAAAAAGAAATGAAATGTCAATAACAATAGATTTACAAAACATAATTATTAAAATAAAATGAATCAACGTCAAGTTTTCTATTTTTTCTTAGAAAATATTTTATTTTTGCGTAATCATGTTTGAGGAGAGACAAGGACTATTCGTGAGGATATTTGTTTTTTAGAGAATTTACAATTGCTCTTCAACATCCGCCTCGTTGATGGTTGTGGTTGTGTAGTGACCACTCTGCGGCGAGTAATGCGTCTGATGAGACGAACTTGTTGCATGGATTTCCGTCGGAGTCCCATGACAATCCACCGAGGATATGACAAATGTTTGTGGCTGTTGTTGTGGCTGCTGACTACTAGTGGCGACTATGGTTGTCGCCTGACCGCTGTTCCCACTGTGTCTTATGGGATACATGGTGGAGCGAGATACCATAGGCAAAGGAGCTCCGCTCATGCCATATGGCGTTGGATACGGATATTTAAGTTGTTTCATTTGTCCTTCGAAGAGAATATCATAGATAATTTTTTCGGCATACATCGCTTGCTGAGGATCCATGTTGCGCACCTTGTGCGCAACAATCTTCCCAAACATCGAAAAGTTGTCCTCGGGTTGGGTGTCGGGAGTGTTCATCTTGCTGCACGCCAGCGTGAGCAGCTTCTCAAAGTCACTTGATGTGCAATCGATTTTCACTTTTTTCGACGCAGGTGCATCCTGATTGACTTCGTAGCTTTCGGTTGCGGCGGTACTAAGTTGTGATTGTGATTTGTTAGAGGAAATCGATATCGTTCTCCGTCGTATTGCTGAGTGTTGTAATTCACCACTGCCTCCTTCAGAGGTGTTGCTGCCCTGCTTAGGGACAGGTTGAATAGTAATTGACGAGGGCAGAGCAATTTGTGTTGCCGAGGAATTGTGCCCTGAATTTGAGAGATCATGATGAATTATTGTCGTTGTCATTGGTATTGAAGAGGCGGCGCTACTGACAGACGTGATGATAGGAGTGGTGTTCTGATTTTGTGTAGGAGGAGTGGAAGATGATGAATGAGGAGGGGCCATCCGGATGTAGTTCGTCTGAATGGTTTCATGCGGCTTTGACTGGTTTACCGGCCAAATTATCTTGAATCCTTCCTCTTCCTCATCGCTTTGTTGTACATCTGTGTGGTAGACTACTCCACCGGATTCTTTGACAGACTCTTCAGCCACAGATATGTCCTCTGAGTGGCAGTTTTGAGACTCTTCCTGTTGTGGCAGTTCATCATGTTCGATATGCTGCTCTTCACTCTCCTCCTGGTCTAGTTCAATGATTTCTTCTTCCGGCTGTTGGTGCACCTCTTCTTCGTTGGAATTATCTATAGTTTCTATAGTTATATCCATTTGCTCAGGCTTAATAACAGGCAATTTGTTCTTGAAAACAGGCGGACTTGCCTTCCGTGTGATGACTCTTGTCATTTTCATCTCCTTCAGCTTCTCGGCCAACTTAATGCGATTAGCGGGCTTCTCTTCTTCCATCAGAAACATTAAACTTTCGAAATACCTTCTCTTCGGACAATAGGCCTCCTCTTTGCCTGATTTATTATTTTTGCATTCGGTGTACTTTTTTAGCTGGTGTCGAAAGGCACATCGCAGATTGTTGATTTTTTGTTTGGTGCGTTCGATGTTGTAGAGCTCGCCGTGCTTCGATGCGACTTCTATCAATTTCATATAGGCTTCTTGGCGCCGAGTTCGATTCTTGTAATTAGTTGAATTGGCTTTCCAAAGACATGGTTGGTTTTTGTATTCTTCGATAAAATCATCTATGAAATCATTTGTAGACATTCTGGCGCGGTTAATACGGATGAGGATTGGAAATTTATTAGGTTGTATGTTTATGGGTGGAATTTTCACTGAAAAAAACACTCCCTGAATAACTTTAATTGTTTAATTGAATGTAAGATACATTTTTTTCACTTAATAAATGCAATTGTTCGGAAAAAACTTTAAAGAAAAATTAAAACAAAACAATAAACAGATATACACGACGGGCGAAGAGTATTTTTATTCGCGGCCATATATAAAATGACATTTCTTGTCTGTTGAGAAATATTGACGCTTCTTTTTTTGATGGAACAGCCGCTGTGCAGATTTAAATAGGATTGAAGTGGAACGTAGCGTTTTACTTTTTCTATAATTTTTACAAATTTTGAAAATATTTGAGACCTAAAGAAATAGAACATCATAAATAAATCAAATTATGATATATTAAAATAATTAATAATTTTCTATGGGTAATCCTAGTTTTTGCATAAATTTTCAAAAAACGGGCTTTGTGGATTCTATGAAATCATACTGCATAAAACAAAATAAATGACGAGTATAATGACAGTATTCAGCTCCAGTACTGGCAGTGGGAAAAATAAAATTCAAACTCGTGTCAAACCATAAGGGGGTTCACAAACTGCATGCATATGCATGACAAAGGCGGCATAATAACCACTAACCAGATTATTGTTCCCGAAAACTGAATGAAACGCAAACATTTTTTTTTGTTTTGTAGTTTTGTGTATCGTTTTATGTTTGTTCATTTATAAATTGGCAAGAAGGAGAGAAACTGATAGCGTTTTTCATTTACTTAAAAGATAAAGGGAAATAAGAGAGTTTTTTCTTTCGATTTCTAAGAACCTGCGGGTTCGCTCTGAAGGGGGTTTCCGTGCCCGGCCGCTTATCTAGGCAATTCTCTTTATATTTGAATCAAACTAACTGATTTCTTTATTCACAATTTATTTTCATGAGATATTTACTTTCATCTTAAATATCTCAGGAAGTCTTGATTAAGCAAAAACTTTGTCTGATAACATTTGTTTGGCTTTAAAACCCAAATATAATGAGACTTTGAAAATTCAAATCGAACCACTGTATGCGGAAATTTCTTTTAACCAAAAAACGATAAATTTGGCGGCAATTTTTAAAAATGCAGGCCAAACGACCATGGTTCAAGTTGATTTATACCTCTATGGGAGCTTAGCAACCCCCATGACAAAACTAAGGGGGCAGTAAACATTTAACGGCACACGTGACATGGGCTAGCGTGTAGACTACTATGTATGTCTGACCGCGCAAAACTCTACGCCCCCTATCTCAAAAACGATTGATCGTATGAAAAAAAGTTTGTTACAAAATTTGTTGGAATTTTTGTTCTCTAACATCATTGGAGCCATATGAACCGAGTTATTTCCGAAAAACTGTTTTTCGTTATCTTTGAATAATTTACATATGTTGCAGACGCTAGATTTTTGTTGACTTTTTTTTAGACAACTTTTAGAACGCCAATATGAATTTATACCCGAGTTTTCAGTGGGCCGATTTGGGAATACGAAGCGAGTCGTGTTTGGTGGCGAAAATGTAGTTTGGCATTGTGGTTTTCACTTTCGTCTCTTTCGTTTTATATAAGTTGTGTTGAGCCCTGGGTCGCCCTGAAGTCGCCCCAAAGCGTTTTTTGAAAAACCTCAACTAGCCCTGGGTAACAAATTTTCTGTTTTTTGAAACCTGGGGTCACCCTGAACTCGCCCTGAAGTAGATCTAGGTATTTTGCTGGGACGAGTTGAGGTAAACAAATTGACTTGTGTGTTGTCAAACATATGTTTACAATTGAATATTTTATTTTGCTTTTGCACTAAAAAGAAAAGAAATTATAGATTCATTTTAATGAAAATACATATATAACATACAAATAAAACAAAATGTAATTGTTTTATGTTTTGAAATCTACAAAAAGCAACAAATTTCAAGTTTTAATTTCAGAAACAAATATTTTTTATTTCTTTCCTTTTGTCAACAACACAAAACCTACCCTTGTGCGTTTTTTCGGAACCAAAAAACCCAAGTTTTTTTGACAGCTTTTGTGGCTGTCAAGAAAACCTGGGGTCGACCCTGTGTAAAATTGATAAAATTCAACGAACACAACTATTCTCGATAGCTTTTTTTAGCGGTTTAGTATATTGACGGCGAATGTTTTTTGGTTAATGTTTTGTTGCATTAAAATAAATAAAAATGTGAGTTTGACTAGTTAAATATATTTTTTGGATCTTAAACTAAAGAGATAAACAATAAATTATTTCATTCAACAGTGGGTAGTTAAAAAAAACAGCAACTCAAGACAGCATCAACAATGAGAACATGAAAGAGCCCATAAAACTAATACTGAAGCTACTTTTCTCATAAATATTGGAGAAAACTAAACAAATATTTAACACCCAAGACAGTACACATGTCTTTTTAATTATATTTTGATTTTATTTCGAAGTAAATGACAAAAAATTGAACCTACTGCCGGCCGGCGGCCACGCTGTCAATTGAGTGGAACGATTGGAAGGATTCGCTTCGTACTCAATAATTAAACAACATGAGGCGAGTCGAAAATAAGATATCGAATTGAAAACGACTCGCTTCGTATTCCCTAATCAAGCCACGCTTATTATCTCTCATTTCTAGGTTGACCCCTTATTTTGCCTAAAATTACTGTACTACTAATCAATAATTGTTTACTTAAAATCGAGACCTTAGCAGTACTGGCAAACTTGGCATTAAGATTCCTTAAAAATATTGGAACTCTTGAAACTCGGGTATTACGCGTTTACCCGAGTTTTTGTTTGTGCCCGGGTAGTTGTATCACTCGGGTAAGATTAAGAGCTCTACTCAGAACATTTAACTTATATCGTCTGTCTGCCTCTTCCTTGTATCAATAAAATTTGTATGTGAAATTAGGTACCTATATGGATCAACTCTGGAGACTTTAAACTGTTGATTAGAACAGAGTAGAAATTTAAGTGAAAACCTTGGTATTTGCTTTTACAGGGTGAGTCATGAGAAATGCGACAAAATGCTAGGGCGTGTAGGTTGCGTTGAGACAAGAAAAAAATCGTATGGGAGGGGGGGTCTATTCCCCTCCGTTTAGCCGGGAGGGGCAATTTTCGAAAAAACTGACTTAAAATGGGAAACAAATTATTTAAAATCAACGGCTTCATTCACAATGCTGTGCGATACGTTTTTGAAAAGCCAATAACTTTTTCTTTCATTCTGTGTTTAAATAAATCTATTCTAAGAAATAGTTTTTGAAATATTAATTTTCAAAGTCAAAATTTTGAAAAAAAAAAATTGAAAAAAAAATTTCAAATTCATTTTTTTCAAAATTTTACGTAATTAAGTGCTAATTTTAATTTCAAAATTCAATGCTGTTATTAATTTTTAGTCTAAATAAGAAAACCGGATGCAAAAATTTTATGTCGTTCTCAAGAAATTTAAAAAAAAAAAAAACACCTTTTTCTAAGAAAAACATTTATTTTTATTGTAACGAAGCAATTTAAGAAGCATTAATCTTAGTTTTTTTAGTTTTTTTTATTCCTTTTATTTTTACTATGTTTTTTATTGGAAGTACTTATAAAAAATTCTCGATATGATCTCCATTGTTTAGAAGGCATAGATTATATCTCCTTGTAATGGCTTCACATAAGTTTATGCTTGACAAATTTTCCTGCAATTTGACTCCAGCGACTTCAATTCGTTCCTTCAGTTGTTCCAATGATACTATTTACACTTCGTAAACATAATTCTTCATAAATCCCCATGCATAGAAATCTAGGGGAGTTAAATCTGATGACCTAGGCGGCCATTCCGTGGGGCCCCTTCTTCCGATCCAACGGTCACTAAAATGATCATCCAGCCAGTTTCTCACCTGTAAGCTGTAGTGTGCTGGAGCACCATCTTGTTGGTAGATTAAAGTATCTGCTATAAAAAATGGAACGCTGTCTAATAAATCGGGTAAAAGGTCTCGTAGGAATTGCAGGTATGATTCTCCATTAATAATGGAATTCAAAACCGGGGCCCGATCACAGTGTGTCCAACAATACCAAGCCAAACATTACAACTAAAGCGGTGTTGTGATTTTTTTTGTTTTTTTTTGTGTGGATTGGCGCTACTCCAATAATGTAAATTGTGGAAGTTAGTAACCCCATCCCTAGTAAACTGTGCTTCATCCGTCCAGAATATTCTTCTAAAATAGTTTTGTTCTACAAAATTTGGTTCTCAATAACTTGTCGTTTGAGGTGAGTTCCTGAACAGGCGTAATGTGGTACGGGTGTAAATTTTCCGCCCGAAGTACTCGACATGCTCTAGATTGGGACATTCCAAGCATAGTGGATATTCTTCTTGTACTGACGGAGGGATTATTTCGGACTAAATCCAGAATTCTTTCATCTAAGATTCTTGACTCATCAGAAACTGGCCTTTCGCTTCTTCGATGCTCCAGCACTCCATGATCTCTTAGACGTCGGTGGATTCTTGGAAACGTGCTATGATGGGGACACCTCCTATCGGGATATCTTTCAGCGTACAGTCTTTCGGCTTCACGACTTCGACCATTAGCTAAACCGTAGCAGAAATGCATGTCCGTTAATTCTTCTCGGGTGTATGATCTTGACATCGTTACGTGTTAATGAGTTAATATTCAATTTGAAATAATTACTAAGCAAAACTGCAATGCCTTTTATTTATCTTGCGTTGCAATTTTCTTTTTTTTTTCATTAAAAAAAATGCGGTTTTATTGTCCCTATTGTCCCCATAACAGGTAGAACCCATGGGCTGCGGGCAGGCCAAGGCAAAAATATTGACAGGTCAGTTTTCAGAAGTTATCAATGAAAATAATATTAATCCAGGGTTATTCCAATACTATTTAATTTTATTACGTTCTCATAAAACTCCAATTAAAAAAAAAGTAAAAAAACTAAGATTAATGCTAAATAAATAAATAAATTGCTTCGTTACAATAAAAATAAATGTTTTTCTTAGAAAAAGGTGGTTTTGGTTTTTTTTTAATTTCTTCAGAACGACATAAAATTTTTGCATCCGAAATTTTTTTTTTCAATTTTTTTTTTCAAAATTTTGACTTTGAAAATTAATATTTCAAAAACTATTTCTTAGAATAGATTTATTTAAACACAGAATGAAAGAAAAAGTTATTGGCTTTTCAAAAACGTATCGCACAGCATTGTGAATGAAGCCGTTGATTTTAAATAATTTTTTTCCCATTTTAAGTCAGTTTTTTCGAAAATTGCCCCTCCCGGCTAAACGGAGGAGAATAGACCCCCCCCCTCCCATACGATTTTCTTGTCAACGCAACCTACACGCCCTAGCATTTTGTCGCATTGCTCATGACTCCCCTGTATATGTACATAACTTCAATTAAATGTATTGAACTTTCGTCATTACATCCCATCCTTAAAAAAAAAAAAAACAATAGAGTAGTAGAGAATTTATTTGTCTATTTACATTGTGCTTTATTGAAAAACTCAAAAGTCAATATTAAATGGAAAATGCTGATGATTTCTCATACCCGAGAACGGAATCATCCGCTCATTGGTATTGTATTGGTCGATGATCTTAATATCGTCCTCGGTCAATTTAAAGTCAAAGACATTGAAGTTCTCTTCGATCCTATTTTTACTAATTGACTTCGGTATAGGTACCGTTCCAATGTCAATCAGATACCTCAAACACACTTGGGCAGGTGTTTTGTTGTACTTTCTTGACAATGCCTCAGCCGTAGCATCATAAATAAATGGTGGCCATTTCAGATTAGGTTTTGGTCGTGCTAATGGGCAGTATGCTGTTACAACTATATCTCGTTGACGGCAGAATTCAATGAGCCTCTTTTGATTAAATGCCGGATGGCACTCTACTTGGTTGACCAATGGTTTTATGCGACAATTCTGCAACACTCGGTCAATTTGTTCGCTGTTGAAATTAGATAAACCAATACCACGAACCAGGCCCAATTCGACAAGTTTTTCCATTTCCTTCCATGTGTCCAGATAGTCGACGTCTGAGAGTTCACCGCTGCCATGTACATTGCCATCACCATTATAAACTTGACCCACTGGAAAGTGTAACAGGTATAGGTCGATGTATCCTAGGTCCAGGTTATTGAGACTCAGCTGACATGCGTGTTCCACCAATTTGGGTTCATGATGAATACCACCCAACTTTGTGACGACGAAAACATCCTCTCGTCGAACTAAACCTTCAGCAATTTTTGACCTAACAGCACGTCCAACTTCTGCTTCGTTTTCGTATACAAAAGCAGTATCAATATGACGATATCCACACTCGAGAGCCTCTTTGCAAGCCTTTTCCGCGTCTGATTCATAAGATCGCCACGTACCGAGACCAAGAACTGGCATTTGTTGCCCATTGCTTAGCGATATAGTTGGAGCTTGAATGTTTGCCATCGTTGTTTTTCTCTAAGGTAACTTTGAACCACGAAAACCGAGCAGTGTTACAAATTATTAGATAAGTTCAGAATGCACTGCACAGAGCGAGTAACGAATGACAATGAATGGATTATAATGGTAAACTAGCTAAAAACCCCAGAACAACAAACTTATAAATGATGCACCATACGAAGCTTTTTTATGACGTCATCAAGGTCATTTATCGTCCTGTCAAGTTTTCAGTTTTGTTGTGCTCAGTCTAGTTGTAGTTTATTTTTGAAGCTTTTGGAAAACGCGTTCCAGGTCAAAGTAATCTCGCACGTTTGTGTGAACATAAGCTAACCGGATAGGTCTCAAAAGACATACAAACACATATTTGTAGTCAGTTTGCCAATCCTCCCTTGGCTGCAAGAGTATACTGGAAATTTGGTATACCTTCAGATTTATTTCCCCGCGCAGCCATATAGTTGATCAATTGTTTTTTAACATGGAATTACCTCGAAATGTTTGGAGTAGGCAAGCAAAGAAAATAGAGAATCGTCTAAAGTAGACTCCTCCCATTTCTAATGAAATGTAGAATACCTATTTTATTATAAATCTGTGTGAAAGTCAATTCGTTTCCGAATTCAATAGGGCTTTTTTGGTAACAACGATATCTCTTTCTCATTCGCAGAGCAGTGTCAAAATCAGCAGTACGCGGATGACAGCTGAAATTTTTTTTATGTTGGTGACAAATTGATTGAAAACAAGAGCGGACATTTTAATGTTCTGCGCGAAAATTGTGAATAGTATATTATTTAACTTTTAAGTCAATACTTTTACAAGATTTTGAGTTTGACAGTTTGAAAAAAGTGCGATACATATTGCACTCTGTCATCCGCGTAGTGTGAGCTGTCATTTTTTCTTTTGACAAGATGGTAAAATTCCCTATTCCAAACTTGCGCATTTCAACTTTACTTTACTTTACATCTTTCTCGTTCGCACAACAGTGTCAAAATCAGCTGTTTAATGATTTTAACTTTTAAAATTATTTACAAAATACTTTTTGCAAGATGTTTAGTCATCTGTAAGATCTGTCATCCGCGAAGTTTGAGCTGTCTTTTTTTCTTTTGACTAATTAAACTAAAATTATCCCACGCCTCTTTCCCCCCTATATACCACACGAGCTAGCGTCCATTTACCAACATGGTAAAATTCCCTATCCTCAATTGACGTAAGTCAATAGGGTATAAAACCTTTCAACAGGCGGCTATATTCTCATATTTCTGTAGAGTTGCTTGTCAAGTTTGTACTTAAGAGCAAAGATAACTTAGAGCTTATTTTGACAACCCGTAGCGAATTTAAACTTTTTCATATATATATATGATAACTTAGTTCTAATTTTGACTACCCATTGCACATTTCAACTTTACCAATCCTCAATATGTGTGGCGTTGCAGTAGTCTTGTTTGTACTAAAGAGCAACGATAACTTAGTGATAATTTTGACTACATGTTGCGCATTTCAACTTAACCGTTTACACGTACAGCTGCAGTAGTCAAGTTTAGTGCTAATTTTGACAATCCATTGCGCATTTAAATTAGTACACGTATTTAACACTAAAAGATGATGGCGTTTTTAGGCTGTTTTTAGCTGGAACAACTTTTCTTGGCTGTTTGTATGAACATTTCAACCGACTGGCGGTCCATATCTAGTACGTCAATGACTCTAACCCAGACACCTGAAACGCATTTTTAACTTTTTTATTTGTTTTAAAAGTAGAAAAAATAATTTCGAGTTCACCACTATCCGAAGAAAATTTGTTTAATCCAAAATAATAAAGTGTTTGAAGTAAAATAATTTAAAATGCCAATAGTAGAACTCCACAAATCCCTTTGCGATAAAACGGCAATAATAAAATGTGAAAACCGTCGGGAAACTTTCAGCAAGATGCAACTTTTCTTTGAGGATCAAATGTTTTGTGATGTCGATTTAATAGCTGGAAAGGACAATTTTCGCATTTCTGCTCATCGCATTATATTATCGGCTGCAAGTGAATACTTTTTGGGACTTTTACAAAATCTGGAAGTCACAGAACTTACAATTGATGATGTAAATGGTGACATATTAAAATTATTGCTAAATTTTATTTACACCGCAACTATTGAAATTACTAGCGAAACTGTTCACGATATCATGCGCACATCTAATCTTATAAAACTTGACACAGTAGAAGCTGAATGCTCGGAGTTTCTATCAAGATCTTTGAACAAATGCAACTGCTTGTCTGTGGCTATAACGTGCAGGCAAAACAATTATTTTGAACTTTTCGGAAAGTCTATTATGCATGCGGCGCAGATTTTTACGCAGTTGATTGAAGAGGAATCGTATTTGCTGTTAGAAGGAGAATTATTAGGCCAACTCCTGAAGCGCGATGATCTCTCTGTGAAATCGGAAGAAGATGTTTTTAATGGTATAATGCGTTGGGTCGACCATGACAAACCGAACAGAGAAAGTCGATGCATTGAACTATTGTCTCATTTGCGATTCCCTCTTCTATCGCCTGAGTTCATAGTTAACCGAGTAGGAGATGCTCTACAAGCGCCGGAGTACCAGGTTATAATTATGAAGGCATTAAAATGGCATATGTCCCCAGCAACACGAGCTTCACTATTTGACGAGGAACTCTGCAAGCCAAGGAACCAGAAAGGTGAAATAATTCTAATCAAGGGGGGCACTGAATTGGAAACACCTCTAATCGCCGATATATTTGGTCCTCTAACTGGGTCTTGGAATAGCCAAGAATGGCCCTCCAAGCCCCAGCATGGCTGGTACACCAATGGAATACTTGTAAACCGAAAGGTGTATCTGGCATGTACCACAGTTCAAAATGACTCAGAGACAAGCTGTGTTCATTGTTTCGATTTAGAATCAAAGCAATGGACCGAACTACCGCCTTTAATAGGCCGCCGTTTCTCTTTTGGAATGACTGAGTTAAATGGTCAGTTGTATGCAGTGGGAGGTACCAACGGCACAGACAATCTTTGCACAGTCGAGAAATGGGATCCGAATTCTCCACAGAGATGGCAGGAAGTGGCCTCTATGCACCAACATCGAAATCAGACTGGTGTAACTGTATACAATGGAATGATTTACGCAATTGGAAGCACTAGTGACTTCGATCATAACACCTTCGAATTCTATGATCCACAGACTAATACATGGGCTGAGCTGACTCCACCTAGTGAGGCTCGTACTTCATTGGGCTTGTGTGTGGTTAAAGGATTATTGTATGCAGTGGGTGGCCGGACTGAAAGTGGAATTTGTACAATGGTTGAACGTTACGATTTCCAGTCCGATACTTGGACGGAGATTTCTCCCTCCGGAAAATTTAAGCAATATATTCAATGTGTTGCATGGATGAATCGTTTGCTGGTTTTGGTTGAAGTTAATGAGGGTGATTTTAAACATGTCATTGAAGAATATAATCCGGAAACAGGAAAATGGAGAACTTTTAACTCATTTGGAAGAGACCATGGTACAGCTATTTTGATTTCAAAATAATTAATTTTAAATAACACTGTAGATGTTAGTACTAAGTGTTGGGATGGAAAATTTGAAAATAAATATTCTAATTCTGCAAAATATATTATAAATAAGTCTGTATTTTATTTGCTTCAAGTACAAAAATATTTATCTTCCCTTTGTTGATAGATTCACGGGTTTAATCCCTCATACCTCTCTTCAGTTAGTCCTAATTGGGACAAGCCGCCTCCAGTTCCTCAATTCTTTTGGTTAGTCCGGCGTAGGTAGGTTGACCAAACCATGTTGAATACGTTAACATACTTCTGCTCGTCGTTGTATATCTATCTTCTTTGCCACACAGAATACAATGTCCACGTTTCTGCACCATAAAGGCAGACTGGGAGATCAGGATACAGTGAAAATTCTATACCCATATTATATCCCAGTTTTTAATCGAATTTTGAAATATGTTGCAACCTATATTGACATCTAGGTTTCAAACGATCGAACCATTTTTGCAAAAATCCTTTATTATCATAGAATCAAGGAGACGTTATATAAAATATGGACCTTGAAAAGAATCTGATGTTGATCCGATCCCTACTGAACTTCACAGGATCTCCTTGCGGGATAATCTGAAGATTGCCTAAAAATTTCCTAAAAATCGGTACATGCGTTTTGGAGTGGATAGGGAACACACATTCACAATGTCGATATTTATCTAAATAAGAAAAATGAAGATGAGATAGTTTCAAAAAAAAATTGCTTGGAAAGTTTTTCTTCGCTAGACCATTGTATATGCATTTCTATCGTATTTTTTCATGCTGAATAATCACCGCCTGCCCATCTTAAATTACCCTGACAACAGTCGTAAACATATATGATTTTTGGTTTGTTTACGACTCTTGTCAAGGAAATATGGATTTTAGAACCAATAAAATACATTAAACATTGTTAATTTGTTTTGTTGACGACTATTGTTAGGGTAACAGAATAGACGCTTAGTAAATGTAAGAACCTCCAAATATGTGGCTCACAGGTGTTTTTAGACAATGGCTAGACTACCTTAGTAGCCTGATTTATCAATGCGTCGTTATTAATACATGCTTTCCTGAACTTTCATCAACCTTGACCATCTACAGCAAGCGAAGCAATGTTATGAAGGAACTCAACTATGACATCTTAATTTGAGAAGCGCATCTCAATCAAATTATGCTTCCGGAGGAGGTCAAGTCTACGATACTTATTTGACGTTCTTTAACCAAACTTATAT
The DNA here is from genome assembly GCA_951217065.1 of Baccha elongata. Taxonomy (NCBI): domain Eukaryota; kingdom Metazoa; phylum Arthropoda; class Insecta; order Diptera; family Syrphidae; genus Baccha; species Baccha elongata. The sequence continues at coordinate 121,584,756 of OX578272.1, read as the reverse complement.
ACGGTTCTTGTAGGATACGGTTGATATGCTATAGCTATCCCATAAAAACCACTCATTTTTATGGGATAAAAACCAGCATATGTCGTTCTCCGACCTCTTAACTACCACTATGAAAAAATCTATTTCGGGGAAGCATTTCTTTAGTTTTTATTGTCGTTTGTTCCGGATACTTTTAGTCGTGACTAATGAGTAATTTTTTCAAATCAAAACTTTTATTCTAGACACAAAATAGGAATAGGGAAACACGTCAAATTAAGTCATGTTAGTTATTTTTTTTCTTTTCATTTGGAACAGAATTTTGGTAGCAATTGATGGGATCCTTAGCTGTATATACGGCACATAATTTCCTGCTACCTTTCAAGTTCTGAAGATAAAAGTACATAGGTAGTTAAAGCAGTCGGGTTTAAAAAAAAAAAGTCCCAATTACCTTGAAATCAGCGATTATAAGGGTCCATAAAAACACGAACACAAGAGGAATTACACAGAAAATGGGAGTCAAATTATTAGGGATGTAAGTAACTTGAACCATGTTGATACAGTTTATTTTAAAAGTTGCAAGCAAGGCAAAGGCAAACAAGTCTTTGAATTTGATTTGATTTGATGTGGGACTTAAGGTGAAGAGGTTTCAATTTTTTTTAAATATTTTTGAGTTTGACAATTACCAGCTATCTGACTGACGTACTGTTATATAGACCGCCTGTCAGTTAAAATTTCCGACTACACGTTGCCTTCAATTGGTAGTCAAAATTAGAACTAATGTGGTTTTTCATTGGAAACTTCAGATAAGATTTCAGATTTTTGTTGCCGAATGAAACACAAAAATTTTTTAGTTTTATACTTGTGTGTGTATTCTTTCATTCATGACTTTTGTGCATTATTTTATGTTTGTTCTTATAAATGAACAATTTATGAATTGATGAAAAATCTAAAAAAGATGGGAAAAAAAATATATATTATAAAGCACTTTTTGCGACCAATGACAAACCCCATAAGTTATCTTTGCTCTTTAGTACAAACTTGACTACTACAGCGCTACACGTATATGGAAAAGTTTAAGTGCGCTGCGGGTTGTCAAAACAAGCAATAAGTTATCTTTGCCTTTTAGTACAAAATTGACTACCGCAGCGTCACACGTATAATCCAATCCCCTATGGAAAGTCCCATTATACAAAAATCCCTTTGAAATCCTTGAAAGGATTTTTCTAGTTGTTGCACTGAGCATGTCAAAAAATCAGAGCAAAAGAAAGGAAGACATACATTTTTTATTTCTTCTTTCTTGAGGAAGTATCATTTTTTATCGGGTGTGGTGATTCTTGATTTTGATTTTAATAATTATTCCTGATCCTGATCCTGATCTTATTTTGTGTCAATCCAAACAACAAACCAACAATTACAACCCCGCCAACTTAAAAATGATAATTCATTTAATAGTGAAACTTTAAGCCCCGCAGTTTTTCAATAGACATCCCCATAAGGAACTTTCCAAAACTCTGTACACCATTAAACTAGTACTAACATCCCACTTCCGAGCCATGGAGAGCAATGAAATTTCAATGTTTATGGACGTCAAGCTAGACATTCACGATAAAAAGTCTGAAGCACTAAAATTTAAGGTGAATATTTTTGATGATGAATAAAATAAATTCTTGACGCAAGTTGGAGAAACCTATTATTAATTCAAAGCACATAATCTGTAAACCTTATTAGGAACTTGTGTGATTAAATTTTGAGTTTTTTCTGTCTCGGCGTCTCGTCTGGTCTATTTTGTGATTTTCTTTTGTCAACTTTAGCGTTCTCATCTCGATTTTTCAATGTATTTAGTCTTAAATAAATTATTGATTCTTTATTTTTAGTCTTGGATGAAATGCTTGGTTAAAATTGAAGCCATCAAGTGTCTTCCTTGCTTCCTTCGCATTACTTTCATTCGAAATGTGGAAGATGAGGCCGCGAACTTAAGCGTGTCTATCAATATTCCTGGCATCACTATCAGCTTGGCATCTTCGAGGACCAAACAACATTCGTATGGTATATTTTGGATGCAAAATCGAAAAAGATGTTTCATTTATTTTGCTGTGGACTCTGAGTCCAGTTGCCGCCGTCACATGAAATGGATGAAGAAATCTATAAAGAATCTCGAGCTACATCGGCAAAGTGAGTTCAGATATACCGTTTGTTTAATATTTTTTTAAAGGTTAAATCTGTTTATTTTTAAGTATTTCTGGAAACACGACGCTCTAGTCGAGGTCGATATGAAGTGAATTTAACGCACAAATCGGGCAAACAAAATTTACAAGCTATCCTCGGTCCGTTGCCGAAAATTCCAGATGGCGATAGGTAAAATGAGTTATTTCAATATTTAATGTTTTTATTAAATTTATTTTGTTTAGTATCAATTGGTCGAGACGTGTTTCTGGAATGTCAGGAATTTATGAAGAAATACCGGATGGAATTGATTCAAAGTTGCTACAAAAACCGCGCGGTTCAATTGCGTCAGGCATATACGAAGAAATGAAACCTACAGCTGTTGACTGCCAAGCAATATGGTGAGTGTGCTTCCCTATTGCTATAAGTGAGAAATAAATGAATGAGTTGTTTTCGAACCGCATTCAATGAGTGAACTTAATAATCCTTAAGTTTTGCTGCTGCGTTTTTACTACCTATATTATAAGAATTTTGACCACAGTTTATTATCTGAATTTTTGTATACTTTGCAAAGATATCTTTTTCAAAGTATCAGACAAATTTCTTAAAATGAGTAGGTATCGAAAAATCTGACCGAGTGGTTTAGCGTTTAGAGACAATAAACGATAAAATAAGTTACACCAAACTAAACAAATTGAACAAATTAACAATCTACCAAAGAACTGGACCATATTCTGTATGAAAAAACGATCGAACGATTTTCTGACCAGTTGCTATGGAAATTGTTCGCACAGACTAAAACGTTTGTTCGTTTTTTTATTACAGAATCTGACCCCTGTGGCGTCATCCAAACTATTATTATTATTATTATAACTGACATTTTTATTAGTTTTATATATTATTTATTTCAAGTGTTGGATTATACTTATTTGTTCGTAAATAAAAAAAAATAAAGATTAAAGGACTAAAAAGCCATTTGGTTCATTAGGCTATTTATAATTCTTATTAACTATCCGATTTCAAATATTTAATTACTTCTTTTTTAAAGATTCTTATATTATTTAATGATTTGATTTCATTAGGAAGGTTATTATATAGTTGAAGTCCTTTAAACATCATTGTGTTAAGCCCTCGCGACGTTGTTTTATGTAGTAGACAAAAGTTTTGAGCACTTCTAAGATTATATTTTAATGATTATAAGTTAAAGCTTTTAATATAAAGCTTTAACTTATTAGTAATGAGCCATTCGCTTATGGATTGTAAGTCAATTGATTTTATCCGAACATTCTCGCATATCTTTTCCCGAAATAAATAGAAGGGCATCATCAGCAAACATACATAACTTACAATATTTAATTGCCAAATTTATATTTTTAATATACAACTATATATGATATAGCTAAAAAAAGCATTTCCATTGACGATGTCAAAGACAAACACTCAGGCTATTATGAGCTAGAATAACCAAATTATCACTTGGTACGCTCTTTTTGATACAGAAAAAAGTTATACATTTTTTATTTGTATAAAAACGAGTAAATCGTACTAAGCACAAAATGTGGTCTGAAGTAACGTATTCCGTTCTGAAACCAGCTGAAATTCAACTGCTTAAAAAGCATCAAAGTAAACAAAAATTAAGATGAGTCCAAAACGATACGCGAATAACAGTAGCTTTAACTGCAGTGTCTGTTTTACTTACGGAGAGCCTTAAATTTGAAGCAGCTCTCAGTATCGATTTTCCTTACAAGTTAGCGCTTTGCTGACTCTCCTTTGTGGATTTTTCCCTACTTGTCCTTAAGATAGTTGAGTACAACAGTGGTGCCTCTTTCAATCTTGCTGGCTAAGAAACTAATGGGTCTACCTAATTCCCAGTAAGCTCGAATTTGGCCTATTTCCTTTTTGGTTAATGAGTTGTGTTTTGTATGAAGTTATTAGTTGAACTATGCTAAGCTCCCTTATACTCCAAGTACCCTTTTATTTGATTTAAATAACGGTAAATGGTAGATTTTTTTTTTGTTTCACTTGTTTAAGAACAGTATAGCTAGTTCTTAAACAAGTGAAACAAAAAAACAGGTACATTTTATGATCTTTTTGGTAAAAAAGCGTCATAAAAGTTGCAATTATCAACTTTATCCTAATTGTTTCTTTGATTATTATAAACGTAATATATCCTTTATTTATTTTGCATCAGTTTTTCCTAAATTAGCGAAACCCAACACTGCCTGTTCTTAATCAAGTGACACGATGTGTATAACTCGACGGATTCTCGATGCGTATCTTATTATTGTGTTCCGTATCTTTAGAATTCCACTGGTATCAGAAACTGCAGCTTTTGATATCTTATCGAAACACAAACTTTTTTCACGGGGTATTTGAATGTCCAGAATATTCTATTGAAAGCCAGATGGATATTTTTTTATCAAATTGTAATCAATTTTTTTTAAATCATCTATCAAATCTTAAAATATTAAGTCCCTAATTTTTCTAAACATGATATTTTTTTTATTTTGTTAGTATATATTGCAATAAAAAAAATAACAATTTTACTCTTTCAAATTTTTAGTGAGGAGACTCTTGAACCAGCCCCTCCCCTTCCACCTCGCAAACGAATAAACACCTATGAACAAGACATTGGAATTCCTAGATCCAATACAAATCCCGAATCTGAATTGGCAAAAAAGAAAAAGTACAAAAATGTCTTAGACAACATTTTCGGACGATCGAAACGTTCCGAGAGTGTAAGCGAAGGTCAGGTAAGTACTACAGACGATCTTATAAGTGCCAGCCCGGACAAAGAGCAGCCCCTTGAACAATTCTATGTAAATACACCGAATAGTAATCTCCGTCGCAAAACACAGAACACATCGTTAGCCCGCAAAAAAGCCTTGGCCAATAAACGTAATAGCTTCTCCAGTCCAGATTTATCAAAGATTAATGCTTTCGATGATATATCCAATTTCGATGAAAACAGCTCATTGTCATCTGAATTTTTACCAATGGCATGTCTGGATGATTCGTCTATACAGATAAATATGCATAAAGAAGAGTCACCAATAAAACGTGATTCCTTAGACAGTTTGAACATATCCGAGCAGATTCAACCGAATTTTAATTTTTCATGCAATTCATCTAGTGTAAATTTGGTTGGCTCCAATTTGAATATAAAAAGTAATCAGCAACAAGTTTTAATAGATGATAACTCTGGTTATTGTGCGATGGCACCGATAGTTAAAGAACATTCTTCTGATAGTGATAAAGAAAATGATGATGATCTGAAAGACGATAAGCATGATGGACAGCAACCATCACGTAATGAAAGTGCGGTCTATGAAAACATGGCCAACTCGTCGGCTTTGAATAAATCAAATCTCTATGAAAACATTGGGGTATGCCTGCCAACTGGAGGGAAAACATCTATCGATCTCGAAGAAAGCTACTATCAAACGCCGCGCAAGTCAGTGATTAGTATTGATGATAAAATTCCTTCTTATTATCCGAATAGTTGTGACACGGCTAAAATGAGACGTCGCAGTCCATCGATTGCCGAAAAAACAGCAAACTCAAATAATCTTCGCCACTTGGCGAACATAAAAGTTACTCGTCGTGAGAATCTCTACATATCATCTCCTCAAAAGATAATTGATCAGCGTTTGCGTTCTACAGCTGTTGCAGACGATAGTGATAACCATAGAAGTCCAACAAAGAAGTTATCATCATCTCCTCTAATGGCGAGAAAAATATCCGAAAACGTATACACTGTAACACGTCACATAGACGAAGTCAGCGATCATCAACTGGCCCATAGTCAATCCCAGAGGATTCTAAATCTTGCTGCTCTGCAAAATATTGATTTTAAGTTCGATGACACTAAGAACGAATCGGACTTGAAGAAAAATTGTATGCAAGGTTCCGACAGTGCATCGAGGATCTATCAGAAGTATGCTACTTTGGCCAGGATCACACCAAATAATAAATACATTGATAAATGCTCCAAGAGCAAGGCTAACGCCGCCAGTAATGATCTCAGCAATGTTAAGAAGTTCACTTCTTTGCCTAGATTTAAAAAAATTGATTTTTCCCCACTTAAGTTGAAGATTAATAATGTTTTGCAACGCCACCATAATAATGAAGTTTGAAACTTATCATGGAAAGGTTTGGCCTTTTCATGAAGCAAAATGCTTACTGCACAACATATCATAGCTTAATATTTTTATTTTTCAAAAGCGTTAAAAAATAAATGCTCAATTTTAAATAAGTGCAGGCGAAAACAAAGAAAGACAATTCATTTAAGATGTCCAGTGTTGAATAAGATTTAATTTCAAAATTTGTACTTTTTATTGCTAAAAGCAATTTTTAAAATTTTAAATATTGTTTTTATTTTTAGTTTTATTCATTATAGCATTTTTAGATATCTACATTTTCTCTAAGAACCGTTATCAATGTTTGTGGTTAGACAAAAAAAAATTGTTTAGTTTTGGAAATCACTTTAAACAAAAAAAGTTTTGAATAAATTTATTACACATTATTGGTTCAGACTCATCAGTTGAATTTTTTTTCATTGCCCGCATTTTTTGTGCAAATTATGTCAAACAAAGAAAATTTTCCATAGATGATCTATTTCAAAATCTCTTTATATTCTGCAGTACAAATAGTTTCAGAAGAAATTAAATAAGCATATATATGTCTATTTTGAAAGTTCATATAGACATGCACAAATTGGATAGCAGTACCTTTATGGCTACCATCTGCTGATTTAAAATCAAAAAGTCGTAATTTGTTGAAAGATTTAAAATAAAATTATCTTTTTTCCTGATCCCCAAAAAGTAAGACAACATTTACATCATAACATAATTTCAAATAAAAAAAAACCTCTGATGACAAATCAATAACGATGTTCTTTTATTTGGGAATGGTAACACTCATTTGGGGTTATCGGGAATCGTATTTGAAAAATAGGTATTAGGCTACTTTCGAAAATAAGGAAAAATGTTTCTTACTAAATTTAAGACTGGCTTCGTTTGTGGTTCAGTGGAAATATATATCTGAGTTCATCAACAGTATTTTTTACTTGCGATTATTATTATTGACAAGTGTTCAAAAAAGAATTTTTATTAAAAAAAGAAATTTACCATTTTTGCTTACTAAGCGCTTTGGTCAATAGTAGTATAGTCCAATTTTAATAAAAACAACAATAAGTAGAGGGCATTTTTCCCTTTAATTTTTTTCCAAAAAATTAGTTGTTAATTTCATTTTGTTAATTATGAGAAAGATAAGCGCATTAACAAGAAACAGAAAGAAAGACAAGCAACAAAGTTACTACTTACTCAAGGTAACTTTACAGTCCGGGTCAGGTCCTCAATCAAAAAGCTTCATCCAGCCGACTCGGTTTCTTGCTAGCTATCTCCATTTTCGTAAGCAAAGTTGGTTGAGGTCCTCTGTTACTTGCTTGCACCATCTGTTCTTCTACTGCGCCGTCCCATCAGTTGGATACAAAGCCTTTCAGGGCCAGAGTAATGGTTTCCATTCGCTATATGTGAGCCAGTTACATTAGTTGTCTAAAAATCACCCGGTGTTTTTTTTTTAAACAGACTAAAGATAAGTGTCTTATACTGGGAAACTTTAGTTGGTTTAAAGGGCTTCACTCTTGAATCGCAATCTTTGTCAAAAGAAAAAGCAATTGTCAAAAATGCTGGTGTTATTCACTGAATTGATAGTGGATAGCTACACTTTTCTGACCACCTGTATAAGGTGACGTTTTGTCCGAGACGTCGGTATTAGGTGTCCTTTCTTGTCCCTTCAGCTTATACTTTTGGTCTTGTTTTGATAAATCGTTAAACACATCTTCATGGCTTCTTTCTCAATACTCACGAAAGTACCACTGACATCATTCTTTGTTCTTTACGTAAATATTGTCGCATGAGCATGAGAAAAGAAGATGAGAAATAGTCTCCTCTCATCCTCCTCCTCATCCGTGCAGTTTCTGCAGACGTCGTTTTGAGAAAACACAGTCTTGTGTCGCGTCTTCTTATGAGACAGTGTCTAGTTATGACACAAATTACGGAGCTAAGTTGCAGTCTGCTCATAGAAAGCAAATATTTAGTGCTCCTCAGAACTATTTCATCCTGTAGAAACGGACGACAATCATTTTACTCGAAGAAATTATTGTATTTGGAGTATTTGTTAAGAGGGTAGAGGGTCCACTTCTAACTGGTAACCTACCAGATGCTTTAGTATTTTGTGCTTTATTGCAACACATTTATCTAGTAGATGGTTCTGCGGTTCTTCTTGGTCACAAAACAGGCATGTTGCACAACTGGATGTACATACAATGCTTAGGTGTCTTTGTAATTTGTATTGACCAGTTAGAACACCCGTAGTGATTTTTAGTTTGCTCCTTCTCAGGTTGATACAAGCTTCAAATGGCTTTTGGTTATAGTTCCCAAGTAACATTTTGGCTTTTCTCAGTGTTTGGATCTTTTTGCTTCATCTTCCCTACTTAACAAACGCATTGAACCCTAATTTACATATGAAAAAAACTACAAAAATTTAATGTAGGAATTTCAATTTTTGGTTTTTGTTTTAATTTCCATATTGATTTTTTTAAACAGTTCTTTGCATATTTGCTTTAATTTTCAATTTAAAATTTATACATTTGAAACTTTTTTTTTTATTCAATTTAAAAAAAAACTAAAAAAAACATACATAATTAGAAATCTATTTTGCATTTACTTTGACATTTTAATATCAATGTCTATTTATCGAAATATGTAAATTAAAATTAAAAATATATATCGTAAGTACTATATCGCTCACCGATTAAAAAAGAACAATTAAACTAAAATATACATTAAATAAAAAAAAAGATTCATTATTTGAAAATCTGTGATTAATGAACGTACAAACAAACATATATATGTATATAATATTATATTACAAAACAAGACTATGAAATTTAATATTTTTGAAATAAACAAAAAAAAAAAAAACAAATATTATATACAAAACATTAGTAGAAAAAAGTGTTGTTTGCATTATGCTTTTAATTATAATAATAAAAATGAAAATTCTTATATGTATCAGGATTTAGATAGATAAAGTTTTAAGTAAAATCATATCAACCCAGGAATCGTATAGATGGAAATAAAATCAAAATGATTAAAGAAATATTAAATAAATTGCTTTTAGTGCCGCAAAATTTTAAAACCTAATTATTAAATTAAATCATTGTATTTATAAAAAAAAAATTAACGCTTTAAATATGATAAACAAAATTTATTCATTAAATACGCTTCTTAAGCTAAAACAAAATAAAGTAATCATAAAAAAATGATTTCCTTTAACACAATCGTAAACAAAACAACACGTCAATTCAATGCTTATCTTTTACTTTAAAACTATCAATCGAATATCATTGTTGTCTATTATTTAATCACAAAGCTTATATTGTTGAAATAATTATAACATTAAAACCAAATATAAAAAATAATCTATTAGTATCAAAAAAGACTTAAAAGTAGTTTAGAAAGTATTGTTTACAAAAAAAAAATATGTATAGTATCTACATACATAAGTTTACAAAACAAAATATTTGTAAAATGTTTCTAAAGAAGTTCATTCGAATAAATTTACAAAGAAATCATATATGGCATATATTTATTAATTAAACAAATTCCCTTGATACAAAAAAATGATCTCTTATATTATGGTAACCACAGTGAATGCGACACCTTATTTGGTTAGCCTCAGTCAAATGAAAAAAATAATAACCATTCTTCTTTTTTTTTCGACTATTTTAATGTTTTCGAATGGAACTACAATGTTACCACTTCACCGCTTCACCTAAAAATTTGTATAATATTCAACGAAATATTGAAATCATATACATAGATATCGAAAAATCTTTTTGTTAGATTTACTATATTTTAGCAATATGATTAGAAAAAAGAGGTCCAGGTCATCTTCTGTTAAGCCTTCTTAATAAATTTTATAAATTAGCATTTGGAAATCTATGAGACAAAATCATCCCATATGAACTTAACTATTAAAATAGCTTAGTTATTTTTTATGCAAACATTGTCAAATATCTGAACTTTGTATCCGAAATTATTGTTAAGGAAGTATTGAGGTCCAAATTTAACTATGGGGCTATGGTAAAGATCAGCTTAAGATAAGGTGGCTGTCAGGAAAACGTCTGATCACAGTCCGTTGTGATACGACATGAACGAGCCTATTAAATTAAACTAGTTGGAGCTTCTAATGAAGCGATGAAAACAATGAATCTCTTCATCCGCCAGATAGCTAGGTGTAATTTACGCCTTTGAGAGAAAGCAGGGTATGATCAGAGAAGAATAGTGAGAATAGTCTCCTACGCCTCCTTTTCCATGCAGCTTCTGCAAAAATCGTTTGAGAAAACGTCAAGTCCTATGGCGTGTCTTTCTATGATGCATTGTCACTTACGGATCTAAGATTTAATATGCCCATATACAATGGAAATTTAGTGTGTTTCACTTTCAGTTTTGTACAGATTTGATTTGTCGCTATCCAGGTGGTGGTGTTTGTCCATCTTGTTGCTAAGTTTGCACATAGCGATAGGTATGCCAATATTCGCCTTGTTAGGTAAAATCAATTTATTGTGACTTAGCCTGCCAGTTTACCGAACTGTCTTTGTGTCCCGGCACCGAAAAGAGGTGAACGTTAAACTGTTCTGCCATCTCGATAAGAGTTAATCGACAGTTGCGGGCAATTATTGAGTTTTATGAAATAGAGCCTAAGATTTAGTCTCTCTGAGTACACGCTTTGTATAGGAGTGAACTGATTTATCTTTCAAGAATTCCTCATCTTCCCAAGTGAGCCTTGGAAATTCTAATCAAAAACGAATTGAGGTGTGGAGTAGTCGGAGCGATTTATGTTTGATCCGAATAAATGGGGCTTTTCAAAAACTATCTGTTTTTTAGTGTTTTGTGGCGGTAATTTAGAATGCCTAGCTGCTTCTTCAAAAGGATAGAAAGATGTGGTTTTGATTCACAATATGAACTAATCAAATATGAAATTATAAATAGGCCAATACCACTTAAGGAGTGTGATGATCTACTTGGCTTACCTCTGTATTTTTGCATAAAAAAAATACTACTCAAGGCAAATAAATATATCATCAGCTATGTCGTGATTCGAGATGTGAAAATTATGTAATATATTCCGTTGATTTATCAAATTAAATTAATGGTGCAATTAAAATGCAGAAAATTCTAAAGTGATTACTTTCATATTTTTACAAAATTATACATTTAATTATAAATAACTTCATATCAAAATATATCTATGACATTTTATGGCAACACCCCATAATTAAATGATGCGGTTCGAGCATGTCTCACTATACTAGTATCTCTATCCCAAACCACCATCCACCCTAAGAATCTCGACTCGAATAACAAATTCACAACATTTATTCATCTATAGAAAGACGGGCAACCATAAACGAATGCTCATGTCTTCTATGGTCACACTTTGCTGAGTTCATTCTCACAACAAAGTAGAGAGTCTTTCAGTGCGAAATGATCGTATTATAAAGTAAGTCTTTTGAGGTATGCATATTATTTTGTTGATGTTACTACAGCTACTCTTTTAAACATAACATACCTACCAACAAAAATGCTACTAACTATAAAAAAAAAACATTCAACCAGACCAACCATCAAACCTTACTATTAAAAGATGCACATGCACAAAGAACGTAAACGAAAAAAGAAACTCCAAAGAACTCCAGGTTCAAACTTAATACAAAACAAAACAACAGGTAGATTGGTTACCTATGTACCAGATACACCTGAGCAGAGTAAGAAAATTCATGTACAGGAAAAGAAGATTTGTGTTTTGTGTATCTAACTATCTAAATAGTATTTTTCCATTATTCGCTCTTCTTTTAGGTTTTATAAAATATAAACTTTTTGAAAGCCGGGGTTCGACTCTGAGAGATGAAAATTGCCAAGTCTCAGTTGAGTTCAAACTCTGCCATCGTCGGTTCATACAGAGCAAAGTGTTCTTCTTGTGTCGTGTGTCGGATTAGACGGTCTATGAAATATATATATAGTAATCATATTTATTTGTATCTAAGCCTGGTTCAATATAGTTTTTTATTCAATTGTAGATATATACTTATACATTGAAAAAGTGAAAACTGCCAAAGAAGGCTTATTACTCAAAGATTATTGAGCAACGAAGATCAGTGAGGAAGGCAAAGATCGCATTTTTGATCGTCATAGCCACCGCTCATCTGGTTTACATCGATCTTTCTATAAAACAACTTAAAAAAAGAGAAAATTAAATAAAATAGATATAAATATATTTTTTTATGTTATGGTTTGAGTTTGTTGTGTTCCGTGAGTGTATCAAATGCAGTTAAAGAATTTGTTGAAAAAAATACCAGAAAAAAGTGAAGTAAAAAATAAAAAAAATCTTATCCGAAGGAGAAGTTATTAAGATTGTTGTTTTCCCCCTTTCTTATTTGATTTTATGAAGTTTTGGATTAAAACCTTCTCTCAAGAAGTTTTTTTTACTCACACTGTGAAGTTTTTGTATCTAATAGCCTACTCACATGAAAGGAAGAAGATTTTCCATATAAAAAATCTAGAAGTAGAAGCATTAAATCGGAAGTATATATTCACCTGTTGCGTGTACAATATAGGTGAGTAAATTCTTTATATTTTTTTTTTCAATATGTAAGTAGGCATCCAGATTTGATATTGCAGTTTTTATTTTTGTAATATTTAATCAAGATGGTTTGATGATGAGATGATTCATATAACAAAGTCAAAATTTACATAGGTTAATATTGAAAAATATCTAATAAGGTACTATGCATTTGTTTGTAATTTTATTTGACTCAGAATATTTACGAATTAACAGTTGAAAACTTTAAAGAGGTACTGATTTAAATTAACTTCAATATTATATAAGTCTACTAAAGTGTTATTGAAACAAGTAAAATATAGTTTATAGAAGATCCACCGAATGCTGAAAATGCTGAATGCAGAACTTTAAAAAAACTGTCAATAGAGCTTTTTGATTAATGAGAAGGTAAAAAAACTGAAAGTATTGGTTCTTTAGTTGATCATATTAAATTCATCTGCTTTCTGTTTGTCGATTTCAGCAGTATCCGTAAACCTCTGTCCTTGTTTAATTCTACTCTCGGTTTTAAAAAATTAAGATTAAGTAGACTTTTGTACGGTCAAAAAAGCTAAATACACAGATTAACTCTGACAGAAAATTCCAACGAATCAAAACACATCTTCATTTTGCTCACATTTCCTAATACATACAGATGTACATAACTAATTTTTATTAAAAAATAGACATCGAAAATTATGCAATTGGTGCGGTCGTTTACTTTTTAAAAGCTGCCGAATTTTACGGAATTGTACACGAACTAATGTCAATTTGACGTTAGTTGTACTCAAATGACATTAAAAAGTTAACGGACAAGATTAGAGTTTAAAGTTTTTATTTTGTAAATATGTCATCATAGAATAATAAATAAATTTAATAAAGTTATTGAAACCTTTATTGACGTTTCAAATAAAACTATTAAAGAAGAGTTTAAAAAAAATATTAAATAACTCCGAAGAATTAAAACGGGTTATTTTTTTAATTTTGTTGATTTGACAAAAATAATTTGTATGATAAATCCCCAGATTTAAAATAAGACTGAAATCCCCTGAATTTCTGATTAAAAACTCGGTGTGGACACACATTAACCTTGTTAGAAAGAAAGTGTTAAGTTTATTAAAATTTGACTGATTGTACCCCCAATTAGTTCGTACCCCAATGAATCGTACAAGAATAGGGAACTGCGAAAAATTGAAAATGGGAGAATCATTCAATCTCCTTTTAAAACAAATTTATTTAAAAGATAACAATATTTATTTTGGTATAATGGCTTCCTTTTGTCAAAAGAATGATTTTCTTAGTCAAAAACTTGATTTCGTCTTTATAATCATCAGACATGTAACTATAGTTAGGTGCTATTTTTGTTCATTTCAATTTTTTCATGTAAAATAAATCAATTATAAATATCGATCAATTATAAAAACAATAACTGATCTGTCGAACGTCTAAGCTATCATCATTATGCGTTTTTTTTTAAAACAAGATTTATTTCTTACGTGCCGTTATAATTAACTCATTAAAAGACATCAAGGTGAAACAATTAAAAAAATGACATTCAAATTAAAATACTTTGACCGTCATGACGTTCTTATATTGTTTGTGTTATTAATCATCTAACGAATAGAATATAAACACAAAAAAGGTTAGAGAAAGGTAAAATGGACCTGTCGAAAATTCATTTAGAATGCATATCGTTTTAATTAATTAAAACAAAAAAAAATATCAAATGAAATGAATATTTAATTGAAGTACAATGTTGGAAAGATCTTTGAAGATATTTGGAAGTAAATGTGTGCCTATATTATTCTTAAGGTCAGCAAACCAAGATGTAAAGTTTTTGATCATTATCACAATAATATTATGTATTCAAATGTGAATTTAATTAAACTTTTGTAGAAAAATTATAAAATATGTCAGACAATTTTTCAATTTTTATTTGTACTGCAAAAATACATTACCAAAATTGTAGCACCAATAAACACTTTAATTTTCCTATATTTATAGGATGCAAGAATCATATGAATATGAAGGTACTTATACCATTTCTTTAAGACTATTTGTATTAAATAAAGAAATTCAAACAATTTCCCTATCGAAGCTAGAGTTTTGAAATTTTGTTATTTTGATCTAGAAACTATAACTTACTAATATAAAAATTAGACCAATAGAGCGCACCCTTTATACACACTTTTTTCGAACGTTGTTTTTTATATTTTGTTTTGAGCCATTTGCTTACTGTCTATGTAAGATGTTCTTTAATTAAATATTCTAATTTGAATTTGTAAATCAAATTTTCAAATACGAACTTCTATAGGTAATTTCAATATCTGCTAAGTGAATTTAAAATCCAATTGAATATGGAAATTGTGGCAAACAAAATTAATGACCCTAAATCAAAATCTGAAAGGACTTCTTAATTGATTTTGTTAAGGTTTTTTAACTTAGTATACGCAGAATATTTTTTTTTAACATCAGGTTACATTTTAACAAAGCCTTTTCTTTAATCCATAACAAATGATGATGGCAACACTGGACATAGACAGTGAAAACTAAACTAAACTAAACTAAACTAAAGTTAAAAAAAAAATAAAAAAACACGTAGGCACTTATGCAACACCACAACTTTGTGTGTGTGGGTAAAATTTTAAAAGAAACACACACTTGGATCCATATGGATATTGTTATAGGCTTGACACTTAAATTGTATTTTCCTAAAAATATTCACTTTTGATTGTTTGGCACTTAGACCCCTTTTACTTACACCCCTTCAATTGTCGTTGCTATTTTAAATAACATAGTTTTAAATAATTTTTAAGAAAACGTTTTTGTGAATTCATATTTCAAAAACCTGTTGACGGATTTTTATTAAATTTAATTTTAATGTATAATAAATTAAGTTCATCAAACTTGCATACTCAGTTTTTTTTTGAAAAATTGGTTTTCGAAATGATATTTTGAAATCGTTTTTTTATATTAAGCAAAGAAAATTTTTTGCATACCTACTTTGATTTTGGTTTAAATCTTTGTAAGATATGGATTTAGAACTTTTAAAAAAATTTCCCGTTTGTAATTTATTATATATTATAAATTTTCAAGAACAGCTCCTTCTGACAATAACGTTATTTTATTTGCCACAAGAGCAAGTCTGTGTGACCCAGTCGTGCCCTTTATTTTCCTAAGATGTACCCAAGAATCATTTCCTAAAGGATTGTCCCCTATTTGGGGGCACCGACAGCCTGAATAATCAACTCAACTCTCATTGGACGAGATTCTTTAAGATGCATAACAAAAATGTTGATTCTGATTCTGCGGCAAATGGATCGTGTATACGACCGGTATACTGACTGTATACCATTATCTAACGAAGTGATCCAAAAAACATGTGTGAGATGACCGATGTGTAGCATGGGGAGCATCTATAGGAATTGCATCTTCAATAGAAAACAAGTTTATTTTGCAATCGCAACAAATGATCGTTATGTAAGAATAGATTAAAAAATATATGTACATACATAATTTTTGGTGAATGTACATATTTCTTTGGAACTGATTAAATATTAAAAAAAAATACAAAATCAAAATTATACTACAACATCATATACGAATATGTATATCTGGCATCAGAATAGGCATTTATTTCCATTTGCTCCAAAGACTTTAAAATATTTATTGGGTTGTGAAATCTCAAATTTGCATTTTTCTATTGCACCAACCAATATCAATTTCAAAGAAAAAAAAAGCCAATACTCGAAAATATAAGACAAAGAGACTCAACAAGAAGGATAATGTTCGCTTTTCATTTACTCTAATGAAAACTCCCACGAATAGGTATTGAATAAAAATGAAAATCATGTGATGGTGTGAAGCTTATTTTTTTTATATTGAAAATTTACCGCTTGAAGTTGGTACAAATGATATAAACTGAACTTCGATAACTAAAATGGATTTTTAATGCCACTGGTCAAAACAGATATACGACTTGGATTATATGGAACTCGATCAGAAATGAAGGTATTTAAGCTGAAAGAGCACCACAGTTTAGAAGCTACTAGGTCTATGTTAAGAATCTGAATGGTTACCTACATTGCTTGTAAACGTATATTCTGCATAGTATGATTGATACATTGAGGGCAATCGTGTATTAAAAATGACTTACTTTTTCTTTGTATTTAATTTTATTAAACATATAATAGTGAGCATTCAAACTCACAGCGAATCATTTGAAACAGTAATTAATTAAAGTCATCTTTTTTAACAATCAATAAATTCTTAAGATCTTCTCTATGCGTTGTGAATTTACATATGTAAATTATCTAACACATCGTGTTAAAAAATCAATCAATAATACCATTTTATATTTCTAAGTCATTATGAATTTTTTACAACAAAAACAAGTATTGTCAGCCGCAGTATTTTGAACATATATTAGATATGTATGTATATACAAAACTTTAGTACACTGACCTTTTAGGTGATGAAACGTACATAATTCAACATGAAAATGTTAAATTGTATCAAACTTGAAGTTTACTGAATAATTGGTTTATTAGGAATTTAACTTTTATAAATAATTGGAAGTCTTCTTGGATTAACTCTATGGAATAAATTATCACATCAATCAAGCAAGTGTTTTACTGTTAAAATAAAGAACTATATTTGTCTTATTTATGAAATACAAATTAGAAAAATAAAACTATTAAGTATAAGGAGCATATTTTTGAATAATTTATTTATTGTAGGTGATATATTTTACCCATTTATTTATGACTATATGGTTTTGTTTAGTTAATTAATTAAAGATGTTATTGTTAACAAACAATTGAAACATTTTGATGTTAATTTATTGAATAACTAGCTGTGTTGTTTATATGTATATAGGGTGACCATTCGTCCCGTATTTCCCGGGACAGCCCCGTATTTGAGTAGCCTGTCCCGGGTTTTTATTTAGGAAATACATTACGTACAAATTCCCGTATTCGCCCCGTATTTTAATACTCATTTTTAATATTATCTATATTATTCAAACATTGTATTATTTGGCAGAACTCAAAGTTTCGTATCAATATACAAAAGCGTAAAGTGAAAAAAGACTAATGCCCAGTTTTACCAAAATACACTTAAAAGCATTTTAGTTAACGGAGTAATAAAATTTATTGACATTTTAGCTTAAAATGGTTTGCACCAACATTAGGAGGTGAATTTTTAAAAATGAGGAAACTTGATGCCAACCCCAGATTTTTATTCACCACACATGGGTCTCTTTCATTAGAGTAAGCGAGAGGAGAGTATATAAATGGAAAAAATCTCTTTGTCTCGCAATTTTAAGACGCTTTTAAAATTTATATGAAACAAAATGGGACTTTAGTTTATTGGCCCTTTTAAAACTGAAAGTGGTTGGTGAAATTGATAAATTCTATTTTAAGATTTAATAATCCAATAAATATTTAAAAGTGTTTGGAGAAACTGGCCATAAGGCCCTTATTGCGAGTGTCGTTTTTCTATCGATAAACGACTTTTCTCGATAGTGGAAGATCGAAAGTTTGATTTGGTATTGCGAACCTCAATTTTGAACGAAAAATTTCGTATAAGCTATCGATCTTTGTCGTTCTTTTTTTTGTGATCGACTGCGTACGAGTTTTATTTTCTCAACAAAATTATGTGACACTACCCCAAATTCCAAAAAGAGTATTCCTTATTCACAGTAACAGTGATATCTCTGTCGATCAAGTTATACAATAACAAAACGAAAATTTATCGATGCTTTCGACATTTATCGCATCGTATGTCGAACGATACTCGCAATAAGGGCCTAACTATGTCTTTAAATGAATGTATACATGAATACATAAATAGGTTCATGAATAAATTGTTATAGTTGCACGTTTTTATGAGGACTGATTTAGTTTAGTTGTTCATCAAATAAAAAGCACTACTGGGTCGTACAAACTTGAAAAAAAAAAACAGAAATGCAGAAGTTATATTAACAGCACTGCAAATATAACCTTTTCTTTAAGTCTAAACAAAACTGTTTTAGCCATTTTTGAGAAAATTTGGAAAAACCAAAAATTTTAATGGGAGATAATCCAAATTTGTCGTCCACAACCAAAAAATAATACCCACGAAGTATTTCACGTTTGAAGAAAATCGCTCAAAACATTTAGGCTGTAGATCCAATGAACAGACAACCGCAAATTCGCACATACGCACATATGTTTAGTGCTTAGTGCCTCGAATTTTACTTGAAAATAAAAAAAAACATATTTTGAGTTATGATTCTGCCTCTGGTAATTTAATTTTTTTCTGTCCCGAGCTTGGCTTTGAAAAATATGGTCACCGTATTTATATATCATATCCATATATGAATTAAAAATTGATAAATAATTTTATTCTTGAGCACAGAATTAATATCAGAAAAAATACTTGAAGGTTTTTTTTTGTATATTATCACTTACCTATTGCAGTTAATCAAATTAGGTGCATTGATAAGTGTGAATTAATAACAACCTGTGTGCTTGACCACTATTTTGGCAGAAATTATAGCTATTTTACGGCTCCCAAACTGATCATCAGACTCCTTTAGTAGTCCCGATCTGTTATAGTCTCATATGTAAAGAAGTACTTAGTAGTTTATTAAACCGACGAATGTTGAGAAAGATTACGATCATAAAAATGAAATAAATAGAAGGTGTTGAAAACAAAGCAGTGTCTGATAGATTGTAAATAATATACTCTATTTCTGCTTTGACGATGTTAATGATCTCGGATGGGACCCTAACTCTTACCCTTTACTGCACTTCTTTCCATATTCCCTGTTTCCGTTCGAAATGCATAGATTAAAACATAATTTTTGTATATTTTTTTTTTTCATCGAATAATGATGTCTGGTAAATGCAGCTTTTGGAAATTACATCCATGAACTCAAATTTTATTAAAAGCATTTCACAGTTATATAAAAAGTTCATATGAATACATTAACAATTCAAATAAAATTTTGGTTACAAAAGAGGCATAAATATAAGATTATAGTTCTACGTTGTGTCATGAACGAAAAAAGGTCAAACTCATTTCCATATTTTATACACAAAAATTCTTTTTTAACTTTTGTCATAAATTATTATAATGTTCATGGAGTAGGTGTGGACTGTCTATATGTCTGATCATTAAACTGGTTATACCTACGTAACATGTGTATAAAAACTGTTTTAAACTTTATCAATACAATCGAGAAAAGAAAAACGAAGAAAAATAAATCTCTACAAACAAAGTCTATTAAAAATAGTATATTTCAAACTTTTCCAATTAAGGTTATAGGTATGTAGACATAGAAAGCAAATAATTAAAACTGATCTATAAAAACCCTTATTACGGTTCACGAGTCAAATTAATGTTCGTCTCGAGTCGAATGCTTTACTTTGGTTCATAGCGAAGGAAATTGTTTTATTCACAAATCGTTATATTCTTGGCTTACATGCATTTCTTGTGTTCTTTTGCATTCTTTGCATTCATATGCATTTTTTGCATTCTTTTGCATTGCCTTAGTACTAAAATGCAAAAGAATGCAAGGAATGTAAAAGAATGTAAGGAATGAAAAAAAAAATACAAAGAATGCATGAATTGTCAATTGACTGCATTCAATTGATTGCTCCAAAATGAATAGGGCCAAAAGCCCAAAAATTAATGCAATCATTTTGCGTCAAATAAAAATGGCGATTGCTTTTTTGGAAATGTAAGTTTCAAAGCGAAATCAATGAATGTAATCTTTTTATTGAAGTTATTAAAGACTACACTCTTGCATTCTGAGATAGACCCCCTCCCCATGATAAAATATGTTTGTATTTTGTTCCTACCAGATGTCATTCTCAGTTTGCAGCGAAAAAAATGTCCCCATACAATTTTTAACTCTAATGGTGCATGGTGACCACCACCATTGGGTTGGCAGACTTTCGGAATAATTATCACATGTGAGGGGAAAAATAATGTTCGTTATCAAATGAATACATAATTATTTTGTTAGATGGCTCTCCGTCTATTACCTGTCATCTGCAGGCATCTGTCAAGTTATTACCTGCACCCTTTTGAAATGACTGTCTTTGATATCACCTATCGCATTTTTTTTCCATTTTGCTAAATGGTTGAAAGAGATAAAAAAAAAATAGATATGAAACCGCGTAATGTTAAAAAAAGCAAAACGTTAGTTAGATTTCAAATAAAAAAGAAGTATTTAGGTACTGACATTGCTTGCGTTCGTGTGTACAACTATTGTGGTTCGCATACTTTACTGTTGTTGTAATTCCATGTTAAAACACAACTGATCAACCATATGGCTGAGGTGGGGAAATAAATCTGAAGGTATCCTCAAATGTTCAGTATACTCATGAAGCCAAGGGAGGATTGGCAAACAGCTGACTTCGAATATGTGTTTGTGTGTCTTTTGACACCTATCCGGTTTTGGTCGTTCGAAAACTCATACGATACAGAAGTATCTAGATAGCTCTTTTGTTGTGCACCCGAACGTCCGCATTGTATATACATTTTTATAGTATTTTCATGCTGAATAATCACCGCCTGGCCATCTTAAGAAATTTGTGAGAGTTTGGACAAAGATTACGAGGTACATGAACCTTATGACTATTTCCTTATTGGTAATGGACTAGCAATCATTTCCATATAGACGTTATGTCCGCGGATCTTGTGTCATCCCACCAGTTGGTGAAATAAATGCCATTTTATATTTAACAAAGCAATAAATATTTAAAAGTAGTTAGAGCAACTATGGACATATCAGTATTCCAATGTAGAAAAATTGGCATTGGCCATATCTATCAAGCCAAGCCAACCCTAAAAAGAAACGAATTATTAAAAGGTTGTTGCACTACATATTTAAAAAAAAACTACTACAAAATGCTAGCAACAAATATCTAATGCAACGACCTTAAATTTGTAGGTTGTTGGATTAAAGAGAACGAGAACATTGTATACTATATGTTTACAACAGTTAGAAAGAGATGAGATTTGAGGTTGTTGTATTAGATATTTTTTGTTATCATTTTGTAGTAGTTTTTTTTTTATCAAAATATGTAGTGCAACAACCTTTTAATAATTTTTTTTTTAGGGTTAGCTCGGCGTGATAGATGGCCAAGACAGATTTTTCTGCATTGAATTACTATAGAATATAAATACAAAGGGGCATACAATTTCTATACTACCGAATAAATTGACACAATGACATTTCAATTTACTTTCAATTTTAATAATATGTCAACCGCTAAAATGATCACTGTATAGAAGCGATACGATAAGCGAGAGTTTTTCTTCCATGTAAACCTCACATATACTTTTTTAATTATTTGAAATGCATGAATGCAGATATGCACATGGTTAAAATGAAATGGAAAAATTCTTTGAGTCTGTCAAGTAGTGATGGGACTTCTACCGCTTAGTGGTATTTCTACCACCTCCAATTCAAAATCTACCACCTTTTACCATTTGCTGCTAGTTATAATAATTTTTCTTTTTTATCATTGTATTGCTTTGGAAATCACAATTTACCCATAAACATTAAACACACATTCTCACATTAATTGAAAAAAATTCCATTGTTACAATTTCCAATCCATCTCATTGACTGAGCTTTGTGCGATGTTTTATATGGTTGTGGATCGTGGTGTGTTTTCGCTTTTGTTTTGAAGTTTCTTTTCTTACTGCGTTTATTAAGTCATGTCGATGTCCTTGCGTTTGATTTTTCCATTTTAAATAATAATAGGTAGTAATTTTAACTTATTAATACTAAGAATAAAAATGCGAAAATTCTTGGTTTCTACAACAATTAATATCAGCATTTAATTTTTATTAGTGGTAGCTTTGTGCTAATTTGTCAAATTAAATTATAAATAATATGAATTTCAAAAATATGTTATTGAAAAACTTATTTGAATGGGCTTCTTTTTTTTGGTTATAAATAAATAATATTTTTAACATGAAAAAACAAATATTTTTGTCTACCACCTTCCACCTTGTTTTTGCCCTATCTACCACCACTTTGATTTTCCCAAGTCCCATCACTGCTGTTAAGTGAAGTGGTAACTCACGTTATAACCACAAGACAGACAAAAAAACACATATGTAAATTGAAGCAAATGAGTTAACGGCATTAAAACCCAATGAATAATCTAAAATTCATGTATAATTTAAGTCCAGTATTTGTTAAGCACACGGTGCAAATAGGCTTGCATGTTATGGTCACAGTCATAGACGTTCCTACGGTAAAATGCATAAAAAGAGGACTTTCGATTATGATTAGTATGAGTAGTTTTCAATCCAAACGCAATGGTTGGTTATTGCATGCAAAAACAACTTCTATGAAATTGTAGAAAATACAATTGTTGATTTGTGGGTTCTGGTCATTGGATGCCTAGTGGACTAGATGTTTATCTGCATAAAGATGTGCATAATATACGTTGTTGTCTATATTGTGATTGTCCTCTCAAGTAGGTAGGTTAGGTATATTAAGGTCAGTCGAAAGAAGTAAAATCTCAAATAAAAGAAGAACAAATAACAGTTGGATTTATATTGTGATTGATGACATTAAGATGAAATTGATGGTTGAAGAAAAAATTTAGTTAAATATAGGTTAGGAAAACAGAGAGTTAACAATGACATATTATATCGGTAGCGTAGTTGTGTACCTTATACTGTTTTCGTTGCAGGTAGGTACTACACAGGAGGATGAGGGAAACCTAATCCAAAAGAGTAATACCTGAAACAGAAGCGTGCAGAGGTCTATACGCATGCAAATTGTAAAACACATACTTATGTGCAGAGGTCAGCACTCAGCAGGGAAATCGTAAGTTACATTGATATATAGACAAACGCCAATGCTACATGTATTGATGAGTTTCTCGAATCATTAGAATTATTACCATTAACAACAGTGATTATACATATACATAGGTATAGGGAATATAAGGCAAGTTAAAGCATACACACATAATTTTGCAATTTTGATAAAACTTCAAATATGATATTTATAGCGAATTGTGATGTTTTTTATTAACGGTTCCTGCCATAGAACCTTTTTCTTCATCTTTTAAGGTTGATTAATACTGCAAAATAAAAATTTTGAAAAAAGTGTTTTTTGAGGAAATTTAAGAACCTATACATAGTTTTAGGATCAAAGCTGCACCGATTTAATTTTTTTTTTATAAACCCAGTTTTCAAAAAAATCTAGTCAAACGATTTTGGCTTACATACTTATTTGTTTTTAGGTAAATAGAGGTTTTTTTTAATACATAAATGTATGTATGTAGGTACATATTATGTGTAACTGGCACTTATTTGTTTTTAGGTAAATAGAGGTTTTTTTTAATACATAAATGTATGTATGTAGGTACATATTATGTGTAACTGGCACGTTTTTTGCCAAAAACCGTTGGACCATTGATTTTGAACAAAAAAAAAACATTTTCTTTGTTTCTTAAATTTTTAAAGCATTTCGGAATCGTATCATTAAAAACAAAAGGCCCTACATATGTACATATATGGCGCTCCAAAAAAAGGGTACCTACTTAGTTTTTAAATTTTTCGATTTTTGGAGCTTCATATTTCGGTAATGAAGTGACATACTTCAATTTTTTGAACAACAACAACAACTTGCTTACGAATTCTATTATTCGTTTTTATTTTGGCTGGAGATACCTATAGCTATTCCGAGGAGTGCTAAGTGCTATCATCAGTCACCTTATTAATGGTGCCGACGTGCTGAGCTTTAATACAATTTTATTATGAAAAACTTTCTATATGCACACAATAGGATTCGAACCCTTGCATATCAGATTTGCTCAGTCTTGGAAGTCTTATGCACTACGCGATCCACCGCTTATGACCACTGACTTCACAGGTCGAGATATGGTGTTTGTTTCTCAAACGCATTTGGAGCATCAGCATTTTTCTAAACGCCTTTGAATATGCTGTTTTGTTCTGCCTCCATTTTTCTCCTTACCTTATTTCGATAGACTTCTATTTATAGCACATATCAAACATGCTTCTATAAATCAATATTGTAGCAAATTTACCGCTCTACAAAACATACCTCAATGCTATGGACGTAAAAATTTAGAAAAATGGGCAAGAGTTGAAAATTTGAATTTAAAAAAATTTTTTTTTTTAGCAAAATTTGAAAATCTAATCAATAAAATCAAATTCAATGTAACCCTACACAAAACATATTATAACGTTTTTGCCGTAGAACGTAAGAAAAAAAAAGTTATACAGGAAAAACCGGAATAAGGTCGAAAATTTTGCTCAAGGTCCAAAACTTGACAAAATGTTAATCAACCATCCCAAAACAAATTCTGAAAGTTTCATTGACCTCCAATCTTTTTCCACATAAAACAACCTGCACTTGACTATCTCGAAAATTCATGATTTTTACTTTATGCAAAAAGATGTCTTTTTATTTGTATATAAGTCTTTTTTGGGATCGGGTCGAAATTCTGTTTGGTCAAAATTCTAATTTTTTTCTAAAATCCATTACTAAAAAATTATTTTTAAAATTATTTTTTTAAGAATTATATAAATGCATAAGTAGTTGTACATAATGTATGTTGTCATAATGTTTCGACCATGATCACCGGATTGGTGAAGCGCAGATAAACAAAATTGGTAACGGTAAATTTGTTCACAACGTTCACATGCTAATCATTATTTTGAACACTTGAATAATTTTCTATACATTTTTCCTAATATTCCTAACGGAATTGCACTGTATTTTAGCATGTCTTTAACTGTACGACAGCTTACTTACTTTTGTGATTCACTGTACATTAGCGGTATTTTATTATACCCTGTGGTCGGATCTGGATTGGATTTGAATCGCAAAATACATGCATACAACAACAACACAAGATCCAACTATGTTTCTAGATTTTGAATTCCAATCCGTTCCGGAGATAATAAAATACCTACAGTTATTGTTACTTACCTACATACATACGAATACCTACAGGAATGTTTATCTAGATCAAAAACAAGGATTAACGATTGAAAATTGCGTTATATATACCTATTTAAATTTTCCCTTCTTCGCACATTTTTCAGTGATGAAGTCGTTTCTTTGCATCTGTAACGTATTTTTCTCTATAGGTACTTTAGTTCATCATCATCAGTCATCCTCATCAGTGTCACTACATCAGCATTATCAGCAAATCTTTTGTATTGAAAATTTGAAAATATTACACACATAAGAACGACGAGGGTGAGTCGGCGATGCGTCAACTAGCTATCCCTGTCATATATCTTGTAGCACAAGTGCTCTCTCATTTAGTGATGTGGTGACTGGTGATGGTGACTCGCCTCGCACTCGTGTGATCGAGATAACTTACCAACACCTTTAAAAACAAAACATGTATTTGAATTTGATTGTTTATTTTACTACACCTATTATATTGCTGAATCTGATGAGTGATGCTGCTCTTTAAAAGGAAACAGGGTAGGAAGAGGTCACTAAATGATGCCACTTCACAAACACAAACACAACAACCCATAATATCGATGAAGTGATGTTTGGATCTTGTTTCTAATCGTGACTGTAACTTGTAGCCAGCAGTAAGTGACGTGATCAAGTGCTGATATATTTTTCATAAAATAATAAGAAATAATTGATAAAAAAAATGAACACTGAATTTATAGAATTCCTTATAAAAAATGTAGAGGTTTATCCATGTTTGTGGGATACATCTTCAAGGTTTTATAACAAACGTGAACCTACAGATCAAGCATGGGCAGACATTTCCACAAAATGTAGACAACCAGGTATGAGTGAAAAAAAATAAACAGATGCTTATGTTTATGATGTTTATAATTTTTTTTTGTTTTGTAGAAAAACTATGCAGAAACAAATGGAAAAATGTTCGCACAGGTCTTTTTCGAAGTTTAGCAAAGAACAAAAGATTTTACTTGCATGACGAAATGAAATTTATGTTCCCAGTGTTTGAGTCATTAGCATCAAAATTTTCAACACAAGATCCAGCAAATAGTACAACAAATTACTATTTGAATGGAGTTAGCGGCATGAGTGATGATTGTGAAGAGAATAATGATAATGTTATAAAACATGAAGATTGTGATTCAAATTCAGAACCAATGAATTCCGACGAGTTGGATAAATATGAAAATGTCACAGTAGAACTTACACCAGAAATAGGATATTTTTCACAGTTGTGTTCATCTTCACCATCAACAGAGTCCATACAGAATAGAACAACACAAAAACCAGAAAATATTGATACAAAAATAAATTGTTTATCAATGAAAAGAAGACGTAAATCAAACATTGATAATTATCAAAATATGGAATCCAAAGAAGAACAAGCTCTTATGTCATTTTTTAAAGGCATCACAGCAGATGTGCTATCATTGTCGATAAAGAATCAAAGATTTTTTAAACGGAAGTTGGTTGAACTTGTCGATGATTTGCATAGAGAAGATGAAACGAACGAAAAATGTTAATTGTAAATATTTTCAAGTTAAAATACCTACATAAAAGAAAAGTTATTTAATGTAAATTATTTAATTTGTTGAAGGTTCTAGTTGCTAAATAATGTTTTTGTTATAATACAAACTGTATATACTACATTGAAAATATTAAATAATAAATTAAAATAATTTCAACTAATAAGTGGTTCTAGTTTGTAGTCATCAACAGAAAACTAAAATCGAAACTATTTATAAATAAGACTTAACATAACCAACTTAAATTGCATGACTGGGTCGTACAAAAAGTTGCTCTTCTAACAAGTTTCCACGAAAATAAAATTAAATTGAATAAAATAAATTTTATAATTTTTTAAAAAAATGAAAGAGATACGAAGAAAATCATAAACTCTTTTTACAATTTAAAGTAAACCAGTTTTAAGTGCTTAATAGTTTGCATTAAATATAACAGAATTAATTTTTTTAGTCAAGCCGTTATCCAAATATTGAATTTACAAAAATATAAATTAAAAAAATAGTTAAAATTAAAACTAAGCACTTTAGAAAATATTGGTACTAAAATTTTATCAAATCATCTAGATCTTTCCAAAAATTGTTTGAGTAAAAAACGATTAACCCGTTCAAGAAACCCAAGAAAAAAAAAACCGTTATATAAGAGTTAAACAAAAGAACAATCAGATCATCTCTAATTTTTTTAAGAAAATCGTTCTCTATTATTGTTATATGGCAGGGAGATATACGGTTATGTTTTGAGTTCAATCTGTCCTCTAAAAGGCCCCACACACGATCGGATATGTTGGCCGAGCATCTTCAAAAATGTAGTTGGCGAATGGCCTGGCCAACATGTTGGAACGTGTGTCGGTGCGGCCAACACAGTTTTCGGACTTGCGGTTTGCGTGGTTGGTTCGTGACTTAGTTGGGCAATACCCTCCAACAGGAGCAAAGTAGCAAGTATTTTCTGCGTGTGTGGGAAATTTTCAACAATGGGAGCATGAAAGTATAGAAATAATTTCTTTTGCGATTTGATAGCCAATGTTGCCCATGTGGTTGGAACGTGAACTAAGAATCGAGAGCATGTTCGGTTTACGGTTGGGATCTTAGTAAGCCAAGCATATTCGATCGTGTATGGGGCCTTTAAGCCCTTTAGGCTGTAGGTGCTTATTTGATAAAAATAACCTAATTAAAAAGAAAACAAAAGAAATGATAAACTCCCGTCCATTACGATTTTTTTCTTATCTTGGCCCAATCTACTCGCTTCACTTTGCTTTTTACAAATTATGGAAATAAATCTGTATATAGAATCATTTACTGTACAGTACACACCTACTTTTGTTGTACTAAATTGGCTGTATCTCCGTCAATATATTACAGATCTGGTTCACCAACCAATTTTTAGGAAATTTTATGATCTCTAACTTTAGTATCTAATATGGTGTACAAAATATATGCTTAGTTTAAGAAAAAAGTCAGACGAAATTGCGGTTTTCCGCCTATCCCCAAGTTAGCAGCAAGAGTTCTCGAGGTAAAAAACTTATGGGGGTCTCCCGAGTATACGCCCAAACAATGTAAAATTTTCATGGAGATCCAAATATTTTCCAGGAAGTCCCAGTTTTTCCGACATGTCGGATGGACTTAATTGATCGCTATTGAAAATGTTGCTTTTCAGGCAATAAAGTGGTCCATACAAAAATTTCAGAAAAGAAAATAAAGTAAATCGGAAAAGCTATACTGAAATTCACGGCATATATATACAAGGGTTCACATTATAAATATTATTCAAATTTAGCTAAGGCGATCTTTTTCAGTGATCTTAAGTATTCGACTTCTTTCATCCTCCATATCTACAATATACTAACCTGAGCACTGAATATAAATTTACACATTGAAGATTCATCTTCTTGATTGAGTCAGCTTAGCTGTTTTTTTTTACGTCCCACCAAAGTAGGTCGGAAAGCATGGGATGATTGTCCCCAGAGGCAATTTCGCACTGTGTTACGAACTCAAAAAATAAGGAGACTTAAGACTAAAACAAATGTTGGAAACAAACAGAAGAAAAGAGAAAGAAAAAAAAACGGAACACCTAGAAGATATAACATTGAATTGCAACATACCTAACGTATGGAACTATGAACGTTAAACAAAACTTTACCACGCTTTACAACAACAACTGCTATACTGATCCTCCACCAAACCATATAAATATATAGTATATATCCAGTTGATGGCCATCTCTATAACAGTTAAAAGAACGATCTTCGTCTTCGTCACTTATATCATCATCTTTGCATCAAGCATCCCAGATTCATCCATCCATCCATCTATGTGCAACACAGTGTATAAATATACAAAACAAGACATTTTTTCATACCCCGCGCCATTTTATCTGGGCGGTCGTCTTCACCTTAGATCAGCGAAGAAGGCAATTACGCCTACGCCATCATGCAACACTTAAGTTTGTGCAACTTAGCATTTCGAGGTGGCTGATCTGTGGAGATGCCATCGGCTGCATATCACGTTTGTCTAATTAATTAACTCGGCAACATAATGAATCTGTGATCCCTGAAAATAAGTTTGTATGATGCAAAATATCTTCGGGTGGTGCAATTGCTAGAGAGAAGATGCTTTTTAGTTGTAATCATTTGTCGTTAATGTCGTTGGCCCAATGGCCATTGTGACAAAATCCCATTGTTCCTCGCGAGATAATGATAGACTGCATGCTCTAAATTTGCATATGGAACAATGGCATACATGAAGTTGCATGATCAGTGTAATTAGTTAAGTGGAATTCGTGCCTCATGTGAGTTCGCAAATTCAGTTTTTTTTTGAGTTTGAACTCTGAATATTTTGCAGAAATAAAATTATCATGTTGATATCTTTATGTCATCAACAACGTTTGGAATTTAAAAATGCTTTGGGTTTTGCAGAAATTAAAAGCTGCATACACGCACAATTCTGTACACTCGTACATTTTTCCACGCAGAAACCGCATGTGCGTTAGCATATTTAACATTTGAATGTGGTAATCCTTGTTGATTTGAATGATTTATGAATCAAAATGTAATACTTGAAATGAATTTTAAGTTACTTTTTTGTACGCTTGCGATACATAAAGCCTTTTTTTCAAAGGTGTTGTCTTCAACGTAGATATCAATTGACATTAAAGATGACGAAATTACGAAGTTTTTAATCTATATATAAAAGCATTGGTGTTGGAGGCAACGACATGACATGATTGATTTACTATACAGAAAATCAAATCATGGAATGAATTATAGAGATGTGAAGGCAGTTAATAGGAGGAAAATTACTAAAAATATTTGATTACTATTTTTATTTTCTTTCTTTAAATGTTATACATATGTTCTAACCAACAGAGATATGGAATTTCGCTAAAAAGGAAGAATTTAAATTGTCAAAAGGCTTGCAACAATTGATGTATGGGGGAGAGTACGATAACTTTGGCGCCAAGAATTGATAACGGTTTTTTGTAGAACAGTTCAATACAAGCATTTTTTACTATGGTTGAGGGGTTCTATCTCCCTCCGTTTGGGCGGGAGGGGCAATTTTATAAAAACAGTGCTAAAAATTTAAAACAAATATTAAAAAATAACGGTAATATTTACAGCTAAATTTTATATCTTTTTTAAAGCCAATACTTTTTTCTATTTGATGTTTTTTAAATCAAGTGAAACCTATGCATAGTCTTTGAAAAAACGGACTTTAAACTCAAAAATTGCGAAAAAAAAGGTAAAAAAAAACTTTGAAGTGTGATTTTTCAAAACTGTAAAATAAAATACTACTTTTTTTTTATAAAATTCGTTGCTCATATTAATTTCAAATCATAAACTGAAAACAAAATGATTTTATGTTTTCTAGTTTTTGAGAAAATGGAAAATTACTATTACTGTTGAAATTTCAACTCTAATGGGCTTACGGTTCGACTGAGAAGTAATCAATTGACATGAATTTTGTATGAAATTTAATGGTCTTTAATTTTGTTGTGGTAAAATTTCAGTTAAGACGCATAGTTTCCGAGATGTAAGAAAAAAACCGAAACCGCGTTTTTTCGCGGATATCTCAAAACGCACCAGGATATTTTGTTGGATTTCTTCAGATAACAATAGCCAATTCATCTAAAAAATAAGAGATATATAAGGCTAAGACAATGTTCGAAATAGCGGCCTTAGTATACCGGTTTTCATCCCGATAATATAGTTTTTTTTTACTATGGACGTGGAGGAACCTTTATACAAGATTTAAAAAATCCCACTGAGAGCAATCAAAATCCACATTTTGTACTTTTTAGCCTATTTTCCTGTACTAAGAATAAAACCAAATTTTGGATTTTCTAGTTGCCCTAAAACATTTATTTGATATCATATTTTGACCATTCAAGAAAAAAATATCAAAATTTAGTTATATACTAATATTTGGTTAATAATAAAAGAAGTACGTATACGCCCGAGTGCACAGTTCGTTTTTTATTCTGAATTGTGGTATAGTACATATAAATAAAAATCAATTCTTAAATAATGTACTCGCAAATTGTTTTCGTCATAACAGCGGATTATATGAAGCAAATTGCAGATTCATTCTTCAATTGAAATATTTTCAGGTTGAAAACGAGTGCGATGAAATACCAACAGAGTAATAGCTCAATATAAAATTGAAATATCTAATGGATTAAGCTGTTTTAAAACTTCACTTAAGTGAAGCCATAACTAACCATTGTATTTGCAAACTGTATGTATGAGCTTTAATTTAGTTTTGGAGATTTTTTCGCTATGACGCACTATTTCCGATAAATAAACGTAATCCCCAAAAAAATGGAACTTTTGATGGAACATTTTCAAACCGGTAATCAACGTCTTTTGGGGTCAACCCAGCAGACCACAACGCCCAATTATTAACTTTTTGATTACGTTGCATAGTTAAAGTAAAAGTAAATAAACTATGAAGTATTGAACGGCGATTTAAACGTTTAAGTCCTTGGTCCCTGATTTCAGTAAATGCGGAAAGATTATTCAAACTTTTCTGAGGAGAGTCGTTTGTTAGCCGAAGATTTTAAAATGCATTAACATTATTTCCATAAATACAAATACGTTTTATAATTTTTTTTTGTAGCTAAAGCCTTTTAAGAGTTTTTTTTCGCCTTGAAATCTGATCACTGATTATAACATAGGTACTCTACGAGTATAAGAGAAACAATAAAGATAGAATCTTTTAACTGGTCCTCCCAGTTGGTAACTTCGTATGACATATATTTCAGCATCTTTTTCATTGGTAACCCAGCACGAAGAATTTTTCATATCTGATAATGATAACGAACGGCTTTGGTGCTCTTAATTCGACCTTCCCGGCGTGTCACTCAATATGATCAAAATGTGTATTTTATTATAAATATTTATCTATTTACAGATCCTGCAATTAAATTAAACATTTTATCTAACATTCCAAACATGTTCACAAATTTTACTAATCATTTTGCGGAATCATATATTTGGTACTTAAACTTATATTATGTATAACTATTACATCTACATGGTCTGAAAAAACTATCGTATTAAGTTCGTAATTCTGTTCTGCACGCTTTTGTTTTTTCCCTTCATTTTCAAATTATTATCATAGCTGACAGCTGAGTCTTTTAATGATTGCAGTCTTTAATGATTAGAAGACCATGTTGCGCCCGATGTGACCCTTACAGCTCTTCAAAGCAAAGATACAATCTTCTATTGAACATTTTTGTATTCCAATGCAAGCAACCGGACATCAAAAGCCCTTTAAAAATCTAGCAATTAACTTTCGCTTTGTTGAACCAATATAGGACATCTGAAATTGAAAATATTAAATAATAAATTAAAATAATTTCAACTAATAAGTGGTTCTAGTTTGTAGTCATCAACAGAAAACTAAAATCGAAACTATTTATAAATAAGACTTAACATAACCAACTTAAATTGCATGACTGGGTCGTACAAAAAGTTGCTCTTCTAACAAGTTTCCACGAAAATAAAATTAAATTGAATAAAATAAATTTTATAATTTTTTAAAAAAATGAAAGAGATACGAAGAAAATCATAAACTCTTTTTACAATTTAAAGTAAACCAGTTTTAAGTGCTTAATAGTTTGCATTAAATATAACAGAATTAATTTTTTTAGTCAAGCCGTTATCCAAATATTGAATTTACAAAAATATAAATTAAAAAAATAGTTAAAATTAAAACTAAGCACTTTAGAAAATATTGGTACTAAAATTTTATCAAATCATCTAGATCTTTCCAAAAATTGTTTGAGTAAAAAACGATTAACCCGTTCAAGAAACCCAAGAAAAAAAAAACCGTTATATAAGAGTTAAACAAAAGAACAATCAGATCATCTCTAATTTTTTTAAGAAAATCGTTCTCTATTATTGTTATATGGCAGGGAGATATACGGTTATGTTTTGAGTTCAATCTGTCCTCTAAAAGGCCCCACACACGATCGGATATGTTGGCCGAGCATCTTCAAAAATGTAGTTGGCGAATGGCCTGGCCAACATGTTGGAACGTGTGTCGGTGCGGCCAACACAGTTTTCGGACTTGCGGTTTGCGTGGTTGGTTCGTGACTTAGTTGGGCAATACCCTCCAACAGGAGCAAAGTAGCAAGTATTTTCTGCGTGTGTGGGAAATTTTCAACAATGGGAGCATGAAAGTATAGAAATAATTTCTTTTGCGATTTGATAGCCAATGTTGCCCATGTGGTTGGAACGTGAACTAAGAATCGAGAGCATGTTCGGTTTACGGTTGGGATCTTAGTAAGCCAAGCATATTCGATCGTGTATGGGGCCTTTAAGCCCTTTAGGCTGTAGGTGCTTATTTGATAAAAATAACCTAATTAAAAAGAAAACAAAAGAAATGATAAACTCCCGTCCATTACGATTTTTTTCTTATCTTGGCCCAATCTACTCGCTTCACTTTGCTTTTTACAAATTATGGAAATAAATCTGTATATAGAATCATTTACTGTACAGTACACACCTACTTTTGTTGTACTAAATTGGCTGTATCTCCGTCAATATATTACAGATCTGGTTCACCAACCAATTTTTAGGAAATTTTATGATCTCTAACTTTAGTATCTAATATGGTGTACAAAATATATGCTTAGTTTAAGAAAAAAGTCAGACGAAATTGCGGTTTTCCGCCTATCCCCAAGTTAGCAGCAAGAGTTCTCGAGGTAAAAAACTTATGGGGGTCTCCCGAGTATACGCCCAAACAATGTAAAATTTTCATGGAGATCCAAATATTTTCCAGGAAGTCCCAGTTTTTCCGACATGTCGGATGGACTTAATTGATCGCTATTGAAAATGTTGCTTTTCAGGCAATAAAGTGGTCCATACAAAAATTTCAGAAAAGAAAATAAAGTAAATCGGAAAAGCTATACTGAAATTCACGGCATATATATACAAGGGTTCACATTATAAATATTATTCAAATTTAGCTAAGGCGATCTTTTTCAGTGATCTTAAGTATTCGACTTCTTTCATCCTCCATATCTACAATATACTAACCTGAGCACTGAATATAAATTTACACATTGAAGATTCATCTTCTTGATTGAGTCAGCTTAGCTGTTTTTTTTTACGTCCCACCAAAGTAGGTCGGAAAGCATGGGATGATTGTCCCCAGAGGCAATTTCGCACTGTGTTACGAACTCAAAAAATAAGGAGACTTAAGACTAAAACAAATGTTGGAAACAAACAGAAGAAAAGAGAAAGAAAAAAAAACGGAACACCTAGAAGATATAACATTGAATTGCAACATACCTAACGTATGGAACTATGAACGTTAAACAAAACTTTACCACGCTTTACAACAACAACTGCTATACTGATCCTCCACCAAACCATATAAATATATAGTATATATCCAGTTGATGGCCATCTCTATAACAGTTAAAAGAACGATCTTCGTCTTCGTCACTTATATCATCATCTTTGCATCAAGCATCCCAGATTCATCCATCCATCCATCTATGTGCAACACAGTGTATAAATATACAAAACAAGACATTTTTTCATACCCCGCGCCATTTTATCTGGGCGGTCGTCTTCACCTTAGATCAGCGAAGAAGGCAATTACGCCTACGCCATCATGCAACACTTAAGTTTGTGCAACTTAGCATTTCGAGGTGGCTGATCTGTGGAGATGCCATCGGCTGCATATCACGTTTGTCTAATTAATTAACTCGGCAACATAATGAATCTGTGATCCCTGAAAATAAGTTTGTATGATGCAAAATATCTTCGGGTGGTGCAATTGCTAGAGAGAAGATGCTTTTTAGTTGTAATCATTTGTCGTTAATGTCGTTGGCCCAATGGCCATTGTGACAAAATCCCATTGTTCCTCGCGAGATAATGATAGACTGCATGCTCTAAATTTGCATATGGAACAATGGCATACATGAAGTTGCATGATCAGTGTAATTAGTTAAGTGGAATTCGTGCCTCATGTGAGTTCGCAAATTCAGTTTTTTTTTGAGTTTGAACTCTGAATATTTTGCAGAAATAAAATTATCATGTTGATATCTTTATGTCATCAACAACGTTTGGAATTTAAAAATGCTTTGGGTTTTGCAGAAATTAAAAGCTGCATACACGCACAATTCTGTACACTCGTACATTTTTCCACGCAGAAACCGCATGTGCGTTAGCATATTTAACATTTGAATGTGGTAATCCTTGTTGATTTGAATGATTTATGAATCAAAATGTAATACTTGAAATGAATTTTAAGTTACTTTTTTGTACGCTTGCGATACATAAAGCCTTTTTTTCAAAGGTGTTGTCTTCAACGTAGATATCAATTGACATTAAAGATGACGAAATTACGAAGTTTTTAATCTATATATAAAAGCATTGGTGTTGGAGGCAACGACATGACATGATTGATTTACTATACAGAAAATCAAATCATGGAATGAATTATAGAGATGTGAAGGCAGTTAATAGGAGGAAAATTACTAAAAATATTTGATTACTATTTTTATTTTCTTTCTTTAAATGTTATACATATGTTCTAACCAACAGAGATATGGAATTTCGCTAAAAAGGAAGAATTTAAATTGTCAAAAGGCTTGCAACAATTGATGTATGGGGGAGAGTACGATAACTTTGGCGCCAAGAATTGATAACGGTTTTTTGTAGAACAGTTCAATACAAGCATTTTTTACTATGGTTGAGGGGTTCTATCTCCCTCCGTTTGGGCGGGAGGGGCAATTTTATAAAAACAGTGCTAAAAATTTAAAACAAATATTAAAAAATAACGGTAATATTTACAGCTAAATTTTATATCTTTTTTAAAGCCAATACTTTTTTCTATTTGATGTTTTTTAAATCAAGTGAAACCTATGCATAGTCTTTGAAAAAACGGACTTTAAACTCAAAAATTGCGAAAAAAAAGGTAAAAAAAAACTTTGAAGTGTGATTTTTCAAAACTGTAAAATAAAATACTACTTTTTTTTTATAAAATTCGTTGCTCATATTAATTTCAAATCATAAACTGAAAACAAAATGATTTTATGTTTTCTAGTTTTTGAGAAAATGGAAAATTACTATTACTGTTGAAATTTCAACTCTAATGGGCTTACGGTTCGACTGAGAAGTAATCAATTGACATGAATTTTGTATGAAATTTAATGGTCTTTAATTTTGTTGTGGTAAAATTTCAGTTAAGACGCATAGTTTCCGAGATGTAAGAAAAAAACCGAAACCGCGTTTTTTCGCGGATATCTCAAAACGCACCAGGATATTTTGTTGGATTTCTTCAGATAACAATAGCCAATTCATCTAAAAAATAAGAGATATATAAGGCTAAGACAATGTTCGAAATAGCGGCCTTAGTATACCGGTTTTCATCCCGATAATATAGTTTTTTTTTACTATGGACGTGGAGGAACCTTTATACAAGATTTAAAAAATCCCACTGAGAGCAATCAAAATCCACATTTTGTACTTTTTAGCCTATTTTCCTGTACTAAGAATAAAACCAAATTTTGGATTTTCTAGTTGCCCTAAAACATTTATTTGATATCATATTTTGACCATTCAAGAAAAAAATATCAAAATTTAGTTATATACTAATATTTGGTTAATAATAAAAGAAGTACGTATACGCCCGAGTGCACAGTTCGTTTTTTATTCTGAATTGTGGTATAGTACATATAAATAAAAATCAATTCTTAAATAATGTACTCGCAAATTGTTTTCGTCATAACAGCGGATTATATGAAGCAAATTGCAGATTCATTCTTCAATTGAAATATTTTCAGGTTGAAAACGAGTGCGATGAAATACCAACAGAGTAATAGCTCAATATAAAATTGAAATATCTAATGGATTAAGCTGTTTTAAAACTTCACTTAAGTGAAGCCATAACTAACCATTGTATTTGCAAACTGTATGTATGAGCTTTAATTTAGTTTTGGAGATTTTTTCGCTATGACGCACTATTTCCGATAAATAAACGTAATCCCCAAAAAAATGGAACTTTTGATGGAACATTTTCAAACCGGTAATCAACGTCTTTTGGGGTCAACCCAGCAGACCACAACGCCCAATTATTAACTTTTTGATTACGTTGCATAGTTAAAGTAAAAGTAAATAAACTATGAAGTATTGAACGGCGATTTAAACGTTTAAGTCCTTGGTCCCTGATTTCAGTAAATGCGGAAAGATTATTCAAACTTTTCTGAGGAGAGTCGTTTGTTAGCCGAAGATTTTAAAATGCATTAACATTATTTCCATAAATACAAATACGTTTTATAATTTTTTTTTGTAGCTAAAGCCTTTTAAGAGTTTTTTTTCGCCTTGAAATCTGATCACTGATTATAACATAGGTACTCTACGAGTATAAGAGAAACAATAAAGATAGAATCTTTTAACTGGTCCTCCCAGTTGGTAACTTCGTATGACATATATTTCAGCATCTTTTTCATTGGTAACCCAGCACGAAGAATTTTTCATATCTGATAATGATAACGAACGGCTTTGGTGCTCTTAATTCGACCTTCCCGGCGTGTCACTCAATATGATCAAAATGTGTATTTTATTATAAATATTTATCTATTTACAGATCCTGCAATTAAATTAAACATTTTATCTAACATTCCAAACATGTTCACAAATTTTACTAATCATTTTGCGGAATCATATATTTGGTACTTAAACTTATATTATGTATAACTATTACATCTACATGGTCTGAAAAAACTATCGTATTAAGTTCGTAATTCTGTTCTGCACGCTTTTGTTTTTTCCCTTCATTTTCAAATTATTATCATAGCTGACAGCTGAGTCTTTTAATGATTGCAGTCTTTAATGATTAGAAGACCATGTTGCGCCCGATGTGACCCTTACAGCTCTTCAAAGCAAAGATACAATCTTCTATTGAACATTTTTGTATTCCAATGCAAGCAACCGGACATCAAAAGCCCTTTAAAAATCTAGCAATTAACTTTCGCTTTGTTGAACCAATATAGGACATCTGACAATAGATGACTAACGCAAAACCAATCTAACCAGAGCCATCGACAGCTACAAGCTGCAATATACTTCAAGGTGGTGTTAAAAATTAGGTGGAATACTTAAAGATAGTGAACAAAAAACAAATGACAATAATTTTCCACCACGTAAATTTTATTTATTTTTAAACAATAAACAACAAAACCTTTCACATAGCCATAGTCCAGCTCCATCCAACAGATAGCTTACGTCAGTCCAGAAACACAACTTATAAAAAAAAACTACACTCCCTATAAATAGATACAGAAAAAGATACTCAACTAAATACTCGACCTCAAGCAAGCAGTATTTGTTTGGAGAATCAGCGCACGAAGCTGCATCGCCTTCGATAGCTCAGTTGGTAGAGCGGTGGACTGTAGAAGTAAATAATGAACATGTGTGCTCGGAAAGTGTAATAACGATTCGAACATATTTGCCTCATGAAAAATCAGTCGATATCCATAGGTCGCTGGTTCAAATCCGGCTCGAAGGAATTGGTATTCTTTTTTTTTGTTTTTTTTTGTATTTATAAGAATAAATATAATAAACTGATTTATTTATCTGTATGGAGGAAAGTCATCATCGATGGTTGAAACTGAAAGACATTACTTTAATCGCTTCGGTGAAATTGTCACTTTCTTTTAATGTAATTAGTACCTAGATCCTAGGTATGTTAGGGAAAAAGTGGACAGCAGTTTGACTGATTTCATATAATTTATAGATAGTTTTCTCGAAGTAATGATAATTACAAACATGTCAAAAATAAATATTGCTGGTCAAACATGTTGTTGAAAAAATACGATTTCTACTCAGCTTTTTTTTTTTAAATTGATAATTTGTTTAAATGAAGGTAAATAGTCGAATTGTGCAAAAACATATTCAGTCTCACATGTTCAAAATTTTCTTTTTCTGGTGAAGATATTGGGTTCACATTTGTGAGCATGCGGAGAGCTTGGTGACTTTAGAAACCTCAACTGGATTTTGAAATAACTAAAGTTTTTTCAGAAATAGAAGATGCATGTGACAGCAATTTCGACCAAAAGTCAGTGCATTAAATATCCTGGTTTACCATTATATATATGTACGTCGCTAGAAGAGTAGAAGCTGTTGAGAGCTTTTTGCATTCAGTGTTTTTCACTTGCTTGATCTTATGTTGTTTATTGGTGACGTGAAATGGAGCCAAACGAAAAAACGCCAAATTGGTGCTATTATTAGATTTACGACGTATAAACAGTGAGATTGGTATGGAGGGGCATGCTTAATTGTCTAAAGTGATTTCTTTACTTATTTCTGAATGCAAGTTTTATTTACAGACTCACAATATTTGATATTAGACGTTTAAGTAAAAACATTTTGGTTTGCAAGCGTTTTTTAAACTATTTTGTGTGTAAGTTCATATTTGTTTTTAAATTTCAATCAGTTTTGATTTATCCGTTGTTGAACCATCCTAAGATCACATCCATTCAGAATATATTTTAAATATGAAATATCCATCACCACTCAGAGAGGCTTGTTATATGACTTATTATAAGCCATATACATCATTTATACAGTTATCAATAAAATATGACAAAGGACGATTTCAATGGAGTTCTTTGTACATTCCCGCACACTTATACTGGTACTATCGTTCGACCTTGTCTTTCATTCAAGCTTATACACAACTAAGTACAAATTCAATTTCAATTTTTTTCGCGGTACCTGCTCGCACAATCCCAGATATAAGAATAAGCAATATTTATTTATTCTTTCCAGGTATCTAAGATTTTAACTTGTCTATCCTAGCTATCCAATCAATGAAAGGAAAACGACCACGTACATGATTCCATTTCAAGTTTTTCTGCGAGTTTTCTGTACCATTTAAGTTAGGTTATTAAGTTACAAAAATGTGAAACAGATTTCAACCAAAGACTGTCTGAACCAGCAAACATCCATAGCCTTTATAAATTCAGTAATCAACTTGCGGCAAGTTATTTCTAAGACAGTAGAATCTAAACAGTGTACCACACACTTCATAGAGGTTCAGCGAACTCTCTTGCACTTGGATTGGAATGAAAGGCATGCAGTATGCTACACTGAACTGTCTGAATTCTTCTATGCTACTAGAGCTACGGAAAATGATGCCAACGACGACGACGACAAGGAACTCTGCTTCCTATAGAGAGATGGTTAAAGAGCAGTTTTTATCAAAACAGATGGCAGTTCGATTGTATCTATCTTTCTGCTCGTTTGGAAAGCATCAACCTGTGGGCTATATAATTATTTGCGATAAAACTTTGGGGTTTGTTACATAAAATTTGAGTTTGACGTGTATTTGGCAAAGGAGGCTCATAAAGCAAAACAAGCATATTTTTATAGTTGCGCATAAATGCATGAATATAAGATAGACATCAATAACTGTAAGTTTTTTTTAGTCAGCGTACTAGGAAGGATTTATTACTATACATTGCATGATATTTTTTAGAAACAAAATCGTGTATGGTTTCATCAAACCTGTTAACAATATGGAACTAATTGCACATC
Source organism: Baccha elongata (assembly GCA_951217065.1). Taxonomy (NCBI): domain Eukaryota; kingdom Metazoa; phylum Arthropoda; class Insecta; order Diptera; family Syrphidae; genus Baccha; species Baccha elongata. Next base: position 121,543,396 of record OX578272.1, on the reverse strand, counting down.
AGAAAGCATACTAAATAAATAATGTTAAATATTAAAATAAATCTAAATAAAATAGAAAAATCTTCATACTGCTATTGGTGCACTTTTTACTTGCAGTTGTAGGTCCTATAAAAAAAGTAGTGCATTCCTAAAAAAAAAGATAACATTCAGCGTGGCGGTCCTGCAATTCTGTCTATCGGGATGTATCGACAGCTACTGCCTCAACGATTGGACACATTTTTTTTAAATTTGTAAGCTTTAGCTTTGCCATCAGCTTAATCGTACAAGGTAATGCTTTCAATAGGATTTTTCCGAATAAGCTTAGTAACGGTTCCTGTCATAAAACAATACTTTTTAATAACTAGTATCTTTAAAACGGCTACACAGATTTGACGAAATTTTATCTTCTAAAAGTTCAGCTAAGCTTGATAATTAATACTGCAATCAAAAGTTTTGGAAAAAGTTTTTGTTTTTTATTTCTGTTTTTCTAATAAAAAAAACAACCAATTTTGATGAAATCTCATGTGAGTGCTTTGTTGTAAACGGTGATATTTATCATCTAAAAAAATATTTCGAAAAAAAGCTTTGAAACGCTAATTCTCAAAGAACATCATCATCCAAATAAAAACTCAAGCGAGTTCAGAAGGAGCACCGCAGACCGAGTTGAAGTTATTTAAAAAAACACTTTTGGTGACTTAAAGTGCTCAACAAACAAGTCTAATGTTATGTTTGCATGGATTAATGGTACCCACAAAAAGATTTTGTTTCTGTCAAATTAATATAGAGATCGTGAGAATTAGTTTTATGGGACCCGCCTAATGGATGCGCTGTCATCTCATTCAATGTGCTTTGGTGACTATTCGTGTAAAAATTCATGACTGTCAGAATTTTCCTTTTTGATTTTTAAAACTTATGATTTGAGACTCATAGAGAAAAACAATTTACATTTTTACCTGCGATTATAGGTACTACTAGCTGTTACCCGGCGCATTGCTGCCGCAGAAAAAATAAGGAAGAAAACATTGATTTTTAAAGAGTAATTACATTCCTATTGGTCCAACATTTTGCAAAAAGCTTTTAAGCTCATATATAAGAGTTTTCAAAAGAACTACCCCAGCGCCATCTTGGTTATAATTTACTTCATTACTTCCTACAACAACAGCAGTCAGTGAAAGTCCCGCTAAAATCGGTCCAGTAATTTCTGATCGGTTTATATATAAGAATATGCGAAAAAAGCGACTCGAGCGATATTTAGGGAGTAATTAAATAGAATTTTCTTGAAATAAGCGACCCCAGCGTCATCTAGAGGCAGGTCCCATCAAAATCTTTCAAGCATAGTTTCTGACTGGGCATAAAAACGATTTTTCTAGAAAAAAAAGCGACCTGAGCGCCATCTAGGGAGAAAATGAAATATCCTAAGCTACAGCATTATCTATCTGCCAGTAAAAGTCCCGTCAAAGTAGTCGGTCCAGCCGTTCTCGAGATTAGCCAGGACAAACAGACAGACAAAAAATCCCAAAAGGTGTGTTTTAGAACTGTGTATAATTTCATATGCGTATAGTAAAATACTGATGTTATTTTGACATTACAAACAGACACTCCATTTTTATTTATGTGTAATAGATAAGGCAAGTTATGCATTCGTAAAAAAAAAGTTTTGAAATAACAATCAAACATGACATTACGATGATAAAAGGACGAAAAAAGTAGGTCTGACAATTCTGTCTGTCTATCTGGATGTATCGACACCTGCAGCCTAAACGGTTGAGCCGATTTTCTTCAAACTTGGCATAAACATGCCCGGACCTAGGCATAAAAATAACGGTATCAACCATATGGAGCGTAACCGATAATTCTAATTTTCTCGAAAAAAATAGGATCAATTTCGATAAAATTTTATGTGAGTGATTTGTTACCAAATGGTGATGTCTTCCGTCAGAATTTTTTTTTCAGAATCAGATTATTAACGGTATCTGCCATAGAACTGTTTTTTGTTACTACGACTATCTTTTGAACGGCTGCACCGATTTTAAAGAAATTTGATATTTTCAAACAACTGCCAAGCCAAAATAATACTGCAAGGAAAAAAAATTCGAAAAAAAGTAATTTTTGAAAGTTTTTCTTTTTTTTTTTTTTGAAAAACGTTCATGCGACCCAGTCGTGCACCACAAGAGCATAGTTCGTGCGACCAAGTCGCGCACTTTATTTTTTATCATTTTTTGCAATAATAACTTTTTTCAAACAGTTTTGTTAAACACAACGCTGTATGAACACAGTTAGAGTGCTTACGAACAACAATAAAATATTTCGTCAAAAGTAGGTACTACTGTATATAACTCAATATCTGTGGTTATGAATGTATTAAGAAGATGTACTAATAATTCACTAGCATTTTTTGGTACCGAGTTGGGTAGTGGTATTCCACAAGTTTCAATCTTTTGCCCCTTTTCCTTGGAGTCCATATGAATATTGTTACTATATGAATTTATATACCAAATAAAATCTTACAAAAACATGCATTTTCATGATCCTTATAAACCATACTTCTTTAACTTCGATCCTGACTTGTGTTGGTTTTCATTGAAATGGTTCTAAACATATAATTATATGACCCAAGCTGGTGCCAGGATTAATTCAAAAATTGATGATTTTGTGTGACGGATACATCAACAAGCGTTAACATATTAATCATATATAACATGACTCTTCAATTTGCACAGTTTTGAGACCCACAAAGTAGGGCACATTCAATCATAATTACTTTCTACAGTTTCTATTGCAAACTGATGCTTATTTGTGCACAAAACATATAATTATGTTTGCTACTTTCAAACAGCATGAACAAAATAAATGTATCAATCTAACCTTGTTGCCATCACACTCCAAAAATAACTGTCAACATGACACCTGTAAATCCTTAAATGCTTAAGTTTATATTATCGGAATCTTATAGATTTCACAAATCAAATGCAGCATTAAAATGGCTAGCAGTTGAATATGTAACTATCACCAAAACCAAACTCATTAATTAAAATGTACCGCACTTCAATGTATCATGCACTGTACCAATTAGTGATGCTCACTTGTTTTCTTATTAATGACACTTAATCTATTTGGAGGTATGTACCTTCCTATATACAACACTACGATCCAACACGCAAGAAAAATGTTGCTTCCTTAATTCCGATGAGATTGTTGCATCTAGAAACTTGCAAAAAAACAGACTGCCAGAGTGTGATTCGATTTAACTTGTTTTCCATTCGTGAATCCACCATATATGGCAAGAATTTCTATTTATTTTTTTATCAGAAGGTCTTAGTTCACACTTTCTTTTTTTTCTGGTTACATATCTGTACAAATATTTTGTTTGAAAATTATTTTTCTTTTTATTCATTCATAATAAAACAAATTTCTATTTTCAGGATTTACAACAGTGTCGTTGATGATAATTTTTAACAACTATTTCGCCTGTTCAGTGTTCATCCATTGATTTGAATCTGAAATAAGAGTCGTCCGGAAACAAACATCCAGCATCTTTGGGCAGAGTCGGTGTATTTTGCAAACATACTGGAGAAAAAGGAAAACATTAAAAGAATTTGAATGAGACTGCAACCTGTTTATGACAGAGGTTACTGCAGCAGCAGCGCCAGTGGGACGAGCAGTATGCGAGAAGAGGATATTGAAATAGCAATCAAAGTAAGTACGGGAGTTTGAAGAATCTAATTGATGTTAAAGCTTGCTCGTTACTCGTTAAAGATTTTATCTGATGAACGGAGGTTGTTTTTATTGATTTGATGGATTTGAAACAGGAACGGACTGATTAATTTCATGGCTCTTCATAAAACAAGAATTCATAAAATATATGATAAGTAAACTACATAGAACTTTGTATTAAACGTTTTTAGTTCAGCTTCTTTTATTCCATTTTTAGTTAGCTTACCGACTTTATTTCATTGATTTTGATTTGTCAGCTGCCAATCATCGATACCATTGTTCATTTACTTAGCAGTAAGTGTTACGGCAGCCTAAAATAAATTATACATTTAAGGCGATGTTCACATCATGCATATACTGCAATACCTTTTACATCAGGCATATACTGCAATACCTTTTACGAGGAAATGACAAACCCTTCGAGAGTATCATTGTCATAAAAAATGCATCTCAACTTAGTCGTTCGGATTTGACAAAAAATTGTAACTAAATATTTATTGTAATAAACAAAACTCAATTTTTATGGGCGTTTGAAATAAATTGTAAGCATTAAGACTGTTTTATATTTTGTTTGTGTTCCGTTAATCCTTCGACTCGTTTGAGTGAGTTTAATATGGACCTTAACACTATCTAAAACATTTATATATAGATAGATAAATTCTTTATTTTTTGAATTAAATTGTTTACAAATTTTTACTTAAGAACACGGCTGTCTGCCGGACAACGTTTATATTATGTAACTTTGACATCGGAAGGTTAACAGTTTCTTGGTATTTTAATTTTTGTTTTTCTTTACCTAAAAACAGATTTTAAATATTACATACCTTTGTAATTTTACCTAATAATATCTGTTGGTTGTCAGTTCTTTTAAATAATCTTAATGTAAAAAGAAATTGTAGCCCCACGTTGGGCGCCAATTTTATGTTGTAGAATTTATTAACTTAATAATTCCCAAACTTTGAATTTAACGAATCCAACCGCAACCGAGCACTGCGCATAATATTAAAAATCCAATAGTCTTTTAATTTTTAATTTATCACAAATTATTTCTGCCAAAGTCTTCTTAGAAGTTTTCGAATGGAGGACATCTGTCATCCAGCTTCCAACGACTATGATGTCATCTCTTTCAAAGCCACTATTTGGTGATATTCATCAGCGTTCTGTTTGCAGCTAATCCTCGCTTTTTGGCTGAATTATGCACCATTTATCAAAAACAATCTACGATTTGCTCAGATTATCGCACTCTTCTACCAATATTCCGAATGTTGGTGATATTATGAAAAAAAAAATTAGCGATATCTTCGTTTAATAGTTATCACTTTTCCAACCAAAAATGTCAATTCGGGCCACTGTGCGCCGTTTTTTTTTTCGGACAAAGTCAACCATTTTCCCACTAAAATTGTGAGAAAGTATCCGATGGTTTGAGATAATCTTTAAAATATATCTGAATCAAATGTACCTACCTATGCATCTTATCAAACATTTGTTTTGGCGTAAACTTCCTTTTAGACGGTACTTCCTCAAATAGGCAAGTAGAAATTATATCCTATGTGGGTGACCTATAAAGTTGTTGCTTTTCCAAAGTACTCGAAAATAGTTATCTGGCTGGACAGCAAGCAATAACTTATCTGCGTAGTGCAAGTAACCTTGAAGATGCTTATGGTAAATGGAGTTTGGTTCCAGCTATAAGCATTTTTGAATAAACACACAAATTTAACAGACTATTACCACCAAAAAGAATATAACGATTGACGTTGATCTTGAAATATTATTATTAATATATTTTTTTAGAGGCAGTGTCCTGTATTACAAATAGGTTTCACTGTCTTGAAAAAAGCTTTTCCATAAAGCCTTCACTGACAATTTTAGTTGCACAGACCATTATAGACCTGCTAATATCTTAATCTTCTTTTCAGTCTTCCTTGTTTTATATGGCCATTGAACTTGATGCTGATTAATTTCTCTTAATTTAAAACCGAAACCCAAACCATAAAACAAAAACATTGAACTCTAACAAAACAAAACACCAAATCAAGTCTAACTATTCGCTTTTATTTCAGGTCGTAATTGTGGGGAATGGTGGCGTTGGAAAGAGTTCAATGATACAGCGCTACTGCAAAGGAATCTACACAAAGGACTACAAGAAAACAATTGGTGTTGATTTCCTCGAAAGACAAATCGAGTGAGTATCTTTTTATCTATGTATCTATAGATACTTATAATAATCAGTGCTTAGAATCTATGTGTCTTTTGATACTAATAACGTACACCTAACTCCCATTTACGTACAGAATTGATGGTGAAGATGTCAGAATCATGCTGTGGGACACAGCCGGGCAGGAGGAATTTGATGCTATTACCAAAGCCTATTACCGCGGTGCGCAAGCGTGTGTGCTGACGTTCAGTACAACAGATCGAACGTCGTTTGAGGCTATAAAGGATTGGAAAACGAAGGTAATTTGAATTTAAATGCCGCACCGTGTGATGTTTTGCTTCATGGATATCGAATATATGTATATACAGAAAGGAACACGTTTGTGTTGGCGGTATAGAGGATTGATTAAGGTGCTGAAGTTTTGTGCTTCTGCTATTGCTGTTATATAGAATTGCTGGGAATGCCGGTGGGAGAAACACGAATTAACATGCAGGTTAAGAAGCTCTAATGATAGCCGTAAATTTTTTCTTATTAACACTTTCGGATGTTGATGTATCTCGCATCGTTATTGAAACATAGTTTGCGCATATTGTAAAATGATATTATCTGTTTAGGTATATTACAATGTGGCGATATAATTATTTATACAAACCAAACCTATGTAAGTTCATGGAAGCCAAAAACACTCATTTGATATACAACATCAGTTGTTTTTTTTAAATTAAACTACCTTTATTTCGTAATTTTGTTTAAAATCTGTATTTGAAGTTTTAAATTTGTGTGTAACTTTTTAAAAATGATATCAATCTATTTGAGGCCAAGCTGTGTGTGCGATGACACCGTCCGTTTTGATCTTAATAATAATATATATGCTTATGCATGTCCTCCAGTTCCAATTCCTCAATTTGCGGCAGTAAAACACTTATAATATTATCATTAATATTTTACAAAAACCATGTTTTTCACTACGTTTTCGAGTTAACATAACAGAGAATACATAACATCTTTGCCGCAAATGGCAAACGATAATCAGTGACTCTGAGTGGATGTAATAGTTCTTCATGAATAATATTTGGGATAGGATCGTCTTTAAGGATAAATTTCAACCAAAAGTATTCTGCTTCATAGATGCTAAGACCGGGAGTAGGGGTAGGAAAGAAAACGCCTACATTTTGAACCCGGAACATTGTGGATTTCCTTATTGCCCTAAACCATTGGTATGATGTTATATTTATTCTGAACATTCAACAAAACATATCATTAAATCCTGTAGAACTATACTACAACGCACACCATAATATTGCGGTTGAAAGTGTAAGTCACTATATAAAGCGTGGTTCTTCGGAGCTGTCGGAGCCACTAAATAAAATGTCATTAAATAAATGTTGCCAGGTCGTGGTTCTTCAGAACTGTCGGTGCAACTAAATATAAACATTGAAGAAATGTTGCTATGTATCAATTGTAAAAAAAAGTACGCATACGCCCGAGTGTACAGTTAGATTTTTTCTCTCTTATTGTGGTTTATATAAAACTCCATCCTTAAATAATATACTGGCCGAATATTTTTGTCATGAATTTATATATAACACGAAGCAAATTACAGAATTATTGTACAATCCAGGGTATCTATGAATAACTTATTTTTTTTTTTAATATTATCAGGTTGAAAACGAGTGCAATGAAATACCGACAGTAATAGTCCAAAATAAAATTGATCTAATGGATCAAGCAGTAGTCACTGCGTAAGTTTTTTTAAAACGAAGTAAAGCCATCACCTCCTTTACCATATTATATGTTTTTTTATAGCGATGAAGTAGAGAGTGTTGCCCGAAACCTTGGTTGTCGACTGATAAGAACCTCCGTCAAAGAAGATGTCAATGTTGCGTCAGTATTTCGATATTTAGCTACAAAATGTCATCAGCAAATGACACAGTCCTATAATACAGTTCTGCCTATCGGTCAACCACAGATAAGTAAGTAAACTTTTAATATACATTTAAATTCAGGTTGTATTTAACATAATTTTATTTATTCTTAAAAGGTCCTTTAAGTCCAACATTTACAAAGTCTAACGGAACAATAATTCTGAGGCCAGCAAAAAAATCGTCGAAAAAGAAACTTGTTTTGAAAAAGTGCGGAATACTCTGAATAGGTAGTAGATATGTTCGACATGTACGATATAAGCTTAGCTTTAAAATTTATTGTATTTAAGAATGTGAATAATTTTAATATCATTATGTTTTTGATTTCTATTTAACTGAAAGATGTTATAAAGTATACAGTATTTAAAAGGAAATCGATAGAAAAGAGTCATAATTTAGTACGTAAGAGTAAATAAGTAGATGATTTTAAAAGTTTCTAATAATTCAAATAATTCAAAGATAAAATAGCGTAAGCCATTAAATTTAAAGAGATATTGAATGTTTAAGGAACCTAAAATAATAATAACAGTAATAAAAGAAAACTAAACTGTATTTATTTTCTTGCAATTTGATATTAAAATACTACTGTTTTACTAAACAGCTGTGTTGGCAATTTAATTTTTACAATATTTATAATAAAAAAAAACTATTATGATGACCAGTTTCAAAGTGATGGTTTAAACTTGGGGTTTGGTTAAAACTTCGATTGAATAAATTTTCAGTTTCACAGCTCTTTTAAACCTAAAGTAGAGTTTAATTTTTTATTTACTTACGTTAAACGACTTAACCTCGCCGCGCCGCGCTGTTGAATATTTCCCATGACAGCGGAATATCGTCTTGTCAACTGATAATCTGACGGAGACCAACAATCCATCTTCCAATCCATGATCCAGTCATATTACAACCTTGATTTTTCGTGTGGATTATAATATCGTGTGGCAAAAATATCCAATAATCCAATATCCAAATCCAATCCATGATCCAGACATCCAGTCACCTTTGATTTTTGACAGATGGCACGTCATCATTTGCCCAACGCAAACAAAATTGCATCGTGGATAAGATTGCGGATGAGAAGTTGGATATTGGATTGGGTTTTACTCTTGCAGATACTCGGGGTAACGTGGCGTTGAGATTATTCAATGAGGGTAACGACCATTTTGATAGTATAGTATTTTTTTTTAAATCGCTTGCCATAACCCTGAATTGCTGTTTCTCATTATCAAATGGTAAAATTGTAAAAGCTTTATCGTCTCACGTTGGACCACGCGATCATTCGGAAGTTGTTGCACCCACCCTGTCATGCGATTTTTGTCTTGTCTTAACCTGACCAACTCGATCTAGCTTTTTTGTACCTTATCATTAGTTGTGTTCATTGAACTCTGAAGTAGCCCTGAGGTCGTCGCCCTGAAGTCGTCGCCCTGAAGTCACCCCAAAGTGTTTTTTTGAAAAAACTCAATTCGCCTTTGGTGAACAAATTCTGTGTTTTTGAGACCTGTGCCGAGATTCAGCTAATTCAAACATCCAGTGAGATTAGTCGCATTTCATTGAAAACCGATTCTGTTAACAAATGCAAGTGTTTCAGTGAGTGAAACGGGACGTAAAATTACTCGCCTAACATTTCGGCCGTGAGTTGGTGTTCATGGAGGTATAAAATTATCAGTTTGAATAAGTATGTATTATTTTCTTAACGAATTGTATCACATATGTCATTTATTAGTAATGAAAATACAAAAACAAGAATGAACTCTCTTTATTGATACTTTAAGGAAACGTGCCGAGCCGCAAAATGGTAGAAGATTGGTTAAAACATTTTACTTATTTATTAAATCTTAACTAGGGCATATTAATAAACGTAATTTAAAATGTAAAAAGTGCCGTTATAAATGTTCTTGATATTCTCTCTTATCTCGCCAAAATAGCTGAATCGCTTTTGGTAAAGAAGTGAGATGAGAAAGCGAGTTATCTCGTCTCACTCGCCAAAATAGCTGTATCTCAGCATTACTGGGGTCGCCCTACACTCGCCCTGAAGTATCTCTAAAAATCAACAAACACAACTATTAATGAGTTATCGTTAACTCCGGAACTAATGTCAAAACGTTATTAATAAACACGGAATAGCTTTTTTGGACTGTGAGTTAAGTTACACCATTGTATATAAATTTCTATAGTACAATCATGGAGCAGCGCCATCTAAGGAAAGTTGTGAACCGCACTTTTGGAGGTTCTTACATTTACTAAGTGTCTATTCTGTTACCCAAACAATAGTCGTCAAAAAAACAAATTTACAATATTTAATGTATTTTATTGGCTCTAAAATCCATATTTCCTTGACAAGAGTCGTAAACAAAACAAAAATCATATCTTTACGACTGTTGTTGGGGTAACAGAATAGACACCTAGTTAATGCACGAACCTAAAAATGTATTATTCACAAGTTTCTTTAGATGGCCAGGCGGTGATTATTGAATTTATTAATGGTTACACCACCCAAGTAGGTGGTTTAGCGATGGTATAAGATTGAAAAGTGTCACTTCGTTTTGTTTTGGTCTTTTCATCGAAAAAATATAAGTAAAATGCAATTTGTATATAAAAAGGTATACTATAAAACTAAATAAAAATATGTTTGTTAAAATTCATGCCAAATGCATTTTCTCGGGGTTTTTCTTCTTCTTTATTATTATTTTGGAAAAAAATTATTTGAAATTATTATTTTGTATTTCCCTTGATAAGAGTTTCGATTCATCTGTCTGTAAATTATACGATACGAATGCAAAACTTATTTATCGGCATTTCAAAAATACAAAATACAAAGAAATAAACATAACATACTCATAAATCTTTACGTGGAAACACATAAAGGCAGGACCATAATAGCAGAATTAGTACGTACGGTGCCGTACGAAATTAGCGAGAACAAGGAATTTGTATAGTGCGCACATAATGTCGGATTGCCCAGTTTCGGCAAGTTTTCGTTCACTTTTGCCTCCGTACGGAAAGAGCGCTCCAGAGCGCAGTTTACGTACGTAAATCTGACAGCCAGCCAAATGTTATGGTCGACTGAAGGTAATGGCGGCACTTAAGGAAACTTGACGTAGAACTATGACATTAGCTTTCGTTTGCTTACGACTATTATGGTTGGCCCTTAACGTTCTTCAGGTGGAAACATGCTCACAGACCATCAAATAATTGTAATAGAACTGTAGTAGATTTTCTTAACGAACGTGGGCTAACAATTCCATGATTTATTTTGTTTTATTAATAAAACAAATTTAACTCGTGACTTATCTCTTGTTCCATGGTGTAGTTAAGTCATGAGTTAGAGACGAAATAAGCGTTTTTTATTAATAGGGCTGTAAATGCTTCAACATCATACCAATTTTTTATTCTACAAAACCCTTATCAGACCCCTAATGACATATTCATTCCCAATTTGGTTTGCAATATCCCCTACAATAGCCAAGAAATTAAAAATACTGGAAAGAAAAATACGAAAAAAAATTACGAAACTCAAACTTAGAGATTCTCTAATACCTTCATATATAATTAAACTAAAAATATTTCGCTTACGAATTACTGTTAGCACTAATGAAAAAAACAGTACAAAATCTCAATCTTACGGATAATGACCTCGTTAAGGGATTAATATCTTTGCAGGTGGGGTCCTCCTGGAACAACGAAAATTACCTTTCGCCCCTAGACGTAAATTCAATTGATCTTGATTCAACATTGTTTGAAACCCCTCAAGAATTTTATAACAAGACTATTGAGGGCCAAAATCGCGGTTAACTTCATCTTTCGTTTCTTTTAAAGGATAAGATTTCTTTTAATTACCTTGAATGATAGGATTGACAAATCTAAACTTGACTCACTCAAAATTTATTTGAATGATAGTAATGTCTCGCTAGTGACATTGGACATTATCCAATTTGGAGGGCAGTACTTGACTTCAGTTTTATAATTCATATATTTGATATTGCTCAATTGCTCTGTACTATTCCATGTTAATTGCAAACATAAACAAAAACAAAACGAAACAAACTAATGTAGTCACTGCTTTATAATGCATATTTGAGTCTTAAGCTTAGGTTAGTAATTGTATATAGTTCCGAAAGTACCAAAAAAATCACAAATTAATGTAAAAAAAATGCTTCTGAGCAAAAGCAGATTAACATAAAATCAAATTAATGTCAGCCACGAGTCAAACACTTAAGTTAAAAAAATTTTATTAAACAATTGTAATTACATCAAAGTCACAATAAGGAAATCTTCAAACTTCTCAGTGAGATTTTTGTTAGTAGGACGCGCCTAATAAAAATGCCAAAGGTTCTTCTGAAGTTCTGATCTATTATTTTTTTTATACTATGGTTTATTAAATCTTCTTCACTCAAATCAGGGTTTTCTTTTTGGTGGAAACGAAAGAATATTGTGGAAACCTAGCATATAAAAAATGTTTATTTATTTTAATCATCTGCGGAATACACTCATGCAAATATTTCGCAATGTAGCTGAATCCACTCATTCGTTCCATTGAACCATACCATAGGGCTTTTTAGGTAACAACGATATATTTCTTTCTCGTTCTCACAGAATTGTCAAAAACAGCAGTATGATGAACAGCTGATTTTTTTTTTATCATTGTTGAAAAATTGATTGAAAACAAAAGCGGGAATTTTAAAGATTTGTGCGCGAAAATTGTGAAAATTGTTGGTTTTGTTAATTAAAATAAATTTTTAAGCCACGGAAATCACAAATTTCACACAAAAAAGAATACCGCATTTAAAAATTATTTCCAAATTGTTTTCTTCAAGATCTTGAGTTTGACAGTTTGAAAAAAGCGCGATACATATTTCAATCTGTCTTCATCATAGTGTGAGCTTTGACAAGATGGTAAAACTCCCTATTGCCGATACGTCAAATCCGGCCAGACAGTAATGTCAAAATATTTTATTTCTGCTTCGCATACACCTGAAACAAGATTTTGTTGCATTTGAAAAATAATATTCTCAAAACAATGTAGAAACCACGGTTTTTTTGCAAGAAAACAAAAAATTCATAGTCTTATTCAAATTGCTAATAATTCTTTTATAAAAATGAGTGGAAAAATTAATGCAGAAATCGAAAACTGCGTCCGTAATAACATCAATTGGCCCAATTTACCAGTACATCTAAAACAAGTAAGAAAAAACATCATAATCAAGTTAAATCTCATTAGAAGATAACAGAAATAAAAGTAAATTTATAGAAGTACTCATTGCACGACACCCTCACTGTTTTACCTGTCGAAATTCTAACCATTAACTTAATTTACCTGAATTCATTGAATATTATTTTCGTGGTATGAATAATGATGTGGCTCTTGGTGTTTTGTTCGATAGTTTTAGGTTTAAGGACTTGCACTTGATACCTACATATTTGATTTTTGTTCTGTTTTATTTTGTTTGTTAAAAGAAATACCTATATATTATTTTGTCCTTCAAAAAACTCATCAGAGCAAAAATGTATATTTATGTAGGTACGTTAGCCTTCGTGTGGCGGAGTTATAAACGAAATATAATACTCATTGATGGATATTGTGTTTTCAAGTTCTCAATAATAATACCTATAAAGTCTGACAATGGCAATGGGAAATATTTATTATATTTATAAAATCTTCGCTTGCGAGTTGTTTAGTTCTAACTTTTAAGACAAGTTCAATAAACGCATTAAGAATGCAAAGTTTACTTTCATTTTCTTTAAAATTGAAACCGCAATAGCCACGAACTGAATACTTGGACATTTAAATCTTATTTTGGACATTTACTTTGTAATTAATATAGAAAAACAAATTTACAAGCAATATTGCAAATCAAATCTTTGATTTTATTTTCTAAATCTGTAACAAATGTTATTAGTGTTTATCAAATAGATAAAAACACATTTGAAACAAATAGGTATTACTTATTATTATTACTATAATGTGTGTCTATACGACACACATTATAGTAATAAGCTTAAAAACACCAAATACAAAGTAAATTTATGCAGCTGTATGGACTTGGCATTATTTTATAACTTATAACCAAATCACTTGCTTGGAGTACTAAAAAAAAACATCTGTGTAAACAAATGTTTTACTCTTAAACGATGATGCATTTTAGATGCCTATTTGACAAATATTTGTTTAGGTAGGTACATAATGTCTAAATTGCGTATCTAAAGCATTTTTCTTTTGTTTTAAATCGAGAATAACAGAGACGACTACACTTTCTACGCTTTCCTGTATTTAAATTATTTACTATTGCGCTTGACTTCGAAACCCGTATCACCATGCTTAACGAGTGTTTTAGAAAAGTTAACATCACCATCAAAGCTAAAAAGTCCAAATTTTGATTTAACGATATTATTTGGGTTTTATCGTCGAGGATAAAAACTTAAAACCGACCGGCTTCGACCTTTGCTGGTTGTTGATTTTCCAACGCCAAAAAATCCAAGAGAAGTCCTTTATGTCCTTGGGTTAACAGGATGGTATGCACGGTTTATAAAAGGCTTCCAGAGCAGTCCTCACGGATACATTACAAAAGTAAGGTAAAATTTATTATCACACCAGAGGTAATTGGGGCTTTTGTAATTTTGAAAAGAGCAATAACAACAGCCTTAGTTTTTTAACGTCTCCCGACTTCAAAACAAAAAGGTACATCCAATGCGAAAAAATTGGACCTGTGCTCTTTCAGAAGAACAATAACTACAACATTCCACTTTTAGCTGAATTTAAATACGTCTCAAAGAAATTATAGTGTGACTGAGGATGCGTGTATAGAAGCCGTCATGACGTTGAGTTAAAAAAATTATGTCGAAATTATATCTTTCACAGTTATTACCGATAAAAAATGGCAATGGCAGACCTGGCAGATATGCCCGCTGGACTTTAGACTTGTCAGCCTTATTAACCTTCCACATATCAAAACGGCGCACAAAGCGCTAACCTTCCACATAGAGCATTCAAATTCTTTCAAGTAGCCATAAAATATTTTTTATGAAGATTAATCCAGGTGAAAGTAGAACTAATGAAAGGAGAAACTAAAGAGCTATGCGTTCAATAAAACAAAAAAACATCCATAGAACAAAACTTTTTTAAAAAGTTTCAAAAAGGATGCATGTAATTGCAATGTGCGTTTTACTTCTCCTCCTTTGGGTCTACAATTTAGTGTGGATCATAGCCTCAAACAACATGTCTCTCCATACATTTCTGACTTGGATTAGCCACATCCAGCTTTGTACATCAAGTTCTTGTCAGATCGTGCTCTGCTTACACTGGATACGTCGAAACGGAAATCTTTAAAACTGGAGCATTGTTTTCGAGTAGCTCTACTTGACCCAACTACCCGAGCAGTTTAAAACTTATCCTCCTGGCCTTCTTCGCCAGACATTATCAACACATACTGAACAAAAAATCAATAAATATTGTTGTTTTCTCAAAGCGACAAAGCACTTCCTCATTCGTTCTTAAGACAAGTCCGGGCAATCGCACTGGGGTGATGAATATCTCAAATAACAACTGTTTGATTCTTTTGCCTTCTTAGACCAACAAGACAACTATTAGTTTTCGCTTGAATGCTGACGAGAGCATGTTATACAGTTTGCCTTGTCTACCAACATGATGTTGAAAAGGTCGCACGAGAAATCATCTATTTCCCTGATTCCTTTATTAACATAAAAAATTTCGATGTATAAAACCACACTGATATAAATTCATGAAAGAAATTTCTTGTATTCATCTTCAGTGGCCTTGACATCAGCGGCTTACAAGACATTAGTCTAACAGCTGCGTTTTGATTACCATAACCGTTTATATGTCTGCATAAATGATCTTTTTTGATGCTGGTGGCACGTGATTAGATGCTAGTAAGATGAAAGATATACGACCCAAAGTTGGCTCTAGCGACTTATTGCAGCTTTTTGATTTTAAACTTCCTAACGACATTTTTACTCGCGATTATACGTACTACGATATAAGGCAAGTTATGCATTCGTAAGAAAAAAGTTTCGACTAAATTAGAGAAGACGAAAATAGTACGTCCGACAATTCTGTCTGTCGGATGTATCGACACTTGCAGCCTAAACGGTTGGGCCGAATTTCTTCAAACTTTTCATAAACTATTCTTAGTGAAATACCCCGGAAGTTTTTTTTATTTTTGACCTAGAAATAAAAATAACGGTACCTACCATATAAGCGTAACCGATAATTCTGTTTTTCTAGAAAAAAATACGGTCAATTTTGATAAAATTTTATATCAGTGATTTGTTGCCAATGGTGATGTCCACCATCTAAAAATGTTTTTCAGAATCAGATTTTTAACAGTACCTGCCATAGAACCGTTTTTTATTACTCCGACTATCTTTTGAATGGCTAGACTGATTGTAACGAAATAAAATATTTAAAAACTACCGCTAAACTAAAATAAAATTTCAAACAAAAATTTTGGAAGTAATTTTTGAATAAGTTGTTTTTTTTGCCAAAACCGATGAATCTAATTTTCTCGAATAAAACACTATAAACTTTGATAAAATTTCAAGTAATTATATTTTTACCGAAAACTATATCTTTCATATAAACCTTTTTTTATTCCATA